>CM053765.1:72014814-72086943 GCA_028658305.1 Pachyuromys duprasi | reverse complement strand
GCTTGAACTTCCTATCCTATAGGTTTATATAAGTGAGTATATACCATATGTTTCTTTCTGCTTTTGGGATACCTCACTCAGTATGATCGTTTCCAGGTCCCACCATTTGCCTGCGAATTTCATGATTTCCTCCTTTTTAATTGCTTTAAAACAATGTCATTTTAGATGTAATTAATGAACAGATGAAGATAGTAGTAGGTTGTTCTGGAACCTAAGTTGGGTCAGAATAAAACCCAAGATACATGGAATAATAGAATCAATGTGATGACATGGAAAGAGTTTAAATTTATGTTATACAAGTCAAATATTCACACAACTATCAGAAAGCACAAAAAGACTAGGATAGGAACAACTATTCCCTACTTTGAAGTATGACACTGTGACTCTCCCATCTTTGCCCTTTCAGATTTTTATTTTGTTTTTTTCTTTGATTTTGTTGTGTCTTTTCTTGAGAAAAGAGAGGTCTGGACTTAAATTCAAAATTTGCTATTCATGGTATAGCAAGGTTATAATAGTGTGAACACTATAAAGTTCTATTATTTAAGGCCATCACTGTATTCTGACTAATCAATTCTTTGCCTTTTTAATAATGTTCATGACAAGAGAAGTTTTATTTGAAAAAAATAACAATGTATATTTCATATTAAAGTTGTATTATTTAATACTATTAGTAATTTAATATAATTATATAGCTCTTCATTTTAGCACTAATGATGTCTTCTCAGGTAGAAGACATGTGCTAATTAAATAACTTACATAGAGTAGGCCAGGGAAGCATGTAGGCTAACTGCAGATTTTCACTTCTTCCTCCTCTCCTCTAAATCCAACCCTCAAGTCTTACCCTCATATCTGTAGGAGACCACTTTCTGGTTCCTATCCCCCTTTTCAGCTTTTCCTTCTCCAGGGGATCAGCCAGATTTTCATCTGAACACTTCTTATCCACTCATTCTGTTATATCAGCCTCCAACTCCAGCAGATATTCTTTGGGAAACTGCTAGACAAGCCTGTGACAAGCAATTAGGCCAGCAAATTAGGTAAGAAAAGTTCAGATTTTCACTCCCTCTCTTCTCCTCCATTTTCAACCCTACAGACCCCTCTTAGTCTGCATCAGACTACCTGTTGTGACCTAACCTCTTGTTCTATCTGTATTCTCAAAGGACTCACAGATTCTTCTGGAAAATGCTGCTTTCCTCCCCACTGTGGAGCCCCCTCCTAGCCCATTTCCATTAGTTACCAATACTTAGAAATTTTTAGCTGGACTACTCAGTCGAAAAACCTATCAGGATCCTGGAAGACTTTTCTAGTAGGCAGCACAGAGCCACCATAGTCTCCTAAGAACCAGAGAAAGCAACAAAAATCAAGGAATAAAGCAACAACTTTACAAAAACAATATCAATATAACCGCCTAAAACTGCACTCTTTCCAAACCCAGAAGCTTAGGTGCCATTGTAAAGACACAATCAATAACAGCTTGGACAATATGTCTTCACCGGGGCCCAGCAACCTGTACTAGATTAGGTCCTGAGTATTTCAACATAGCTAAACCACAAGACAAAAACCTTAAAATATCCTTTGTGAAGATGATTAAGATCCTTAAAGACGAAATAAACAAGTAAATTTAGAAAATAAAAATAGTGAATGAAAATGAAAAACAAACAAACAAACAAAATCAAAGGCCTGAAACTAGAAATAGAATAAATAAAGAAAACTCAAACTAAGGGAAACCTGCAAACGAAAAGCATTAGGAATTCAAAGAGAAACCTTAGAAGCAAGCTTACCCATCAGAATACAAGGAGATGGAGGAGAAAATCTCAGGCATTAAAGAAAGGATAGAAGAAGTAAATACCTCTATCAAAGAAAATATCTAATAAAATTAAACCCCGGCACAAAAGATCTTGGAAATCTTAGGCTATAAGAAAACACCAAATTTAACAATAATAGAAATAGAGGAAAGAGAAGAAACTCTGGTCAAAGGCATAGCAATATTTTTTAACAAAATCATAAAATATCTCTAACCTAATGAACAGATGCCTATATACATATGAGAAGCATACAGAATGCTGAATAAATTGGACCAGAAAAATATTACCAGTGACATATAAAAATCCAAACATCAAACATACAGAACAAAGAAAAAATATTAAAAGCTGCAAGGAAAAGAGACCAACTAATGTGTAACGGCAGACATATTTAATACCTGGCTTATCAATGGACACCCTCAAAACCAGACAGGACTGGACAATTGTTCTACAGATTCTAAGATGACAGATTCAGCCCAGAATACTATACCCAGGAAAATTTTCTATCACAATAGATAAAGAAAGTTATTGCATGGTAAATTCAAATTTAAACACTATTTCTCTTCAAATGGAGCTCTACAGAAAGTGCTAGAAGTAAATCTACAACCTAAAGAGATTAACCTCACCCCCAAAATTACAAGGAATAAATCATTCCAGGCCCATAAATCAAGAGAGGAAATACATTACACACACACACACACACACACGCCACCACTGCCACCACCACCACCGCCGCAACAACAACAACAACAAGTAACAGAATCAATAGTCTCAATTTCACAATAAAAAACACATCATGATAGAATCGACGTGAAAACACGATCCACCCTCTTCTACATTCAAGAAGCACACCTTAACATTAAGAATCAACTAAGCAGGGTTGGAGCGATCACTCAGTGGTTAAAAGAACACTGTCTGTTCTTCCAGAGCAGCCTGGTTCAACTTGCTATCACACAGGTGGGAGCTCATAACTGCCCATTGCTCCAGTGTCAAGGGGTCTAACACCCTGACACAGACATACATGCAAGCAAAACCACCAGTGCACATAAAAAGTAATAGTAAAGGAATTGTTAAAAAAAATAATTAGGAAAAAAAATCAACAAATCATGTCTCCAAAGGTCTCACAAAGACTGAGGTGACAATCACGGAACCAACATGGGTCTGAGCTAGGTCCTCTGCATATATCCTATACCAGTATAGCTCTGTGGAAGCCCTAACATCAGGTGGGAGAGGAGGTGTCTCTGACTCTCCTGCCTGAATTGGGGACCCTTTTCCGCCTTCTCAAGTTGTCTTGTCCAGCCTTGATATGAAGGGCCCTGTCTTATTGTAACTTGTTATGCCCCTTTTCAGCTGATAACCTTGGAAGCCTGCTCTAACTTCAATTGGATCTACGGTAGAGGGGAAATAGAAAGGGAGCTGCTGGAATGAGTGGAGGCAAGGAAAACTGCAGTTGGAATATATAGTAGGTAAAAAAAAATAAGAATAAAAATAAATTACAAAAGAATAAACATCACCTCAGTTGGCATAGGTTCAGTCACCAGAAATTATTGTCTCCTCAGAATCTATTTTTGTTTTACAAGACTCTTAGGCATGATTCTTTGCTTCTGCGCCATACTAACACAGAGGGCTTAAACTTCACTGTAATCCCAGTAAGGAAAGTGCTATAAACTGACTTTAGTTTGCAAGTGAGAAACTCTCTCCCCTGAGACAACAGTCAAAGTTGCACAATTGCTAAGAGCACATGAATTTCTCCCAGGAGAGTAGGTTCCTTCTTGAAGGAGGCAATTCAGGGTAGAGGACTTTTGAAGGAGTGATTTTGATGTCTGCTTTTGTTCATACTGCACATTTAAGAGCCATTGTTTTTTCACTTGTTTGTTTGTTTTGTTTTTATTTTTTTTATTTTTCAATTAGCTGAAATGAGATTTGCCTGACCTCTGCCAAGTAAGCAATGTTCTTATCCTAAAATTGTTTTATGAATAATATTAGAGAAAGCAGTTGTTTAAATTTTTGAAATGGATTATTATCACATGATAGAAAACCAGAAAATACCAATATTCTCTTAGATTTTTATGTACTATGCCATTTACTCCTTTGTACTTGGGTGAGAAGACTTCAGCTTTATTTTTCTTCAGGTATTTACATAGGCAAGCTAGCTACAATGCCTTCTGCTATTTGTTGTATGAGGCAAGATTTAAGATGGCACACAGCTTTTGGAAAAGATTTTTTAGTTCTTGTTAGTTAGTCTGTTTTGAAATATTTCAAAGATATTTACAAAGAAATACAAATAAGTGCTTGTGATCAGGAACTAGAAAGATGTGTTAAGTTCCATGGTTTTTCCAAAGTTTGTATTGGTTTACCAAAGATGCAGCATCATGATCTCCAGTGGGCAGATAAAATGAGGCAGTTTTTGTTTGCCATAAGGATGAATTTTGTGAGCATTTCTCTGGAGCCGCTGTGTCTAAATCATTTCATAAAAATCTGGTTATTTACATTACCTGTGACACTGATATGCAAAACATTCCAGAACTCTTCACCTCCATGGATACCTATAATACTATATGGATGGGTTAATTATATACATGTATCTTTTGTTTTAGAGCTGATATTTCATTTTGTACTTGAATGAACTCTCTGAAAGCCACAGGAATTTTATTAGAATATAATCCCAGTGAGAATAGGAATGTAGTATATTTATTTTTACTACTGTATACTGAGCATGTCAGCCAGCCCTTGACTTACATTAGTATTTTAATGTATCTTGTTAATATATGTATCAGACTCAAAAGTACTCTCCCGAAGAACTTAAGCAAAACTTACCCACATTTGGGTAAATAATATGTACTCTGAAATACCTGGCTAATTTGTTCTTTATTTACCCATTGAAATAAACAAAGAAAACACCAAACATTTAAATATTCATGATAAATATAAGAATATGCTGTACTGTGAGCAATTTTTATGTGTAAAGACCACTTTGAACATGGCCTCTGTAATATAACTATGTATATTACACGTAATATAGCATATAACCGAGGTGAAAAAAGAGTGAAGTAATGTTGTAAAAGTAAAGTAATGTTGTAAAGACTTTTGAGGCATGGGCTACTGAGATTAACACTATAATTACTAAGTAATTGTTTCTACTGTTAAGCTTTCTCTGTAGAAATTTATGAGCACATCTTTTTACCTAGCTTAACCTCAGCCAACAAGGAAAAAAAGAGTAAGCTCTATTACTCATTGTGAATCGTTTCCTTTCCCCACCATTCTACAGTGACATATAATTCTTTTGACTTTTCTAACATTGTCAGACACTTGGAAACCAAGCATTTGCCTTGCCAGCTATACTTACCACCTCATCTCCAATTACGTCTTCACTTTCCTATTGTCTTCACCCTGTCCTTCCTGGTGACCTGTAAAACAATTCAAAGCCCTCCTTCAATTTTCCAGCATTTTCCATGGAGTCATTGAAACCATCCTGCCCTTGGTTTTCCAAGTATTCCTCTAAGTTCTTGGCTATTGCTTCTATTGTTTCTTTGGGTGTTTCTGAAATGCTTCAGCTCACTCACCTGTGAGGTCATCAAGAAGGATGGTTTCCTTATTCTACTAGAAAATTTCTCATCCCTGATCTTTTACCCTTTGTCTTACACTTTTCTTTTTTATATTAATATTTTTTTAATTTTTATTACTTATACTTTGTTCACTTTATATCCCCTTGTAGCTCCTCCTCCTCTTCTCCCAATCCCACCTTTCCTCCTGCTTCTCCACGAATGCCTCTCCCCAAGTCCACTGATAGAGGAGGTCTTCCTCTCCTTCCCTCTGATCCTAGTCTATCAGGTCTCTTCAGAACTGGCTGCATTGTCCTCTGTGGCCTGGTAAGGTTGCTCTCCCCTTCGGGGGAGATGATCAAAGAGCAGGCCAATAAGTTCATGTCAGAGACAGTCCCTGTTCCCATTACTATGGAACCCACATGGACACTGAAATGTGATGGGCTACATCTATGCAGGGGTTCTAGGTTATCTTCATGAATGGTCCTTGGTTGGAGTATCAGTCTCAGGAAAGACCCCTGTTCCCAGATTTTTTGGATCTGTTGCTCCCCTTGTGCAGCTCCTGTCCTCTCCAGGTCTTACTGTTTCCCACTTCTTTCATTAGATTCCCTGCACTAAGCCCAAAGATCGGCCATAAGTCTTAGCATATGCTTTGATACCCTGTAGGGAAGAGCCTTTCAGAGACCCTTTGTGGCAGGCTCTTGTCCTGTTCCCTGTTTTCTCCTTCCTCTGATGTCCATCCTCTGCATTTCCGAATTGGTATTGAGCATCTTAGTCAGAGTACACTTTTCTTCTTCAGTTGATTTACCTGTGGCCATTAGTTTCACCACTGATTTCACTTCTAACTAGTGAAAACCCCAAATCACTTGCAAAATTGAAATACAAATTTAATTATGAAAGGCAATCCTGACTAATCTTATCCAATCAAAGAAGAGAAAGCTACAGTAAAGAGAAAGAATGAAAAATTATCCTTATGAAATTGACCGTATGGTGTGTCCTTCTGATGTTGCAGAGGCATCCTTTTGTTTGTCTTGCCATGTTGTAAGAAAAAAGACACACAAGTACTCACATTTTATATATGAGAAATTTTAAGTATTTTTAAAATTTATTTTCTATTCTTTCTTTTATTTTTTTTTAGTTTCTAATGTAGTTACATCATTTTCCCCTTCCCTTTCTCTCTTTCAAGCCCTCTCATATATTCATCCTTCATCTTTTTCAGATAATTTTCAATTCATCTTTTCCTAAGTATTTACCCGAAGTCTTGCAAGCATGTAAGTCTTGCAAGCATATAAGTATTTGCCTCTAATTCTAATGAGCTTTTACTCAGGTCACATTCCAGATAAAAGGTTAGGTTAAAAGCTACCTGTGTGTATGCAGTGAAAGAGAAGAATCAAGATTTTAAAGTAGTATTTATTCCTATAAAATAAAAATAAATAAGCTTGGGTGAAGTATTCCCCACAGAGAAGTAGCCAAGATCAAGCATTAAGTGATTTCGCTGTACCTCACAACTCACATCACTATGATCTACAGTAAATGGCAAATAAGAGCAGTTTTCTCCTATATACTATTGGTAGAAAAACATGGTACTGGAAATATATTGACCAGGTTATGCATATATTATAATCAAGCTGATAAATCATGAGTAGTGAGAAGACTGAAGGAGCACAGAACATGAAGTCTCAGAAGTGCAAAGGGAAACAGCGGCATGGAATGCAAGAATCACCATAAAGAATTATGCTGCCACTACTGGCTCAAGTGCCCAGCACCACGGAACCAGTGATGTGTGTTGAGGCCTAAATTAATCTGATGGCCATGAAGAGGACGCTAAGTGATGAAGTAATTAATACCAGACACGCTGCTTCTTTAGGGGACACAAGTAAAGGACACACGTATTATCTGCTCCATTAACCCCAGGGTAGTTGCTGTTTCAACCTATCTGTTTCTCAAGTTGGCTTCTCCAAACTACTTCACAATATAAATCCATGTCAAGCAACTTACCAGAAAAACCAAATAATTGATAGGAAAGAATCATAGGAAAACCAAAACCTAAAGGATATTCCTTTTTCAGTAGCTGTGCAACACAGCAGCGAAAGACACGAAATTATAGAAAATGTTTTCAGTCAGTGAACAGGAAATTCATTAGCAAGGTGGATTTTCCAATTAGACAGTGAAGTTTTAAGTCATCGTGTCATTATCTACTAATTTAAGAGTCTACTTATTTTTTTCAACTTTGGTTGCCCACTATGATGATTGAAGTGATAGTAACTATATTTTACTTGGTTTTGATGTGATACTAATCACCCATATTTGCAAACATTTCGAGTAGTGGCTTAAGGGTTGCATGTTCAATGAATGTGACTGCTATCATAAGCTCATGATTTCAGTCAATCTTAAGCTAAAAACGATTTTAACCTGTAAGGTGGCCATTAAACACAGCAGTAGCTGTGCTTTCCGCATCCTGAGAGTGACTCCAATGAACAGATCAACTGTGTTGCCACTATGTCTTGATGTTCTTCCCCAGGTGGGGCATGTTTTCATCCTTTTCTTATAAACCCTTAAATTCTTTTATTTGTGAGCACATTATGTTTTCCTTTACTATAGTTTATTTTAAACAAAAATATGCAGTAGATTGTATACAACAGAAATTCTTAAAATTTTATGTGGATTTTTATTTACTTTAAAATATTTAACAATAACTTATTTTTATAGATATTTCTTCAAAAGACTGTAAATTATTTTTACATGAAAGTATGAACATTTAATGATCTGTGCATACTTACAAACTAAGTGTCCTGGAAGAATAAATATAAGATTCACTATCACCACTAGAAATGCTTATGCTTCTCCAGGTGGGTTATATATTACCATAGGCACAGAAAATGTACTAGTCACTTGGTAGAATCAGTCACTTTATTTTTTAAAAAATCATACTAGTTCTTCATGACACTTTTTACATGAATTTCTGAAGTACATGTGAAATACAGTAGTGTTACAATCACTGGAACTCAGTACAAGATACAGACTAAGAGTTCTAGAGAGCACTGGAGATTTCTGGTAAAGAAATATATCCAGAAATTAAAATGGGTCAGTGAGATTGAGCCTAAAGTCATTTGCTTTTTCATCTGATATTATCATTTGTATTATGAATACCAGGGGCTAAAGCCTTCTTTATCATTTTCAAACACAAGGGTAGATGGTGGAATCATAAGATGTATGGTCTAGTAGAAGGAAATTGAACAATTATGACTATGATTTTGAAGGACTCTGTTTCTACTGTACACTTCTGCCTTGAGGTTCTTTCTTGCCAGACAATGAGGTAAAAGAGAAATGGGATTTTGGACTTACATATGTGAGGTGATGAGCTAATGCATACATTTCTTTATTTTGTAATTGTTAAAAGCAGAGAAGGGAAATAGTTGACTTTCTCAAGAACTTAGTCACAGGATTAGACAGCTCAGAAAAAAATCTAATTAGTGCTGACAGAGGAGGAGAACTCCCTCTTTCAGTGGAATAGGGGAAAGGGATAAGGGGGAAGAGAGAGGGAGGAAAGAGGGGACAGGGAAGAGTTGAGAGAGGGGGCTACAATTGCTGTACATAATGAATAACTTGTTTTTAAAAAGGAGAGAAAAAAAGATAAGAAGTGTATTGTTAACATTTTGGAGAAGAGCTAACAAACATTATAATCCAAATAGGCCTAACATTTCATTAAAACACAGAACTATACCTCTTTTTCAGCAAGTCGTAGAATTTTCTCCAAAACTAGCCACATACTAAGGCACAAAGTAAGTCTCAAGAGATAGAAGAAAATTGAGGTAACACCCTGCATCCTATCTGACTACCATGGATTAAACTAGGTATCAAACTCATGGACTACTGAAGAAAATATGGGTAAAGACAGAAATTGCGAAATTGAAAATTCTCTAAAATTGAATGAAAATAAATATACAATATTCTCACACAGGACACAATTAAGGCAGTTCTAAGACATAGTCCAGCACTAAGTGCTTACATTAAAAAAAAAAAAAAAGGATAGATCCCATACTAGTAACTCAATAGCACACAAGAAACCTCTAGAACAAAAAGGAGCAATCCAACCCAAAAATAGTAGACTGAAAAATAATCAAATTCAGGGCTGTAATCAATAAAATAGGAATCAAAAGACTATAAAAATCCACAAAACAAAAGCTGGTTCTTTGATAAGGTCAATAATATTGATAAACACTTAGAGAAATTAACTAAAATGCAGAGAGAAAATATCTAAATTAGCAAAATTATAAATGAAAAGGGGGCATAACAAGAGACATGTAGGTAATCCAGATAATAATAATAATAACTGTACATAACCAAAATGAAAACTCTAAAAGAAATGGTTAATAGTCTCAAAACACAACACTTAAGCAAAGCAAAATCAACATCACATGAAAAATTTAAGTAGACTTATAACCCCTAGTGAAATAGAAACAGTTAGCTTCAAGTCTCAGAAGAAAGAAATTGAAGATATCAGAAGATGGAAAGATCTCCCATGCTCATGGATCGGTAGGATTTACATAGTGAAAATGGCCATTCTATCAAAAGCAATCTGCAGATTCAATGCAATTCCCATCAAAATACCAAAACAATTCATTACAGACCTTGAAAGAACAATTCCCAACTTCATATGGAACAACAAAACAAAAAATAAAACAAAACAACCAAAAACAATAAAAGCAAAAAAAAACAAAAACAAAAACAAAAACAAAAACAAAACAGCTAACATATTCCAGTACAATAAAAGATCTTCTGGAGGTATCTCTATCCTTGATCTCAAGCTTTAGTACAGAGCAACAGTAATAGAAACTGCATGGTACTGGCATAGAAACAGACTGATGGGTCAATGGAATAAAATGAAAGACCCAGAAATAAACCTGCATACATATGATTCTTGAATCTTGACAAAGAAGCAAAAACTATATCATGGGGAAAAAGAGAGAGAGAGAGAACATTTTCAACCAATCATGCTGGTCTAACTAGATGTCTGCATGTAGAAAAATGCAAACAGATTCATATATATCACACTACACTAAACTAAAGTCTAAGTGGATCAAACCAGACACACTTAAACTGTTAGAAGAAAAAGTAGGGAAAAGCTTTGAACTCATTGGCACAAGAGACAACTTCCTGAGCAGTACAACAACAGCACAGGCTTCAGAATCAACAATAAATGGGACCTCATGAAACTGAAAAGCTTCTATAAAGCAAAGGGCACTGTCATCAGAACAAAATGACAGCCTACAAACTGGGAAAAGATCTTCATCAATACTACATCTGACAAAGGGGTAATATCCAAAATTTATAAGGAACTCAATAAATTAAACACCAAGTAATCCAATTAAAAATTGGGTACAGAGCTAAACAAAGAATTCTCAACAGAGGAATGCTGGATGGAAGAGAAACACATGAAGAAATGCTCAATGTCCTTATCAAAATTCAAAGGCTGTCATCAAGTTGCAAATCTAAATTACTCTGAGATTCCATCTTACACCCATCAGAATGGCTAAGATCAAAATCTCAAGTGACAGCACTTTCTGGCAAGGATAAGGAGAAAGGGAAACACTCCTCCATTGCTGGTGGGAGTGCAAACTGGTACTATAAGGGACAGGATCTCCACAAGTAGAACAAAAAGCTAAAATATCTGAGCCCAGGAGCTCCTTCAGAGACCAAGACACCAACCAAGAACCAAACATAGAGAGGATCTAGACCCTCTGCTTAGATGTAGCCCATAGGCAGCTCAGTCTCCATGTGGGTCCCCTTGTATGAGGAGTAGGGGTTATCTCTGATATGGCTTCTGTGACCTGCTCTTTGATTACTGTGCCTGGTGGGGCATCCTTGCCAGGCCCAAAAGGAAGAAAATACAGAGAGTCCTGATGAGATTTAATAAGCTGGGGTCAGATGGCAGTGGAGGAGGGCTTCCCCTTTTTTTGGCTTAGGGGAGGGGGAAGGCATAAGAAGGAGGAAAGATGGGACTAAGAGGAGATGAGGAAGGGGCCTACAACTGGGATACAAAGTGAATAAATTGTACAAAATAATCAATAAATAAAAAAAGAAAAAATTCTTCCCTAAAAATAATAAATAAATCCACAAATTGAAAGCAACCTACCTATGTTTCCCTTAGCAGAATAATGGATAAAGAAAATGTGGTACATTTACAGAATGAAATAATTTAGACAGTTAAAAAATGAAATTAGGAAATTTACAGGTAAGTGTATGGAACTAGGATAAAAAAAATTTTAAATTAAATTTTTTTTAAAAATGTGTATCTTGTTAGGTCAAGTTTGGTTGATATCAATGGGAGGTCTGCTGTTTTCTGAAAATGAAGGGATGAGCAGTGGTTTTGGGGTCAAGAGAAGGTCGGGAGGGACTGGGAGGCATGGAGGGTATGGAGGTTGTGGTGGTGATGTGTCCTTCCTCATTCAGCTGGGGCCTGGATCTCTGCTGGGGTCCTGGAGGTCGGCTTCCAGATAGAGAGTAGGTTCCACTCCTGTCAGGGGCAGCTAGAGCACCTTAGGGAGAGAGAGGCCCAAGTACCCTGGTTAAAGGCCCACTGTGGGAAAGGTTTTCCCAAGAGTGTTGCAATTTAGCTCTTTTAACCTGAGGTCACCAGGGGCTCTGGCGTTCCAAAGCCTATGGAGATACCAAAGTGTTAATAGCTCTTGGTCAAACTGCTGTGCTGAACACTGCAGAGCTACCAACCAAGGCTCATTCCTGGTCAGCTTGCAGCCAAGACACAGTCATGGGAAGGCTCAAGCCGAGGGAGGACAAATGTCTAATCTCAGAAGTTCTTCAAGTGAGAAAGAGTGAACCTGAATACCTTTCTTCATGTGAAATCAAGGGCTATATTAGCCCTGAACAGAGGAAGAGATTTTGAGGGTTAATATGTTTGATTCCCTGGAGTCTCAGCTGTACTTCAATGGTCCTATAACAAGAAAGAAAATATAGTACTAAATTATCCTGGGGAGGGAAGGGGATCTCCAAGTACAATTGAAGGTCACTGCTGAACTAAGATCATTAGCAGGGTGGTGGCGTTTCTAGGAATTCGTAGATACTGGATAGAGCAGTTTCCTTATCAGGGAAAGTGTCTGGCCTATAATATGCCCTGAGGACTATGTGAGCTCCTTACAAGACCTGGAATTACCCAGATCAGGGGAGTCTGAAATTGTCAAATAATAGAGAAAACAGAGACATAATTAAATATCTTGTCACCAATTAAAGCCAGAAAAAAGTTACACCTAATTGAGTTGTTGACCAAAGTGTTCCTATGAAAACCACCAAACAACCAAGGCTTTTTCCAAGACTAAACAGATGTCTTTCTATAAAGTGACTACAAAATCCTACTGCTGAATAAAATGCCTATACAACTCATTAACATGGATAAATTGATCAGGTATATACCTGGATCCTTCACTCCTATGTATTGATGTCATAAGTATATGAAAGTATTCTCAGGGTACCAAAAGAAAAACACAAACACCAAGACAGCCACAACTCCTGACGTTCACTCATGATATACTAGGACACAGTAGTACAATGGCAGTCCAAAGCTTATGAGGGTAACCAATCCATTATCTCATTTGACTTAAGACCCACACTGTGGAATGGAACTTATACCAGACACTGTTTGGGTGACCACAAACCTGATACCATATAGCCCAGAAACCTGAAGTAAATCCAACTAATACTGTTCAAGAAAGAAAAGAAAGAAAGAAAGAAAGAAAGAAAGAAAAAAAGAAAGAAAGAAAGAAAGAAAGAAAGAAAGAAAGAAAGAAAGACAGAAAGAAAGGAAGGAAAGAAGAAAAAAGAAGGAAGAGAGAGAAAGAAAAAAGGAAAGCAGAAAAATGACTCCTAATGACATCCTGCTTTTCTCGAGGTTTATTGCTTTGCTCAGTCACAATCAGAGAAGCTTTTTCCTCAGCAGATTGAAACAAATTCTGAGAATCAAAGCCGCTAACATAAAAAGAATGAGACTCCTCTCCATAGGAAAAGTAAGTAATAGGCAGAGGAAATGGAGAACACCAAAAATCCAAGGCTCATTATATCAACAGGATCAATGAACATATAAACTCAGAAAGATTGAAGCAGCAAGGATAGGGCTTGAGTGGATCTTTGCCAGAGGAAGTATTAGAGATACAAGAAGAAATGGACACATGTCCCTATTTGTATCCCAGAAGCTATCTCAACCACTTGCAAATGAAAATTTAATTTTCTCAAAGGGAGTATCATTGGGAAAACAAATTATTATTAATGGTAGGCTACATGCCTACCATTTTTGTTGGTAAAACAACAACAACCACAAAATAACTCTACAATGTTTTTTGATGACCTTTGTCTCATCAGATTGTCTCTGGGCTTTTTAAAATTTTGTTTTATTATTTTGCGATTTTATTTTTTCATACATATAATATTAGTTTTTATTTTATCATATTTTGTTTTATTTTAGTTTTACCCCTTAGAAGTCTGTTTTCTAACGTGAGGCAAAAAGAGGATGTATATGAATGGAAGGGGAAGTAAACAGGAACTTGGAAGATCAGAAGGAGGGAAACTTTTTATCAGGATATATTATAGGAGAAAAAAAAAATCTATTCCAGAATTTACAATTAGGGTGGATTCAGAAGCAAGTCACTTATTAAGTGTGGAAAAAGAAAAATATCATGATAGATTTCAGTTTTCCTAGGAGATATAAGGGAATTTAAAATAATTTTAGCAATTTAGTTTAATTAGAAGTAAAGCAGTGGCACATATTTTAAATATTGTTCATAATAGAAAATACCACAATAATAATTTATCTTTATTATATTTAGCAAACCTATTATATATTAGTAAACCTATGTTTAGGTTTCCTATTTTTAAAATTTTATATTTAAAGTTCCAGTTGTAGGGTATCCAGATCTTCTGACAAAACAGGTAAATATTTTCATACAAATTTTAGTCCTCCATGAGCTACATCTGAGCAGGGGTTCTAGGTTATATCCATACATGGTCCTTGGTTGGAGCAATAGTCTAACAGCCTTGCTAGGCCACAGAGGAGAGGACATTGTAGCCAGTCCTGAGGAGACCTGATAAGCTAGGGTCAGGTGGAAGGGGAAGAGGACCTCCTCTATCAGTGGATTTGGAAAAGGATAGGGAGGAGATGAGGGAGGGAGGGTGGGATTGGGAGGGAATGAGGGAGTGTCTACAGCTGGGATACAAAGCAAATAACCTGCGATTAATATTTAAAAATAAAAATTAAAAAAAATTAGTCTAATTCTCATTGTTAGACTACTTCCTACATTGTACCAGATATTAACAAATATTTAATGAAAAAATGCACTGATATTAGCTTATTTCTATTTTTAAATAACCTTAAAACTTCTTTTGTTTTTTTTGGCTGATACACTGCTTTTCCACTTTTAATAAGATTCACTCTTTTGTTTTGTTTTTTTATCCTTAAGTCTTTTTTTCTCCAGGTTTTTAAAAAATATTTATTATTTATTACAATTTATTCACTTTCTATCACAGCTGTAGACCCCTCTCCTGTCTCCTCCTAATCCCTCCCTCCCTCTTCTCCTCCTATGCCCCTTCCCTAGTTCACTGACTTCCCTAGTCTTTCTGATTCTAGCCTATCAGGTTTCATCAGGACTGGCTGCAAAGGCCTCTTCTGTGGCCTGGCAAGGCTGCTCCTCCTGCGGACGGGGGTGGGGGTGGGGGTTGTCAAAGATCCAGCCACTGAGTTCATGTCAGAGGCAGTCCCTGTTCCCTTTCCTTAGGAAACCATTTGGAGACTGAGTCTATATGCTACATCTGAGCCTGGGTTTTGTTAAATAGAACCCATCTGTTTTTTTTTTTTTCTTATATTCACCAATGGTGAATATTGGTGAATATTATTATAGGGAAAATTTTCAGTTTTTGGAAATCTTTCTTAAATAATTTATGAGGAAACTAATTTCCCTCATTATGAAAACATTCTGGAGTATTTATTTTTCTATTTTCTTCCTTACACACAAATTTTGTACTGCCATCTATCTATCTATTGTCTGTGTGTATATACTGTATGTATAGATGTAAATTTCATGAGGTAAACGTAAAACTTACCCTTGGAGAGATATTCAAACATAACTTTTATGTGTCAGATGTTTTTATTTGAATTTGAAACTGTACAAATGTAACACTTTTTTGTCTCATCTCTTGACTCTCTGATTCCCTCTCTTCTGTATGTGTGTGTATGTGAGAGAGAGAGAGAGAAGGAATGAGAGAGAGAATTTGTTTATATGGGGTTTAGGATATAAAATGAGAAATGTCACCTTGGGATATGCCCTTCCCCACATGGGTGTGTTTAAAGGTCCCAGTTTGGGTGTATGATTGTAAATAATTATGTCAATTCCCTTAAGTAATAATTTTCAACTCTGGTAGAATATTATAATTAGTTTGGGGAGACTTGAAAAGTCCCAGGGCTCAGCCTGTTCCCTATAGCAATTAAAGTGGAATCTCTGGTGCTGAAATCCAGAAATTAGTAGTTGTTTAAATTCCCAAGGTGAGTTTAATATGATGCTAGACTGAGAGACTCTTCTCTGGAGTAATAGTAAACTTTATTAAATCAAATACATGTAATATATGTGTGTGCAAGTGTACATTTTTATTTCTTAAGTATCCAATTCTCTGATTTGTTTTCTGGTTTCATACTTGATTTATTATTTGCTTACTCCTGTGCTAAAGACATGAAAGTTGACATTTTCATCTATTTTTCTGAGCATGTTTTCCATTTTCTGACTTTAAGAAAACAATATTTTAGTTTACTTAGAAGAATACCAAACCTATGTCCTAACTTTTTTTTAAAAGTAGCAATAAAAATTGTGCTGTGCTGTCTCATAGCACAGTGCCTTGTACAGCTGACATTGGAGAGGTTTCCTCTTGCGATGGAAGGGAACAAACACAGACACTTACACCCAGGCTTTATTCAGAGAGTGAGATACTTTGGAATACTCAGCCCTGACTGGTATGTCTTCATTGGATTCCTTCCCTTGGAGCTCAGGAAACCTTACAGAAAAGAAGGTAGAAAGAGTGGTAAGAGCCAGAAGGAATGGAGGACACCCAGAAAACAAGGCCCTTTAAGGCAACATGCTCAAATCCTAAGAACTCGTAAAGACAAGGAGAATATACACGGCCTGCATTGGGCAGGTCTTCTTTGTAGTTGGTATGGCTTCCAGCATAGAGTTTTTTTTTTTTTTTTTAATGGGATTCCTGAGTGTCTGAATGAGTAGGTCTAGAATTCTTGTTTCTTCTCTTAGACTCTTTTCATTCTGCTTATTTGTCTTGTCCATATTCGATGTGATAGTGTTTGATTATCATATTATATTTTATTTTATTACATTTGGTAATATTATCTTTTAGAACCCTACCTGTTTTGTAATGAGAGACAGAAAGGGAATGAATCTGTATGGGAGGGGCAGGGAGGAGTAACTGGAAAAAGTAAGGAAAAGAACTACGATGAGAACATATTGTGGAGAAAAAGATCTATTTTCCATAAAAGGGAGGGGGTACTGTAGTTTATTTAGAAATAGCCTTGACTACTATACTACTTTTTAATTTTATCTATTTATTTATCCAATACAATTTATTCACTTTGTGTCCCAGCTGTAACCCCCTTCCTCATATCCTTCTAGTCCCACACACCCTCCCTCTTCTCCCCCTATAACCCTCCACTAGTCCACTGACAGGGGACGTCCTCCTCCCCTTCTGTCTGACCCTAGCCTATCAGATCTTATCAAGGCTTGCTGCACCATCTTCTTCTGTGGACTGAAAAGGCTGCACGCCTTTCCACCAGAGGGAGGTGACCAAAGAGCCAGCCACTGAGTTCATGTCAGAGACAGTCCCTGTTCCCCTTATTATGAAACCCATTTGGAGACTAAGCAGCCAATGGGATTCCTCTGAAGAGGGAGTCTAAGAGGTCATCTCTCAGGGTTAGGGTTAGGGGTTAGGGTTAGGGTTAGGGTCCTTGTTTGGCATATCTGTCTCTGCAGGCCCCGCTGGGCCCAGGTTTTTTTGACTCCATTGTTCTCCTTGTAGAGTTCCTTTCCCATCCATGTCTTTCCATTTCCCTCTTCTTTCGTAAGGATTCCAGCACTCTGCCCAAAGTTTGGCTATGCGTCTCTGTATATCCTTTGATACCCTGTTGCGTACTCTTTCACAGGTCCTCTGTGAAAAGTTCCTGTCCTGTGACTTGTCTTTGCCTAGTTCCAATGTCTATCCTGTTTACCCTTCTGGATGAGAATTAAGCATTTTTCCTAGGGTCCTGCTTGTTGTTTATAGTACCTTGAAGACTATCAATTTTAGTATGTTTATCCTATATTATAGGGCTAATATCCACTTATAAGTCAGTATACACCATATGTGTCTTTCAGTTTCTGGTTTACCTCACTGAGGATGGTCTTCTCCAGTTCCCACCATTTGCCTGAACATTTCAGGATTTCCTTGTTTTTAATTGCTGAATAGTATTCCAATTGTGAAAATGTACCATCCATGACTCCACTGAGGGCCATCTAAGTTGTTTCCAGATTCTGGCTATTACATATAAAGAGGCATTTCCTTGATGACTAAGGACACTGAGCAATTTTTTCACGTGTTCCTCTGCCATTCAACATTCCTGTTTTGAGAGTTCACCATTTAGTTCTGTACCCCATATTTTCATTGGATTACTTGATTTTTTTTGATGTTTAACTTCTTCAGTTCTTTATATATTCTGGATATTAATCCTCTGTCAGGTTTAGGGTTGACAAAAATACCCAGAATAGCTAAAACAATCCTGGATAATAAAAGATCTTCTAAAGGTATCTCCATCCCAGATCCTGAGCTGTACTATAGAGCAACAGTAATAAAAACTGCCTGGTACTGGTATAGAAACAGAATGGTAGATCAATAGAATTGAATCGGAGACCCAGAAATAAACACACACTCCCACATGTATGTATGCATTCATATACACAATACCATACACAAACATGTGCCTATATATGCTGTACCTTGACCCTTGATACATTCAACAAAAAATGACAATTTAATATTAATTTAATATTATTGAACAAAACAGCCTCATTGTTTCTAAACATTAAACATTTAGACAAATTTGTAGCAACACTATCTCAAATTAGTTAGCAGTACATCAGTAATATAAACTATTCACATATTTAATAACCACTTATATTTTCAGAACTCAAAGGAACAGGAAAAAGTAAGATTTGTTTTTAAGTTTTCTATGTTGAAAAGTATCCTATTTTTTTCAGGAAAACATTTTATATTCTGAGGAAAAATGTTTTATTTCTGGAATTTTTTCACAGGAGGGAGGTACGCAGGGAATTCCTCTAGATTGGGAGCAAGAGACAGGGTAGAAGTCACCACAAGGAAACAGTTATTTCCTGCTAGTGTGTCACCTGCACTGGGAAACTCGCAAGACTCTATAGTGCCCTATTATGCCCAGTCGGCTAAGCATTTTTAATGTGCAGATACTGTCAACTTACAGTGCACTTATTTGAGGAAAACCACGGCTTAAATTCCACAATATCTTTACATGCACACCTGTGATAGGATTTCATCTATAAATGAAGAACTACAAGACATTAATGTTCATAATGAACAATAAAATACAAATCTTTGAAAATGCCCTATTATAAAAATTGCTTATAAGTAACAAATACATGTTTTAAATATTGTATGTATTTATTTATATTCCGAATGTTTCCGCTCTCTTCTCTCCTCCTAGTCCCACCTTCCCATCCTTTTCCCCATTTGCCACTCTCCTCTTCTCAGAAAAGAGGAGGCATCTTGCCAACCAACAATAGGCTGAGTGGGTTGATCTAGTTGCATCAGGATTAAGGACATCCTCTTCCACTGAGCCAGACAAGGCAGCCCAAATAGAGGCAAATGATTTAAAAGCAGGCACGCAGTTCCATGTCAGAGACAGCCCCTACTCAGCTTGATAGGCAACCCACATAAAGACCAAGCTGATCATCAATTGCATATGTGTTGGAGGCCTAGGGTCAGTCCATGCCTGCTCTTTAGTTGATTTCCCAAGTGTTTGTAAAATTTACATTCCCACCAGCAGTGGAGGAGTTTTCCTCTTGCCTTCCGGTGCTGTCAGTTGAATTTTATTATTGTTGTTGTTATTATTATTATTATTTCACTTTGTGGCCCCCTCTCTCATCTCCTCTAGGTCCCATCCTCCATTCTTCTTACTCCACTATACCCCTCCCCTAGTCCATTGATAGGGAGGTCCTCCTTCACTACTATGTGACCCTAGCCTAATAGGTCTCATCAGGACTGTCTGGATTCTCTTTCTCTGTGGCCTAGAAAGGCAACCCCACCAGGGGTAGGTGATCCAAGAGCAAGCAATGGAGTTCATGCCAGAGACTACCCCTGTTCCCCTTACTAGGAACTCCCTATGGAGACTGAGCTACCATGGGATACATCTGAGCAGGAGGTCTAATTCTACACCATGCATGGTCCTTGGTTGATTCATCTGTCTCTGCAGGCTTCACTGGGCTCATATTTTATTGGCTTTGTTGTTCTTGTGAAGCTTCTGTTCTCTCTAGGTCTATCTATCTTCTCATCTCTTCCATAAGATTCCCTGTACTCTGCCCAAAGTTTGGCTATGAGTCTAAGCATCTGCTTTGATACCCTGCTGATTAGAGTCTTTCAGAGGCCCTATGTAGAAGGCTCCTGTCCTGTTCCCTGTTCCCTGTTTTCTCCTACTTCCGATGTCTATCCTGTTTGCCCTACTGAGTAAAGATTAAGCATTTTCCCTAGGTTCCTCATCTTCCCTAGGTTCCTCCTTGTCATTTAGTTTCTTTAGGATTACAGATTTTAATATGTTTATCCTATTTTATGTGGTTAATATCTACTTATAACTGAGTATATACCACGTGTGTCTTTCTGCCTCTGGGTTACCTCACTCAGAATGATCTCTTCTAGTTCCATCCATTTGCCTGCAAATTTCATGATTTCCTTGTTTTTAATTGCTGAATAGCATCCCATTGTGTCAACGTACCACAATTTCTGTATCCATTCCTCAGTTGAGGGATATCTGGGTTGTTTCCAGATGGTACTATAGAGCAACAGTAATAAAAATAGTGTAATACTGGCATAGAAACAGACTGATTGATCAATGGATTCGAATCAAAGACCCAGAGCTAAATCCACACACCTGGTAATTGATTTTTGATGAAGGAGCCAAAACCATACAATGGAATAAAGATAGCATCTTCAACAAATGGTGTTGGTCTAACCAGATGTCTATATGTAGAAAAATGCAAATAGATCCATATTTATTACCCCACAGAAAACTAAAGTCCAGTGGATAAAAGACCTCAATGTAAAACCAGACACACTAAATCTGTTATAAGTCCTGAGAGGGCCCCTGAAAGAATCTAACTAGCAGTGTATCAAAGCAGAAACTGAGACTCATAAACAAACCTTTGGCAGATGGCAGGGAATCATATGAAAGAGTTTTTGATCTTAGCAATTTTTACTGGTATTAGATGGAATCTCAGATTTGTTAGGGTTTGCAATTCCCTGTTGACTATGGATATTGAGTTTTTCTTTGTTTCTTGACCATTAGAAATTCCTCTGTTTATATTGCAGCCAAATTTTAGAAACATAAGACACACTTCAATGGACCAGAATGTTCTGAAGACCTCTGGATCCTTGTTTGGTTCGACTGTAATTCTTGCCAACATTAAAACCAATATTAATTGTGAAAAATAAAAAAAAAAGAAGTTCCTCTGCTGAGAATTCTCATTTTAGTCTGTACCTGATTTTTAATTGGATTGTTTGGTTTGTTGTTGTTTAATTTTGATTTTGTGACTTCTTTATATGTGTATTGGATATTAGACCTCTGTCAGATATAGGGTTTGTGGAAATCTTTTCCCAATCTGTATGCTGCCATGGACTATTTCCCACTTTCTCTTCTATTAGATTTAGTGTTATCTGATTTCATGTTGAGGTCTTTTATCCAAATGGATTGAGTTTTGGGCAGGGTGATAAATATGGTTCTATTTGCAATCAACAAACACCATTTGTTGAAAATGCTATTATTTTTTCATTGTATGATTTTGGTGTCTTTGTCAAAAGTCAAGTGTCTGTCTGTATGTGGGTTTATTTCTGAGTATTCAATTCAATTCTGCTGCTGAACCATTTTGCTTTTATGCTAGCACCATACGGTTTTTATTACTATTGCTTTGTAGTACAACTTGAAATCAGAGATGGTGATATCTCCAGAAGTTCCTTTATTGTACAAAATTGTTTCCCCTATCCTGGATTTAAATTTTTCCATTTGAAGTTAAGAATTTCTCTTTTCAGGTCTGTAAAGCATCGTGTTGGAATTCTGATAGGAAACTCATTGAATCTGTAGAATGCTTTTGGTAAGGTGGTTATATTTAATATGTTAATCCTACAGATCCATGAGCACGAGAGATCATTCCATCTTCAGATATCTTCTTAAATTTCTGTTTTTTAGACTCCTGAAGGTCTTGTTAGACAGGACCTCCTCCCAATTCTACTGTCCCTCCCTCCCTCTTCTCTATCCATACACATCCCTCAGTCTATTGATAGGGGAAGTCCTCCTCTCCTTCCATCTGACCCTAGCCTATCAGGTCACAAAATGTTGTTTGAAATTTTTGTTCTCTGTTGAGTAAAATACAACTCTAGCTATTTCTGTCGGAAGAATTTGAAGATACACTTAGGGCTACTAAAGCAAAAACCTTAAAATGGAGATTACATTCTGGATTACACAAATGCGTACAATGTTATATCATGGATCATTAAAAGCAAGACCAGGATGATTAGTGAGATATGCTAAAGAGATAAGGCGAATTGAGTGTAAGAGGCAACTGATGAGATTAAGTTCACTTTAAACAGGCCCAGGAGCCACAGCCACGGTCAAGGTCTTAAAAGTTGAGAAAAATTCTGAATTTTGCACAAAGAAACACTGAACAATTGGTAAACCCCCAATTTTACCAATTCTGCCACTGCTCTACTTAGTTTGGAATTAGATCCTATCTCTGTCTGAAAGGAGAAACTTTGATTTTTTTTTCTTTTTTTTTCTTTTCAGCTTTATGGACACTTTAGTAAACAATCAGCTCAGCCCCATTTCACATGAATTTTTCGCTTGAGCCAGCACTGAGGTAACACATTGTCCTGTTTTAAAAGGTATCCCTTTTGTGCTGATTTACTATGACAGCACATCTCTCTCACCCTCTACATTGAGAGTCCTTACGTAAAAACTATTGTCTCACAGAGTAAGAAAAGCTTTCTTCAAACAGATTGAAATGTAATCCATATCTCCACCTTTGATCTTTAAATCAATATTGTTTACTCCTACCTTTCAAATCCAATCCTCAGGTTGTTTCTGTGGATTATACCTCTTCTTTTCTCAAAGTTCAACATTTTGGTTTGGTATTAGCAGGAATTTTGTTTTTATATCTTTTATACCTGGATTTATGTAGTCTATAAAACTAAGGAAATTTGCTTTAAGTTTAATATTTTGTTAGCTTTTTCTATAATCTATATTTACTCCATAATAGAGATGCTACCATTCACAAGAAAGATGTCTATTAACTTGACTTAAAACTATAGCCTGAAAGCTTATTACTATATTTTATTTTTCAAAGATATAGTGAAAAAATATGTGGTACTCTGTTTCAGGGTATTTTTGTAAGTAATGAAATAAGGATGTGGAATTACTAGATATGGATTTCTTGCTAAGTGATACTTAAAATGAGATATAAATCACTGTAAAGCTTTTGTTCTTAGAACTATTTGTAGACTGAAATAGCCAGTATGTTGATAGAGTATTGACAGAGTAGTGAAGATGAAATAATCCAGCCAAAGTTGAATTTGTTATTTCTTTAATCTGAGAAAATAAATTGTTGGTTTATACTAACAATACCCCAAAAAAGTATTACATGCCCAAGTAAAACCCAAAAAGTGTTATGTAATTTATGAACATATGTTTATATTTCATATGTATGTGTTTGCCAGTGTAGGCAAGAGCAAAGTGTTAGATATCATGGATCTGGAATTATAGTGACGTAGTCATGCCATTTGTGTGCCATAGGTCAAACTCCAGAAGACTTCCAGAGAAATGTAAAATTCTCTTAACCACTGAGCTCTTCCTGTAGTCCAGACATAATATATGTATGTTTGTATATATATACATATATATGGGAAAGTAACATGCCCACACCTGAAAGTAATGAATGCGGTAAGCACAGAGACAAATGCTTGCCTAAATAATAAGTTTGTCAAAGAGATGCTCCCACTCAGTTTCCCATCTTGTTCCTAGCCATCTCACCTCCCAAAACCATTCTGCCCACATCTGATCTCCACTCTAGCTCCTTCCCCAATCCATCTCCTGCCCAGTTCCCTCTCTTCATCCACTTCTGTTGTCTATTCTACTTCCCCTTTTGAGTGACATTCTGGCACTCTTCCTTGGGCCCTTCTTGTTATTTAGCTTCTTTACATCTATAGATTGTAGTATGGTTTTCTTGTACTATAGGTCTAAAATCCACTTTTAAGTGAGTACATACCATGTGTTTCTTTCTGTGTCTTGACTAACTCATTCGGGATGATCTTTTCCAGTTCCATCCATTTGCCTGGAAATTTCATGATCCTTGTTTTTAATAACTTGGTAGTATTCCATTGTGTAAATGTACCACAATTTTTTATATTTTTATATTAATTACAGTTTTTTTCACTTTGTATATCAGCTGTAGTCCCCTCCTTCATTCCCTCCCAATCCTACCCTCCCTCATCTCCTCCCATGACCCTCTCCAAGTTTACTGATAAGGGAGGTCCTCCTTCCCTTCCATCTGAACCTAGCCTATAAGGTTTCATCAGGACTGGCTTCATTGTGTTCCTCTTTGGCCTGGCAAGGCTGCTCCCGATTCAGGGGGAGGTGATCAAAGAACCAGACACTGAGTTCATGTCAGAGACAGTCCCTGTTCCCCATACAAGGATACCCACTTGGATACTGAGCTGCCATGGGCTACATCTGAGCAGGGGGTCTAGGTTTTATCCATAAATGGTCCTTAGTTGGAATATGAATTTCAGAAAGACCCTTGTGCCCAGATTTCTTGGTTCTGTTGCTCTCCTTATGGAGCCCCTGTCCCCTCCATTTCGTAGTATATCCCCCTTTTTTCACAAAATTACCTGCACTCTGCTCAAAGTTTGGTGATGAGCCTCAGCATCTGCTTTGTTACCCTGCAGGGTAGAGTTTTTCAAAGGCCCTCTGTGTACCACAATTTCTTTATCCATTCTTCATTTGAGGAAGATGCAGGTTTTTTCACATTTTGAGCTATTATGAATAAAGCTGCTAGGAACATAGTTGTGCAAACATCCTTGATGTATGAAGGATCATTATTTGTGTATAAACTTTCTAAAACCTTTGTATAATTTCCTAATTTGAAAATCATTTATATAACTTTAAGTAGTTGAATAGCATTTAAATAATATGACTTGTAAATAATGAAGTCTAATTTATCAATTTAGTCTTTCAAAAATATCTATAACATTAAAAATAGGACTAACTGCCATTTCTATTTTACCATAATTTTAAACCAAAATGTGTACTTATGCTATGGTGGAGTCTGTAATTTTTTTAAATATAAGACAATTTTATTTAATCATTTTTGCTTTTATAAAATAAATGTATGAAAATATTGCTTTATGCATTTAACATGTAAATTCTCAATAACTAGTATAAAATGATTAGTTATTTTAGTTTTGTTTCTTAGATTCCTTTCTTTGAAAAACATTATGTAAAATGCTCTATCTTCCATTGATTAGAATCAATATAAATATGTATTTTCAAATATATTGGGAAATATTGCTTGAATATTATTACGTATCCTAGGCAATAGTCTTTGATCTATATTAAAATATATTAAACAATATTAAAAGGCCATTAATATTCTGAATTACAACACACTGAAGAAACTTTCTGGAAACATTTTGTTCTTTTGTTATGGAACAAAGAAAGTACAAGTAAGGCCCCATTAGAATAAAGTTAAATCTCTGTTGTTAAGTAAGAAACTTTTTAACATTTTTCATTCTTTCTTTTCTTTCTTTCTTTTTTTTTGCTGTAAATTCTCTGCTTTCTGAGCGTTTCTAATAGAGGTATTTTTTTTGAGCCATTTGCACAACAGTAACTTTAATCCCACTACCCTATAAGGCTTATTGCTTGGATACCAGAGAAGAGTGGAAAATAACAGTTGTTTGGGAATTGACATATGTTTACTGAAATATATATATACATATACATATATATATATAATATACGTATATATATTTCTTCTTGATTTATTTGTCAAGTATAAATGTAAGCACTTACAGATTAACGGACTTATACTCTTATAAATGATATAAAGGATGTCTGTTTCATGAACTTGGCTTCTGGTCTGGAAGCATAATGAAAAAAATAACCCACAATCTACAAGACAAAATGATTGAGATTCTTTATATTCTATTTTCAATAAATTAAACTAATAATAAGTGTTTAATTCATGATAGATTCGAGCACTAAAATACCATGAAGGATGTAAATAAGTGTCGTGTGTTGAATTGTGATCTCCCAAAAGCCAGTTGAGACTATTGTGACTTTCTTCATAGAAGAGATCTTTATAGAAAAAAAAATTCAATACCAGTTATTTATAGAATTAGGATGCCCTTTCCTAAAGTCAATGACTTGTCCTTACAAGAGAAAATCAATGATATGAAAACATAGAGAGACAGTCATGAGAAGATGAAGTAGCCTTTGGAGTTACATAGTCACAAAGCCACAAGTCCATGGACTTACCAGAAGCTGCACTAAACATAAGGACTCAAGCAGAACTTTCTGGTATAACCTAATCCATCTTCATATCTTTTTCCAACCTCCATAGCCATGATCAGTAAAGGTTTATGCTGTCCTCCCACAGACATCTCTGGAAATGTATGGTATTGTGAATGAACTTGAAAGTGTAATACCTATTTTTAGGGATATCTTCTGTTGAGGTGAGATCACATAGCTGAGTGATCATCTGTATGTAAACTATGCCACGCAGAGGAATGTAGTGAGTGAACATTTTTCAAATAGCACTAAGAAATATGTAGTCTATTTGTTACAGTTCTATTTGAAACAGATATTCCCACATAAGTATGAATAAGAGCATGGCCCTTCTTATCATGTAAGAATAATAATAACAATGTTCCATGAGTCTCCTCTGTATTGATGCTGATTTATATTAAATATTTATAATGGAAAGAGTGTGAGAATATTACCAGGAACAGAGCTAAACAGGGGGCCTCTCTTTTTATCTCTTACAATGTGTCAGGCTAGGAAAGATCTGTCTGAGTTTCTGGCATTTTGTCTTTTACTGTCTTTTTACATCATCTTTCAAGTTGTTCTGTGAGCTGTAGATGCAGGAGCTGTGATAGATGTATCTGCGGTTCTGGGATGGCCACAATCCAATGATTTCTTCTTTGTGTCCAGTTTAGGTTTGTTGTGATGCTCTACATTTTCTATAAATAGAGACATCTTTGATGAGGAATTTAAGGTAAACTTATCTGTGGATATAAAATAAAGTAAGGAATTATGATTGTCTAGCAATGTGGCAGTTGTAGGCTCTATTCTAAGGTCTATGATCTTACTGACTCCAGGAGGCTGCAAGATTGCAGGACCCATCATAATTTCCATCTTGTTGAGTAGGCCTAAATTCCAATTATACAGCTGCTATTTACTACTGAAATGTGTGTGTGACTAATGGCACTTTTCTCAATATCATGACCTGCTGGTCATTGCCGCGGTTCAGAGGTGTGACAGCGAAGTAGGACTCCTTAATTGTGACTTTGCTTTGGCCATATGCAGAGAAGTTCTTGGAACCAGTAAACCCAGAAAGCAGAATAGAGGGCTTCAGTTAAGATACAGATGGAATAATCATAGCCCTGTGGCCCACAGGTGTTTTGTCTACATCTATACAGACCCTTCCTCAACCCTGAGAGTTAACCAAAAACTACCTCAGTAATACATATTGTTTTTGAAGTCACATGGGTGACCTTGAACAAATATTCAGAAGGTAACTTTGTCATACCTGATAATGGGGCCTTTACTAGATTATGATTCTTATGGAAAGTATTATCAGCCTAAGTAGCATTCTCTCTCACCTCTCTTTCATACACACACACACACACACACACACACACACACACACACACACACACACATATATATATATATATTCCCCATAAATGTACCTTAAAAGTTAAATTTACTAGCCTATGGTTCTTTTGGTAAGCATTGTCAGCCCAAGTAAAATGCTTTCCTTTCTCTTTCTTTTTCTGTCATTTATATGTATGTGTGTGTGTATATATATATATATATGTATATATATGTATATGTGTGTGTACACATTATATATACAAACATACATATTTATTTGTGTATATTTATATAGAGATACATATATATGGAATGTATAATATATATTAATATCACATATAAAGTATATCTCAAATAAGATTATATTATATATAAATATAATATATATATTGATAGTAAATATGATAACATTTTACCATAATATTTTTCTTAAAGTAATTTATAATCAGTATCTATTTTATAAATTTAAAGGCTAATAACATCACTATGTAGTTTATATGTATATATTTAGCTTTTATATTGATATATGTATATAATTATATGTTAAAAACTAAGACTAGAGATTCTTGTAGAAAACATAATAAATCCCTGTCAAAAATTTTATTTTTCATTCATTGATTAATTTATTCAGCATGCTAATTTTTAAGTAAAAGACACACATGATGATATATATTCACCAGGGAAAAAATAAACCACGAAATAAGTCTGTAGTCTCTGCCGTAATGAAAAACACACATCTGTATACAATCCATAACACAACCCATTACATTATTTATGCTAATGTAACATTTGTTCCTGTAACTGTTTTTCCATAATAACATTATTCTTATAATGATTCATAATCACTCATCCAGTTTTTCTTTTCAACACTAAGTACGGCATAATCACCTTGTAAGAAGGTATTATTTATCTCTGGTACATACTCCCAGTACCTAGCATTAAGCAGCTTCTTATTACATGTTTTATGAAAGAAGTTATTTTTTATTCAGTATTTATCATTCTCATTAATGTCAAGGATTCTTGATATATAATCTCTGTATCTTGGTAATTATTTTTTTGGTGACAAAAACTGATTATTTATAGTAATATATCTCACATTGTGGTCTTGTTTATGATTGCCTTTCACGTCAGCTGTGATAAAACATTCTACAGGAAGAATTTTGAGTTCCCATATACTTGCCTTAAGCCACTCTTAACCATTTCTGTGAAAATGAACTTCAGCAGTGGTGGGCAGCGAGTGTATTAATACTAAAGAAGATCTAGATGAAATAGAGTAGAAGGTCAGGTTTGTTCCACGTTTGTCATGGTCCAGACTCTGAGGGACCTAGAACATTCTCTTTTTCCAGAGAAGAGCCTTACAATTGTTGCTTAATAACAAGAAGTTGTCTTGAGATCATATAGATACAGGTAACATTGTATTTCTGTATTTAGAAATATATTCTATATAATTAATTATTGAAAATTTTAAAAGGGACTTTCAGTTTTCTGCTATAGCAATAGCAAGTATTCTTTGTTCACCTCCTTTTTCTTTCCTTTACTTGACCATTTTCCCCTACCTTTAAGAAGTGTTAACAGATATAAACAGCACTATCTTACAGCAGAGCACTGAGCTTTTACTAGTCCAGTTCTTACTGAAGTTTATTCCTAGGAATAATAAGCAATATTTTTTTAAAATGTCCCTGCCAATAGCAATTCAAGAGACACA
Organism: Pachyuromys duprasi; assembly: GCA_028658305.1. Lineage (NCBI taxonomy): Eukaryota > Metazoa > Chordata > Mammalia > Rodentia > Muridae > Pachyuromys > Pachyuromys duprasi. Next base: position 72,057,702 of record CM053765.1, on the reverse strand, counting down.
TGATATCAACTCATTGAAAACTGTTTATATCTTTTACCCACGATATGTGATGCTTCAGAGGGTTGGACGATTATAATTACAAAGAAGTTTCCACTGAAATATTAATTATGTTTTCATATTTTCATATGCCACAATGAGTAACAGCAAAATGGAAATTGTGTTTCTAAAAAGAATCCAGGTAGATCTCACCATCCCCCTGCCCTGTACTTAACACCTTCACAGTGATGACAATGTGGTCAAATAGATTGGGTTAGAAAAATAATCATCCGGAACGGAAGCAATTGCCAAAAGTTAACAAATTGAGAGTGTTCTCGTGGAGAAGAGAGAGCTGTAGGCTACAAAAACTGGCTCCTGCACTTCCCCTGAATACAAGCAATTATTTCAGAAAATAAATGAAGTCTTATTTATTGGCAGTAGGATATGGAGCCTTGGTAATCTGAGATGAAAAAGAAAACTATGAAATTAATTTGTAGAAAATAAACTGCCTTAAATCCAGCAGAGTTGTCCTGTGAATTTTAGTCAGAATTTAGGTAAGCTATTATTGCCGTAGGCTCTGTGATCTCTACCACCAGTCTTGGGCAATTTCTGAAACAGATTTCCAGTTGAATAGTTACTTTTAGTATGTGTTTAGCTATAACGTGATGAAAGTCATTATCTAGGATGGGAAATGATTACCTAATCGGTTGCTGGTTAAGTATTCTAAAATTATATGAAATTATATATTTATCTTATTTCTTAGTAAGAAAATCATTCAATGAGAGCTTTGAGTTCATTTCTTCTCTTTATTTTGAAGACGTCTGGAGAATACTCAAAATTAATCAACCAACCAAACAAACAAACAACCAAACCAAACAAAACAAAAACCTCACCATAGCTTCCTAATATAAAGAGCACAGTGTAACGTGTATTGTTTCCCTAGCCTCAGGAAATTAAAGCACTTTCTTCTTCACTTCAATATTTTATTTTTGAATTTACCTATTTTTATTTATTCACTTTATATCCCTAGCTCCCTTTCCTCTGGATCCTTCTCTCCCTCTTCGCTATAAATTCCTATCACTATATCACTATACATCCTATCACTATACATCCTCCTCCCCATTTCCTCTTCCCCTTCTCTTCAGAAAAAAGGGAACTACACCCCCACCAATCTACCTAGATACATCAAGTGACATCAGCAATAACTGCACCCTCTTCCACTGTGGCCCAAACATGCAGTTGCACTAGAGAAAAGTGTTCCAAAAGCAGCAAACTATGTTCATGTCAGAGACAGTCCCAGCTCCAATTGCTAGGGGGTCCACATGAAGATCAAGCTGCCTATCAGGTACATGTGTGTAGGCGGCCTACTTCCAGTCCTAGCTTGTTCTTTTGTTGGTGGTTTCATCTCTGTGAGCCCCCCCATGGTCCTTAGTTAGCTGACTCTGGTGGTCTTACTGTGGAGTTCTTGTCCCCTCTCAGTCCCTCTCCCTTCCCTCAACTCTTCCCTAAGACTCTCAGACTTCCACCTAATGTTTGGCTGTGGGTCTCTGCATCTATCTCAGTCTGCCATTTTCTTCTATTGACAGTGTCCTTTGCCTTGAAGATTTTTTTTTTCAGTTTCACGAGATCCCATTTATTTATTGCTGATCTTAGATCCTGAGCTGTTTGTATTTTGTTCAGGAAGTTGTCTCTTGCACCAATGAGGTCAAGGCTGTTCTCCACCTTTTCTTCTATTAGGTTTAGTGTACCTGGTTTTTCATCGAGGTCTTTGATCTGCTTGGAATTAAGTTTTGTATGGGATGATACATGTGGGTCTATTTGCATTCTTCTACATGCAGACATACAGTTAGACCAGCAGCATTTGTTGAAAATACTTTCTTCCTTTCCATTTTAGGTTTTTGGTTTCTTTGACAAAAATCAAGTGTCTGTAGTTGTGTGGGTTTATTTCTGGGTCTTTGATTCAATTCCGTTGACCAACTTTCTGTTTTTATGCCAATACTATATTGTTAATGTTACCATTGCTTTCTTGTACAACTTGAAATCAGGGGTGCTGACACCTCCAGAAGTTCTTTTATTGTATAGAATTGTTTTTACCTATTCTTGGTTTCTTATTCTTCCACATGAAGTTGAGGATTGCTTATTCAAAGTCTGTAAATAATTGTTTTGGGATGTTGATGGGAATTGCATTGAAAATGTAGATTGCTTTTGCTAAGATGTCTATTTTCATTTTGTTGATCCTACTGATCTATTAGGATGGGAGATCTTTTCACCTGAATATATCAATATTCTGACCAGAACTGCAGTTCTTGTCGTATGTGTCTTTTACTTGATTAGTTAGAATTACATGAAGATATTTTATATTGTTCTTGGCCGTTGTGAAGGGTGTTGTTTCCCCATTTTTTTCCTTATTTTGTTTATCATTTGTATGAGTTTTTGGAGTAAATTTTGTAGCCAGCCATGCTGCTGAAGGTGTTTGTCAGCTGTAGGAATTCTCTGGTAGCATTTTGGTGGTCACTTGTGTATACTGCCATGCCTTCTGTGAATAGAGATACTTTGATGTCTTCCTTTCCGATTTGTAGTCCCTTGATCTTCTTTAGTTGTCCTATTCCAATAGCTATAACTATAAGTACTATGTTGAATATAGATAGAGTGAACAGTCTTGCCTTATCACTGATTTTAGTGGAATTGATTTCAGTTTCTTTGTACATAATTTGATGTTGGCTATCGGCTTTCTGTATATTGCCTTTATTATATTTAGGTATGGGCCTTGTATCCTTGATCTTTCCAATACTTTTTCATGGAGGGTTGTTGGGTTTTATCAAAGGTTCTTTCAGAATCTAATTAGATGATCATATGATTATTTTCCTTCAATCTGTTTATATGGTGAATTACATTGATAGATTTTTGTGTGTTGAAGAATCTCTGCACATCAGGGATGAATCCTACTTGATCATGTGCATGATGTTTTTGATGAGTTCTTCGATTTGGTTTGTGAGTATTTTAATGCTTATTTTAGCATCAAGGTTCATGAGAGATATTGCTCTAAAGTTCTCTTTCTTGCTTAAATCTCTGTGTGGTTTAGGTATTAGGGTGACTGTAGCTTCATAGAATGATTTAGCAATGTTCCTTTGGTTTCTATTTTGTGGAATAGTTTCAGGAGCATTGGTATTAGCTCTTTTTTGAATGTCTGGTAGAATTCTGCACTAAAACCATCTGGTCCTGGGTTTTTTGTTTGTTTATGTGTTTGTTTGTTTGGTACTTTTGATGACTGCTTGTATTTCCTTAGGGTTACAGGAATATTTTGATTGTTAACCTGATCTTGATTTAACCTTGGTAAGTGGACTCTATCAATAATTTTTTTTTTTCATTTAGATTTTCCAGTTCTGTGGAAGACAGGCTTTTGAATTAAAATTTAATGATTCTTTGGATTTCCTCAGTGTCTGTTAAGTCCACCTTTTAATTTCTTATTTTTGTTAATTTGGATTTTTATCTCTCTGCCTTTTAGTTAGTTTAGAGAAGGGTTTGTCTATCTTGTTGATTTTCTCAAAGAACCACCTCTTAGTTTTGTTGATTCTTTATATTTTCTCTTTGTTTTTTAGCTATTTATTTTGCCTTGAGTTTGACTGTTTCTTCCAGTCTATTACTCTTTGGTGTGTTTGCTTCTTTTTATTCTAGAGATTTCATGTGTACTATTAAGTTGGTAGTACTTGATCTCTTCAAATTCTTTATGAAGGCTATTAGTGTTGTGAACTTTCCTTTTAGCAATGCTTTCATTGTGCCTCATAAGTTTCTTTATGTTGTGCCGTCATTTTCTTCGAAGTCTCTATTTGCTTTATTTCTTCTCTGACACAGTGGTCACTGAGCAGAGAATTGTTCACTTAAATGAGTTTGTAGGCTTTCTGTTATTTCTGTTATTTTTGAGGTCCAGCTTTAGTCCATCATGGTTTGATAGGATACAAGGGAATACTGCAATCTTCTTGTTTCTGTTCAGGCTTATTTTGTGATTGAATATATGGTAGATTGTGGAGATGGTTCCATGCAGTGGTGAGATGAAGGTGTATTTTTTTGTATTTGGGTGATATGTTCTGTAGATATCTTCTAGGTCCAGTTGATTGATAATGTAGGTTAATTTCATTAATCTCTGTCTCATTGACATGTCCATTGGTGAGAGTGGAGTGTTGAGGTATCCCACTATTAATGTGTGGGAGTCAATGTGTGATTTGTGCTTTAGTAACTTTTTTTTTACTTTTATGAATGCAGGTGCCCTTAAATTTGGAGCATAGATGTTTAAAACTGACACATCATATTGGTAAATTTTTTCTTTGATGAGGATGATGTTTACTTCCTCATCTCTTTTTATTAATTTTGGTTTAAAGTCTATTTTACTAAGTAATAGACTTCTTCTGCTTGTTTCCTGGGTCTATTTGCTTGGAAAACCCTTTTTCAGTTCTTTTTTCTAAGGTCATGTCAATCTTTCTTGCTGAGGTGTGTTTCTTGTATGCACCTGAATGATGGGTCCACTCTGCATCTACTCTGTTAGTCTCTGACTTTTTATTAGGGAATTAAATGGTTATGAGATATTAATAACCAATGACTGTTGATTCTGATAAGTTTCATGATGGTAGTGTTTGTGTGTGTGTATGATTCCCTTATTTTGGATTTGCTTGTATGAAAATATTTATTTTCTGTGTTTTCTTGGGTGTAGCTACCTCCCATTTCTTTCTAGCATCCTCTGTAGGGCTGGGTTAGTGAAAGATAGTGCTTATATTTGATTTTGTCACAGAATATCTTTTTTTATTCTTTGGTGGTGATTGAATGTTTTGCTGGATATAGTATTCTGGGCTGACATCTGTGGTCATTTAAGATCCGTATGCTATCTTCCCAGGCCCTTTTGGCTTTTAAAATCTCTGTTGATGAGTCTAGTGAAATTCAGCTAATATTAAAAGATATTGTACCTCTCAAGAATGTATTTTTAACACACAACCCATGAAAAGAATATGCCTCAATATATGTATATATGAAAGAGAACTAATTGTCTACTTTCTGTCAGCAACTCAGGAAATATTATCCTGCATATTCATTTCAGCCCTTCAGACTTTAATATTCCTTGGTAATTTTAAAACCTAGTCTATAATCCAACATGACACGATGGAGTTATTTTTTTTTAAAATATACCTCAATGGTGATGAACGAATATTAATGACAAAAACAAAAACAAAAAAACTTCTGCTATCTGAGCAAAACAAAATGGCCTTCAAGGTATAACATTGCATCATGGGCTCCAGGAGACAAGAAGATGAAAACAGGATAAGTCTAAAAAAAGTGATGGGCAGGACCAGCTTTCTGGTTTGGGTTGACAAGGAAACCTGCACAAGCTGTAAACTCCAGGATTCATTTTCGTTACTCGCTTAGCATAACCTGGTTGCAGTGTGATGCATATCAACAAACGCCCAGGAACTTATCCGTGGACAAGTACTCTTTTCTCTCTCACCTTGAGCAGTTGAACCCAATGAAGTCCCATAAGGTCTTTTTAGTATCAGAAGATTTAACAAAGTCAGTAATGGAGGCAATTAGAAACTGATAATCTGAGTTATATCTGACACCAAGAAATATTTATATTTAAATACAAATATTTAAATGCATATTTATAGGTTTTGGTTGTTTACTTATGGATAATGAAACGACTCACTCTCAAGCCATTGTTGCACACCAGCTATTTTAGTATTATAATACATTTATAATATTGACTATATGCCAGTGCAGTTTAAGATTGTGAAATAAAAGGCATAAATACTAGGAAAATTTAGTGTAATTAAATTTACAAACAAAATATATTTTAATATATGAATGAATAAAGAATGAAAATATACTACATTGCCGATATTTATAAAAGTTACCCATGGATATGTAAAATGTAGTAAATAATCATTGTTAACAAGGGTCTACTGGCATGGGAGATTAACACACTCTAACATCAAAATTATTACTTCTTTAAGTACCTGCTTCAGAGTTCTTTCCAAAGCTGTCCTCTTTATTCTTTTAATTTAGTGGTGTGTGTGTGTGTATGTGTGTGTGTCATTCATTCCAATCAGAGAGCAACTTTGAGGCATGGGTTCTCTCCATATACTTGTGTACAGGCTGAGTCATTTCACTGGTCCCAGACTTATTTTTTTTTTAATGTAGAATTCAAACATCCAAGCAGATTCTGGTCATCAACTGAACACATTCTGATTTACTGATCAATGAAATTATTTTGGAACTGTGTACTCTACATTGTGAATCAGAAGGCTCTTGGTTAGATATCCCAAACGCTAGAGATGTGTTTGCCTTCCCTCCCTCAATACTCCACACCCCCCGTGTGTGTGTGTGTGTGTGTGTGTCCGTGCGTGCGTGTATGTGTGTATGTGTGTGTATGTGCATGCGTGTGTGTATGTGTGTATGTGTGTGTGTGTGTGTGCGTGCGTGCGTGTGTGTGTGTGAGTGCGTGTGTGTGTGTGTGCGTGCGTGTGTCTGTGTGTGTGTGTGCTTATGTGGTGATGGCACTCCTATGACTCATAGTCTGCTTGTTATTTTCATGCAGCCCCACCATTGGTGAGAAGGATCCCTTTTTGCTCCCTTTTCCTTAAATCAATGTAGTTCATTCTCTCTTCCCTTCTCTTGAAAATCTTTAGAATGCCTGAAATGCAGAAACATTAGTCCTAGATGTTAGAAATGAAAGCCATTTGTTTTTTTAATCAATTTATTTTATTTTATGTTTTTAATATTAGTTACAGTTTATTAAATTTGTATCCCAGCTGTAGCCTGCTCCCTCATTCTCTCCCTATCCTACCTTCCCTTCCTCATCTCCTCCCTGCCCCTTTCCAAATCCAGTGATAGGGGAGGTCCTCCTCCTCTTCCATCTGACCCTAGCTTCTCAGGTCTCTTCAGGACTGGCTGCAATGTCCTCCTCTGTGGCTTAGCAAGGCTGGTCCTCCCTCCGGTGTGTGTGTAGAAGGGGGGGGGGGGGGAGGACAAAGAGCCATGAAAGTCATTTGTGTGTTAGCATTTTAACTCACTGAAATTCAGAATTCTTTTTCTTTTTAGATGACAGAAGCTGCTGGTAGGGAGGCAACGGAAGTAGAACATGTATTCGTAGTGCAAACTGGAGCGTCCATTGTAAAAACCAGGGTGCAGATCCTCCCAAAAGATAAAACACATAGAGAATTACAAACCAAGAGGCAGAGGAGGAAAAGAGCAAGAAATCAAGGAGATATGAGGAAAAATAATTTGATGAGCAAAAATTTGAAAAACTGAGAAAATTTACATTATAATTTTTGTTTTGTTTTTCTAATATAAATTTTATGACTGATATGAATGTGAGCTATAAATTCTAAACGTCATGAAGTGTGACTTACATATTACAAAAGATGTGTTAATATCATACACTCAATTTGATGGATGAGGGAAAAAGTCAAGGGAATTCTGATCTATTTTCAATAACGGAGGATGTGTTTGAAGTGAAAGTGCCTCTTGAGTAGAAGACGGGTTTCCTGGCTTTATCAGCCACATATCAATTCTGGTGTTTATTGAATACTTCTTAGTATAGGCCTCACCATTTTTTGTAAATTTTATATTATTTATTACAATTTATTCACTTTGTATCCCAGCTTTAGCCCCTTTCCCACTCTCCTTCTCCTCCTAGGCCCCTCCCCTAGTCCACTGATTGGGGAAGTCCTCCTCCCCTTCTATCTGACCTTAGCCTATCAGGTCTTATCAGTACGGGCTGCATTGTCTCCCTCTGTGAACTGGCAAGGCTGCATCCCTCAGTTGGAGGTGATCAAAGAGCCAGCCACTGAGCTCATGTCAGAGACAGTCCCTGTTCTCATTATTAGGGAACCCACCTGGAGACTGAGCAGCCTATGGGCTTCATCTGAGCAGGGGTTCCAGGTCCTCTCCATTCATGGTCCTTGGTGGGACAGGTGCTCCACAACCAAGGCCTCACCATTTTTAATATAAATATTTTAGTTATGTTGTTCTTTCTTCCTAAAGAGTTTTTCTAGGTGTAGGACTTGTCAATTCTTCATTTCCTCATGTTTGAGACAGTCTGATGACTCTTAAACCACTCTGAATAACTTTGATAAGTACAGTCTTTGTACTTATATTTCAATATTTCTTCTCTTTTGGTTTTCTAATAAAATACAAATCTGTCATATGGTATGCCTGCTAATAAGTAATCTAAAAACCTATTTGTATTTCTTATTATCCTTTTATGTTGTTCATCTTAAATAAGTTAACACATTTGTGTTCAGGAATATTTTAAATATAGAACTTTGCTTCACACTTACCAATCCTTGTTTCAGGCTGGAAACTATTTCCTATGTCAATGAATGACAAGACAACCTAATTTTAAATGATATTTCTTTAAATATTTTATTCTCTATGCTTAATTGTCAGCTTTTAAAACTATATGATTGGGGCGGGATGAGATGGCAGAGCCAGGAGGACTCTGCTTCTGAGCTGCAGAACAGCATTTTCAGTACGACGACCAAGAGCCTGAACTCTGGGACCTAAAACAACAGTGACCGTGTTTTCCAGGTGAGAAGAAATGCCACTGTGCGGGAACTTGTCCCATCCATTCTCAGGACACTTAGCCAGAAGATGGAAGAGGTTCTGGGTCATGCAGGAACTCGGCCACCAGACCAGAGCCACATTCCTGTGTGTCCTGATCACCTTTCCAGGCTGAACGGTGGGCAAAAAAACACCAGAGACTGGGAATCCCAGTCGAGAGAAAAACCCACAGGGAAGGAAGGAAACAGGAGTGACCTAGGTCACCCACCCTTCCCCAGGAAAAGGTCCCACAGAATGGCAGGTGTGCTCCGCCATCTCTGGACTAGTCTCTACCCAAAAGCACAGAGACTTGCTATGTGCCTAACTCTCCACTACAGAAGAACTGTGCACACCAGGACATCAGAGCCTGGGTTTCCCTATCAGGAGAAAACCCAACAGGGAAGGAAGCAAACAGACACTGAGTTAGGATACCCAGGATTTCCCTGGAAAAGTCTCAGAGACCAATGGGTGCATGCTGCTCACCCAGAGACCTGCTTTGCACCAACTACCCATCACAGACAAACTGTGCACCCCAGAGCACCAGAGCCTGGGTCTCCCTGTCAGGAGAAAACCCTACAGGGAAGGAAGCAAACGGAGACTGACTTAGGGTAGCCAGGATTTCCCTGGAAAAGGTCCCACAGGAGAGTGCACTGCCAGCCCAGAGACCTGCTGTGCACCAACTAGCCTTCTGCTGCTCTCTTGAGAATGCTGCTTACCGGCAACCGCTTAGGTACTAGGGCACAGAGCTCCAACCTCAGACCTACAGAAGCCTGAGATCCCCGAGATCAAACCCCAGACATTGCGCCAAGGGGCAATCAGTTATCCCTAACAAAACTGACCAAACCACAGGGCACCCAGGCAATAGCTACAGCTCACTAAATTTACAGCAATAAACCTAGAAGCAGGGCAGCTGTCCCCGGGGTCTTCTCCGGTGAGAGGAGAACCCTCTTGACTAACAAGGACCACAGTTACCACTCAGGTATGTGAGATGAGCTGTGGCAATTCCCAAAAAACAGCAGCCATTCAGTGACCATATGGAAAAAGCTGAAGAGGCTTCCTTCAGGAAAAACCATCTTCCCACCCAGGGATTCTCTCCACCACAGGACTCCAGGAACCACCAGAAACTAACACCCAGTACCTAAGATAGCCCAATGGGTAGAGGCCAGTGAAAAAGCCCAACCAAGAAAAAACAGGGCAATATGACATCTCCAGAACCTAGTTATCCAAGGGCAAGCAGCCCTGGACACCCCACCATAATTGAAATTGAAGAAGATGACCTAACATCTATGCTTATAAAGAGGATAATAGAGGAAACAAATAAAATGCGTAAAGATCTAGAGGTACATAAAGACAAAGAGATTATGGCCATCCGCAAAGAAATATAGTAAGTTGCAGCCAAACAGTTTGTGGCCTTTAGAGAGGAAATACTTAAATCACTGAAAGAAATAAAAGAAACACAGGATTGTTCAAACAAAGAGGTGAAGGAATTGAAGGAAAAATAGGAAAATACAGTCAGACAGGTGAAGGAAATGAATAAAACGGCTCAAGATCTGAAGAGTGGAAAAATTAAAGAAAACACAAATGGAGGAAATTGTGGAGAGAAAAAACTTGGGGAAGAAAACAGGAACTACAGAGGTAAGCATAACCAATAGACTACAAGAGATGAAAGAAAAAAATCTCAGGTGTGGAAGATACAATGGAAGAAATTGATGTATCCATCAAAGAAAATGTTAAATCTAAAAAAATCCTGACACAGACCATCCAAGAAATTCAAGACAACATAAAAAGACAAAACCTAAGAATGACAGGTATAGAGGAAAAAGAAAATTCCCTCCTCCAAGGCCCAGAAAATATTTTCAACAAAATCATTGAAGAAAATTTCCCCAACTTAAAGGAAAGGCCTATAAGAATACACGAGGCCTACAGAATACCCAATAAATTAGACCAGAAAAGAAAATTCTCTTGCCGAATAATAATCAAAACAGTAAGTATACAGAACAAAAAAGAAAAAAAATACTAAAAGCTGTAAGGGAAAAAGGCCAAATAACATATAATGGTAAATCCATCAGAATCACACCTGACTTCTCAATAGAGACTATGAAAGCCAGAAGAGTCCGGACAAATATCATGCAGACCCTAAGAGAACACAGATGTCAGCCCAGGCTACTATACCCAGCAAAACTGTGAGTCCTCATAGACGGAGAAAACAAGAAATTCAACGACGAAAAAAACTTCAACCATACCTACACACAAACCCAGAATTACAGAAGATACTTGAAGTAAAAATAAAACCCAAGAAACCTAACCACTTTCAAGAAAACTTAAACCACACAAGATCCCCACACATTAATAGTGGGAGACTTCAACAGCCCACTCTCAACAAAAGACAGGTCAACAAAACAGAAGTTAAACAGAGAAACAATGTCTCTAACAGAGGTCAAGAATCAAATGGACCTAACAGACATCTACAGAACCTTATACCCAAACACAAAAGAATTTACCTTCTTTTCAGCACTTCATGGAACCTTCTCCAAAATAGATCATATGGTTGGTCTCAAAGCAAGCCTCAGCAGATACAAGAAGATTGAAATAATCTCTTGTATCCTATCTGATCACCGTAGACTAAAGCTGGAATTCAACAGCAACAGAATTAGCAAAAAGCCTACATACACATGGAAACTGAACAGCTTGTTACAAAATGAGAGCTGGGTCAGAGAAGAAATAAAGAAAGACATTAAAGTCTTCCTAGAATTCAAGGAAAATGAAGACACAACATATCCAAACTTATGGGACAAAAAAAATCAGTGCTAAGAGGAAAGTTCATAGCACTAAGTGCCTTCAAGAAGAAATTGAACAATTCTCATTTGGGCAACTTAAAGGCTCAAATAAAAGCCCTAGAAAAAAAAAAAGAAGCAACTCAGCAAAAAGGAGTAGATGGCTAGAAAAAATCAAATTCAGGGCTGAAATGAATAAATTAGAAACTAATAAAACAATTCTAAGAATCATTGAAACCAAGAGCTGGTTCTTTGAGAAAATTAACAAGATAGACAAACCCTTACCCAAACTAACAAAAAGAGAGAGACACCATCCAAATCAACAAAATTAGAAATGAAAAGGGGTACATAACAACAGACACTGAGGAAATCCAAACAATCATTAGGACTTACTTCAAAAGTCTATATGCCACAAAATTTGAAAATTTAAATGAAATGGACAACTTTCTTGATTGATTCCACTTACCAAAGCTGAATGAAGACCAGATAAATCAATTAAATGGTCCTATATCCCTTATGGAAATAGAGGCAGCCATCAAAAGTATCCCATCCAAAAAAAAAAACAAAAAAAAAAAAAACCCAGGACCAGATGGTTTCAGTACAGAATTCTACCAGACCTTCAAAGAAAGCTAACTCCAGTTCTCTTCAAACTATTCCAAAAATAGAAACAGAAGGAATACTACCAAACTCATTCTATGAAGCCACAGTCACCTTCACAAAGCTTCACAAAGATTCAACAAAGAAAGAGAATTTCAGGCCAATCTCCCTTATGAACATTGATGCAAAAATACTCAACAAAATACTTGCAAACTGAATACAAGAACACATGAAAGGTATCATCCACTACGACCAAGTAGGCTTCATCCCAGGTATGCAGGGGTGGTTCAATATATGGAAATCCATCAATATGATCCACCATATTAACAAACTGAAAGAAAAAAAAACACATGATAATCTTCTTAGATGCTGAAAAAGCATTTGACAAAATCCAACATCCATTCATGTTTAAAGTATTGGAGAGATCAGGGATACAAAGCACATACCAAAACATAATAACGGCAATATACAGTAAGCCTATAGCCAACATCAAACTAAAGGAAGAGAAACTTAAAGCAATCCCACTGAAATCAGGGGCAAGGCAAGGCTGCCTACTCTCTCCATATCTCTTCAACATAGTTCTGGAAGTCCTTGCTATTGCAATAAGACAATTGAAGGAGATCAAGGGGATACAAATCAGAAAGGAAGAGGTCAAAGTATCACTATTTATAGATGATAGGATAGTATACCTGAGTGACCCCAAAATTCTACCAAGGAACTTCTAAAGCAGAAAAACTCCTTCAGCAAAGTGGCCAGATACAAAATTAACTCAAAAAAAATCAGTAGCCTTCCTGTATATAAAAGACAAAAGGGTTGAGAAAGAAATTATGGAAACAACCCCTTCACAATTGCCACAAAAGACATAAAGTACCTTGGTGTGACCCTAACCAAGGAAGTCAAAGACTTGCATGAAAAAATTTCAAGTCTCTGAAGAAAGAATTAGAAGATTTCAGAAGATGGAAAGATCTCCCATGCTCATGGCTTGGCAGGATTAAAATAGCAAAAATGGCCATCTTACCCAAAGCAATTTGCAGATTCAATGCAATTCTCATCAAATTATCAACACAATTCTTTAAAGACCCCGAAAGAAAAATTCCAAACATCTTATGGAATAACAAGAAACCCAGAATTGCTAAAGCAATCCTCTACAAAACAAAAAAGATCTTCTGGAGGTATCTCCATCCCTGATCTCAAACTGTACTATAGAGCAACAGTGATAATAACTGCACAGTACTGGCATAAAAACAGAATGGTGGATCAGTGGATCCGAATAAAAGATCCAGAAATAAACCCACACACTTATGGACATCTGATTTTTGACAAAGATACCAAAAACTTACAATGGAAAAAAGATAGCATCTTCAACCAATGGTGCTGGTTTAACTGGAAGTCTACATGTAGAAAAATGCAAATAGATCCATACTTATCACCGTGTACAAAAGTAAAGTCCAAGTGGATCAAAGATCTCAACATAAAACCAGACACATTAAATCGGTTAGAAGAAAAAGTGGGGAAGAGCGTTGAACTCATTAGTACAGGAGACAACTTCCTGAACAGAACACCAAAAGCACAGGCTCTAAGACCAACAATCAATGAATGGGACCTCATGAAACTAAAAAGCTTCTGTAAAGCTAAGGACACTGTCATCGAAACAAAACAACTGCCTACAGATTGGGAAAGAATCTTCACCAACCCTTTATCTTTCAGAGGGCTAATATTCAGTATATATATATAAAGAACTACAGAAGTTGAAAAGCAACAAATCAAGTCATCCAATTAAAAAATTGGGAACAGAGCTAAACAGGGAACGCTCGTTAGAGGAATATCGAATGGCAGAGAAACACTTAAATGCTCAAAGTCATTAGCCATCAGGGAAACGCAAATCAAAACAAACCTGAGATTTCACCTTACACCCATCAGAATGGCCAAAATCAAAAACTCAAGTGATGACACATGCTGGAGAGGTCGTTGAGAAAGGGGAACCCTCCTCCACTGCTGGTGGAAATGTAAACTTGTACAACTGCTCTGGAAATCAATCTGGTGCTTCCTCAGACAACTAGCAATAGTGCTTCCTCAAGATCCAGCTATACCACTCCTAGGCATATATCGAAAAAGCTCAAGTACACAATAAGGACATTTGCTCAAACATGTTTGTAGCAGCTTTATTTGTAATAGCCAGAATCTGGAAAAAATCCAGAAGCCCCTCAACTAAGGAATGGATACAGAAATTGTGGTACATCTACAGAATGGAATAATACTCAGCAATAAAAAGGTTATCATGAAATTTGCACGTAAATGGTGGGAACTGAAAAGGATCATCCTGAGTGAGCTATCCCAGAAGCAGAAAGACACACATGGTATATACTCACTCATATAGACATATAAAATAGGGTAAACCTACTAAAATCTGTACACCTAAAGAAACAAATCAAGAGGGAGGAGTCTGGCTAAAATGCTCAATCCCCAGCCAGAAAGGCAAAGCAGATTGACATCAGAAGAAGAAAGCAGGAAACAAGCTAGGAGCCTGTAACAGAGGGCCCCTGAAAGGCTCTGCCCTAGAGAATATCAAAGCAGATGCTGAGACTTATGGCCAACTGTTGGGCAGAGTGCATGGAATCTTACGAAAGGTGGGAAATAGTAAGATAGGGAGAGGACAAGAGCTCCACAAGGAGAGCAACAGAACCAAAAAATCTGAGCAAAGGGGTCTTTCCTGAGACTGATACTCCAACCAATTACAATGTATGGAGAAAACTTAGAACCCCTGCACAGATGTAGCTCATGGCAGTGTTAGACTCCTGAGGTGGGGAGACCCTCACTTCCTCCAGATAGACACCAGACCCCAATAACCAATTAAGACCAGAGCTTGATGCAGCAGCAAGACGCTTTACTCAGTAGCTGGTGAGCTGGTGCTCTTCACACAGCTCCCATGCTAGGGGGTGGTGGAGAGCCTTGAGCAGCAGAATCACAGAGTTTGTAAAGGCAAAAACTGCAAAACCGTAGGGGTCTAGGGGTAAGGGACTTTTCTAACAGTTCAGTCAGTGATTGGCTGTGCCCAGGTGTGGTGACTAGGGGACGGTTAGGGACTGTTTGCACTTCTCAGTCCAGGAACGAAGAAGGGCATTTCTTAGAAATGTAAAGCTCACGAGTTTAATTTCCCATTTTTAGGGCCAAGTAAAATTTTCTACCCTTACAGCAGTTCAGTAGCCAAGTGGGTTCCATAATAATGGGAACAGGGACTGCCTCTGACATGAACTGATTGGTCTGCTCTTTCATCACCTCACCCTGATGGGGGAGCAGCCTTACCAGGCCACAGAGGAAGACAATGCAACCACTCACAATGAGAGCTGATAGACTAGGATCAGAAGGAAGGAAAGGAAGACCTCCCCTATCAGTGGACTTGGGAAGGGGCATCTGTGGAGAAGGGGGAGGGAAGATGGAATTGGGAGGGGAAAAGGAAGGGGTTTATGGGGGGATACAAACAGAATAAACTGTAATTAGTAAACAATTTTAAAACTATATGATTATATTTTATTGTGAGAAAGCTTATGCCAAGTGTTATATCAAAAATGTTACATTTAGCACATTAATACAGTTTTTGAAGATATTAATTTTTATGATACAATGATTACTATTAATTCAGTTATAGAAATAAAGTAGGAGCATCCTGTCCTCATCTACTTGTCATGGAAATTGTAACATAAACCTTAGATTACCTCTCACGTTATTGTTCTTACGATTTGGGGCTCTCTATCGTTCTCTTTTCCAACAGCTCTTCTTCCCTGTCTCAGTATTTTATGCTTACAGTAGTCTATTCAGAAAAAAAATTATCTAGTGCAAGGCATCTGCCCATTCCCTCCATAAAAACAACTAAATTGAAATCTGTGCAGTGCTGTGATTTTGAATTCTCTGTATTAGGAATGCCACAGTTACTTTACTTTTTTCTCCCCTTGCTGGCAGGACTCTTGAAGGGCTGATCTCCCTCTGCCTTCAGTTTTCTTCTAGAATTCACAGTGTCCTTTGTGTTCCATACTTATGTGTGAATACAAGCAGATATGTCTGTGGACTCCCTACTTGGTTGGTATACCTGTATTTGATAGGAATGATTAGACCTTGGTGAGCTTTGATAGAATTTTCTTTAATTTAAAATTGTATTTCTAGATTTCAGCTTTGGCTCATCCTGTAAAACCAGCTTTAAACCCATTTCATTCTCAGTCTCTCCCAAGAGCTCAGTAACCTGTGACAACTGAGTTACTCTATTGTTTATGAAGGCTTCTTTCTACCTTTGTTGTGTTTCCTTGTGCCCACTCTTCTCAAAATAATTTATCATGTTCTTTTCTGAAACTGCTACACTTTTTATATTGTTTCATTACATGCTCCCTAAGCAGCCACTTCTAATGAACACTTAATAGCATCAAAGGGAGCAGAGACCTCCACTCTGAACAGTCATTAAAACAATAAAAATAGCTTGTATATCATGAGGGAAGAATTAAACATCAACTCTAACATTTGGAAAAGACCTCTTATACTAGCAAGCTAATCATCTGCCTCTTAGCATATGCTAGCGGACATCTGTTATAGTTGACTGTGTCCTGACTTGCCTCACATTATAGAAGTTAGAGTTTATGCATTGTTTTCTTCATTGAAAAATATGATATCTTGTCAGAATTAAGTGTATATATATCTATGGTGTTTTGTATATCAGAACAATGGTATCATAGAAGGAAATATAAAATACTGAGTGAATAGTCTACATAATTAGAAAATGTTGCCCATTTTAAATTATCCTGGTATAAAATGTGCAAGAGTGAAAATGATGTCAAATAATCTAATTATTTATTTTTGACATTGTTAGTAGAAATCCAAATACACATATTCTATAAATAATTGTTTTTCATTGATATATTCAAACCAATATGTGGTGGTATGTTTTTTTTTCTCAGCTCTATTTATTATCACCAAGTAAGTGTCATTTTCCTCATGTCAAGTATATTTTGCAGAGATATACTTGATGTTCTTAGGAGACAGTGTGCACATTTTTTTTCAGGACTCTTGGGGTTAAAACTCTGAAATGTGTTTTTGTGAAAAAGTATTTGAGATTTTTTAACATCAGCAGGAAGAGTGAATTTAAAAGGAAAGAATATCAGATGGTTTGTGAATGGTGTTTAAGAAGAACATTTTTAAATATCAGCATCTAGACTTCCTATGAAGAAGATAAAGAAAACGAGCTTTGATACTGTCTCACTCTGTAACCTTTGAAAAATACTGTCTGTCTCTTAAATATGCATGGTAATTTCAGAACTTTTCGTTTGGGGAACTATTACCTTGTTGTAGATAGATATATGATTGCACCTGTAGTGATTAAGTGTAAATCTAATTAATAAAGTTCTTATATACCTTTCTTCAAGAAAATTCAACAAAGAACCTTTTGTAATTTTTAGATGATATACAATTTTTCAAAAATATTCTGATTAGAAATGAATAAAATCAGCCAGGTGTGGTGGCACTCATCTGTAATCCTAACTTTCAGAGAGGCAGAGTCAGGTAAATCTCTGTGAGCTTGAGGCCAGCCTTGTCTACAAAGCAAGTCCAGGACAGCCAAGGCTACACAAAGAAACACTGTCTCAAAAAAAAACCAAAACTAAAACAAACAAAGAAAAAAATCATGCCAGTTAAAAAGTAAAATTATATTCCCATGAGACCATAGAAATTTCTCCACTGTGGCATTTACCTTCTATCTCTGTTTTTTGCCATTACCTATAGACATAATGTCAATAATATTAGCATGAATAAATCTGATACAGATAGGCAGCACAGAAGTAGGGACAAATTAGACTTGTTAAAGACAGATGAATAGGCACATGAATTTTTCAGTGAATGACAGCCATTCATTTCAATGCTGAAAAACCTAAGTGTAAATATCGAGTAAGACCCTCAAGCATTCCTAATATTGTATCATATATCTATATTACTGTATCTGGCAAAAGGCTCTATTTGAAAATGCTTTAGTAAGTTTCCATTCTTTCTTACAATAGAATCACTGTATTTTTCTCAAATTCCATCTCTCTCTCTTCAGTTTTACATGATCACATTAAATTTTCATTGTGTTGAGTGAAGTATTACTTGATCTATATATAGTATATCTATTGGAATCCTGAGAAAGAAAAGTATAAATTAAATCAATTAAATTTAACTTCTCCTATTGCATTCTCTGAATTACTCTTTCTGCTTTTCTTAATTTCTTTCTTTCTTTCAACATGGTTTCTCTATGTAGCCTTATCAACCCTGAACTCATTTTGTAGACCAGGCTGGCCTCTAACTCATAGTGATCATCCTGCCTCTGCCTCCAACAGTGCTGGGATTAATTCATGTGCCACCATGCCTGGGTTTTGGCTTACTAATAAAAATATTTTTAGATAATATAACTTTAAATATTGAGCAAATTCACAAAAGTTTATATATATGTATATATACATATATATATAATTAAAATGTATATTATTTTGGCATTATCTCAATAACTGCATCAGTCTGTCTAGCAACTTTCTTTTACCATTTTATTAATTTATACAAATGAAATTTGCTTATGTGATAGGTGAGAAGAAGGCATGTGTCTACCCTGTAAAGTGTGCACATAGGTTAGAAGACACATAAGTTAGTGGAAGAGGGTTCTCTATGTCCATTATATTGGGTTTCAGGAATCAAACTCAGGTATTGTCAAGCTTGCAAGTGGGTGCTTTTACACTGTGAGCCACCTACCTTGCCCTCTAGTAACTTTCTTTGTGTGCATGTATGCATGACTGTATCTGTCTAACTATGATGTTTACTTGTTTACTTGTTTACTTGTCTATGATGTACATGTTTACTTGTGTGTATGTGCTTAGAGAGACCAGATGATGTCATGTGCCTTATTATTTACCTTACACATATTTTTGGGGGGGACAGTCTCTCTTGGTGATTATAGAGGCCACCAATTTGGATAGACAGGCTGTTGAATAGGATCCAAAATTCCTTATCTGCTTCCCTATTATTGAGATTACAGGTATATCTAAGTGTGCTCTGATTTTATGTGGGTGTTGGGAATTGAAGTCAGCATTTCATCCTTACTTGGTGAACAGTTGACTAACTAAAATATCTCCCTGAACCCTCTAACAACATTTTTATATATGTGATTAAAGATATCCACATTTGTTAAAGCTATGTTTACAAAGAGCACTGATTCTGGTTGATTGGAATTTCTGCTCTGGTTTTCATCATTACTTGAAACTTTAGAGACTAGAACTTTGACTTGAGCATTTTGTGCATCTATATTGTATATTAGAGTAGCTGACTTTAAGGAAATCAGTAATCCATGGTTAGAAAAGCATGAGAGTTTCCAATTGTGGTTAGCTTTATTCCTGTTATCTTGTAAAGCAATCATGTATTCATCACTGGCACATTACTCATGCTCTACTGGACAGCTCTACACCCATGTTCACATAGGCAGCCTTACCTAAAACCAGTGGGTCACAAAGTAAATATAAAAACAAAACAGAAAGACATGAAAGTTGGATGGAGACTTGGAGGAGGGAGAGGTGTTGGTCTAGATAAGAAGGAGAAAAGAGAAGTTAGGGTGATGATTTTGACCAGATTATAATATAAGTATTATGAAATTGTCAAATAATTTATTTTAAAATAATGTTAAAAATAAAATTTAACAAACTAATAAAATACAATTAAATAATAAATAATGTATTTAACGGTCTCTTGGCTTGTTTAAGGAAACAATTGATGAAACCATCTGACATAATATGTTCATAAAACCCATACTGGCTGAATAAGATAGCAGAATAGAAAACAGTGTGCATGGACTATATGACCTTAACTATTAATAAGAAGCCATAATGTTCAGAGATATTGTTTTTCTGCAAACAGAAACTTGTGTTCAATTTATCTACTAACCTTATCTGTAACTGTTCCAGTGATGGAGGGCTAGCACTCCTTCAAGTTCCTTGAATCTGCATGCTGTATAAGCAGAAGCAAATTGAAGGTATAGATCATATAATCTTATTCCTGGTTGGGAGCTCAGAAATAATTTAGTCTGCACAGATGAGGACCCTCAGGTCCAGAGCTATTAAATGATTTACATAAATTCACATAATTGCCCACTGACAGACTTGGGATTAGAATCATTGTTATCTTACACAAAATGAGGAGCCCTTTCTCTCCTTCTCTTGCAATGATAGGTAGAAAGCACAGACAAGAGTATCAGCATGCCCTTGCAGCCTTACAACCTGCTGTCTTAAATGTAACATGACTACTGAAAGACTGTTTGAAACACTGATCTAGAGGTTTCTGTGAAGCTGTTTTCACACTTCTAGCCTATGGGAATTTAGGAGTTACCCATACTATTTTTAAGAAAAAGAAGCATGAGGAAACATTAGAAACATTTCTAAGCCTCTTTGATATCAGGTAGAGATATTCTTAAGAGACAAAGATAAATTTTGAGCCTTACCATCATATTCTATGAGTCATAGAAAGAAAGAGAGCATACGTATATCAGTTTGGTTCTGTGTGCTTCATTCATTAGCAATAAATGAATAAATGAATAAATAAATAAATAAATAAATAAATAAATAAATAAATAAATAAATAAATAAATAAATGACAAAGGATGTGCTCATGAGCTGCAATCACAGATGTCTTGTATTTCTTTTTAAGGTAACTCCAGAAAGTTCACAAGAGCTCTTTGGATAACTATTACTTTTATAGTTTATCATTAAATTGATTGAAGAAAGCTTGGAAGTGACACAGTCTCCAGCTGCCCTCGGAGAGAAGAACTAGCCCTGTGGCCCTTTCCTCCTAATGGATTGCCTTGCCCAGCCTTGATGTGATGGTATGTGTCTGCTCTTGTATTTTATTATGTCATGTTTGGTTATGTCCTTAGGAGGCCTGGTGTTTTCTGAGGGGAGGTTGTGGATCTGGGACGAGCGATGTGAGTGGGTAGAAGGAACACTTGAGGGATAGAAGAGAGGGGATACTGAAGTGGAGATGTAACATATAAAAGAAGAATAAAATAAATAATAAAGAAGATGTAACATATAAAAGAAGATTTAAAAGGAAGTATAGAAGGGCTTTCCTTAAATTTTTTTCATATATTTATTGTACATTTAAATCTGAAACAGATTAAAATGTCTCCAATGTTTATGTTGTGTTTTACTCTCCAAATTTTCTCTGTGTCTGAGACCCACATGCCTTGTATAACAAGTGTACATGTTCAATGTGAAAGATGGTACAATTAAAACTAAAGTATATTAAGAAACTTGTATTCATCACAAATCTTGTGACTCCAAAGGCAGAAAAAGTAAAATATTTGAAAATAATAAGGCATCATGCATTCTTTTCTTTTGTAAATGTAAATTATGCAACATTGGTTATCAAAGCGAACCCACTGACAAGACTGACACAGGGACATTTTCTTCTGTTCCTTTATATGTATTGATTATGATGGTTTCAAAAAAGTTAGCCTGATAGGGGACTGAAGATACTTCTCTGATATTATAATGCTCATAACAACACTGAAGAATTTTTTTTCCACTGAGATGTAGCTGGTATAAGACTAATACTTCTATGCTCTTGGCAAACATAATTTGATTAAGAAAATATCCCCAAATTATGGCATTTCAGTGAAATGTCTTTTTTTCCTTTGTTACACTTTTTATCAAAGAACTGTGGCTATAAAGGAGAAGGAATTGTCAAAATGCCTATTTACCACAGAGAAAGTGAGGAAGGATCCAATGCCTAAGTAAAATTCACAATTAACTCTTTCCATATTTTCTTATTATTAATTCTAATTAATTAAATAAGATCCTCTTTTCTTTTTTCTTTTTCTTTTTTATATCAATTACAGTTTATTAACTTTGTATCCCACTCCCTCATTCCCTCCCAATCCCACCCTCCCTCCCTCATTTCCTACCTGCCCCTCTCTAAATCCTCTGGTAAGGGAGGAACTCCTCCCCTTCCATCTGACCCTAGCTTATCAGGTCTCTTCAGGAATGGCTGCAATGTCCTCCTCTGTGGCCTAACAACGCTGCTCCTCCCTTGGGGGTGTGGAAGTCAAAGAGCCAGCCACTGAGTTCATGTCAGAGACAGTGCCTGTTCCTAATACTAGGGAACTCACTTGAATACTGAACTGCCATGGGCTACAACTGAGCAGGTGTTCTAGGTTATATCCATTAATGGTCCTTGGTTGGAGAATCAGGCTCAGAAAAGACCCCTGTGTCCACATATATTTGGTCCTTCTGAAGCGCCTGTCCTCTCCAGATCTTACTAACTCCCCTGTCTTTCCTATGATTCCCTGCACTCTGCCCAAGGTTTGGTTGAGTTTCAGCATCTGCTTTGATACACTGCTAAGTAGAGTCTTTCAGAGGCCCTCTGTGGTAGGCTTTTAATCTTAGGGGAAAAGTTACTATTGCTTGTACCTTTATCAGAAGATGTGCTTCTGATAGTTGCTTTACACTCATTATAATCAAACTATCTAATTTCATAAGTCACAAAATAGCAACTCTCCTATGTTATCTTTATATAATATAACAATTTTTAGGATGCTCATTCTAATATAT
Organism: Pachyuromys duprasi; assembly: GCA_028658305.1. Taxonomy (NCBI): domain Eukaryota; kingdom Metazoa; phylum Chordata; class Mammalia; order Rodentia; family Muridae; genus Pachyuromys; species Pachyuromys duprasi. Next base: position 72,035,171 of record CM053765.1, on the reverse strand, counting down.
TAATTATACTAATAATGATAATCTTTCACTTTCTTTATAAATATGTTTTTCAAATAGGTTTGCTAACACAATTCAGGCAGACTTTGAGCACATTCCTATAAGAAGCATCACAGTTTAATATTTTGAAACTTAAAGAACTGTAAAATCACAATAACTATAACAATCAGAGAATGTTTGTGGGAGAGGTGTAGGGGCATGCAGGCAGCACTTTATAGCATCTTGATTTGTCTTAAGGTCAGGCACAAAAGTCAGTTTTTGAAAATGACTATTAAATATCATTATAGTTTTTTTATATGGACATTAGGAGGTATACTGAAAGAAATAATGGAATAAAAATCCATTTCTTCATTGGTCACAGGAGAAAACTTCCTGAACAGAACGTCAATAGCTCAGGTAATAAGATCAACAATTAATAAATGGTACCTCATGAAAATGAAAAGCTTCCATAAGGCAAAGGACAGCATTGAAAGGACAGCCTAGAGATGTGAAAATATTTTTAGCAACTCGACATCAGACAGAGTTCTGATACCCAAAATATATAAGGAACTCAAGAAACTAGTCAAACAAAATAACCTGGTTAAAAAATTTGTCACAGAGTTAATGAGAAATCTCAATAGAAGAATATCTAATGGCCAAGAAGCACATAAAGAAATGTTCAACATCTTAAGTTATTGGGGAAGTGGCAAATTAAATTGAATCTGAGATCCCCTCTTACACCCAACAGAATGACTAAGATAAAAATCTCATGTAATAGCACATGCCAGCCAGGATTTGGTGGTGGTAGGGCAAATTTGCATAAATGCTTTGGAAATCATTTTAGTGGTTTCTCTGAAAATTAGGAATAGATCTACCTCAAGACCCAGCTATATATTCCTGAGCATATGCCCAAAATACCACCAAGGACACTTACTCAACTATGTTCATAGCAGCTTTGTTCATAATAGCCAGAAAGTAGAAACAATCTAGATGTTGCTCAACCAAAGACTGGATATAGAAACTGTGGTACATTTCCACAATGGAGAATTACTCAGCATTTTTAAAAACAATGATATCATATAATTTGCAGACAAATGGATAGAACTAGAAAAGATCATGAGTGAGGAACCCAGACATTGAAAGGCAAACATAGTACAGTTTATATATCAGGGGATATTAATCATGAAGTACAAGGTAACCATGCTACAAAATGCAGAAGCTAAGTAAAAGAAAAAAGTGAGGGGCCAATTACGCATACTTGAATCTCACATAGAAGAGGAAATATATTAGATTGGGGTGGATGGAGGGAGGGGACTAGATGCAGGAAGGGGTGGGGATGGAAACAGGAGGATGAACTGGGTTTTTAAGAGGGAGACTACTGAGTTGGAAGGGACAATTTAGGAACAAGCTACAAACCTTTAAAAAATAAAAAACTCACATGAATCTATGAGGGTGACCTTAGCTAAGACTTCCACCAATGGGAGATATAGAGCCTGAATCAGTTATCTCCTGTAATCATGCAAGATTTCCAGTGGAGGGATGGGACATCAACCCAGCCACAAAAACTTGGAACCACAATTTGTCCTGCCTAAAAGATGTGTGGGGGTAAAAGATGGAAGAAATTTGAGGAAAAGTTCAACCAATGACTGTTCCACCTTGAGACCCATGCCATGAGAAGAAAGCAACCCCTGACACTATTAATGATATTTTGTTTTTCTTACAGACAAGAGCCTAGCATAGATGTCACCAAAGAGGCTTTAACTAGCAACCAATGGAAACTGAGGTAAAGACCCACAGACAAATTTTAAGTAGAGCTTGAAGAATGCTGTGGAAGAAGAGGAAGAAGGATTGAAGGAACCAGAGAGGTCAAGGACACCACAAGAAAACTTACAGAATCAACTATCCTGGGCTCAAAGAAGCTTGTAGAGACTGAGTTGCCAACCAGAGAGTATACATGAGACAGAGCCAGGCCCTCTGCACATATGTTACAGTTGTGAAGCTAGGTCTTCATGTGGGACTCCTAAGGAAGGAGCAGAGGTTGTCTCTGACTATATTGCCTGCCTTTGGATACATTTCCCCTAAGTGGGTGCCATGTCTAGCCTCAGTAGAACATGTGCTTAGTCTTATATCAACTTGATATGACACAGCTGGTTGATATCCACAGGAGGCCTCCCCTTTTCTGAGGAGAAGGAAAAAGGAAAGAGGAGTGGATGGGGAGGGGAGATGACACTGGAGGAGAGGAGAGCAGAGAGCTGCAAGCTATTGGGTTGTAAAGTAAATAAATAGCTTAATAAAAAAATCAATTCCTTAAACATGTGGGTAATTCTTTACAATGTGAAAATAATATTTGATTTCATATACATTTTATTTTATGTAATATGTGGCTCTTGGGTCTCATACAAAACAATGAGAAGAAAATGGATCAGAGTTCTTGGGAAAGCTGGTCCTTCAATCCCAAGGGCAATTGGCAATTCTTTAAAAAGGTATTGCCATAAAAATGACATTGTTCAAATTATAGTAAGCCGGGTATAAAATACTCTAACTTCAATGTAATTACTCATACTCCAGAAACACAATGTATCTCTTCCTTCACAATGCAGGGGGAATACACCTGTTCATCTTTGTTTTCATTTAAGCATTTTCTTGATCATGAGTATTAAAGACTTGAGACATACTAGAAAGTAGTCAAAATCAATCCAGGCCACTGGCATTCCCTTTTATAATTTTGTTGTTTGAAAAATGAGAAATAGAAGATTTTCTTGATAGAAAACAGGTTGTAGAATTTAAAAGAAAAAAATTAAAACAGCAAATCTTCTGGTGACTTTTTCTACATTTAGAAGTCCATATAAAACATGCTCATGAAGAATCAGTATAGCAATGTATCAAAGCAGATATTAAGACTCACAATTAAGCCCTTGGCAGAGGGCAGGAAGTAATAATAAAAATAGGGGAAGTTCGTAAGACTTGGGGAGAACAAGAGCTCCACAAAGATCAAACTGAGCAGGGCACAGGGGTCTTATATGAGACAGTTTCTCCAACCAAGGACCATATATGGATATGGCCTAGAACCCCTGCTCAGATGGGGCCCATGATAACTCATTGTCGAACTGAAGACCCTAGTAAGGGAAAGAGGGACTGTTTCAGTCAAGATCTTGATGGCTGGCTCTTTGACCCTCCCCCATACAAGCCGGGGAGTAACAGCCTGGCTAGATCCCAGGGGAGGACATTGCAGCCAGCCCTGAGGAGACAAGATGATCAGATGGAAGGGGAGGAGATCCTCCCCTGTTGGTGGACTTGGAGGGGGCAGGGAGGAGATGAGGGAGGATTGGGGATGGGGGAGGGAATGAGGGAAGGGGCTATGCATGGGATGCAAAAAACCTAATCTGTGATTGATATAAAAATAAATAAATTTATAAAAAAAAACATGATCATGAAACTGAAGCATTAAGAGGAGGATCCCGCCACCAGTCTGCTTGTTTCAAAGGTGGCTTACTTAAACTGTATTACAAAGTTTTCTTGAACTATATTCTTAACCATACTAACCAGTAAGTACTCTAATCAGCTACAAAATCAAAGAAAAATGCTGTTACATTTTCACTTCTCACCTGTAAAACAAATACACAGCTATTTGAAATGTCTACCTAATTGTTGTAGGTGTATTCCCTCTTTAGCTATGAAACTCTTTCTTGCTAAAATATTTTTTAAAATCATTATCCATTTTAATAAATTTACCTAATATTTGTGTTTCTTATATTCCGTTTCTTATTATTAAAGGCCTGATTACTTTACAAAAAAAAATAGTGACAATAAAGAATTCAAAGCCAACCTCTGCTTTTGCTTTTTTATTGTTGTTGATCCAGGATTAATCTTTGCACTCATTCAAACAGGTTTAAAAGGATCCTGAATAGTATTCCAAAATCTAAATCTCCAAATTTTAAATCAGTTAGCTTCAAACATTTTCTTTCAATTAAATATAATAGCAGAAAAGGCATACATATTTTCTGTGTTCTCTGAAGAATGACTGAGCCTTTGTAATCTGGAAAGGACTTATCTCAAGAATGCAGCTTTTTTGAGATTTGAAGACTTCTTAAAAATTAGATATTTCAAAAAAAGTGTTTGAATTTACATAAAATGTTGAAATGTGCTACATATAAATGCATTATGTCTGTGTTTCGGTATCTGGCATGTACCACGCAGCAGAATATGCAGAACATGCATGTAGTACCACTTCCTTTGAAGTTTGAGGAGTCATGGCTCCTGACCAAATAAATAATGTCTTCTGAAAATACAGTCATAGATATTCAGTAGTATATGTTAACATAAAGCTTCAATCACTTTCTCAGACTTTCTTTTTTTAAATGTATAGAGAGTAGAAAACAGGCAAATACAGAAGAAAAAAGAGAGCTCACAAAAAAGTCAAAGCATGAGGAAAACTAAAAGGTTATCTAAATATTTAGAGGTTAGCTTAAAGAACAAATAACTAAAGAGGAAATACTAGAAGTAAAAGGAATCCCAAATGTAGTTTAGTATTGCTGTTGGAGCCAAATCATGTCTGGTCAATACTGGAAGATGTTAATCTTAGAGCCTGTGCTGTTGGTGTTCTGTTCAGGAATTCGTATAGATGAAGACTGGAGAGAGCTACAGTGAAAGGGTCTGGAGATAAAATGCTGCAAAGTGTTTCTCAAAGTGGAGTTTCAGAAAAAGCATCATAATAGTTGAGGTGCAACCCCCTGCTTTCCTAAGATTTTCTTCCAGTTCTCATTTTTATTTTTATGTGTTTGTGTGTTTTAAGTGTGTGTTTGTGTGTGAGGGAGGCAGAGAAAAAGGGAGGAAGAGAGAGAGAAGAAATTTACGGATTGTTTTTCAGTAGTTTGGATCACTTGTAAGTTGTACAAGTTTTCTGTCAGTTTGTATATTTCTTTTTCTTTGCACCTTTTTTATTGATTTATTGTTTGTTACAATTTATTCACTTTGTATCCCAGCTGTAACCCAGTCCTGTATCTCCTCCCAGTCCCACCATCCCGCCCTCTTCTCCCCCATGAACCTCCTCTAGTACACTGATAGGAGAGTCCTTCTCCTTTATTATCTGATCCTCACCTATCAGATCTCATCAGGACTTGTTGCATCCACTTCCTCTGTTGCCTGATAAGGCTGTATACCACAGGGATAGGTGGTTAAAGAGCCCACCACTCAGTCCTGTTAGAGACAGCCTCTACTGCCCTTACCAGATAACACACTTGGAGACTGAGCTGCCTATGGGCTACATCTGGGGAGGGAGTATAGGTACTCTCCATGGTCCTTGGTTGGGACATCAATCTCTACAGATCTCTGGCAAATAGGATAAACATCAGAAGAAGGTGAAAACAAGGAACAAGACAAGAGCCTACCACAGAAGGCCTCTGAAATACTCTACCCAGCAGGGTATAAAAGCAAGTACTGAGACTCAGCCAAAATTTGGGCAGAGTGTAGGAAATTTTATGAAAGAAGGGGAAAATAGAAACACCTGGAAGGATCTGGAGCTCCACAAGAAGAACAACAGAACCAAAAAATCTGGGCACAGGGGTCTTTTGTGATGCTGATACTCCAACTAAGGATCAGTCATGAAGATAACCTAGAACCTCTGCTCAGAGGTAGTCCATGGCAGCTCAGTCCCAAATGGGCTCCCTACTAATGGAAAAAAGACCATCTCTGACATGAACTCAGTGGCTGTCTCTTAGATCACCTCCTCCTGAGAGGGAGGGGCCAGCCTGACCTGTCCACAGAGGAAGACTATGAAAGACAGTCCTGGTGAAACCTGATAGGCTAGGTTCAGATGGACTAGGAGGAAGTCCTCCACTATCAGTAGACAGGGGAAGGGGCATGGGAGGAAATGAGAGAAGGAGGGATGGCAGGACTTGGGGGAGAAGAGGGTGGGGCCACAGCTCAGATACAAAGTGAATAAACTGTAATAATTTAAAACTTATATTTAAAAAATTAAAAACTTCAAGTTGCTGAAGAAAGAAATTGAAGAAGATATTAGAAAATGGAAAGATCTCCCATGCTCATCGATCTGTAGGATTAACATAGAGAAAATGGTCATCTGTTCAAAATCAATCTACAGATTTAATGCAATTACTATCAAAATATCAACACAATTCTTTACAGAACTTGAAAGAACAATTCTCAGTTTCATATGAAAAAACATAAAACCCAGAATGGCTAAAACAACCCTGCACAATAAAAGATATTCTGGAGGTATCTCCATCCCTGATCACAAGCTGTACTATAGAGCAACAGCTTAGAAAGACAAATGGGATGGACATTGGAAGTAGGAGAAAACAAGAAACAGGACAGGAGCCTTCCATAAAGGGCCTCTGAAAGACTCCACTTAACAGTGTATCAAAGTAGATGCTGAGACTCATAACCAACTTTGGGCAGAGTGCAGGGAATCATATGAAAGAAGGGTGAGTTAGTAAGACTTGGAAAGGACAGGAGCTCCACAAGGACCAAATACATCTGGGCACAGGGGCTTGTCTAAGTCTGATTCTCCAACCAAGGACCATTCATAGATATAACCTAGAATCCCTGCTCAGATATAGCCCATAACAGCTCAGTATCCAAGTGGGTGTCCTAGTAAGGGGAACAGAGATTGTCTCTGACATGAACTTAGTGACTGGCTCTTTAGCCTTCCCTCTCTGAGGGAGGAGCAGCCTTGTCAGGCCACAGAGGAGGACATTGCAGCCAATCCTGATGAACCTGATAAGCTAGGGTCAGATGGAAGGGGAGGAGGACCTCCCTTATCAGTGGACTTAGAGAAGGGCATGGAGGAGATGAGAGAGGGAGGGTGTGACCAGGAGAGAATCAGGAAGGGGGCTAGAGCTGGGAAACAAAGCAAATAAAATGTAATTAAAATAAAAATTTAATTAAAAATAAATAAAAATTTAAAAATAAGACATGATACTGGCATATATCCACATGGTGGATCAATGGAATTGAATCAGAGACCCAGAAATTAACCTGCACACCTATAGAAACTTGAGTTTGACAAAGAAGCTAAAATTATTCAATGAAAAGGAAAAGGCAGCATCTTCAACAAAGTGTGCTGGTCTAACTGGATGTCTACATGGGGAAAAATGCAAATTAATCCATATTTACTACCCTGCATATAACTTAAGACTAGATGGATCAAAGACCTCTACATAACCCAGATACACTAAATCTGTTAGAAGAAAAAGTGGGGAAGAGCCTTGACCTCATTGGCACCGGAGACAACTTCCTGAACATAAAGAGCACTAAGAGCAGGCTCTAAGATCAACAAGCAACAATTGGGACCTCATTAAACTAAAAAGCATCTGTAAAGCAAAGGACACTGTCATCAGAACAAAATGACAGCCTACAGACAAGGACAAGATCTTTACCAACCCTACATTTGACAGAGGGTTACTATCCAGAATATATAAAGAACTTAAGAACTTAAGCATCAACAAACTAATTAATCCAATTAAAAACATAGAGTACAGAGCTAATCAGAGATTTCTCAACAAAGGAATATCTCAAATGGCAGAGAAACACTTAAAGAATGCTCAACATCCTTAATCATTCATGAAATGCAAATTAAAACGACTCTCAGATTTCACCTTACACCCATCAGAAGGGCTAAGATAAAAAACTCAAGAGATGGTGCATGCTGGAGAGGATGTAGAGAAAGAGGAACCCTCATCCATTGCTGATGGGAATGTAAAGTTGTACAACCACTTTTGAAATCAATGTGCCACTTTCTCAGAAAATTAGGAATAGTACTACCTCAAGATCCAGCTATACCACTCCTAGGCATATACCCAAAAGGTGACCCAGTATAAGGGGTCATACCATTCAGTATAAGGACATTTGCTCAACCATGTTGAGCAACTATGTAGCAGCTCTATTCATAATAGCCAGAATCTGGAAACAACCTACATGTCCCTCAGTGGAGGACATCCAAAGACAATGTGGCACATTTACACAATGTAATACTGCTCAGCTATTAAAAACAAGGAAATCACGAAATTTGCAGGCAAATGATGGGAACTAGAAAAGATCATCCCGAATGAGGTAACCCAGATGCAGAAAAACACAAATGATATATACTCACTTATAAGTGGATATTAGCCATACAGTATAAGATAAACATACTATAATCTATAGTCTCGAGAGTCTAGACAACAAGGAGAACACTAGGGAAGGTGATTAATCCTCATTCAGAAGGGCAAACAAGATAGACTTTTGAAGTAGAATAAGACAGGACAGGAGCCTTCTACAGAGGACCTCTGAAAGAATCTACCCATCAGGGTATCGAAGAAGATACTGAGACTAATAGCCAAACTTTGGACAAAGTGCCGGAATCTTTACGGAAGTAAAGGAAGATAGAAAACCAAGAGGAGGCAGGAAATCCACAAGGAAAACAACAGAGCCAAAATACCTGGGCCCAGGTGACCTGCAGAGACTGATACTCCAACTAAGGACCATGCATGGAGAGGACCTAAGCCTCCAAGTCAATGGAAGCCCATTGGCTGCTCAGTTTTAAGATGAGCACCCTAGTAAGGGGTACAGGGGTATCTCTATCATGAAATCAGTGGTAGGTTCTCTGATCACCTCGCCCCTGGGTGGTGCAACAGAGGAAGATGATGCAGCCAGCCTTGAGGAGACCTCACAAGCTGGGGTCAGATAGAAGGGAAGGAGTACCTCCCCTATCAGATGATTAGGGAAAGGGCATAGAGGGGGAAGAGGGAGGGTGGATGGGACTGGGTGGAGACAAGGGAGGGGGCTGTAGCAGGGATACAAAGTAAATAAATTGTAATATATATTATTTCATATATATATATATATATATGATCCAGCTATACCACCCCTGGGTGTATATATATGTATATATGTATTTATATATATGTATATATATCTGTATATGTATGTGTGTATATACATATATATATACACACATACATATATATGTATATATATATATATATGAAAGATGTTATATCATACAACAAGGACATTTGCTCACCTATGTTCATAGTAGCCTTTTCAAAATAGCCAGAATCTGGAAAGAACCTAGATGTCCCTCAAGGAGGAATGGATACAGTAATTGTGGTACATTTAGTCAATGGGATGCTACTCAGCAATTAAAAACAAGGAAATCATGAAATTTGCAGGCACGTGTATGAAGCTAGAAAAAAATCATCCTTAATGATGTAACCCAGAAGCAGAAAGACTGTTTGTATATTTCAATTGATAAGAACATATTCTTTGACTGAACATTCATGAGCCATTTGTCTAGGAATCCAAATAACAAATAAAAATTCATTCTTGTGTGTGTGTATGTGCAAAACAGAAATTACGTGATATCTTTCTTTTCAGTAGACAGAATAGAAAGTAAATTTAAAATCCCCAAATGAGCACTTTTAGTACTTTTGTTTTATATGTAGATGTGAGGAGTATGCATAAAGCCATGTGCTTAAATTAATCTCCTATGGGTACAACAGGAAAGGTGCTCATTATTCTTCTAAGTGGCAGAATTTGATTTTACTGACACCTTAGCAGTATTGGTTGTTCATTTTTATCTCCCAAAGCTGTAGTTTTACAGACTGTCTTCTCTTTGAAACTTAGTATTTCCACATTATATTTCAAAGGATGTCTCTTTATACTATTTACAATCTACTTCTGAAATAACAATTGTAATTTCAGTAACAATAATAAATCATGTTCTGTCTATGTGCTAAGCATATCAAGCAATAAATATAAAGAATCAGTTTGAAACTTGGAAGAATTCAATTTTTTTTATTGTTCATTAACTCCGTGTGTTGAGAATTTACTTTGTTCTCTCTCAGATCCAAAATATATTTTTAAATGATTGTTAAACGGGTTAACGAATAACTATATTATTGAGGGAATTAATGTGTATTTTGCATAGCTAAAGTACTTTAATATATGTGATAGAATTTTATTTATGAGTGGGATTATCAATACTTCACACATTTCAATGTTAAACAAATTATGGAATGTCAAAATAATGCTTGGAATCAGGTATCTGATGCCTTACTTAAAAATAAGATTTACTTATATATCAGAAGTAAGACTTGTGAGACATAAAGGTTGTGCTTGACTGAGTTTAATATAATTACTGCAGTTCTTTTTATATCTTCCTTGAAATTTTCAAGGTATTTTGAATAAATTCAACCACAGTTCGTCCCATAACACTTTAAAATCTGACACTTGTGCCTTACCACCTGGATCTCCATGCTTTTTATCTATTGGTTTGTTTGTTTTTAAAGTTAAGAAACCAAGCCCACCGTGGTGGTGCATGTCTTTAATCCGAGCACTCAGGGAGGCAGAGGCCAGCTTGATATACAAAGCAAATTTCTCATCACCCTGACTGCCCCAACCCAATGCCACACAGAGAAACCCTGTCTTGAAAACACAAAAAAACAAAACAACAACAACAAAAGAAACCATCAAATTCAATTTGTATTGTCCGTATACTTCTGAGTGTCATACCATCAGCTGAAGTGTGGTGGAACTGTCAGGAGCTACAGTCTTAAAGAACAGTGAATCTAATTTTCCCAGAAGCCATCACCTTTATATGCTCTCAGTTGGTAGACTGCTTTCTGCTCCATGATATACTGTTCATTGGATTTAGATTCAGAACGACTTGTGCAATCAGCTGCTGCTCATGTGTTCTGAGTGCTGTGGTCTTTTCATACCCAGAAGACACTGTTTAGTTCCCAGCTTACTCAACCTCTGGTTTATATAATCTCCTATTCCCTCTCCCATTATTGTTTCCAAGCATTTTGGAGGAGTGTGACATAGATGTCTCATCTGTGGGCTTCTGTGTTAACCACCATACACTGCATTATGATGAGGTCTGAGATGTAAGATGACCTCAGGGTAGTAAGATATTAATTTAGACAGCTGTTTGACACTGTGCTCATTTAACAAAATAATAGTAGATTTACCCATAATATCCTGAAAATAAGTCATTCATTAGTTCTTGGCCAAATTTGAAGTACCAAGAAGGTGTTTTCTCCAGTGTAATGGGTCTTAAATCCAATGAGAACACCAATGATTTCAAGTCAGGCGAGGATATCTAAGATGACAGCATTCACCACACTGGGGATCTGAACAGTAACTCAACAGTGAGAGCAGAGTGACCAGCAAGCTGTACCCTGGAACCCAAAACCCTGACATCTGTGTTTCTCAGGTAAAGGAGAATCTACGGAGATACTCGGAGGTCTATTTTTCATGCCACCCAGCTAATATGGGAAAAATTCCCTGGCTCCCACCCAGCACTGCCCAGCACAAACAGTGAATCCAGGTGAGACTACTCAAGACTCCAGAGACAGGTGGATCTAGTCTGCAGTACAGACTCCAGGAACAATCAGTCAAGTCTACAGACAACCAGATGGTTAGAGGCCTGCATAAGAATACAGGAAACAAAAAACAGTCCATCATAGTTTCACCACAATCTCCAAATATCAACGGATATACCACAGCAGCTGAAACACAGGAAAATGATCTTAAATCTATAATTATGCAGCTATTTGGGCACATAAATAAGAAATAACCAAACAGAAAAAAGAGGCCATTGTGGAGAGACAGGAATACACATTCAAGCAGATAAAGAAAATGGTGGAAAACATGAACACAAAATTAGAATCAATGAAGAAAACACAAACAGAGAAAACCCTGGAGTTGGAGAACTTAGAGAAGAGATCAGGAACCACAAATGTAAGCATCACCAACAGAATAAAAGAGATGGTGGAGAGAATCTCAGGTGCAGAAGATACAATTACAGAAATTGATACATCTCTAAAAGGAAAAATAAAATTTGAAAAGTTCCAGATATAAAACATCCAAGAAACAAAGGATACCATGAAAAGACGAAACCTAAGAATAATAGGAATAGAGAATAAAGAAGATTCCTCGCTTCAAGGCTGAGAAAAGATTTTCAAGAAAGTGATAGAAGAAAATTTCCCCAACCTTAAAAAAGAGATGCCCTTGGCAGCCTACAGAACATCAAATAGACTAGACCAAAAAAGACACTCCTCCTACCACATAAAAATCAAAACACTAAATCTACAGAACAAAGAAAAAATGTCAAAAGCAGCAAAGGAAAAAAGCCAAGTAGCATATCAAGGTAGTCTTATGAGAATCACACCAGACTTCTCAACAGAAACTATGAAAGCAAAAAAGCCCTGGGCAGATATCATGCAGAAACTGTGAGATCACAGATGCCAACACAGACTACTATATCCAGCAAAACTTTCAATCAACATAGATGGAGAAAACAAAATATTTCCTGACATAACTAAATTTAAACAATCTATAGCTTTACAGAAGATACAAGAAGGCAAACTCCAACACAACGAGATCAGCTACACCCAAGAAAACACAGGATAAAGACACCATCTCAACTGAAAAGAAAACACACACACACAAACAAACACAAATCACCACCAACACAACAGGAGGAACTAACAATTATTGGTCACCAATAGCTATTAACATCAACGGTCTGCAGTCTCCAATTAAAAGACAGTCTAACACAGTGATTGGGGAAACAGGATCCAACACTCTCCTCCATTCAATAAACACACCTCTGCAACAAAGATAGGCACTACCTTAGAGTAAAATGCTGGAAAAAATGTTTTTCAGGTAAACAGACCCAAGAATTGAGCTGGAGTAGCCACCCTACTATCTAATAAAATAGACTTTCAACCAAAATTAAGAAAAAGAGATGGAGAGGTATACTTCATTCAGATCAGAGGAAAAATCCACCAGGAGGACATCACAATCCTTAATATCTATGCACTAAACAAAAGGGTTCATGAATTATTGTCAAGAAAAATCCATCAATACTAAATCACACATCTATCCCAACACCTCAATAGTGGGAGACTTCAACACCCTACTCTCATCAAGGGACAAGTCATTGTGACAGAAGCTAAACAGAGAAATAATGACACTTATAGATGTCTTAAATCAAATGGACCTAATAGATATTTACAGAACTTTTCACCCAAACACAAAAGATGATATCTTCTTCTAAGCATCTCATGGAACCTTCTCCAAAATTGACCATATAGTAAGGTACAAATCAAGCCTCAAGAGATATAAGAAGAATGAAATAATCTTTTATATCATATCAGAGCACCATGGTCTAAAACTAGACCTCAACAATAACAGAAATAGCAAAAGCCTACACGCACATAGAAACTGAACTACTCTGTACTTAATGACAGCTGGATCAGGGGAAAAAAATTAAAAAAAAGAAATTAGAGAGTTCTTGAAATTCAGTGAAAATGAAGGCAAAACGTACCCAAAGGGACACAGTGAAAGCAGTGTTAAGAAGAAAGTTCATAGTACTAAGCACCTTCATAAAGAAATTCAAGGCATCTCATACAATCAGCTTAACAGCACACCTGAGAGCACTGGAAAAAGAAGAAGAAGCAAATTCACCCAAGAGGAGCAGACAGCTAGAAATAATCAAACTCAGGATTGAAATCAATAAACTAGAAACAAAGAGAACAATTGAAAGAATCAATGAAACCAAGAGCTGGTTCTCTGAGACAATCAACAAGATAGACAAACCCTTAGCCAACTTAATTAAAAGGCAGAGAGAGAGACCATCCAAATCAACAAAATTCGAAATGAAAAGGGGGACATAACAACAGACACTGAGGAAATCTAAAAAATCACTAGGTGCCACTTCAAAAGATTATATGAAACAAAATATGAAAATGTAAATGAAATGGACAATTTTCTTGATAGATTCCATTTACCAAAGCTGAATCAAGATCAGGTAAACAAATAAAATAATCCTATATCCCCTAAGGAAATAGAAGCTGTCACCAAAATTCTTCCATCCATTAGGCCCAGGACCCCACGGTTTTAGTACAGAATTCTTCTAGACCTTCAAAAAGAGCTAACACCAATTCTCTTCAAACTATTCCACAAAAGAGAAACAGAAGGAATATTACCAACCTCATTCTATGAGGCCACGGTCACCTTGATATCTAAACCACACGAAGACCCTAAAAAGAAAGAGAATTTCAAACCAATCTCATTTATGAACATTGATACAAAAAATACTCAATAAAATATGTACACACCTAGGGAAGATATACAAGAAGGAGGACCCAGGTTGGTATGATCAATGCTCATTTAGATGAACTAATAGGATGGACATTGAATGGAGGAGAAAACAAGCAACAGGACAGGAGCATACCAAAGAGGACCTATGAAAGAATCAGTATAGCAATGTATCAAAGCAGATAGTAAGACTCACAATTAAGCCCTTGGCAGAGGGCAGGAAGTAATAATAAAAATAGGGGAAGTTAGTAAGACTTGGAGAGAACAAGAGCTCCACAAAGATCAAACTGAGCAGGGCACAGGGGTCTTATATGAGACAGTTTCTCCAACCAAGGACCATATATGGATATGGCCTAGAACCCCTGCTCAAATGTGGCCCATGATAACTCATTATAAAACTGAAGACCCTAGTAAGGGAAACAGTGACTGTTTCAGTCTTGAACTTGATGGCTGACTCTTCGACCCTCCCCTATACATGCCAGGGAGTAACAGCCTGGCTAGATCCCAGGGGAGGACATTGCAGCCAGCCCTGAGGAGACAAGATGATTTGGGGTCAGATGGAAGGGGAGGAGATCCTCCCCCGATGGTGGACTTGGAGGGGGAGGGGAGGAGATGAGGGAGGGTTGGGGAGGGTGGGGGCTATGCATGGGATGCAAAAAACCTAACCTGTGATTGATATAAAAATAAATAAATTTATAAAAAACTATGCACTAAATGAATCCAAGAACATATTAAAGACATCATCCAACAGGAACAAGTAGGCTTCATCCCAGGCATGCCGGATGGTTCAACATACCAAAATCCATCAATATAATGCACCATATAAACAAACTGATAAAAACAAACAAAAAAGAAACAAATAAACAAAAAACATTATCATCTCCTTAGATGCTAAAAAAGCATTTGAAAAAGTACAAAACCCATTCATGTTTAAAGTTTGAAAGTTTGGAGAGATCAGGGATACAAAGCATATACCACATACCTAAAGACAATAAAATCAACATAACAGCAAACCTGTAGCCAATAGCAAAATAAACGGAGAGAAACAAATCAATTCCACTGAAATCAGGATCAAGGCAATGCTGCCCACTCTCTCTTTATCTCTTCAACATAGTTCTTTTAGTCCTATTTAGACTAAGACAATTAAAGGCGATCAAGGGGATACAAATCAGAAAGGAAGAAGTTAAAGTATCACTACTTGCAGATGACATGAAAGTATACAAGTGTGACCCCAAAAATTCTATGAGAGAACTCCTTCAGCTGATAAATACATTCAGCAAAGTGGCTGGATACAAAATTAACTCAAAAAAATCTGAAGCCCTCCTGTGTACAAAAGACAAAGAGGCTAAGAAAGAAATTAGAAAAACAAACCCCTTAACAATAGCCGTAAATAACATAAAGTACCATGGTATGACTGTAACCAAGCAAGTGAAAGACCTGTATGAAAAAAAAAAAAAACTTCAAGTCTCTGAAGAAAGAAGTTGAAGAAGATATCAGAAGATGGACAGACCTCCTATGTTCAATGACTGGTAGGATTAACATAGTGAAAATGGTCATCCTACCAAAAGCAATCTACAGATTTAATGCAATTCCCATCAAAATTCCAACAGAATTTTTATAGACCTTGAACGAACTATTCTCAATTTCATATGGAACAACAACAACAACAAAAAACTAGAATAGTTAAAATAATCCAGATCTCCTGGAGGTATCTCTATCCCTGATCTCAAGCTTTACTATAGAGCAAACAATAAGAAAACTAGCATGGTGCTGGCATAGAAACAGAATGGTGGATCAATGGAATTGAAACAAAGACCCAGGAATGAACCCATATGCCTACAGATACTTTTTATTCTGACAAAGAAGCCAAAAACCATACAATGGAAAAAACACAGCATCTTCAACAAATGGTGTGGGTATAACTGGAAGTCTACATGTATAAAAATGCAAATAGAGGTATGTTTAGAATCCTGCACTAAAGTCCAAGTGGGTCAAAAACCTCAAAATAAAACCGGACCCACTAACTCTGTTAGAAGAATAAGTGGAGAAGAGCCTTGAACTCATTGGCACAGGAGACAACTTTCTGAACAGAACACCAAAAGCACAGGTTCGAAAAACAACAATCAGGGAGATACAAAGTGAACAAACTGTAATTAATAAAAAATTTTAAAAATAAATAAAAGAAAAAGATCAATAATCAATAAATGGGACATCATGAAACTGAAAAGTTTCTGTAAAGCTAAGGACACTATCATCAAAACAAAACGACTGCCTACAGATTGGGAAAGAATCTTCACCAACCCTTTAACTTTCAGAGGGCTAATATCCAGTATATATAAAGAACCAATGAAGTTGAAAAACAACAAATCAATTCATCCAATTAAAAACTGGGGAACAGAACTGAAGAGAGAATTCTCAATAGAGGAATATCAAATGGCAGAAAAACACTTAAAAAATGCTCAACGTCATTAGGCCTCAGGGAAATGCAAATCAAAATGACACTGAGATTTCACCTTAAGCCCATCACAATGGCCAAAATCAAAAACTCAAATGACAACACATCCTGGAGAGGTTGTAGAGAAAGGGGAACCTTCCTCCACTGCTGGTAGGAATGTAAACTTGTACAACTACACTGGAAATCAATCTGGTGCTTTCTCAGACAACTAGGAATAGTGCATCCTCAAGATCCAGCTATACTACTCCTGGGCAAATATCCAAAAGAGGCTCAAGTACACAATAAGGACATTTGCTCAACTATGTATGTAGCAGCTTTATTTGTAATAGCCAGAATGTGGAAATAACCCAGATGTCCCTCAGTTGAGTAATGGATACAGAAATTGTAGTACAGCTGTAGCCCATAGGCTGCTCAGTCTCCATGTGGGTTCCCTAGTGAGGGGAGTATGGCCTGTCTCTGTCATGAACTTAGTGGCTGGCTCTTTGATCAGTTCCCTGTGGGGTGCCACCTTGGCTGGCACAGAGGAAGATGTTGCTTCTAGCCCTGATGAGACAGGATAGACTAGGGTCAGGTAGAAGAGGAAGAGGTCCTCCCCTATTAGTGGACTACTGCAAGGGCATGGGAAGAGAATAGGGGTGGATTGAACTGGAGAAGACAATAGGGGCATGCTACAGCTGGGGTAAAAATTGAAAATAAACTTCAAATCTCTGAATAAAAAATTGAAGAAGATATCAGAAGATGGAAAGACCTCCCGTGCTCATGGATTTGTAGGATTAACATCGTGAAAATGGCCATACTGCCAAAAGCAATCTACAGATTCAACGCAGTTCCCATCAAAATACCTACACAATTCTTCACAGACCTTGAAAGAAAAATTCTCAACTTCATATGGAGAAACAAAAAACCCAGAATCTCCAAAACAATCTTGTACAGCAACAGATGATCTGTAGGTATCTCCATCCCTGACCTCAAGCTGTACTACAGAGCAATAGTAAGATGTTCTATTTTGAGCTTGATCCAAGATGGCTGCCACAAGAGGACACTGTGTCTGAGGACTAGGTCAGCAGAAACAACACAGCAACTAGGAGACTGAACTCTGGGACCTAAAACGCCAGCATTTGTGATTGCCAGGTGAGCGGAACTCCTATGGTGAGAAAATCAAGTGGGAAAACCCTAGGGACACCCAGTTATTCCCCGGAAAAATCTCCGGGTGACCAGCAGCGCACAGCTCTGATCTGAGCAAATAGCTGTGCAGGGCGCCAGCAGCCGCCATACTAAACTGGACCACATAGTCTCTGGGGCTGACTGAGGACGACCCGGGCACCATTTTGTCGGACCAGCACACTGCGGGCACACGCAGCTCAAATCCACCAGCAAAAACCTCAGTCAGTGTGTGAATCCGCGGGCCAGTCTGGGAAGGTTCGGGGATCTGCTTCACCCAGCGGGTGTACAGCAGGCACACTCCTAATGCCACTGGAACCACCTCAGACTGAGAGGGACGGGGGACCATTTTGACCAGACTGCACACTGCAGGTGCACTCCACTCCAGTCAGGGCTGCCAGCAAAAACCTCAGTCCCTGTGTGAGTCCGCGGGCCAGTCTGGAAAGAACTCTGGTCCTGCTTCAACCAGCTGGTGTACAGCAGGCACACTCCAATCGCCTCTGGAACCACCTCAGACTGAGAGGGACTGGGGAACCGTTTTGACCAGACTGCACACTGCTGTCACACACTGCTCGGGGCACCAGCAACCACCTTGGTCCATGTGTGTGTCCACGGGCCAGAGAAGGACTCGGGCACCACTTCAAACAGGCCTACATACAGCAGGTAAACACCACTCAGCAATGCCTGCAACCAAACCAAACCCACTGTGTGTGCCACAAATATCATCTCAGACTGTGGTGCATAGCCCAGGCCCAGAAGGAGACACCAAGTCTCCAGTCCAGGGGAGAGCCCTTAGCAGCCACTCCAGGACTGAGCACAGAGTGACCAGCTGACATTCCAAAAGACTGAGGAGCTAAACCTCCAGACTAGAGGGGTGACCAGCCTGCAGTGCTAACAGCTTCTAGCACAGAGCATGAAGCCGGGCACACAGAGCCCACAATAGAGTTCAACTCTGAAAACAACACACAATAACAAACCACCGGAACTCCCTGATCTTCTTGAAGAATACTCCTGACACAAGACATTGACAGTTCCAGACTGAAGCTCAGCCTTAAAGCACAAACAGCTCCTTGATTATATATCAACAAATGCCCAGAAACCAGTGAAAGAACTCACCCAACAAAAATCAGGACACCATGGCCCCACCAGAAACACCCAAAAGCAGGGGAGATTTTAATTCAGCGGAGACACAGGAAAATTATATTAAAGCTTTGATTATGCAGATACTGGAGGAACAAAAAGAGAGATAAAAAGAGGAAAAGAACAAGGCCCTCAAAGAAGTGGAGAAGAATTTAACTGCCCACATAGAGGAACAATCAAAGATAAACAGAGAGGAAACAACCAAAATAGGAGTCACAGTCAATCAGTTGAAGGAAAGGGTACAAAGCATGAAAACGGTATTAGAATCTATAAAGAAGACACAAAGGCGAGGGGGATCCAAGATGGCTGCCACGAGAGAACACTGTGTCTGAGGAGTAGGAGAGCAGAAACAACTCAGCGACCAGGAGACTGAACTCTGGGACCTAAAACGCCAGCATTGTGAGTGCCAGGTGAGCGGAACTCCGACGGTGAGAAAATCAAGTGGGAAAACCCTAGGGACACCCAGTTATTACCTGGAGAAATTTCCCTGTGACCAGCGGCGCACAGCTCTGATCTGGACGAGCAGCTGCGCTGGGCGCCCGCAGCCGCCATTATAGACTGGATCGCACAGACTCCCGGGCAGTCTCGGGAGGAACCGGGAGCCGTTTTCACTGAACTGCGCCCTGCAAGTGCACACTGCACCTGGGTTCTGCTTCGACCCACAGGTTCGGTCCGATCATCGGAACCACACCAGACTGAGTGGATTCCGGGACCATTTTGACCAGTCCGCACATTGCCTGAGCGCAACTCTAACGCCCCGCCAGCAAAATCTCAGTCAGTGTGTGAGTCTGCCCACAGATCTGGGAGGATCCCCAGTCCTGCACCAACACACAGGTGTGCAGCGGGCATGAACAGATCGTGGGAAACACCACAGGCTGAGTGGATTGGGGGACCATTTTGACCAGTCCACACACTGCAGGGGCGCGGGCCAAGCTCTTCTGCCAGCAAAAACTCAGTCAGTGTGTGAGTCCGCCAGCAGCAAAAACTCAGTCAGGGTGTGAGTCTGCCAGCGAATCTGGGAGGATCCCCAGTCCTGCACCAACCCACGGGTGTGCGGCAGGCGCGAACCAATCGTGGGAACCACCACAGACTGAGTGGAGTGGGGGACCATTCTGACCAGTCCGCACACTGCAGGGGCACGGGCCAATCGCTTCCGCCAGCAAAAACTCAGTCAGTGTGAGTCCACCAGCGGATCTGGGAAGAACCCGAGTTCTGTGTCAACCCACAGCTGAGAGGATCCTGGGACCATCTTGACCAGACCGCACACTGAGGGCAAAAGCTGCACGCATCCGCCAGCAAAAACCCCAGTTCAGGTGTCTTTCCACTGGCCAGACAGAGAAGGCCTCAGGCACCATTTCTGACAGCCCTGCATACAGCGGATGCACACAAACCCAAACCCACTGTGTGTGCCCCAAATATCATCTCAGACCATGGTGCACAGCCCCTGGCACAGAAGGAGGCGCCAAATCTCCATTCCAGGGGAGAGCCCTTAACAGCAAGCCCAGGGCTGAGTCCACAG
>CM053765.1:71994322-72014314 GCA_028658305.1 Pachyuromys duprasi | reverse complement strand
ACTTGGAGGGGGCGGGGAAGAAGGAGATGAGGGAGGGAGTGGGAGGGTAGGAGGGAATGGGGGAGGGGGCTACGCCTGGGATTCAAAGTACCTAACCTGTGACTGAGATAAAAATAAATAAATTAAAAAAATTAAAAAAAACAAAAGATGTTGTATTTTTAAGAATGCTTTTATTTATATGAGTATACTAATTAAGTTGTACTTATTTAGTTAAAAATTAGATTGCTCCCAACGAGGAAGGAAAGAGAAAGAAACACAATAGAAATCTTCAGGTGATCTTCCCACAATCTTCCTACCACCACAGCCTCCAACAAATATCCCTCCAATTGCCCTGTCCTCATTTTTAATTTAATTCTATGATTCAGATGTTAGGTAAGGGCAATCTCCTAGCCATGAATAGAGATTTACCCATGTGAGTGGAGTACAAGCTGGAAGGGACTCATTCATCTCCAGCAGCCATCTACTGCCAATAGCTCTCCAGTGATTGCTGAGCCTTTTCTTCCTCCGATGGCTGCCTCTTGATTTGACCAGTTTTATACAGGCACTTAAGAGATCAGGTAGTTGGGAGGAGAAGAGATCCTATAGGCTCATATATTTGATATATGATTATATATATATGTATATATATGATATATATATGTATATATATGATATATTTGAGCTCCAGATGCTAGAACGGTTTGGGAATGATTAGGGAATGTGTTCTTGTTGGAGATGATGTTTCAGTGGGAGTGGGCTTAGAGGTCTCATGACGCTCACCATTCCAAGTCTCTTTCTTTGTGGATCATGCTTGTGGATAAAGACATAAGCTTTTGGCTACTGCTGCAGTGACATTCCTATCTACCTGTTGCCATAATGTCCACAGTGAAGTTCACGAGCGTTATCCCTGTGATACTCTAATCCACAATAAACTTTTCGATAAGTTGCCTTGGTCATGGTGTTTATCACACAAATAGAAAAGTAACTAAGAAGGAAACTGCATTTGTAGTTTCTGTGAGTTTATAAGTACAAAAGCTAAGCTAGACACACAACAGCGTATTTTCCAGCTCCTTCCCACTATATGGCTCTTATGGTCTTTCTTCTCCTCTTCCATGATTCTCCATGAGTTTGAGATCTGTTACAGATGCCTCATTGAAGAAAATAATGTATAATCAACACATTGGCTAGGTAAGACGCTGTGCTTTAAACACTGTTTCTTGCAAAAACAAGATTCCCTGAACATGGTGAAGGCAACAATAATCTAGAAATATAAAAGTAAATATTTATGATGTGGTTTGCTAACATGCCCATTTGGCAAAAGAGAAACAATAGTTTTACCCCTAAGGTGTATGTTCTCATCTATGGGCCTTTGAGCAATTTCACGTACCACACATAACTCCATTCTTCAGTGCAGTCCTCAGATCTCATGACAATGCACTTATTTACACTTATAAAAGTTATGCATCTACTGAAATAGTGGACACATCTTTTATGACAAGTAGGTACTTTTAGGTGCAAGATCCATGGCTTAGAAAGACTTTTCTGAATGGGGATTGAGCATCTTAGCCAGAGTCTTCCTTCTTGATTAGCTTCCTTAGATATATAGATTTTAGTATGTTTATCATATATTATATGTCTAGTATCCACTTATGAGTGAGTATATATTCTTTGTGTCTTTCTACTTCTGGGATACCTCACTCAGGATGTTCTTTTCCAGTCCCCTTCATTTACCTGCAAATTTCATGATTTCCTTGTTGTTTTATTGCTGAGTAATATTCCATTGTGTAGATGTACCACAATTTCTGTATCCATTCATCAACTGAGGGGCATCTGAGAGGTTTCCAGTTTCTGGCTATTATGAATGAAGCTGCTAAAAACATGGTTGAGCAAATGTCTTTGTTGTGTACTTTAGCTTCTTTTGGATATATGCCTAGGAGTGGTATAGCTGGATCTTGAGGAAGCGTTATACCTAATTGTCTGAAAAAGTGCCAGATTGATTTCCAGAGTAGTTGTACAAGTTTACATTCCCACCAGCAATGGAGGAGGCTTTGCCTTTCTCCACATCCTCTCTATCATGTGTTGTCACTTGAGTTTTTAAGCTTTGTCATTCTGATGGGTGCAAGGTGAAATCTCAGAGTCATTTTGTTTGCATCTCTCTGATGGCTCGGGAAGTAGAACATCTCTTTAGGTGTTTCTCTGCCATTCTATATTCCCCTACAGAGAGTTCTCTGTTTAGCTCCATATCCCATTTTTAATTGGATTGATACATTGCTTTTTAAATTCTTTAGTTCTTTATATATTCTGAATATCAGCCCTCTGTCAGATATAGGGTTGATGAAGATCCTTTCCTAGTCTGTAGGCAGTTCTTTTGTTCTAATGACTGTCTTTTGCTTTACAGAAGCTTTTCTATAATGAGGTCCCATTTATCTTTTTTTTGCTCTTAGAGCCTGTGCTGTTGGTGTTCTATTCAGGAAATTGTGCTCTGTGCCAAAGAGTTCCAGACTTTTCCCCACTTTTTCTTCTTTCCAATTCAGTGTATCTGGTTTTATGTTGAGATGGTTGATCCACTTGGAATTTATTTTTGTGCAGGGTGATAAATATGGATCTATTTTCATTTTTCTGCATGTGGACGTCCAGTTGGACCAGTACCATTTGTGGAAGATGCTGTTTTTCTTTCCCTATTGAATGTTTTTGGCTTCTTTGTCGAAGTATTCATAGGTGTATGGGTTTATTTCTGTGTCTTCCATACAGTTCCATTGATCTGCTTTTCTGTTTCCATGCCAATACCATGGAGTTTTTATTAATATTACTTATTAGTACAGCTTGAGATCAGGGATGGAGATACCTCAAGATGATCTGTTGTTGTACAGGATCATTTTTGAAATTCTGGGTTTTTTGTTTTTCCACATGAAGTTGAGAATTTTTCTTTCAAGGTCTGTAAATAATTGTATTATTATTTTTATTGGAATTGCATTGAATCTGTAGTTTGCTTTTGGCAAGATGGCCATTTTTACTATGTTAATCCGACCGATCCATGAGCACAGGAGATATTTCCATCTGTAGTCATTTCCCTATTTTCATTTCTGATTGAGCTGATTTGGATAGTTTCTCTCTGCCTTTTAGTTAGTTTGGCTAAGTGTTTGTCTAGTTGATTTTCTCAAAGAACTAGCTCTTTGTTTCATTGATTCTTTGAATAGTTTTATTTGTTTCTAATTGATTGATTTCAGCCCTAATTTTGACTATTTCCCACCATCTATCCTGCTTGGGTGTATCTGCTTCTTTTTATTATAGACCTTTCAGTTGGGCCATTAAGTTGCTTGTATGAGATGTTACAAATTTCTTCTTGAAGGCACTTAGTGCTATGAATTTTCCTCTGAGCACTGCTTTCCTTGTGTCCCATCAATTAGGGTATGTTTTATCTTCATTTTCATTGAATTTTAGGAAGTCATTAATTTCTTTCTTTATTTCTTTCTTAACCCAGCTGTCATTGAGTAGCAATGTGTTCAGTTTTCATTTGTGTGTAGGCTTTATGTTATTTCTATTGTTGTTGAGGTCCAGCTTTAGTCCAAGGTGGTCAGATAGAATACAGGGGATAATTTCAATTTTCTTGTATCTGTTGAGGCTTGCTTTGTGATCAACTATATGGTCTGTTTTGGATAAGGTTCCATGAATTGCAGAAAAGAAGTTATACACTTTTAAGTTTGGGTGAAAAGTTCTGTAGACATCTATTAGGTCCATTTGAATTAGATCACCTGTAAGTTCCTATATTTCCCTATTTGTCTTCTGTCTAGATGATCTGTCCTTTGGTGAGAGTGGGGTGTTAAAATCTCCCACTCTTAAGGTATTGGGAACAATGTATGATTTAAGTTTTAATAACATTTCCTTTACAAATGTAGGCACTCTTGTATTTGGAGCATAGATGTCTTCTTGGTGGATTTTTCCTTTGATGAGAATGTTGTGCTCCTCCTCATCTTTTTTTGATTATTTTTGGTTGAAAGTCTACTTTATTGAATATTAGGATAGCTACCCCAGCTTGTTTTCTGAGTCCATTTGCTTGAAAAACATTTTTCCAGGCTTTGCTCTGAAGTAGTGTTTATCTTTGTTGCAAAGGTGCATTTCTTGTATGTAGCAGACTGCTGGATCCTGTTTTGGCACCCATTCTGTTAGTCTGTGTATTGGATAGTTTAGTCCATTGATGTTGATAGATAATAGTGACCAGTGAACGTTAGTTCCTTTTATTGTGGAGTTGGTGGTCTAACTATGATACATTGCTTGTTTTCATTTAATTTTTGCAGGTACATTATCTGTATCCTATGTTTTCTTGGTATAGTTGTTTTCATTGGATTTGAATTTTCCTTCTAGTATCTTCTGTAGGGCTGGTTTGCTGTGTAGAAATTGCTTAAATTTAGTTTTGTCATGGAATATTTTGTTTTCTCCATCGATGTTGATTGAAAGCTTTACTGGGTATAATAGTCTGGGTTGACATCTGTGGTCTCTCTAAGTCTGCATGACCTCTGCCCAGGCTCTTTTATAGTTTCTGATGAGAAGTCCAGTGTGATTCTGATAGGTCTACCTTTATATTTTACTTGGCCTTTTTCCCTTGCTGCTTTTAATATCTTTTCTTTGTTCTGTATATTCACTGTTTCAACAATGATGTGACATGAGGATTTTCTTTTCTGGTCTAGTCTGTTTAGTGTTCTTAAAGTTGGGAAAATTTTCTTCTATGATTTTCTTGAAAATATTTTCTGTACCTTGGAGACCTTTGTTTCTTTGAGAACTTTGTTCAGTTCCTCTTTCTTTGCCTCTACCTGGGAGGTCAATTCTTTGAGAGATTTGTTCATTTTCTCTTTAACTGTCTGGATTTGCTTGGCTATTTCTCTGAGAGATTTGTTTGTTTCTTCTTATGTGACTCTAATAACTGGATAAGCATATCTTTAATGTCATTTTCCTGTGTTTCTGATGAATTGGAGTATCCATTAATTTTGGAAGTTGCTGGTGAAGCCATGATTTCCTGATTTTTGTTGGCTGTGATCTTTCACCTACTTCTGGCCATTTGTTTAACCATAACCTGCACTGTTCGTTCTTGGGTTCTGCAGTTCAGATTGGTACGGTCTTTCTCTGGGGTCTGGAGAATTCTTCAGGGAGATGAGAGAGTTTTGATGGTTTCATCGTATGCATTGGTGCTTCAGCTGTACCTGTGGGAGGAAAGTCTGCAGGTGCAGAAGGACAAATTCGAACTAGGATGTGCATGTGCAAGGAAGTTTGCCTTGAGGGACAGGGTGCTAGAGAATGTAGAGCCTCAGTGTGAGGGAGGGGTGCCTTGTGGTCACTGAATTGGTCACAGGCGCTAAGTTATAGCATGCATTGGTGATGATCGTGTATGCGCAAATTCCCTGAGTAAGTCAGTGGCCTACAGGCTACTGGTAATCATCTCCAGCTGAGCTCCAAGAATTATTTGCCTAAACTCCACTGGTAGCTCCACAGAGCCAGGTCCTCCTTGTCCCAAGAAACCCTCTGTTTCCCACCGTGGATGTGTGGGTGGGAGATTTCTGATGTCTGGCTGCTATCTTAGAAGCACCCTGTATCTGGGGCTCTGTAGGAAACTGAAATGCACAGAGGTTCCTCCTGTTCTCTACTGGCAGGTTTGGGCCTGCTGAGCCAAACGTACAGTCAGACAGCTCAGTGGTGCTGCGGCCGCTGTACCTGGGAATACAGTTGTGGCTGCAGAACTGGGGTGTTCAGGTGCCTGCCGGGAAGTCTTATGTAACCACTACTGTGGCTCAGTGCTTGGTGCCCCTGGGCAGTTTCACAGGTCTGCCGGACTTTGGCCGTTGCACAGCCACTGAGACACTGAGCAGTTCACACAGTCAGGTTCTGTGGAATTTGTAAGGCCGGCTGCTAGCAGGCTTGGGACCCGTGCAGCCTTGTACTGCAGCTCTCAGGCTCCCGACTCAGGTGATGTTGGCTGCTGAGGCTGAGGTGCTAGTATTCCCATCTCTGCTGCTGTCTTGGTTTTCAGGCAGCAAGTTCTGTGTCACTGGCACTGTGGCTTGGCTCCTCCAAAGCGGAGGGAGCCCCAAGAAGGAGAGTGCCCCCTTTTCATTCCCAGAAATGTCCATGTCTGACCTGAATCAAAAAGTTCTCTGCTCCTGTGGTTTCCCCCCTCCTTCAGGGAGCCATAATGTCGATTTTCCGATTTCAGTTGCTCCTCTGCTCACCAATTTCATAGTTTCAAATCCTCTGCCTTTTATAAACTGTGCATGCTGATTGCCGCCATCTTGGATCCCCGAGGTAAGGTATTTTTTATTTTTTTAAACAGGAAAATAGCCAAATCAAAGAGCATATTATAGTATATAATTATGATATTAATATCTTGAATATGTGTATTTCTTAATGTATTGAATATAGTGAAAATTGAAGTCACTTAACAATATCTCAATAAGTCTTACTACAAAGACCAACTTCTCTGTTAGCAGAAAAGTTTATCTATTATCTTGGGAATTGAGCTACTTGTCTTATATTGGGGTGTGCCAGCATAACCTGATATATTGATAATAAGTAAAACAAATTTACTCTGTTTATAATACAGATGCTATTTAATCCTCTACTTCCCCCTTGTTCCTATGGTAGTAAGTGCTGAGAATTTCCTCAGAAAATTTACAAGCAACGATAAAAAGAGAGAGAGAAAATGAAGCATCTCTCTCCGGTAATGATCTGCAAAACACAAAAGTTTGGGCAATCTCTACGGAAACTTTTGAATATGGCAAACTACTGCTACTGAAGGTGTGCATGATGACAGTTCCTCCTAGTTGCAAAATTGAAGGAGATGGGAGATAGTGAGCTTTTTAAGAGAGTCACTAAAATTACATTTGCCTCAGTTTCCATCACCATAAAGGCATAAGCACATAATTTGATGTCACATTTTCAGAATTAATGGGATAATCATTTAAATTACATTAAATTCTTTGGATATTACCTTTATATAAATGAGAAGCACTATATTAAGTGAACAAAATTTCAAAAAGAGAGAGAGAAACCAAGCTCAATCTATAAAATGGTGCCTGAAATTTAAGTAATTGACCAGAAATCAGAATTTTCAGCCAATTACTGGACATCCAGTTTATGTCATTTGAGAAAAATTGCACAGAACATCCTTTCCTCATTGCCACATTTGCTTATTATGTGAACAAGATAATTCAACACTAAATAAGGACATGGTTTCATTCCCCCCATGCATCATTGCAGTCTGCTAAGAAAAATAATTGTATTAAATTGCTAGTTAGACTCTTTCCTCAAATTACAATAACTAGATCTCGGATTCAAAGAATTCCATTCAACTATAACAGATTGGCAATGTGAAGTATAAAAACTTTGTTCTCTCTATACCATATTTTATACTTTCTTAGGTACTATATCAAGTTTGGTCAAACAAAAAAAATGAAAGAAAGAAAGAAAGAAAGAAAGAAAGAAAGAAAGAAAGAAAGAAGAAAAAGCATTAGCTGAAAAGATGTATCAGATATCTCTCTTTAAATTACCATTAAGTTTACTTCTTTATGTTTTCCATGTTAGCACTGAAGCCTTGTTTAAGGAGATAAAAATCAATATTAATTTTTATTTACTCTCCAGTGAATATATAATGTTTTTTCAGGATATTCTGATAGATGAGGGATAGAGAAGCAATTGAAATAAGATATCTTATGATTTTATCATGATTAGCATACTTATTGTAATGATTAGTTGTTTGTTAGCTCAGTTGAATGAAGAAATGCTCTGAACATAGTGTGCGTCTGGGTTTGGATGTCTCTGTGAGGACATTTCTATAAAAGATTAACAGAGAGAAGACCTACAACTTATCTGAGAAGCATTTGGTATGGGATCCCAGACTACCCAAATAGCAAAAGGTACTGAGGAGATAGCTCAGTGGGTAAACTGAATTTTGATCCCCAGAATACATGGTAGCATTTGGTGTTGTACTCTGTACCTCTAAACTTAGTGCACTCTAGCCAAGGTAATGACCAATTCAGAGAGACCCAAAAATCAAAATGGAGACTAATAGTAGAAGATACATAATGCCAAAATCTCAGTCTCTTAACAATCTCTCTCTGTCTCTCTCCCTCTCTCTCTCTCACACACACATACATACACAAACACAAACACACAAGGGAAAGGCAAAAACAATCAGACAGACAGTCAGACAGAAAAACAGAGAGAGAGAGAGAGCAATGGAGAATGGCACCCAGTTGCTGCTAGCATTTTCTTTCCTCTTGTTTTGATCTACTCAAATAAGAGCAAACTCTTTTCACAGTATTGTCAGGCATGATGGACTTAACCCTCAAGTCATGAGCCAAAATAAGTCCTTCCTTTCTCCTGTTTTGTCTTATTACATATTTGATCAAAAAATGCAAAAAGCAACTGATGAATAAACTTTCAGCTTTATTTACAATTGTGTCTATTGTTAACTATTTTTGCTATTATTAAGTAATATTGCCACCTGTATCTCATGCACATAGAACATAATGAAAATGAGTAGGTAAAAATGTAAAAAAATTGATAAATAGTACATCTTAAAATATTTTCACTGGCAATATTAGAAGAGACAATCATTGAACCACAGTTTTATATAACACTGTAAATTGCTAAATTGAATGAACCTTCACTGAGTTTTGAATTCTGAGTTGTAAAATAGGTTTATAAAATATACTCATATATTTACATGCATTTTCAGAACAGAAAGAAAAAATGAAACATTAAGTATCTAGAAGGAAAAATGGAGAAAAGTCACAACCTATCAATGTATACTTAAGACAGTGAACACAAATTTGTCTGATTTTCCAAAGTATATTCTCAAAATATAATCATGCAGTCTTTTCTACATATTTTATAAAAACAACAAACTTTGTCCAAATATTCAATATTTAATTCATTTAAAATAAACATCCTATAAACACAATAATATGTCCTCATAATGATTTCTCAGAGTTCTTGGAGAGCCTGGAAAAATAAATATGTGGAATATATAATAACTATATGTCATATATTAATAAATAATATATATGTTCTTAAACAGAAATACAAATTGAAAAAGGCCTTGGCATGCAAGATGTCAAAAACACCCTGAATAAGTACTGATACAACTAGGACAAATTAATAATACTCCTTGATAAGATTATTAAAGAAGTAAGTAAAATAAAATCAACTCATTATTCAATACACTATGCCGTGACCATCACTTTAGTTTCTTTGACAGCACCTTGGCAAATACAGCACAAAAGAGGAAAATTTTATTTTAACTTTTTGATTCAGATATTAAATCTGTGATCAGCTGTATACAAAGCATATAAAACTATGGAAAGACAGAAATATGGTGGAAGGACATGGTTCAGAAAAGCTGCTCCATGCTGAGACTCATAACCAAATCTTGGGCAGAGTGTGGGGAATCATATAAAAGAAGGGAGAGTTAGTGAGACCTGGAGAGGACAGGAGCTCCACAAGGACCAAACATATCTGCTCACAGGGGTCTTTGCTGAGGACCATATTTGGATATAACCTAGAACCCCTGCTCAAATGTAGCTCATGGCAGCTCAGTATCCAAGCGGGTACCCTAGTAAGGGGAATAGGGAGTGTCTCTTACATGAACTCAGTGGAGGGCTCTTTGACCTCTTCCCTCCCTGAGGGAGGAACAGCCTTGCTAGGCCACAGAGGAGTACATTGTAGCCAGTCCCTGATGAGTCCTGATAAACTAGGATCAGATGGCAGGAGAGGAGGACCTCCCCTATTAGTTGACTTAGAAAGGGGCAGGGAGGAAATGAAGGAGGGAATATAAGGTTGGGAGGGAGGGTGGAAGGAGGTTACAGCTGGGATACAAAGTAAATAAACTGTAATTAATATAAAAATATAAAAAAGAAAAGCTGCTCATTCTGAAGAAGGCAGGAAGCAGAACAAACATGGGATAAATGAAAAACTGGGAACACAATAACAGCATAATGACAGTTCATCTAGTAGGGTGGATGTGAAGAAGCCATAGCAATAAACCTTTACTTTCATTAACCCTTCAGTGTGTTAATGCGAAGATTAACTTTCCTCATATACATTCAGCTCTCAATTGTACCACCACCTTTGGATACCAAGTATTCCACACATGAATCTTTTTGGGAAAATATTCTCCATATTTAAATCAGGACAAGTGCCCACATCTCAGTTTTGTAAATGAAACTATAATAAATATATTTATACTCAACCATTTTACAAATTACTTATAAATAGTTTAACCTTTTGTTCCATATAAGTGTTTATATAATATCCTATGTAAATTTACATAGTCACCAACCCCTACATACATACATGAAACATCATATATTACATTTAATATATATCAGGGATATTGTTTGAAATTTCGTACATCTACATATGCACATATACACATTTCTACTTTTACCTCTAGATCAATAAGATAATGTCTTATCATTTGCATTAATATTAATAAATGAATCCTTTGGTTAAGTATATTGAAAAAAGGAGTTAAAAGTCTAAGGGTGAACCAGGAAAGTGTGTGAGTTCTATAAGAAATGTTTTTTAATTCCATTGATAAGTGAGGCAGATGTATTACCTAGAAGACTGGGAGAAAACCCTTCCTTAATAGAGAGTAATAAATAATTTAATTGCATTGCCGCACTCTCTATTCTACAACAAAACTCCATTTCATTCTTGGAAGTGTGTTCTGTTTCTTAAAATGTACTATTGACTCTATTTACTGCTTCTTGAGTGGAAAATGTGCTCAGGTCATCGGTGATCCATGACTTTCTAAATTTCTGCCTCCAAGGACATTGTTTAGAATACATCTTGGTTCCACTTCATTTCAGATGAACATCACATTACTTTCCATAATGCAATGCCTTTCTATGAAGGGTGATATATCATTCAGATGATGCTTCCCTATCATATTTTGAATGCTGCAAGTTTTTAAAACTGATTATGAAGTAGTTAAATGCAAATAATTAAACTTTTACTAAGTCAGTAGTCCATCATCAGTGCAAATATGAGTATCTATGATAGTTAAAGGGTGGTCAGCAGATTGTTGAAATCATAGTATGTGTTCAAATTTATATAATGGAATCTTCAGAATTAGTATCCTTTTATATACAGCTTAATAAGGTGTTACCTGATAAATCACAGCTTTCCCTGTTTATTTTGTATTTGTGCATACACCAGAATATATCAAGACTTTGTTGAAGGACAGCTGTAGTTTGCTAAAGCTGTTTTATCATTTTCCTATATTCTACATTAAAATAAGATGTTTAACATATATATAAATCATACTTATTTTTATGATATATTTATGTATGTTCATGTGTCCTCTTTATTGGCTACAAGACAAGTAATTTATACCAAAATTACTTCAGATAATATAATGAATAAAAACTAAGTTAGTAAATTAAAAAAAACTAATTTAGCCACATAAATATCTGTCTTTTTACTACTAATATAAAAAGTACTTAGAAATCAGCATTCTTGAACAGTTTTCCCCATAATTCAGTTTATTGGATAACAGCAATCCTTAATAAGAAATAAAAGAAGATTCCCTTACTCTGGATAATGACACTCTTTGTATTGCAAAGTCAACTCTTTAGTAAGTGGTTGTCTTACATTTGAATAAAAAAAAAAAACTCCTTGGGAATAATTTTCCCCAATTATCCTTATTTTACTATAGGAAAGTTACAACATAGTTTCAAATTCAACCCAAGTTCCTGACTTTGATCTACAAGAATATAAATACATCCCTTCCAATTACATCAATGAACTAATTACTCTTTTTGATGCTATTTACAGACCCCCTTTTGTTGTTTCCTGACTAAAAAGAGAGATTTAGTAAATTTAAGGATAGTTTTGAGTAAAAACGATTTCATATATGACCAGTCTCTATTGAATACCAGAAGAACATCACTTTTTTTGGTAATGAGGCAAAATGTGTCTGTCGGGTAACTGTTTACTTCCAAGCTTCTCTTAAAACATTGAGATTTTAATTCTGTTAATGGCTTAAAAGTTAACAATATTTCAACATTTCTCAAATAAGCCAGATTCCAAAAAAAAAAAAAGTACTATCACAGCTATGAGCCATGTATTTTTCACAACCTGCCAGCTATGGAAAGCCAGAATCATCCTCCAGCACAAAACAAAACCCTTTGGAAATATTTTTCACGTTCTGAGTGTCAAAACTACAAGAGATAAAAATGAAGAAGAAAAGTAAGATAAAGGTTTATGAATCTGTATTTAGATTTGTTTTAGATTTTTATTTTCAGTTTATCAAAAGCAAGTTTTAGATTCCTTGCAATTCCATCAAATTACCTACAACAACCTTCAAAGAAATAAAAAAAATATATATATATCCTAAAATTCATATCAAATTTAAAAAGACACAGAATAGAAAAATTAATCCTGAGTTAAAAGAACAGTACTGGAGAAATTATCACTCCAGATTTCAAACTATGTTATATAATTTTAGAATTAATTCACTGACAACCAAATCGGTATACCAATGTAACAAAAAAGAACATCCAAACATGAGTAGATATAACTAGAGCTATCTGATATTTTGCAAATGGACCAGTGTATACATTGGAAAAATGAGAGAAAGTTCAACAGATGATCCTGAGAAATTTGATGTACACCTATAGAAGAAAGAAATTAGACAGCCACAAACACACTGCCTCAAGTCAACTTTAGATGGATTAAAGATCTCAATGAAGCCTAAGTGCTGAGACTAATGGGAAAAAAAATATTGACAGTACTATACAAAATACAGACACAGGAAAGGAATCCTGTGTAGGCTTCCTTTCACCCACATTAAGGCTAACAATAATAAATAAGACTGTAGAAAACTATAAAGATTCTGTACACTGAACAGAAAATCTGGAGTACGTGAGAATCTTTGTAATCTCCAAGTCTAATGGATGTTTAACACCCAGAATATACCTCAAATAACAGAGTCAAAAAAACAACAAAATTAAAAATGGGCTAAGATACTTAGTATGTTGGATGGAAGGGGAGGAGGTCCTCCCCCGTTGGTGGACTTGGAGGGGGCGTGGAGGAGATGAGGGAGAGATGGGGAAGGTGGGAGGGAATGAGGGAGGGGGCTACGCCTGGGATGCAAAGTACCTAACCTGTGATTGATATAAAAATAAATAAATTTATAAAAAAGAAAGGTCTAAATGAAAAAAAAACTTAAAATGAATAAAAAGTATCTTTTAAATATGGAAAGTGCAAATTAAAGAACTTTGAGATTACATCAAACTCTAATCAAAGTGACTAAGTTCAACAAAACAACTGAAAAAGAAATTCAAAACATTCAGTAACCGTTGGTAGAAGTGTAACTGGATGTAGCCCTTTTGGAACTCGGAATAGTTATTTCTAAAAATACCAATAAGAAAAAATTAGGACATATGACCCAGGCAGTCCACTCCTCAGCAGATGCCCAAATTATTTGGCATTCTACTCAATAAACACTTGCTTAGAATTGCTCATTTCCACTCTAGGTGGTAGCAGCTAGGTAATGAATACAATGTAAGTAGCTTTTAAAAGTAATGAATAATGAAAATGAAAATGTATGTACATAATGGATTTATATTCAACAAAAATCACATCATGAAATTTGCAGGTAAATGCAGCTCTCATAATGCGTCAAAATTTATTTTCACAGTAGATAAGAAACAGCACAGACATCCACAATTTGTCAAAATTTAGAGAACTAACTTTGGTATCCAAACGTAATTGGTACAACATAACCCATGTATCTAAGGCTCAGAACATGAGGACCAAGATGTCTGCTGTAAGATAGTGTTTATATTTGTGACAGGGAAGCTGAACTTGTGAAATCTCATTATTATTGGGATCGCAGCACAGTGATAGCACCAGTTGCCATGCCAACATGAGATGGGGAAAAATCTCACAAGAACCCAGTCATAGAAGAGCCACAAGCAATCAGTGGCTGCTGAGCTATGAAAAATTAGTCTTCTCCAGGGAGAAGTATGTTATAATATCAGGATGTGTTATCAATCCCATGGGGTCAATTCTAAAACATCTTAATATGAGCAACAAAAAACGGTGTTGCATATATACATATGTGTATATGTAACAGTAATAATTAAAGATAAAATGGTTATCAATTTTAGATGGAATGGTGTTACAAGATAAATGAAAGAGAGAGGAGGAGAAAATGTGGTACTCACATTTTTAAAATCACTTTAAATATTAAAAATGTAAATAAAATGATCTAACTGAAATAAGCCAAATATAAATGCAAAGATATATACTATCATCTCAGTTTTATGTGGAATCAAAAAATTTGTATTGAATTAAACAGTAGATAGTACTTTTCTGAGTCTGTACAAATAAATGTGACAAAGCGAACATAAACTGTTTAAAAAAATAAACAACAGAAACACTATCCAAGATACATAGTGTCTTTAGATAATAATAATTATTGTATAAGTAAAAATTGCATATAGCACATTTTAATATTCTCACATGGAAAATAAATGTCGGGTGACAGAAATTTATAAATTTGATTTAATCTTTTTACAATTTCTAAATTATCATGACTATATTTTATAGCACACGTATGCACATGCATTTATAGTTCATACTGTGCACATATTAAATATTTATTTTGCATGTATGTTTTTAAAAATAGGTTCTGGAATGGTGTCATATACTTTCAACAATAACATGTATCTCTAAAAAAGATATAAAATGAAGAATAAACACAAAAATTTAAGTGTGATGTACATGTGTGTTAAAATATTGATTTATATACAAAAATCAGGACCTTGAAAAAAACACCAACTCACAATTTGTTCAGTAAAGCAAATAAATGAATGAATCTTTAGAATGTCCTTTTGATTATCTAATACTTAATCAGAATAAAATTTTCCTTTATGTTTAAAGGATGCTAAGCAACTACCCTATTCATTTATTGCTTAATTATATAAAATAGCATGCCACAATGAAGTAAAGTAGAAAACAAATTATGATCTAATCTAAGATGCAGATCTATATTGGAGTCAGTGTGCTGACCTGTGAAATACAGTCAAAGTACACACACAAAGTTATACCAACTGTCAAAAAGGATGAAATGATGTCTTTGAATTTCAGACATCAATTTTCAAAATTACTTTACCTGCAATAATAAACTTTGCACCTATTTGAATTAATGAAGATAAAAATTTTAACTGTGAAAGAAATATGTCCACACCACTCAAGGATTTTTACTTTTAGTGAAAATGTATGTGTAGAAAACAGTGTTGAATGAAGGAGGACTACTGAAATGAATTACACCAAAGTTGAAGTCTATTATTGAACCTTTTTTTGTATTAACAAATGCTGTTGGTTTCAGTGACATGACTTTGAAACTAGGAAACCTTTCTTATCTAATCTGTCTTTATCTTTATTAATAAAAATAGTACATATAAAATAGTCTATAAAAGAATTCGGAGTGAATTAACCCAGACCCAAAAGGACAAATATGGATGTGCCTGCTTATATAGGGATGTTAGCTGTTAAATCTACAATAAGGAAGCTACACTCCATATAACCACAAAGGTTAGGTATTAAGTAAGGTGTTAAGTGAGAGATTGAATCACCCTAGGCACAGGAAATAGACTAGATAGTTATGAGTGGAAGGGATGCAGTGGAGGGAGGGAAACTGGAGGTTCAAAACAGAAAGGGGAGGGAGGAAAAGAATAAGGATAATACCTCTAGGGACAGATAAAACTAAGATCAATTTCAGGGGACATATGGAAATCTAACTCAGCAGAAGTTTCCTTAAAAAGTGAGCATAAATAAAGGTAATCTAAATTGAGTTGTCAAATAATGGGGAAGACATAGTCCCACCTGAACATCTCTCCAAGTAAAGCTTTAAATTCTGGGGATGTATTACATCTAATCAAGTTGTTGGCCAAAGATGCCAATGGGAATCCTTGAAACAGCTCAGTCTATTGCCAAGACTACTGTTTGGTCTCTGTAAACTGATGGTAAGGCATTATTGCCAAAGAATATACCAACTCAACTAATTGAACACGGAGAAGTTGAGCTGGTGCCTGCTAGAGCCTACAGAATACTGATCGTGTTAAGAGTACTGGAAGGTACTCTGTATGTTACCAACCATTAGATCTACAGTGTAACCTGCCTGAAAGGTACAATAGTGCAATAGTGACACAAAGCTTGTGAGAGTAAGCAATAAATATCTGATTGGATTTAAAACCTAGTTCATCTCTGACACTGATCACATAGTCAAGAAAAGATAATGTATAAGAAAAGGAAAATCAGGAGAAAGGCAAATTCTACTGTTCTGCTAAAGAAGAAAGGACTCCTAATAACATTCTTTTATATAGCTAAGAGTATTGTTAAGCCCTCATTAGCAAAGCTTCCTCCTTTAAGTAAACAGGAAAGAATACAGAGATCCATGGCTGGACAATGTGCAGAGAATTATATACTTTGGTATAGTCAGTTCTAAATAGAATGTCTCCATCAAACCCTACCCCTCAGGTCTCAGAGAACAGTGCAGGAAAATAAAGAAGCCAGATAGATGCTAAGAGCCAGAGGGTATGGAGAACACAAAGGGACCAGCCTTCAAAACACAGTAGGACCAATTCACATGTGAACTCAAAGGATCGGTGGCAGCGTGCAAAAGGACTGCACAAGTCTCAGCTATATGTAGCCCTAGTGCTAAGTGTGGGGGAGAAGAGGAAGGGGGCCATAGCTGGGATACAAAGTGAGTACATTGTAATACGTAATGATAAAAAATTCAATTGAAAAAAAGTGAACCCACGGACAACACTAGCTAGATAACACAAAAGGAACTCAAAAGTTCTTTCTCTCACAGTGGTTTGTAAGGGCTTCTCTTTTATGTTTAACTTTACAGCTCCTTTACATATATATTATGGATTCTGATTTTGTGTTTACATGAGATTTCTGAGTATAGGAACTTGTGTACAATTTCATCTATGTGCATTTCATGCATTTTTCCTTAGACTCTATTTTGTCTGTTTGTTTTGTCCTATTCCAATTTTCTATTACTATTTGTTGTAAGTTTCAGTTTGTAGTCTAATAAGAGAGAGAAAGAAAGGTTGTAGATTTGAGTGAATAGAATAGAAAAAACATCTGGGACAAGAGGAGGGGGAAATAAAAACCAGAATATACTAAGAAAACTATTTTTTCATTAATAAAACAGATACAGAAAATATAAAAAGTCTCTTAGCAAAAAAATGATAAATCAATTTCAATGTTTTTATCTGCACAATTATTTACAGTATTTTTAATGCAATTTATGTGATTTTATCAGGAATTAAAATATAATGAAATAAATGAAATAGTTTATATTTCATAGAAGACAATGAAATGTAAATGTAATTTAATATACTTGCAAAGAAATGTAAGACAATCAAGAATCTGGCACTTTCTTAGACAATTAGGAATACTGATACCTCAAGATCCAACTATACCACTCCTAGGCATATATCCAAAACTTGCTCCATTACACAGGAAGGATATTTGCTCAACCATTTTGGCAAGAGCTTTATTCATAATAGCCAGAACCTGGAAACAATCCAGATGTCCATCAACAGAGGAATGGATACAGAAATTTTGGCACTTTTACATAATGGCATACTACTCAGCAATTAAAAAACAAAGAAATCATGAAATTTGCAGGCAAATGGCGGGATCTAGAAAAGATCATCCTGAGTGAGGTATCCCAGAAGGAGGAAGACACATATGGCATATATACTCACTTATAAGTGGGTACTAGATCTATAAGAAAGGATAAAAATACTGAAATCTGCACACCTAAAAAAGATAAACAAGATAGAGATCCCAGGATAAGATGATCCATCCTCACTTAAAAAGACAAATGAGATGAACATTGGAGGTAGGAGAAAGCAAGTAACAGGACAGGAGCCTACCACAGAGGGCCTCTGAAAGACTCTAACTAGTAGTGTATCAAAACAGATACTGAAATTCATAACCAAATCTTGGGTAGAGTGCAGAGAATCATATGAAAGAAGTGGGAGTTAGTATGACCTGGAGAGAACAGGAGCTCTACGAGGACCAAATATATCTGGGTACAGGGGTTTTTTTATGAGACTGTTTCTCCAACCAAGGACCACGTATGGATATAACCTAGAACACCTGCTCAGACATAGCCCATGGTAGAGGGGAACAGGGACTATTTCTGACATGAACTCAATGGCTAGCTCTTTGACCTCCCCATCCTCCCCCACCTAGGGAGGAGCAGCCTTGCTAGGCCACAGAGGAGGACATTGCAGCCAGTCCTGATGATACCTGATAAGCTAGGGTCAGATGGAAAGGGAGGAGGATCACCCCTATCAGTGGACTTAGAGAGGGGCAGGGAGGAGCTGAGGGAAGGAAAGTGGGATTGGGAGGGAATAAGGGAGGGGGCTACAGCTGGTATACAAAGTTAATAAACTGTAACTAATATTAAAAAATAAAAATTCAATTAAAAAAGAAAATTTACACCAACAAAGCAAAGAAACAAAACTGCAGTTATTTTCTCATAATTGACAGAATATTTTATTATTATAAGTAAGAATATAAACCATTATCTCTATGGTAAATTGCAAAGCAATGTGATCCGAATGTTGTATGAATGCTAAGGCATAAGTAAGATATGCAGAAAGTGTTCATTATAAATTGGAGATGACCTTGTGAGCAAGTGAAAAATTTGGTTACTTTTTGTTTCTGTTTTTATTTTGTTTTGAAATAAGAAAAAAATTTCTACTTTCAGTTCTTTTAAAAAGTTTTTAATGATATTAGACATATAATATATGATAAACATACTAAAATCTCTACACCTAAAGAAGTTAAGCAAGAAGGAGGACCCAGGGTAAGATGATCAGTCCTCACTCAGAAAGACAAATGGGATGGACACTGGAAGAAGGAGAAAACAGGTAACAAGACAGGAGCCTACCACAGAGGGCCTCTGAATGCCTCTACCCAGCAGCGTATCAAAGCAGAGGCTGAGACTCAGCCAAACTTTAGGCAGACTGCAGGGAACCATATGAAAGAAGGGAGAGACAGAAAGACATGGAGGGGACAGGAGCTCCACAAGGAGAGCAATAGAACCAAAAAAAAAAAAAAAGGTCCCAGGTGTCTTTTCTGAGACTGAGACTCCAACCAAGGACCATTAATGGAGATAACCTTGAACCCCTTCTCAGAGGTAGCCCATGGCATCTCAAATGGGCTCCATAGTAAGGGAAACAGGGACTGTCTCTGACAGGAACTCAGTGGCTGGCTCTTTGATCACCTCCCCATGATGGGGGAGCAGCCTTACCAGGCCACAGAGGAAGACAATGCAGCCAGTCCTGATAGACCTGATAGACAAGGGTCAGATGGAAGGGGTGGAGGTCCTCTCCTATCAGTGGACTTGGAGAGGGGCATGGGAGGAGGTGAGAGAGGGAGGATGAGATTGGCAGGGAATGAGGGAGGGGACTACAGCTGTGATACAAAGTGAAAAAACTGTAATTAATATTATTTTTTAATTTAAAAGTAAAGTCAAAGAATTCCCTCCCCCCCCCCAAAAAAAACAATTTTAATTTAAAGGTACTTCATCCTATTGTTTTCTTTCCCCAAGTCTCCCATACCATCTTCCTCTTCCTACCTACTCAACATTAAATTTTTTTCTCAGTAAACAAACAAAAAATCAATACAATTACAAAACCAAGAAAACAAAATAAAATGATCCCCCTAAAACAATGTACCAAACTGTAAGCAAATAAACCCTCATACACATAAGAAAGAAAGAAAGAAAGAAAGAAAGAAAGAAAGAAAGAAAGAAAGAAAGAAAGAAAGAGAGAGAGAGAGAGAGAGAGAAAGGAAAGGAAAGGAAAGGAAAGGAAAGGAAAGGAAAGGAAAGGAAAGGAAAGGAAAGGAAAGGAAAGGAAAGGAAAGGAAAGGAAAGGAAAGGAAAGGAAAGGAAAGGAAAGGAAAGGAAAGGAAAGGAAA
>CM053765.1:71963439-71994222 GCA_028658305.1 Pachyuromys duprasi | reverse complement strand
TATTGGAGAAAACTGATTTTCCCTCTTCCATTAAGTGTAGGAACCTGTGAAGCTGTTAGATGACAAAGAAGTCAATAATGATAAATCTAGATTGTTCAAATAAAAAGAAAGTCAAATAGAACTAAAACCGATGTTAACAGAATATTATCATGAGCAAAACTGGAAAAAGTTTCAAATGAGTATCTGAGAGCTGATCCTATTTTCCACTGTTTTAATTTTTATTTCGTGCTTGTGGACATTTCCACTGCATGCATGTCTGTGTTCCACTTGTATGTCTAGCCATAAGAACATGCAGTGTGACCTGGAACTGGAGTTA
Organism: Pachyuromys duprasi; assembly: GCA_028658305.1. NCBI lineage: Eukaryota > Metazoa > Chordata > Mammalia > Rodentia > Muridae > Pachyuromys > Pachyuromys duprasi. The sequence goes on along the minus strand of CM053765.1, from coordinate 71,993,906 downwards.
CATAAGGTTGAGATCTTTCCAGGCTCCTGTTGGAAAATGAACCTGGTTGTTCTGAAAAAGCAGCTAACTAGTCCTCTTAACCACTGAGCCATCTTTCCAGTCCCAATTGTTTTGCTTTCATTTGGAGTGTGTCCATACATAATTTGTGAGGCACCAGAAGTGACATGCTCTGACAATAGACAACCTCTAATCTTCTCTCTACAAGGTCAATATTACAGTGATACCAAAGCTAAGTAAGGGAGTGAAATCACAAGATAATAAAACTTCATACTGACATTTCTTGTAAATGTGGCCGTGGAAGTCCTTTAAAATCACAAGTACAAAAAAAATCAATAAATTGCAAGAACATCACATTGTACTCACATCTATGTTATCATATGTCATTGAATCATTTTCATGCAATAATAGGTAATAGAACAGTTCAAAACTGTGATGTGCCATACTAATGGCAATGGATAAATGTGTTCCTTAAAGTAGATGTAGAAAGTATTTAATGTATATATTATTTTATGTTTAAAAACTTAAATGTTTCAATTTTTAAGTATATATTGAATATATTTTTATACTGTAAAGAATATATCTGAGGACCAATAGCTAACATCATGCTCAGTAATAAAAAAGAAGAAGAATATTCTCCAAAGATCAGGATTTAGATATGGTTATACCCTATGCTAATTTCTAGTCAACAGATAGTTAGAAATCATCATATCCAAAATAGCTGAGCTCACAAGTTCTGAGATAACCATAGTACTTTATAGGAACTGTAATACTAGAATGTAAAACCTACCATTATTGGATGGTTAAGGTCTGTATACTTAATGTCAGTATGGTCAGAAATAAAATTGTGCTGTAATTTTTTAAATTTGCTGAGAGTATGTATACACAGAGACCCAGAGCTCAAATATTTATGGTTATAGATATGTGATATACAAATATTAAAAACTACTTGTTTTTTAGATTTCAAGAGGACTGGAATTCAAGAAGCCTGGAATTAAACATTAGCAATGTCAGTAAATAATTTACAAATCTGGACAATTTTATTACATGCAAATCAGTAACTAGTGAGAGCTTAGTGTTTGAATTTTCATTGTTCTAGAATAGTATATCTAAGTCATGGCATGAATTACCCTGTGATAAAATGCTTTGGAGAATCTGACTGCTAGGTCCAGGGAGAGGGTTCAGAAGTTAAAAGTGCTTGCAGGTCTTGCAGAGCACTCTAGTTCTGATTCCAGAACCCACATCGAGTAGCTCGTGACTGCTTCTAACTCCAGCTCTAAGGCATCTAAGACCATATTTTAGCCATTCTGGGTACCTGCACACAAAATTGCACACACTTACAAACACACAGAGACATATAACTTCATGAAACTGAAAGTACATTGATAAAACTTAGATTTTTGCAAAAATGACTTTGTTGTTGTTATCTCAGATTCATTGAAAAGTTCTTTAATTCAGGAGCCCATGCACATATTCTTGAGTAAGGCTTTGTTTTTGAAACAAGATTTGGCATCCATGCACAGATAGAAATTATCCTAAGAACCTTTGCACTTATGTTATTTTTAATTAAATTTTTATTTTTATATTAATTATAGTTTATTTACTTTGTATCCCAGCTGTAGCCCCTTCCCTCATTCCCTCCCAATCCTACCCTCCCTCACTCATCTCCTCTCTTCTAAGTCCACTGGTAGGGAAGGTCCTCCTCCCTCTCCATCTGACCCTAGCTTTATCAGATCTCATCAGGACTGGCTACAATGTTCTCTTTTGTGGCCTAGCAAGGCTGTTCCTCCCACGGGGGTTGGGGAGGTCAAAGAGCCAGCCACTGAGTTCATATCTGAGATAGTCCCTGTTCCCCTTACTGGGATACTGAGCTGCCTTGGGCTACGTCCAAGCAGGGATTCTAGTTTACTTTTATATGAATTGAAAGTACAAATTAGAGATGCATTCATTAGAAAGGAGTGAATGAAGCAAAAAAGAAAATTAGATATGTTATTTGAATCAATTTCAACTATAGAATATAAACATTGTAGAAGTGATATGCCATCTGAAAATATTGCAATTGTGATTTTAATATTAAGTAATTTTTGTCAAGTTACAAACTTCTACCAAAGTTTTTCTTTATTCTTTTTCCATTTTTAAATTAAAAATAGATTCTTCCCTCATATAATACATACTGTCTCCAGTTTCTCCTCCTTCCACCACTTCCAGCTCCTCCCCTCACCTCCACACTGCCCCCTGTACCAGTCTCTAGTTCCCCTCCATTCTCCTTCAGGAAGGATCAGGACTTCAAGAGAAAACAACAAAACACACACACACACACACACACACACACACACACACACATGATACCGAAGCCCTCCTATCCAGGCTAGAAAACACAACCCAATAGGAGAAACAAACAAACAAACAAACAAACAAGAGCAGGGAGAAGATTCAGAGGCATATCTGCTCCTGTTTTCCCATACTTAGGAGTCTTGTAAAAACACCAGGCTAACAGGCATAACATATACACAGAGGACCTGGTGCAGACCTTTGCATGCCCAGTACTCACCACTGCTTAGTTGACTAAGTGGTCCTTGTTATCCTGGTGTCTTCCATCCATTTGCCTTCTACACTGTTTCCCCTTTCTTGGTGGAATTTCAGAGCTCTGAGGGGACTGACATGAGGGAGAATTCCAATCCTTCTGTCTGCATGATGACTGGCTGTGGGTCTCTGTACCTAACTCCACCTCCTGCCCAAGGAAACCTCTATGATGATAACAGGACCAATCTATGAGCATTGCAAAATGCCATTAGGAATCAGTTCTCTTTATTTTCTCTGTCTATCTGTCTTTCTTCCCCCCATCTTTTTTTTTTTTTTTTCATTTGTATTCTGTGCTAGTCTAGGTCTCTGAGCTACTCATTGTCAGGTTCCTAGCCATCCATGCGCCCTCTGGAGGCATGGAACTAAAGTTAAAACAGACCACATGTTCTGTTCCATCTTTGTTCCAGCACACATTGCTGATAGGAGAGATTATAGGTTGAAGTTTTTGTAGCTGTGTTGGTGTTCAGATTTCTTTTTCAGTTGTCTGCAGAATATATTTTTCCTCCAAAGAGACAAGGAAGTAGAAGTAAAGGCTTCATGCAGGCACCACCTTAACCTCTCTACATTCACTAAGCTGTAGGATACTTCCTGAGGAGAAGAAAGATAGTGCTGAATATTTCTATCTATTCAAAATATTTTGGAGACTGAAGCCTGAGAGTTGTAAGTTGGTCACCTCATAAGATACTCAGTTAAAACAAAAGGTAAACATTGGAGTTGATGGTTCTTTCAAACCATATGGGAGACAATAGCAACAAATCCAGAGTAGAAAATAAGGAAGGAATGGAGAAAGTGAAATAGGACAGGCAAAGAAAGAAAGATTATCTACAGTAGATATTTTGGTAACAAACCATGATAATTTATCAAAACAAAGACAAAGAATAACAATAGGAAGAATAAAGAAAAAGAATTTCAGATCAATTTTTGTCATGAACACTGATGCAAAATTACTCAACAAAATATTTGCAAACTGAATTTAAGAACACATCAAAAACATCATCTACCATGGCCAAGTAGGCTTCATTACAGGTATGCAGGGATGGTTCAATATATGAAAACCCATCAATGTAATCCACCATATAAACAAAGTAAAAGGAAAAACACAAGATCATGTAATTGTGTTCTCTAAAAGCATTTGACAAAATCCAACACGCAAAATATTAAAAGTCTTCAGAATATCAGGGATCCCTAAACACAACAAAGACAATATACAGCAAGCCAGTAGCCAACATAAAATTAAATGGAGAAAAACTTAAAACAATTCCACTAAAATCAGAGACAAAACAAGGCTGTTCACTCTTTGTGCATTTAAGCAATATAGTATTGAAGCTCTAGCTAGAGAACAAGACAACTAACACAATTCTGTATAATAAAAGAGCTTTGGGAGGTCTCTCTGTCCCTGACTTCAAGCTGTACTACAGAGAAATAGTAATAAAAACCACATGAATTGACATAAACATGTCCAAGTGGATGAGAGACAATGACATAAAACTGAATAAACTGTAAGCCCCCATGGACCCAGCTTAGTTAATCCCATAGATTCTTCCAATAGTTAATAGACTCTTCTAATAGACTCTTCTAATAGTCCCATAGACTCTTCTAATAGTTAATTTATTAGAAGAGAAAGTGGGGATCAGCCTGGAACTCATTTGGCACAGGAGAGAACTTCCTGAACAGAACACCAACAGCTCGGGGACTAAGTACAACAATTAATAAACTATACCTCATGAAACTGAAAAGCTACTACAAGGCAAAGCCACTGTCAATTAGAAAAAACAGTAGCCTACAGACTGGGAAAAGATATTCACCAACCCTACATCCAAGAGAGGGCTAATATCCAAATCATATAAAGAGCTCAAGAAATTAAACAACAACAAAGCAAATAAGCCCTCCCCAAAATGGGTACAAAACTAAACAGAGAATTTCCAAAATGGAATCTCTAATGGCCATGAAGCACTTAAAGAATTGTTTAATGTCATTAATAATCAGTTAAATGAAAATCAAACTCTCTATGATATTCCATCTTATACCACTCAGAATGGACACGATTAAAAAAAAACAAAAAACAAAAAACAAACAAAAAGACTCCAAGTGATAGCAACATGCTGGCAAGAATGTGGAGCAAGTAGAACACTCTTCCATTGCTACTGGGAATGCACAGTCATATAATTTGGAAATCATTTTAGAGGCTTCTCATAAATTTGAGACTAGCTCTACCCAAGATGAAGCTATACCACTCCTGGCCATGTACCCCAAAGATGCTACATCCAACCACAAGGCACTTTCTCATCTACATTTGTGGCAGCTTTATTCATAATAGCTAGAAACTGAAAACAACTTAGATTTCCTTAACCTAAAGCATGGACAAAGAAAATGTGGTGCATTTTGCACAACAGAATACTACTCAGCTATTAAAAACAAAGACATTAAAAAATTTAGAGGCACATGGTGGAACTATATAATGTACTCACTCATAAGTGGATATTAGACATATAATATATGATAAACATACTAAAATCTGTACACCAAAAAAGCTAATCAAGAAGGAGGACTCTGGGTAAGATGCTCAATCCTCATTCAGAAAGACAAAGAGGATGGATATCAGAAGAGGGGAAAAACAGGAAACAGGACAGGTATCTACCACAGAGGACTTCTGGAAGACTCTACCCTGCAGGGTATCAAAGCAGATGCTGAGATTTATAGCCAAACTTTGGGCAGAGTGCAGGGAATCATATGAAAGAAGGGGGACATAGAAAGACCTGGAGGGGACAGGAGTTCTACAAGGAGAGCAACTGAACCAAAAAATTTGGGCACAGGAGTCTTTTCTGAGACTGATACTCTAACTAAGGACTATTCATGGAGATAACCCAGAACCCTTGCACCTATGTAGCCCATGGCAGCTCAGTGTCCAAGTGGGTTCTTTAGTAATGAGAACAGGGACTGTCTCTGACAGGACCTGATTGGCCTGCTCTTTGATCACCTCCCCCTCGGGGGTGGGGAGAGGGTGCGGCCTTACCAGTCCACAGAGGAAGACAATGCAGCAACTCCTGATGAGACCTGATAGACTAGGATCAGATTGAATGGAGGAGAACCTCCTCTATCAGTGAACGGGGGGAGGGGTACAGGTGAAGAAGAGGAAGAGAGGGTGAGATTGGGAGGGGAAAAGAGAGGGAGCTACAGGTGGGATACAAAGTGAACAAACTATAATAAAAAGAAAAAAGAAAAATTATCAAGAGTGAGGTAACCCAGACCCAGAAAGACATGCATAGTATGTACTCACTTAAAAGTGGATATTAGCCATGAAGTTCAAGATAACCATACTGCAATCTGCAGACCCAAAGAAGTTAAATAACAAGGAGAACCTAAAGAAGCATGCTTGAATCATACTCAGAAGGGGACATAAAACAGACACTGGAAGTAGATCGATAGGGGGAACTATTTGGGAATGGGTGTGGGGATCCGGTGTGGATGGAAGGGAGAATGATGAGAGAAAATGGAAATGAGTGGGAAAACATCTTTGGTACCAGAAGACCTAGGACTGGGTTGGCTCCCTACAATCTATGTGGGTGAAACTAGCTGAGACTCCTAGAAGCTCCAGATATGGAGTCTGAAGTGACCAACACCTGTAATCAAGTGGCACTTCTAGTGGGTGAGTGGTTACCAACCTCCTGCACAACCTTCAAAACAAAATGTGTCCTACCTACAAGATGTGCAGAGATGAAGATGGAACAGAGATTGAGGGAATGGCCTAGCAATGACTAGCCTAATTTGAGAGCCATCTCATGGAAAAAGAGCCAAGCCCTGTCACTATTAATGATACTTTGCTATGCTTGCAAACCAGAGACTACCATAACTGTCTTCTAAGAGGCTTCATCTGGCAGGCGATGGAAACAGATGCAGAGACTCACAGCCAAACATTAGGCAGAGATCATGGAGTCTTATGGAGGAATGAGGGGAAATACTGAGGGAGCTAGAGGGGTAAAGGACACCAGAAAACCTATGGGATTAACTAAGCTGGGTCCATGGGGGTTGACAGTGTCTGAACAAACAACCCGAGACCTGGATCTAGGCCCCCTATACAAGTATAGCAGACAGGTGGGTCTGCTGCTTGGCCTTGGTCTTCATGTGGGTCCCCTACCAATTGGAGTGGGGTCAGTTGCTAACGTTGTAGCCTGCCTTTGGTTTTCTTTCCCCTAGTTGGGCTGCCTTGTCTAGCCTCAGTGGGAAACCCTTTAGAAATCAGTTCTGCAGTTTCTCAAAAAATTGAGAAGAGTCCTGTGGACTTGATGTGCCAGACTGATTTGGTAGCAATGAGAGTCTCCCCTTTTCTAAGGACAAAGGGAGAAGGAGGAATGGGTAGAGGAGAGTGTGAAGGTGGGAAAGGGAGAAGAAGGAGGGGAGCTGTGATCCAGATACAAAGTGAATAAATTAATGAATTAATTAATGAAGAAAGAATAAGAAGAAAGGCCAAGTTGAAAGCAGTTTTAGTAAAACTGCTCTATTTTGTCATCAAACTTTGATATCAGAAAAATACATTTAGTAAAAATATAAGTTTTGAGTAACTGACAATGGCTTCCTACTATAAAGAACAATGTCTCAGTAAAATTAGAGCTTGAAATGAGATTTGTTTTAAAACCTGAACTTCTATTTAACATATCTTTAAAACATAGCTTATGATTTAATCAATGACAATTACAATCACAATTGTCATTTACTAATCTAAGTATGAGAAATATTCATTCATTCACACCATAATTATTGAATATATACTGAGGAAAAAGTTTTTTAATTTAATGCAATTGCATTATAGTAAGAAAAAATGATTTATTAAATAAAATAACTACATGTTAATGATTTCAGATCGTAGTAAGATTTATATTTCAGAACAAAGTAGGTAAAAAAAAATGGGATAATGTTAGAAAGGAATCCATTTTGGGTAGGGTGGTATAAAATGTGTCTGATAAAGCAGTTTTAAAGTAGATGAGTAAAAAGAAAGATACTAATACTATAGGCATTTAGATAATATATATATACTTTCTTTTATCTATCATCTATCTATGTATCTATGTATCTATCTATGTATTATTCACTTATTTACTTTACATTCTAATAATAAGGCACTTCCTCCTCTCCTTGCATTCTCTTCCACTTATCTCCCCTCCCTTTCCCCTCAGAAAAAGAGAGCCCTCTCCTAACTCATCCCTGTACATCAAGTCACAGCAGGACTGAGCCCATCCTCTTCCTTGGTGGCCTTGCAAGGAAGCACTGCCCAAGGGAAGTGATCAAAGAGCAGCAACTGAGTCCTTCTCAGAGACAGCCCCTGCTCCTCTTACCAGGCAACCTACATGAATACCAAGCTGCCCAGCAGGTACATATATTGTGTAAGCATCCTACATCCAGTCCATGCATGGTCCTTGGTTGGTGCTTCACTCTACCTAAGGCCTCCTGGACCCAGTTAGTTGATACTGTTGGTATTCTTGTAGAGTTCCTGTGCCCACCAGGTCCTTTTATCCTTCCTGCCACTCTTCCTGAAGGCTAACTAGCTCTGCACAATATTTAGCTATGAGTCTCAGCATCTATTTCCATATGTTCCAGGTAGCCTCTCAGAGAACAGTCTGCTAGGATCCTGTCTGCAAGCATAGCAGAATGTCATTATTAGTGTCACTGATGGCTCTCTCCCATAGGGTGGGTCTCAAGTTGGGCCAGGCGTGTGTGTGTGTGTGTGTGTATATATATATATTTCCATATAAGAAAGTATCCCAAAACACTGTTAAGCATATATAAGCAATGAAATGGAAATAAACATGTGAGTTGGGATGAATAACAAGGAGACAAAGTGAGAACAGTGTAGAAAATATTGAAGTGCCCAACAACCAATGTTTTATCCAAATCCAAGCAAAGGTCTTTATTTTCAGAAAATAGTTTTTAAATGACACAGTCTTATCACCATTTCCTCCCTTGTCCCCTCTCAGATCATCTCATCCTTCCCAATCATCCAACTCTATGTTTTCTTTTAGAATACAATGAACAAAATTATGAATTTTTAAAAAACGCAATAACAAAAGAATAAGAAATGTATACAAAATACATACACAGGTATAAATTAACAAATAAATAAATAAATAAATAAATAAATAAAGCCAAATAATTAGAAACCATAATATATAAGGAAAGGACTGGTGAGGTAAAAACTGACCAAAATTAAAAACTATATACATGAGGGGAAAAAATCTCAAAAATAAAAACTCTCAAAAATACCATAGAGGGAAACAGGGACTGTTTCAGTCATGAACTTGATAGCTGACTCTTTGACGCTCCCCCATACATGCCAGGGAGTAACAGCCTGGCTAGATCCCAGGGGAGGACATTGCAGCTAGCCCTGAGGAGACAAGATGATCTGGGGTTGGATGGAAGTGGAGGAGGTCCTCCCCTGTTGGTGGACTTGGAGGGGACAGGGAGGAGATGAGGGAGGGATGGAGAGGGTGGGAGGGAATGAGGGAGGGGCCACGCCTGGGATGCAAAGTACCTAACCTGTGATTGATATAAAAATAAATAAATTTTTAAAAAATACCATAGAGATTATTTTGTGTTGGTCTTCTACTACTTGACATGAGGCCTACCTTAAGTGTGGCTGATATACTCAGTGAGACTCCTTTGAAAAGACCTTTCCTTAGTCAATGACAATCTATGAATACAATCTCAAATTTAGAAGACATAGCTCTAGATTATATAGGGTTTATACTACGTAAAATACTACTGAATTCTTCCAAGGTGTTGTGTCTGAAATGCTTAGTAAAATATATCTGCCCTACACTAAAATGAGGAGGGCTATGAAGAAAACCCTTTGAGCATATCAATGAAGTCATCTCTTAAAATATTATTTTTTATATTTTATTTTTTATAATTAATTCACTTTATATACAAATTGTAGCCCCCTCCCACATCTCCTCTCTGTCCCATCCTCACTCTTCCCTCCCTATTGCCTTCCCCTAGTCCACTGAAAGGGGGAGACCTCCTCCCCTACTCTCTGACCTATCCTATCCTATATCTGACCCTATCAAGTATCATCAGGATTGCCTGGATACTCTTCTTCTCTGGGCTGGCAAGATTGCCCCACCAGGGGAAATTATTCAAAGAGCAGGCAACCTAGTTCATATCAGAGAGAGCCCCTGCTCCCCTTACTAGGGAACCCTTGGAGACTGAGCTGTCTTGGGCTATATCTGAGCAGGGGTTCTAGGTCCTCTCCATGCATGTTCCTCAGTCTCTGCTGGCCTACCAAGACCCAAATTGTTTTACTTTGTTGGTCTCCCTGTAGAGCTCCTGTCCCCTCAATGTCCTTCTATCTCCCCCTTCTTTTATAAGGTTCCCTGGGCTCTGCCCTAAGTTTGGCCATGGGTCTCTGCATCTGCTTCCATCAACTGCTAGGTGGAGTCTTTCAGAAGACATCTACGGTAGTCTCCTGTCCTGTTGCATCTCTTTTACTGCTTCCTGTGTCTGTCCTATTTGTCTTCTGAATGAAAATTAAGCATTCTCATTAGGGTACTCCTAGTTGTTTAGCTTCTTTGGATCTATAGATTTTAGTATGTTTATCCTATATTATATGGCTAATATCTGCTTATAAATGAGAATATACCATGAGTGTCTCTCTGGTTCTGGGTTACCTCACTTAGGATGATCTTTTCTAGTTCCATCCATTTACCTGCAAATTTTATGATTTCCCTATTTTTAATTTCATGGTGTAAATGTACCACAATTTCTCTATTCATTATTTAGTTGGGGGAAATTTATGTTTCCAGATTCTGGCTATTATGAATAAAGTTGTTATGAACAAAGTTGAGCAAATATCCTTGTTGTAGAGTTGAACATCTTTCAGGTATATGCCTAAGAGTGGTATAGCTGGGTCTCAGAACTTTTCCTAATTTGCTGAGAAAGTGCCTATTCTCCCACCCCTCATGTCCCTCCCTTAGTCCACTGATAGGGGAAGTTCTCCTTCCCTACCACCTGATGCTAGCCTATCAGGTCTCATCAGGACTGTCTGGATCCTCTTTCTCTGTGCCTAGTAAGGCCATCTCCCCAGAGGGAGGTGATCTAAGATCAATCAATCAAGTTCATGCCAATGACTGCCCCTGTTCTCTTTCCTAGGGAGCCAAGTTCATGTCAGAGAATGTCTCTTCTCCTGTTAATAAGGAACCCACATGGTGACTAAGCTGCCCATGTGCTACATCTGAAGAGGGGGTCTAGGTCCTCTCCATGCATGGTCCTTTGTTAATTGTTTGGTTTGCTGGTGTTTAATTCCTTGAGTTCATTATATATTTGGGGTATTAGCATTCTATCTGATGGAGAGTTGGTGAAAATTTTTCTCAGTCTGTAGGCTATCGTTTTGTTCTGTTGACAGTGTCCTTTGCTTTAGAGAAGTTTCTCAGTTTCATGAGGTCTTGTTTATTAGTTGTTGATCATACAGCCTGAGCTCTTAGATTTCTGTTCAGGAAGTTATCTTCTGTGCCAATGACATCAAGGTTCTTTTCCACTTTTTCTTTGAACAGATTTAGTTTATCAGGTTTTATGTTGAGGTCTTTGATCCACTTCAATTTTAATTTTGTGCAGGGTGATAAAATTGGATCTTTTTTACATTGTTCTATATGTAGACATCCAGTTAGACAAGTACTATTGTTGAAGATACTATCTCTTTTCCTTTGTATGGTTTTGGCTTCTTTGTCAAAACTCAGGTGTCTGTAAGTGTCTGGGTTTATTTCTAGGTCTTTTTTAAAATTTTTATTCTATTGATTCAGTTGTCTTTTCTTATGACAGTACAATGCAGTTTTTATTACTGTTGCTCTATAGTACTGCTTGAGATCAGGGATAGATATAACTCCAGAAGATATTTTATTTTACAAGACTATTTTAGCTATTTTGGGTTTGTTTGTTTTGTTTTGTTTTTCTACAGAAAGTTGAGAATTTTTCAATTCTCTCGATAGATTTCACTTACCAAAGTTGAATCAAGATCAGGAAAATAAATTAAATACTCCTATGTCCCCTAAGGAAATAGAAGCTGTCATCAAACATCACCTATCCAAATAAAAGCCAAGGGCCAGATGGTTTATGATACAATTCCACCAGACCTTCAAAGAAGACCTAAACCAATACGCTTCAAACCATTCCACAAAATAGAAACAGAAGAACATTACCAAATGTGTTCTATGAGACAACAGTCACCTTAATATCTAAAGAGCACAAAGACCCTACAAAGAAAAAGAACTTCTCTCTTATGAAAATTGATGCAAAAATACTCAATAAAATACTTGCTGATTCCAAGAACACATTAAAGATATCCACCACGACCAAGTAAGCTCCATTCCAGGCATGCAAGGGTGGTTTAACATATGAAAATCCATCAATGTAATCCACCATATAAACAAACTGAAAGAGAAAAACTATATGATCATCTCTTTAGATGCTGAAAAAGCATTTGACAAAATCCAACACCTATTCATGTTTAAAGTTTTGGAGAGATCAGGGGTACAAGGCATATAGTAAAAGCAATATACAGCAAGCCTATAGCCAACATCAAACTAACTGGAGTGAGAATCTTAAATCATTTCCAGTGAAATCAGGGGTAAGGTAAGATTGTCCACACTCTCTGTATCTCTTCACCATCATACTGGAAGTCCTAGCTAGAGCAATATGACAAGTAAAGGAGATCAAGGGGACACTAATTGGAAAGAAAGGAGTCAAAGTATCACTATTCACAGATGATGTGATAGTGACCCAAAAATTCTACCAGGGACCTCCTATTTTTGGTAAATACCCTCAGCATGGAGGCTGGATAAAAAATTAACTCAAAACTCAAAGCCCTGCTGTATACAAAAGACAAAGAGGCTGAGAAAGAAAGTAAGGAAACTACACCCATCATAATAGCCCCCCAAAAACCGAAAGTATCTTAGTGTAACTCAAATCAAGCAACTTGAAAAAAAAACAAACTTTCAAGTCTCTGAAGAAAGAAATGGTAAAAGATATGAGAAGATGGAAAGATCCCTCATACTCTTTTACAGGTAGTATTAACATGGTAAAAGCTCTATGGGCCCTGGCTAGTTGGCTCTGTTGGTCTTCTTGTGAAGCTCCTGTCACCTCCAGGTCCTTTTCTCTTTCCCCCCACTTTCGACAGAGACTCCCTATGTTTTGCTCAGTGTTTGGCTGTGAGTCCCCATATCTTTTTTGAGGTGCTGCTTGTAGATGGGTAGGATTAACATAGTGAAAATGGCCATTCTATCAAAAGCAATCTACAGATTCAATGCAATAGCCATCAAAATACCAACACAGTTCTTTACAGACCTTGAAATATTATTCAAGTGTTTATTTTTACTTTGTGCATACAACTGTTTATCTTGCATGTGTCTATAGCACATTCTTGCCTCACACGAGAGAAGAACTCGAGTTATGGATGGTTGTAAGCTGCCATGTGTGTACTAGGAAGTAAACCCGGGTCCTCTGAAAGAACAAAAAGTGCATTTAAACAATGATTTATCTCTCCAGCTTTAAGAAAAAAAATCTCTTTTTGAGATGTCAATTAGATGTTTAGGTAGAAATTTACAGAATTTCAAAGTTCCATTTGAACAAAAAAAATCTCTGCCTTTAGAGTGATACCAAAATCATCAGAAACTGTTAATGGAAATATTCTACCTGGTACATTCATGAGAAAACTTCAGTTTTCAAGTGTTTATGCATGTTAGTGTCACATAGCTTCAAGTAATGAAAATATTAAGCTGATTTAGTACTGTTTGATTTGGTCTTTGTTTTCAGAACAGTACAGATTATAAAGACATGAAATAATTGCAATGAATCAACTGAAATACAACATGAGAACTGGATTAACAAAATATGCAAATTCATTTTATTTGTTGTTAATCAGTTATATAATCAAGAGTCACTCACAGTCTGTACTGTGTACACATTTTGTTTAATAGAAACTTAAATCTGTCAAATTTATACACAAAATTTAATGAATACCAGTTTAAAAACATTATAATAACTAGTTATCTTCAAAAGGTAATGTCCGTTCCAGCATTCTGAGATGGTTAAAAACGCTGAACACTTCACATTCCAGTGTAAGCGACAAAAATCACAAAAGTGATAGGACTCAAGGGAAGAAGAAAGACAAAAATGTGCATCCCGCTGTGCTGCATTAGAGAAGAAAAGATTTCTGAGACATATGGAATCTGAGGTCAAAATGGAATTCTTTGAAAATAATGTGATGCATCACTATGTTCTCTCTCATGTCCCTTTGCTAAATGAGGGCAATAACATCCTTCCACTACCCAAAGGGACAGATGCTTGCCTTTTCTGGATTGCACTTGACATCAAAGAATGCCAATAATGCTAATAGAAGGCACTGCATTGAAAACGGCGTCTATGTTATTTAGAGCATTTTCTGTTGATACTTTATGCATTTTCATTCTTAATCTACCTCAGATTGTAATGCTAATGAGGTGTCTGAGAAGAATAATTTGCAAGATAACTTGGCAGCAGCAAAGAAGGATAATACGAATATAACCAAGAAGATACATTAATGGAAGAAAATTACTAATACAATAATGGAAGAAATATATGTCTATAGTGTGTATGTGTATTTGTGTGTGTGTCTCTGTGTGTGAATATGTTCTGAGTTACAAAGAAAACTAATGTCAGAAAATGACTTATGCATTATTTATTTTCAGTAAATACATCAAAATAATGGTTTAGATTACTTAACAGATTTTGTTAATAAATTATTAGCACGTTGTGTTCATTTAGTCAAAATTTAAAAGCAAATATTATATTGTTTAATATAATTAAATATTTCAAGCTTATAATGGGAAACAGGAGAAAACCAACATATACTTTACTTATAGAAATATGTGTTTGTTTTTGGTCTGAATTAAAATTTATAAACAAATTTATAGAATAATCCAACCTTGTTTTCAACAAAAACTAATCATGTTTTCAGAAATCGATTGTGATTTTCCGAAGAATGTAATATGAATGCTGTTCTATTACAGAAAAGCCAAACATTTCTTCATATAAATCCTAACTCTGAGTGAAAATAAACTATATTCATTAGCAATATCATGCCACTTTCAAATGTTCTATTTTTGAATGTTTACAAACATATACATGATATGGTTTTGGTTCCTTTGTCAAAAATCAAGTGACAATAGGTATGTGTGTGTGTGTTTTTTTTCTCGGTCTTTGATTCAATTCCACTGATCAACAAGTGTATTTCTATGCCATAAACGCACCATTTTTGTTACTATTGCTCTGCAATATATAGCTTGAAGTCAGTGATGAAGATATCCCCACAAGTTCTTTTATCGTATAGGATTATTTTAGCTATTCTGGATTTTTTGTTTTGTGTTGTGTTATTTTTCCATATGAAGTTTAAAATTTTTCTTTTGAGGTCTGTAACGAACTGTGTCGATATTTTGATTTGGATTTTATTGAATCTGTAGATTGCTTTTGGTAAGATGGCCATTTTTGCTATGTTAATCCTATGAATCCATGAGCATGGGACAGCTTTTCATCTTCTGATAATCTCTGATAGGCTCCATCCAGCAGCACCTCAAAAAAGACGCGGAGACTCATAGTCAAACACTGAGCAATGCATATGAGTGGTGTGGAAAAGTGAGAGGAAATAGAAAAAGAACTGGAGGTGACAGAAGCTCCACAAGAAGACCAAGGGAGACAACTAACCAGAGCCCAGAGGGGCTTTCTGAGACTGAAGCATCAACCAAGGACCATGCATGAACTGGACCTAGGCCCACTGTAAAATCGTTGCAGCTTAGGCTTTAAGTGGTCCTCTAGTAAGGGAAGTGGGTATGGCATCAGACATGTACTTGCTTGCTAGCTTTTTTATCTCTCCTCCCTGGCTGGACTGCCATGCCTGGCCACAGGAAAAGAGGACATGCTCAGTCCTAAGGCAACTTGTTGAGCTGGGGTAGATGGGAAAGGGAGCTCCCCTTTTCTGATGTATAGGAGTAAGGGAATGGGGGATGGAGGGAAAGTGAAATTGGGATGGGAAGAGGGATGGAGCTAAAACAAGGATGTAAAATGAATAAATAAATAAATTATTTTATTTTATTTTAAAAATACAATGTCTAATAATATTTATGTTACTTCAATGAAGTAACAAAATTTTTGGAAAGAATGTAATAAAGGATAATATTCATCTTGCAAAAATATTAAGAAAAAATAGGTCCTCTGCACAGATGTAGCCCATGGCAGCTCAGTCTCCAGGCAAGTTTCCTAGTAATGAGTATAGGGACTGTCTCTGACATGAACTCAGTGGCTGCCTTTTTGATCACCTCCCCTAAGGGGGGAGCAACTTTACCAGGCCACAGAAGAGGGCAATGCAGCCAGTCTTGATGAGACCTGATAGGCTAGAGTCAGAGGGAAACAGGAGTAGGAACATCCTTATCAGTGGACTTGGGGAGATGCATAGGAAGAGATGAGGGAGGGTGGAACTAAGAGGGGAAGAGGGAGGGGGCTAAGCTGAATAAGCTGAATAAAGTGAATCAAGTGTAATTCATAAAAAAATAAATATTTTTTAAAATCATAAAAAAGAATAAAAGGTCTTTCTCAAAAATTCTGACACTTGAAAGTCAAATAAATCATATCACTAAAAGAAAGTGTGATTGTCATTGAAAGACCATATGCAGTTTTCATGAAAATGCTGTACAAACCAACAAAGAAACCGTTTGTATCCTAAATTTTTATTGTGCCCTAGCAAATGACTTTGTCTTATGTAAAAGAGTACTGTACAAAGATTTCTTCCTAGGTACACACAGAATGTTGCTACTAAGCTCTATAGGATTTTGCTGAGACAAAAGAAAATAAAACAGATTCTCTATCATAAAATAATAAATCAAAGGGGAAAGAGGTGCTTTGAGTCACATAAATGAAATAGCGAAGTTTTTCAGTGGAGTCTGTGGAATAGACTGTGTATCCACCTTCAGGTAAATCAAATATCATCTTAGCAATGCAGGAGATCTTTACTCTTAAACTCAACTTTCATTGTTTGAGGGAGAAATATAAATCAGTATTAGAAATTTGTGATTTTTTTTGAAGTGTCCAAGTAGTCCTTTTTTAAAAAATTATTCTGGGAATAGAACTACTTGGGAGCTTCCATGTAAGTTCAAAACTATGTTTTGAGCATTGTCCTACAAGGATCCTACGCAGATTAATTCTTAAATGTTCTTTTTGTGCTGTTCATGTAATTTATGTATATCTGACCTTGCCCTGCTCTACCATGCATGCAACATCTTCGAACATAGTTTCTGTAAAACTTTACATTCTACTTGAAAGTTATCTCTTTAAATTCATCCAATAAAACCCCTGAAAAAGAAAAGAGACAGTAGTAAGTTGCTGTCTTCCCTAATGTAAACAGACTCTTACATGGCAGATTATTTGTTGTTGCTTTCATTGTTCTTCAGGAATGTTGTGATGTTTGTGAATTTCTCTGTTCCAGGCTTGGGCATGCTAATTTCACCTCTCTTTTTCTTCCTTTTCCTTTTTGTCTTCTCTTTCTTTTTCGTTCTTTTCTTGCTTTCTTTCTCTCTCTTTTTCTTTCTTCTGCTCTTAATCAAAAAATAATGGCCTAAACATGAATTGAAGAAACTGTATCATCAAGTAGGTTTCTTGTGGTGTGGCTTCTAACTACTTCCCACTATTTTGTCTCATTGGTGGTTTATCACATGAGAAGCTCAACTTCTGGAATAGACTTTTATATCCTTATAAACATGAGCCATGGGTGTTTGTATGATGAATATTTGTTTTTCTATTTATTTATTTATTTATTTATTTCAATTTATTCACTTTGTATCCCTGCTGCAGCCCCCTCCATCATCTCCTCCCAGTCCCACCCAACCTCTCTCTTCTCCCCCTATGCCCTTTCCTTAGTCCCCTGATAAGGGAGGACCTCCTCCCCATCTATCTAACCCTAGCTTATAAGATCTCATCAAGGATGCCTGCATCATCTTCCTCCATGGCTTGCCAAGGCAGCACCCTTTAGAGGGGAGGTGATCAAAGAGCCCATCACTGAGGTCATGTCAGAGACAGTCCCTTATTAGGGAACCCACTTGGAAACTGAGCAGCCAATGGGCTTCCTTTAAACAGGGGTTCTAGGTGCTCTTCTTGCATAGTCCTTGGTTGGAGTATTGGTCCTGCAGACAGGCTCTCCTGGGCCCAGGTATTTTGGAGCTCTGCACTTTTCCTTGTGGAGTTCCTGTCTTCTCCATGTCTTACTAACTCCCTCTTCTTTCATAAGATTCCCTGCACTCTGCACAAAGTTTGGCTATGCTTCTCAGCATCTGCTTTGATACCCTGGTGGGTACAGTCTTTCAGAGGTCCTCTGTCGAAGGCTACTATCCTATTCCTTGTCTTCTACTTCTGATGTCTATCCTAATTGCCCTTCTGAATGAGGATTAAGCATCTTCCCTTGGGTCCTTCTTTTTGTTTAGCTTCTTTAGGACTATAGATTTATATATATAATATATATATTCTGTATTTAATGGCTGATATCCACTTATAAGAGAATATAACATATGTGTCTTTCTGCTTCTGGGTTACCTCACTCAGGATGATCATCCTGAATATTTGTTTTAATGGTGACTGCTACAACAAAGTACCTTAATAGGAGAAATTTTTTTTTGAGAAGAGAGAATTTTGTCAATGTTTTTGTTTGCTTTGTTTGTAGATGAATTGAAATTCAATTAAACATATTTCATTATTATTATTTATCCCAATGGCAGTTTCCCCTCCATCCTCTCTTCCAGTTCTTTCCCTGCCACCTCCCCTCTATAGCCCAACAGATATCAACCAAACATGACCTATCAAGTTGCAGTGAGACTAGGCATATTCCCTCATATTAATGGTGGACTAGGCTAACCAGTATGAAAAGTGTCTTAAATCAAGCAAAAGAATCAGAGACATACAGCCCCCACTTTCCCCAGTAGGAGAACCACAATTTGACAAATCTATACAAATATAACTTGTAGAGAAAGGGCCTAGGTCAGTTCCAGGCAGGCTCCCTGATTGTAATTTCAGTCTCTAAAACACATTTTTTAAATATATTTTTTTATTTTTATATTAATTACAGTTTATTAACTTTGTATCCCAGCTGTAGGCCCCTCCCTCATTCCCTACCAACCCCACCCTACTTCCCTAATCTCCTCCCTGCCCCTCTCTAAATCCACTGATAGGGGAGGCCTTCCTCCCCTTCCATCTGACCCTAGGTTATCAGGTCTCACCAGGACTGGCTGCAATATCCTCCTTGTGTCCTAGTTAGGCCGCTCCTCCCACAGGGGGTGGGGTGGGGAGGTCAAAGAGCTAGCCACAGAGTTCATGCCAAAGACAGTCAATAGGGACAATTTATAGTGAAACATTTTGTGCTTGAACCTTAGACATTAAAGATCAAGGGTCTATCATGTTCAATTTCTGAAAGTACAAATTCCTTGTGGACGGTGACTATGTGTCTTATGTGTAAACAAACTGCTTATGCTCCCTGGAGTTTACAACTGGCTGAGTTCTTGAGCTCAGGTTCAGGGGGAGGTGCTATCTCTGAAACTAAAAGAGAATGAGATAGTGGAGGACATCCAGTGTTGACCTCTGGCCTTCATGCACAAAAGTACACATACACATGCACACATACATCCTTAACTTGCATTCAAACATGTGGGTGCACACACAGTGCACACACACACACACACACACACACACACACAGAGAGAGACAGAGACAGAGAGAGAGAGAAAAGAAAAAGACTTTTATACAAATTTCCTGGATTTTTCAAATTAAGTTTTTCAAACAAAATATACTCTATAGTTGGCTTAACACATTTATAACCTTATTTACTTGTAATTAAGAGGAAGTAAACATAACTGTGTAAAGCTGCAAGGTTTGAAATTTCCTCAAGCCTTCAAGCTCAAGATAAACACAAATACCACATTTAATAGTACCTCTTAATTTAATTTAAATAAAATATTATTATAGTTTTCTCATTGTCAATTGATCTTGTAGGAAAGTAATACTTTTATAAATTAAAATATTACTCAGCAATTAAAAACAAGGAAATCATGAAATTTGCAAACAAATGGTGGGACCTAGAAAAGATCATCCTGAGTGAGGTATCCCAAAAGCAGAAAGACACACATGGTATATACTTACTCATAAGTGGATACGAGACCTATAAAATAGGATAAACATACTAAAATCTGTATACCTAAAGAAACCAAACAAGACAGAGGACCCGGGGTAAGATGATCAATCATCACTTAGAAAGACAAATGCAATGGACATTGGAAATTAGAGAAAACAAGAAACAGGACAGCTTACCACAGAAGGCCTCTGAAAGTCTCTACCTAGCAGTGTATCAAAGCAGATGTGAAGACTCAAAACCAAACTTTGGACAGAGAGCAGGGAATAATATGAAAGAAGGGGAGATAGTATGACCTGGAGAGGACAAGAGCTCTACAAGGACCAAATATATCTGGGCCCAGCGGTCTTTTCTGAGACTGATTCTCCAGCCAAGGACCATACATGGATATAACCTAGAATCCCTGCTCAGATGTAGACCATGGCAGCTCAACATCTAAGTGGGCTCCTTAGTTAGGGGAATATGGACTGTCTCTGACATGAACTCAGTGGTGGGCTCTTTCCTAGGCCACAGAGGAGGACATTGCAAGCCAGTCCTGATGAGACCTGATAAGCTAGGGTCAGATGGAAGGGAAGGAGGACTTAGAGAGCGGCAGGAAAGAGATGAGGGAGGGAGGGTAGAATTGGAAGGGAATGATGAAGGGGGCTACAGATGGGATATAAAGTACATAACCAGTAATTAACATAAAATTACCTGTTATATACATATGCATTTTGCAGGGACAAGACACATGTAGTGGCTCTTTGCTGTGAAAAAAAGTTATTCTTTAGACAATGCATAGCATTCTACATATATTGAGCTGGAAATAAGTTATTAATATTACAAATAAAGGTTACTTTTATAATACATGCTGGTTGTTCACTGATTGTAAAATATTGTGCTGCATACTTGCAAAGTCCCCTTAGAGTAAAATAGTTAAAATAATGCTTAAAAATTAACAGTTCAGGCCTGGTGTGTTGGAACATGCCTTTAATCCTTGCTATCAGGAAACTGACGAAGGTGGCAAATCTTTGTTAGTTCAAGGCCAGCCTGGTCTACAAAGCAAATCCAGAACAGCCAGGGCTACACAGAAAAATCGTTCTTTAAAAAAACAAACAAACAAATAAATAAAAATAAAAAAGAGATGAACAAATAAAATAAAGCAGAAATGTTTATTTCATTTGAAATGATAAATACCATCATGACCATGAAACTACCTCAGAACTGTCATATTTTAGAATAACAATAAAGCTTTAAATTAGCAGTATTTAGAGGAGAAATTGAGGGTCCCAGATCATTTGATTTCATAATTATTGACACTGATGTTGTATCCTTGTCTAGCTTCACTCTTTAAAAAGCATCCAATCCCACCAGGGGTTTAATTTTACCAAGTAATTTATTTTTCAGAAGCCATAATGATGAATAATCAACAATCATATTTTAATAAGTGTATTCACAGTAAATTTTGGATGCCACATGAATAATTGCCTACCATCTGTATTGCTTGACTCTTATAAACAATCACAGCTCCTGCGCTGAAAACTAAACATGCTAATCTACTAACTGTACAGAGCTGGGGAATGAAATGTATGAGAAGGTGTAGAAGTTCGCCTTCATTGTCCATCTTGCAGTCTCTCTTAAATATTTCCTATCAAAACCAAAATGGAAAGTGGTGTAATATTTGCTGTAATATTTGTCCTTTTCACTACAATGAATGAATGAATTCACTTTGTAGAATTCTCTTCTACTCAGGAGAATACTTCACAAGAAGAAGAAGAGGAGGAGGAGGAGAGAAGAGAAGAGGAACAACAACAACAACAACAAGAACTAGAAGAAGAAGAAAAAGAAGAAAAGTAATTTTAAAGGATATGAACTCAAGCCCAAGGGTCCTACAACAGTAGTGACTATAAGAAAATTACTAGTGTATACAGTAGCTTATATCCAGGACCATGTAACTTTTTTCTTCTTATAAATAAAACTTGTCATACCAATTTAATTACATCCAAAGTTTCAAACAGTTTGTTCTTTTCTGCATTTTGAAAGCATAGAGGCAATTATTTTATATGAGTAAGAATAAGACTCAAGGTGATCTTCCCTCTCCCAAAGAAAGGCAAAAGGTTGATATTGAAGCTGGCTTACGGACATTAACATAACTTGGAGTTGGCACCATAAATGCAAAGCATAAAAGAATGGACTACAGAGGAGAAATAAGGTAAACAGAAAAACCCAAAATGATGTTCATTGGGTTAGGTAGGTTAGGAGAAGACACTGCCTTTACTAAAGAAGATGAGTCCAATATGCAAATTGGGCTTCATGTGGGCCCACTTGTTAGAGGAGTGAGGGATCTCTCTCATGTGGACTATGTTGCCTGCTTTTTGAACACTTCCTCTGATGGCACTGCCCTACCAGGCCACAGGGAAAAAAGAAAGCATTCCTCATGTAAATTGATGAGCTGAGGTATCTGAGAAGGGTGTTCCACTATTCTGAGGAATAGTGGAGGGGGGATGCAAGAAGGAGGGGGGTGGGAGGAGAGGAGGGAGCCTATGATTGAGACGTAAATTAAATTAATTTTAAAAATGAAAAAAAATAGCTGAGGAACAAGAGAAGAAAAGGAAATAGAACCTTCTGCTAATTTCAGCGCTCTAGCTTTCCATTTGCATCCTGCTTATACTCTCCCCACTCCTTAAGAGGTCCTTTTCCAATTTTCTGAGAAAGCCCCAAGTTTGATTTCCAAAGTGGATGTACAAGTTTTCACTCCCACCAGCAATAAAAGAGTGTTCCCTTTTCTCCACATCCTTGGAAGAACATGCTGTCACCTAACATTTTGCTCTTAACCATTCTAAGGGTTGTAGGATATGATCTCAGAGATGTTTTCATTTTCATTTCCCTGATGGCATTGAACATTTATTTTTAAGCATTTCTCAGCCATTTGAGATTCCTCTGTTGAGAATTCCCTGTTTAGTTCTGTACTCCATTTTTTAATTGGATTTTTTGGTTTGTTGGTTTGATTTCCTGAGTTCTTTATATAATTAGGATAGCTTTACCACTCCTAGTCATATATCCAAAAGATGCTCCACCATATAACAAAGACACTTGCTCAACTGTTTTCATAGCAGATTTATTCATAATAGCCAGAAACAATCTAGATGCCCATCAACTGAAGAATGGATAAAGAAAATGTGTTACATTTACACAATGGAATACTACTCAGGTATTAAAAACAAGTAAATCATGTAATTTTAAGACAAATGGATGTAACTAGAAAGAGTAATACTGGGTGAGGTAACCCAGACTCAATAGACACACATGGTTTGTATTCACTTAGAAGCATATATTAGCCATATAATACAAGATAACCACACTACAATTCACAGACACAAAGAAGCTAATTAACAGGGAAAGCTCAATAGGGCATGCTTGAATCTCATTCAGAAGGGATAAAAGTATAGACAGCTGAAATGTTTGAAGAGAGGGAACAGGATGGGAGAAGGAACACTGAGGAAAATGAGTGTGGGGATCAGATGTAGGCAGAATAGGAGAAGGAGGACAGAGGGCTTGCAGAGAAGGTTTGCCCTCAGAGATAGATGAGGGCATCTCTAAGATGCAACAGGGTAGGCTCCTGGGAGGATATGAGAGTGACTGTAGCTGAGATCCCTAGTAGCAGGGGTCATGATGACTGTGGAGGCCACCCTCTAACCAGACAGGACACCTAGTGAAGGGAAGGGAACACCACTTCACGCACAAAAACTTCAACCCCAAATTTATCCTGCCTACAAGATGTGCAGGGATAAAGAAAATGCAAAGAATAAGGAACTGTCCAACCAATGCCTAGTCCAGACTGAGACCCAATGCAAAGGAGAGAACCAACCCCTGACACTATTAAGGAAGCTCTGTTATTTGTGTTCTGGCTATTACAAATAAAGCAATTAAGAACAGGGTTAAGCAAATGTTCTTTTTGTAAGATGGAGCATCTTTTTGGGTATATGCCCAGGAGTGATATAGCTGGATCATGAGAGAAAGCTTTTTCCAATTTTCTGAGAAATCACCAGATTGTTTTCCAAAGTGGTTGTACAAGTTTGCACTACCACCAGCAATGGAAGAGTGTTCCCCTTTCTCCACATCCTTGCCATCATGAGCTGTCATTTGAGTTTTTGATCTTAGCCATTCAGAGAGGTGTAAGATGGAATCTCAGTCATTTTTAAGTGCATCTCCCTGGATGACTAATGAAGTTGAACATTTCTTTTTTTCTTTTTCTTTTTTGTGGATTATAAATGGTTTATTTTTAATTTTTATATTAATTACAACTTTATTTACTTTGTAACCCAGCTGTAGCCCCCTCCCTCATTCCCTCCCAATTCCACCCTCCCTCCCTCATCTCTTCCCTGCCTGTCTCTAAGTCCACTGATAAGGGAGGTCCTCCTCCCCTTTCATCTTACCCTAGCTTATCAGGTATCTTCAGGACTGGCTGCAATGTCTTCCTATGTGGCCTAGCAAGGCTGCTCCTCCTTCGGGGAGTGGGGAGGGGGAAGGTGAAAGAGCCAGCCACTGAGTTCATGTCAGAGACAGCCCCTGTTCCCCTTACTAGGGAAGCCACTTGGATACTGAGCTGCCATGGGCTACCTCTGAGCAGAGGTTCAAGGTTATATCCAAATATAGTTCTTGGTTGGAGAATCAGTCCCTTTGTTAAGTGCTTCTAGGTCATTTGAGATTCCTATATTGAGAATCTCTGTTTCGCTCTCCACCCCATTTTTTAATTGGATTATTTGGGTTTTTTCTTTTTTATTGTTTAATTTCTCAAGTTATTTATATATTTTTGATATTAGTACTTTGTCAAATGTAGGGTTAGTAAAGATCTTCTTCCAATCTGTAAACTGCCATTTTGTCCTATTGACAGTGTCCTTTGCCTTACAGAAGCTTTTCAGTTTCATGAGGTCTCATTTATTAATGTTGATCTTAGTGCTTAAGTTGTTGGTGTTCTGTTCAGAAAGTTGTCTCCTGTGCCAGTGAGTCCAAGGCATTCTCTCTTCTAATAGATTCAGTGTTTCTGGTTTTATGTTGAGATTTTTGATAAACTTGAACTTCAGTTTTGTGCATGGTGATGAATATGGATCTATTTGCATTTTTGTACTTGTAGACATCCAGTTAGACCAGCACCATTTGTTGAAGATGCTTTCTCTTTTCCACTGTATAGTTTTGGTTTGTCAAAAAATATTGTCTGTAGGTGTTTGGGTTTATTTCTGGGACTTTAATTCAATTTTATTGATCAGCCAGTCTGTTTCTATACCATTACCATGCAGTTTTCATTACTATTGCTCTGTAGTACAGTTTGAAGTCAGGGATGGAGAAACCTCCAGAAGTTCTTTTATTGTATAGTATTGTTTTAGCTATTCTTGGATTTTTTTTTCATATGAAGTTGAGAATTGTTCTTTCAAGGTCTGTAAAGAATCACGTTGGTATTTTGATGGGAATTGCATTGAATCTATAGATTGCTTTTGATAAAATGGACTGTTAATCCCACTGATATGTGAGCAAGAGAGATCTTTCCATCTCAACTATTTTCATTAACAGCTTTATTCATAATAGCGAGAAACTGAAAATAACATAGTTGCCTCTCAACTGTGGAATGGATAAAGAAAATGTGGTACATTTATAATGGAATACTTCTCAGCTATTAAAAACAAGGAAATCAAGCAATTTGCAGTTAATCGATGGAACTAGAAAATAGCATCCTATGTGACCTAACCCAGAACCAAAAAGACATACAATGGGAGTCCAGCAAATCTGTCCTCTGTGAGGCTCCACCCAGAAAGAGATCCAAACAAGATGCTGAGACTCACAGTCAAACATTGGTCAGAGTTCAGGGAGGCTTATGGAAGACTAAGGGGAAGAATTGAAGGGCCAGGGGGGAATAGGAGCTCCACAGGAAGACAAATAAAGCCAACTAACCTAGCTTAGGGGACCTTGTGGATACAGAATTCTCAAACAATGACCATGCATGGACTAGATTTAGGCTCCCAACAGATTTGGGCAGCTTGGTCTTCATGTTAGTTTCCTAGTAAGGGAAGTGGAGGATGTCTCTGACTTTGACTCTACTGAATGCATTTCAATCACTTCTCTGGGGCATAGCTGCCTTGCCAGAACATCTTGGAAAAGGATGTACTCAGTCCTGATATAAACTGATGTGTTGGCATGGGCTGCTAGGGTGGGTTTTCGAGGAAGGGTTCCCGTGTTCTGAATAGTAGAAGACAAGAGGGAAAAGAGGAGGGAGAGGACTATGATTGGAATATAAAGTGAATAAATAAATAAATAAATCCTTTCCCATAGTTGTTAGAATTAAAAATAAGATGAGGCTTACAACAGGTTTTCTATGAAAAGGGGTTTATTAGGGGAGAAGGGGGAACAGGTGTGGACCATGATGGGGGAAGGGAGAGGGAGAGGAGGAAAGGGGAGGAGGGGTAGGGCGCCCCATAGAGAGAGTAAGAGGGTGAGAGGAATGAGAGAGTAGGAGGAGTAAGAGAGAGAACACGTGTCTGGTGGTCCTTTTATAGATCAGGTAATTACTAACCACGCCCCCAGGTGTGGCCACCTGGTGTCATTGTTGCTAGGTAACCAGAAGCAAGGTTGTTGCAGAATACTAACAATAGTTACATTATAGCAGTTTAGCTGATCAGAGTCAAGGAAGTAACAACCAGACTTTAGCTCTGTCCTTGAGAATCCATGTGGTTTGGGTCATTTTTTTTCTATTTGTCATTCAAAATTCCAAGTTTTTAGATAGGTCTGCTGGTGTAGGCTGACAATCTAGGGTACATGGGAAACTGAGGCACTCAGTTCATCTTGGGATAAAGAGTAAGTTCAAGATACCCTGAATACATTTCATAACCTCTTAACATTCTAGAACACTGAATCCTAATTTTTTAATTTGAATAGAATCTAATAGTAATTTCAGGTCTTCCTTAGACAGTAAAAATCTTCTTTAAAAAAAGCTAATATAAATTTGTTCCTATGAATTATTAGTATAATTTCCCAGAGCATAAAATATTGGGTTTGTCATTGAAAATATTAAGTATAAATATTGAACAATAGATAACAAAAAATGTTAAAGGTTGTTAAATGGATAAGTTATAGGCCAAAACTTGTTTCATAAAATTTTTAAATTCAGACAGATTGCATCTCAATTTTAAATAGACAGGGTCAAAATAGATCCATTACAGCAAAAAATGAGCTTATCTATACACATTTGTGAAATACTCCATATGTTCCTATGCTCTTTTATATATGGCATTAATGTAAAAGCTAACATTTAAATGCATACAGTATGCCATGCTTAGCTTTAATTTCATTATATTTTAAATCACTACAACCTATTAGTTAAATTTATTGTCATTATCTAAATCCATGTTCAATATAAAAAGTTTGGTCTGTTGTGAGCAGGATTTGAACCATGATTTTTGGACAAAAGGGTCATGGTGTTGGTCCAAATAGGAATCACACAGATTTAAGTAAATAAATAAATAAAACTAAATATTTTAAAATTCTTCACAAAGTTCCCTCCACTTGAAGTAGATACGTAATGCCACAAAAATTACTCTATTTTGACTTTTCCTATCTCAGGGACATAAAATGACAATGAATACAGAATGAGGTCCTGACTTAGGATTTTGAATGTCAGTATTTTTCAACATTTAAATAGACATACCTTTAATTTGCTTAGCAGCAAAAAAAGATGTGAGGAATGAATGTTTTTTCTCTCAGTTTTCCATGAAATTGTAACAAAGTCGGAAAGACAAACTGCAACCAAAATATCACTGTCGTTATTACAGAATAAAATCTTATAAACACCAAGAGAAAGTTTTCAATTTCATTTCAACTTGAAGGGACAATTAGAAGAAAACATCCATGCACATTTTTAAATCAATTTATATGAGAGAATCAAATATGATTGCCTCACCAGTAAAACATCTTAGATGAGAAGGAGAGTTAAGAAATTGTTAATGCCAGTGATTTAAAAGACAAAGAGAAACATTTAACTAAGGAAAGAAAAATCATGAGTTTGAATCTGGGCAGGAAATCACCTTAGTGATACTTTGAAAGTTCAACTTGCTTTCGGTTTCTTTAAGAAAAAGCAGAGCATTGTTTTTGAGCTTTAATTAAATGTGAGCCACAGGCAAATAAACAAAAGATGGTGAAACTCAAGAAATGGGAACAATGGTGATGTTCTGCAAACCACAATTACAATATGAAGAGAACTGCCAAAAGAGAAGCAGAAATATAAAGAAACATCTTCCCTGGCTTGTTTTGTTTCTGTGAGGTGAACTGCAGAAATTCTCTGTGTACTTTAAGTAGAAATAAAAGCTGCAAAACTCTGAATATTTTTGGAGAATCCTTCAAAGTCCTTCATAATCCGTTCTTTACAGTTTCATTTTTTTTAAGCCAGTTTAGATTAAAATATCTATGATAAAACTGGGGATTACTTTTAGTCAGTTCCAAAGTCATGTTTTTTTTTTTTTTGAGAGCATAAAGGAAGTTTATTGTGTGATAAAATGGAAAATCACAAGGTGTCTATTATGTCAGAAAGTGATGGCAGATAAAAATCTGATAAGAATATCTATTCTAAGGAGAGAAAGAACTGGAATAAAATAGGCAAGATCCATTTTAAGAAAATAAATTGCATCTTATTTCACATTCTCATGTTCTACATCTTTGCCTCAGATATTATAAGCTCTATTCCTGTTCATAAATTGTTATTCAATGCAGGATAGAGTCTCACTTTACTGTTCCATATTCTTTTGCCTTACAACACAACTGCTGGGTGCTTATTTATATGAGTTCATGTTCTTTGGATTTTTAAACCATTTTGTTTTCATTCTGAGATGTCCAAAAAGAAGATACTAAAAAAAAAAAAAAAGGAAGAAGAAGCTCACATTTCATGAGCTCATTTGTTGCTGGTATGGATAATACTACCTAATTGTTATTGCAGATTATAGTAAGTAATCTACATTTTTCTCTAAATTGTCCTTCTCATTCAATGCTCTGCTCATACCAAATAGGTCATAAAGACTGCCTTCAATCTAATAGAAAAATGATAATTCTAGAAAAAAAAGAGAAGAAATTCAGTATAGTTAGAAATAGATTCACAATCTCCCCCCTAGTCCTCAACCTACTCTTACCATTTGGGCTAAAGTATGGTCTGTTTACGAGTATCTACACCCTTAAAATAGAGGGACTTTCCTTTTTCCAAAAGCTATTAATTAACAGTAGTTCTTCAGATAGGAGTGACATCCTGTGACCACTTCTCCGTCTATGGTAGGATTTTGTTTCACTTGAGCCTACACAGATCTATGTCCTGATACAGCTGCTTCAAATTCATGGGTGCAGCTATCTTGCTGTTTCCAGAGAACAATTTTCACTACCTCTTAGATCTTTCTAAGAGGATCCCTAAGTTTAGAGGAAGTGGAGTAATAGACACACACACACACACACACACACACACACAATGTAGGTAGGTAGATAGATAGATAGATAGATAGATAGATAGATAGATAGATAGATAGATAGATAGATAGTTAGATAGATAGACTAATCTATGAAGCTAAGACTAAGTCATTAGGTGACAGTTAAGCCATGTATCCATTTGGCAGACTAATAGGAGTAGGCTCTTTGCCTGAACCTATAACCTGTATAGTCACAATTTTTTTTATTTTTTTAATGTAATTTATTTATTTTTATATCAATCACAGGTTAGGTACTTTGCATCCCAGGCATAGCCCCCTCCCTCATTCCCTCCTACTCTCCCCATCCCTCCCTCATCTCCTCCCCGCCTCCTCCAAGTCCACCAACAGGGGAGGACCTCCTTCCCTTCCATCCGACCCCAGATCATCTTGTATCTTCAGGGTTGGCTGCAATGTCCTCCCCTGGGATCTAGGCAGGCTGTTACTCCCTGGCATGTATGGGGGAGGGTCAAAGAGACAGCCATTAGGTTCATGACTGAAACAGTCCCTGTTCCCCTTACTAGGGTCTTTAATTGGACACCAAGCTACCATGGGCCACATCTGAGCGGGGGTTCTAGGACATATCCATACATGGTCCTTGGTTGGAGAAACTGTCTTGTATAAGACCCCTGTGCCCTGTTCAGTTTGGTCTTTGTGGAGCTCTTGTTCTCCACAAGTCTTACTAACTTCCCCTATTTTTATTATTACTTCCTGCCCTCTGCCGAAAGCTTGGTTCTGATTCTTAATATCTGCTTAGATACATTGCTATATTGATTCTTTCAGAGGCCTTCTTTGGTATGCTTCTGTCCTGTTGCTTGTTTTCTCCTCCATTCAATGTCCATCCCATTGGTTCATCTAAACTAGCATTGATCATCCCAAACTGGGTCCTCCTTCTTGTATATCTTCCCTAGGTGTGTAGATTTCAGCATGACCTTCCTATCCTATAGGTCTATATAAGTGAGTATATGCCATTTGTTTCTTTTGGGATACCTCACTTAGGATGATCGTTTCCAGGTCCCACCAGTTGCCTGCGAATTTCATAATTTCCTCCTTTTTGATTGCTGAGTAGTATTTCATTGTGTAAAAGTACCACAATTTCTGTATCCATTCCTCAACTGAGGGACATCTGGGTTGTTTCCAGGTTCTGGCTATTACAAATAAAGCAGCCACGAACATGGTTGAGCAAATGTCCTTGTTGTGTACTTGCGCATCTTTTGGATATATGCCTAAGAGTGTTATAG
>CM053765.1:71949366-71963339 GCA_028658305.1 Pachyuromys duprasi | reverse complement strand
TCCACAACCTCTCCAGCATGCATTGTCACTAGAGTTTTTGATCTTAGCCATTCTGATGGGTGTAAGGTGAAATCTCAGGGTCGTTTTGATTTGCATCTCCCTGATGGCTAAGGATGTTGAGCATTTCTTTAAATGTTTTTCTGCCATTCTATAATCCTCTACAGTCAGTTCTCTTTTTAGCTCCATACCCCATTTTTTAATTGGATTACTTGATTTCTTGCTTTTTAATTTCTTGAGTTCTTTATATATACTGGATATTAGCCCTCTGTCAGAAGTAAGATCCTTTCCCAGTAGGCTGTTGTTTTGTTTTGATGACAGTATCTTTTGCTTTACAGAAGCTTTTCAGTTTCATGATTTGTTTGTATTAATTACAGCTTATTCATTTTTTATCCCAGCTGTAGCCCCCTCCCACCTTCCCAATCCTATGGTACCTCCCTCTTCTCTGCCATGACCCTCTCCAAGTCTGCTGATAGGGGAGGTCCTCTTCCCTTTCCATCTGAACCTAGCTTCTCAGGTCTCATCAAGACTAGCTGCATTGTCCTCCTCTGAGCTACAAGTTCTTAGCCTTGATAACAACGGCATTTATAAGTGCCCACTTCATACTCTATTGTTTTTCACCTTAACTTTCACCTTGGATCTCTTTGTTAATCTTTATTACAAGAAAAAACATGTGCTCTAAAGAGAATTGTGAGATGATTGTGAAATAAACTAATAAATGGACATTAAAATAAGTTTTTAAGTGTCAATTTATTATGTATCCATTTATCAGACTAATGGGAGTTAGCTCTTTTCCAGATCCTGTCACCTGTGTAGCCACCGGTTCTTGACCTTGATAACAATGCCAGGTATAGATTTCATCTTCTGAAGTAGGCTTTATGTATAATCAGAAAATGATTCATTGCTCCTATGACACCCTTGCCACTAATATACCAGTGAATCTATCTTGCAATGATAGGCATTACTGTAACTCACAAGGTTCACAGATAGTTAAGACTGGTCATTATTTTTTAATCTGGTAATACACATAATACTGTTCCATGCTATGTAAGTATACTATTTTCTGTATGTAAAGAATCATTATTTGTTTCCAAAAATATATTTGAATTATGAGAAACAACTCTTCAGCCTCACTTTCTTGATACGTAAAGCAGTGGGCCTAAAGAATGTACTTAGAGGCATCATATTGTTTCATTTAAATAATGTCAAAACAGTTAAATACATGTAACTGAGGTTGTAGAAAATAAGAGAATACCAATTTACTATAGCTATACTTACCACCTTTTGTCAGGATGCTGTGCTGTCAGCAGTCTCCTAGAAGTCATAGTGTAGTTGAATAATCTTATATTCATATAGGCTAATCAAACAGAAAATATCTTTACACAGTCTTTCCTTATCACTATTTGAATTTGTGTTATTTATGTAATTTAGCTTATTAATAAAAGAGAAGGGCTGTTGTT
The DNA here is from genome assembly GCA_028658305.1 of Pachyuromys duprasi. Classification (NCBI taxonomy): domain Eukaryota; kingdom Metazoa; phylum Chordata; class Mammalia; order Rodentia; family Muridae; genus Pachyuromys; species Pachyuromys duprasi. The sequence goes on along the minus strand of CM053765.1, from coordinate 71,961,882 downwards.
GAGAGTAGAGTGAACAATTTATTACATAAGAGATTCAAAACTAAAAGTAAGGAGTAAATCCTAAAACTAATGAGTAAATTTTGGTTTTTAAATACTTTCTATAATCTTACACAACAGGAAATATTAGGCATAGAAATAACAATATAAAATAATTAAGAAATATCATGTAAGGTCCAATACTAGAATGACAAAGGTTGGATTTGTTGAAATTTATTGTGTAAAAGGATTTTAAGAGGGAACCTAAATGTGCAGTTTTATGACAAGAATTGTGATCAGTTTAGTTCTGGAAAACACATGAAGCTTGTGCCAATTTAAAAAAAAAGCCGAGTTTCTCAAAGTCATAATTGTTTTGAGCTTTCACATACAATTCACACAGTGCAAGAAAATTAGAGTTAGTCCTGCATAGTACATGCCATGAGTTTGAAAGTAAAAGCTTTTGTTATTTTGTTAAGAGGATAGCATGGGCCAGTGACTTACCATCCGGCTTATGAGTATCAATATTTTAATTTGTGTCATCAGCAGTAAGATGGACATCCCATAATGAAATGGGCTCCTTTACTGTTCCCGAAATGAATTTGGAAGACTGCCCCTTGTGATTTCTCCGTGAGATTTTCCTCTTTCTTCTTCGTAATCCCTAGAAAGCTCTGAGCATAATTATTCATGTGTAAAGGACAGAGAAGATGGGATTGTGTGAGAGAGGGCATTGTAATTGCTTTTAAATGCCTTATTTTGCATGCTGAAAATCAGTTTTGCCCTACATCTGTCAGAGTCATCAAGAGAGTAATTGAAATGTTTTGGAAACACCTACTCATTTGAAGTTACAAAGGCTTTATTACTTTGGCAAGAGCTCCTTGGTTGCAGCAAATGCAAAATGTGAATCAAAGAAATGTGTTCATGTTTACAGATTCTAGTTGGCTATATTATATTTTTAATTGAGATCAAGTCAGCAGAAATCTGGCTATATAACCGCCACCAAGGTGAATTCCATTTGTTGTCAGATTTGAAGAATTGCTAAGCCTTTGCAGGAGAATCTTTTTTGACTTTGCTAACCATTTCTGTTTCACATTTACAACTACAAAATAAAAACTGGCATATAAAATCTTTAACTTTTTTGGAAGTAATAGAATAGAATATGTACAAGTGCAATGTTTCTCTTTGGTGTATTTATAAAATGTTATTTTATATTTTTGTAACATTCATATTAGAATTATATAAAAGTTTTAAGAATGTGAATGGCACTGCATTTTTGCTTCATTCTAAATTTGTTTACCCATGAAATGCTTTATATAACATAATAAATTGATCACTAATATATAATGGTTTGTATCTGTAATAAATTACATTGACTTAATAATAAACCTTACTCATCAGCAATTATTTTTGTTGATGTGAATTAATTATATTGGTTTCACAATTAGCCAAAATACTGCGTATCTAAATTATGTTTTCTTGTCAGCTGATTTCTGAGTTAGATGTTTATTTTACATGTTGGATAAAATATACATAAACATGGTATTCACATGTGCATGGCAACTTTGAAGACAATTATACTATTTTTTACATGTAAAAACTCGCTCCAAAGTATAAGTTAATATTGAGATATTTATGTTTTTTTGTACAATTCTATGACATTTTGTGCTTCCACATTGATCTAGAAATAGCCCCAAATGTATTGTCTAAAATTTCTGAACATGGGTCAAGGTGTGTAATACATGAAAAATCATATTTTAGACAAATATAAAAAAATACCACTATACCATCTTTTTTCAATTGACAGTGATACCCTCAACTTTCTCATTAAAATGTCCACATCTAATCACAGTGTACTTTTATGCTAGAGCTAGAGCCCTAGAATTATGGAAGAAAAGTGCTGAGGGTTAAGAAATGTATGTGTGATTCAGATGATCTTGCATTCGAGGACATTATTAAGCTTCGAAGTCCACAGGACAGTTATGAATAAGAAATAAAAATTAGATAAAAAATAGGAAGTTTGGTTGAAAATTTGCAGCAAGCTATATACTTAAAAATCCTGTATTGAAAATAAAATTTCACTGAAAAGGATAGTACAAAAAGAAAGAAAGAATGGTTTTGTTTGGTTTTTGTTTCACATTTCTTATTCTTCTCTTATACGTTGTATTCCGTGAGCAGTGTCTCCTCTTTCCGCTCCTCCCAGTAGCCCCATCCGCATCTCAATCCACCCCTCCTCCATTTCTCTTATTGCTTATTTCTATGACATAACTGATTGTTATGTACTGTTATAGAAATTTAAATACCTTTAAATTAATCTTGACCTAATTGCAATATCAATTTCAAAATGATCACTATACTGAGAAAAAATTACTACATAGTATCATATATTTAAAATTTAATCCTTTATTAAAGCAGATGCTGAGACTCATTGCCAAACTTTGACAGCGTGCGGGGAATCTTATGAAAGATGGGTGAGATAGAAAGATCTGGAGGGGAGAGGAACACCACAAGGAGAACAAGAGAACCAAAAAAATCTGGGCACAGGGATCTCTTCTGAGACAAGGACCATGCACGGATATAACCTAGAACTCCTGCTCGGATGTAGCCCATGGTAGCTCAGTATTTAAGTGGGTGGGTACCCCAGTAAGAGGAACAAGGGCTGTCTTTGACATGAATTCAGTGGATGAGTCTTTCATCACCTCCTCCTGTGGGGGGAGCAGCCTTACCAGGCCACAGAGGAAGAAAATGCAGCCAATCCTGATGAAACCTGAAGGGCTAGGGCCAAATAGAAGGAGAGGAGGATTGCCCCCATCTGTGGACAGGGGGAGAGGAATAGGAGGGACAGAAGGAGGGAGGGTGGGATTGGGAAGGGCTGAGGGAGGGGGCTACAGCTGGGATACAAAGTGAATAAATTGTAATTAACAAAATATAATCAAAAAATAGTTTTACCCTTTTACATTTTTCCAACTATTGTATAGCAAAATGACTAATTTCAGCCTCTTACCCCCCCCAAAAAAAGAGAGAGAGAAAAGAAAATAAAAAGAAAAAAGGAACTGAACACTGTTTTATGTTTGTTATTATCTATCTTGCTTAAAATGTCCAAGCTGCATTTATATGTTACCCACTAATTTGTGAATTGCCATTCTTTGTTTTGGAAGATTTTCTGTGTCTTGTTTTTTGTTTTGTTGTTGTTGTTGTTTGTTTGTTTTTGTTTTTTCCATTGAATGAAGTTGAGTTATGATGCTTTAATATGATTATGGCTGGCTCTTTGTAACAAAAGAATAACGTAAGAAAAATATATTTGTACTCTATAAAAGCCTTAATTAATGAAGACAGGAAAACTCTGCTTCTTTGTTTCTGTTAGTTGATGACTGAACACCAATGTTTTGCTGTGATCACATGGGGCTTGTCCTATTGCCCCTACCAGACTACACAAATACAACAAGTCCTATCCAGAATCCTTCCTAGCCTTTCTTGTAACATTTCCTCCAATGCAAGTAGGTCAGAAGCCCTCTGGTGTTAGGGGTCTTTAACATAGAAAAGAGAATGGCCTTTCCAGGCTTCCTAGCTGGCCTTCACAGAGAAGAGTTTTGTCTTCCTGACCTCTACTAAGAAAAAAAAATAATTGTGGTATTTATGACACATTTTGGAAGAACAGGAGAGATGAGACTGGAAGTAGAAGGCCACTGATATCTTGCTTCTAACGCTCTACAGTCACCTTAAGGTCAAATTTTTCAATGTGCCGCAGTGCTGAATTTTGGGATATCATTTTATGAACACAACAAAGTAATGTCAAGCATAAATAAATTTAGTTTGAACTATTTAGAATGTACATTGCTAAGGTCAAAAGCAACTGCCTCCATATATATCATAATTATTATCAACGAATGTGGCAGAAATACTTGTCTAAAATTGTACTTCAGATGTATTATAACTGTGCTATCCAATAAAATAGCCATTAACCACATGTGGCTATTTAAATTTAAATGAAATCATTTTTTTTAATTCCCTTGCTCTGTACTGTTAGTCACATTTCAATGAAAATTGCCTCATGTGTCTAGTGATTACTTCCTTAGACACCGTGGCAAGAGTGTCTATTATCACAAGAAATCCACATGTTTTATCTAAATGAAAATTTTCTAAGATTAAATTTTACATTCTATGTCTAGATGATCCATGTTCTTTTTTTTTTGATAAAAGAAGAAATAATTTTTTCATGGTATGATACATCAACTTTTGGTTTAGTTAATTAACAGTGTTGTTATTGGGAAGTTGTTTTAAGACTATTAGATAAATTTAAATAATATCACTGCTGGAGAATTCCATAGACCCTCAATAACCTTAATAGGATTGAACACTGTAGTTCAAAAAAAGGTATAGTGAAAATAAATGTTGTTATATACTATAAGGTATAAAGTAGTATGAAGACCTCCATATACCAGTTTCCTCATTATCAAGTTCCCTTGTAAACTACATGCATGCTCAAAAAATGTGAAATTTTTCATAAAAGATATCAGAATTCATGCACAATGCTAAAATCATGACAATATTGATATTGTGCTAATTTTATTATGTTTTTCTTCATGTGATTCTTTACTATTGAGTATAGGTAGGGTCCTCCACAAGAAAAGATACAACATTTTTCCCAGGGTGGTCACAAAGAAGGCAGTGAATACCTTTACAATTATTTAATTAAAATGTTTTTGCTCTCAAGATGATTGTTGCACATTGACCTTGTCTTCTTTTGTTGTTGTTTTGTTTTGTTTTGTTTTCGGTGGTGGTGTTTCCTGGCCATGAAATGAATTGTCCTTGGTTAGAGAGACAGTCTCATAAAAGACCCCTGTGCCCTGATATATTTGGTTCTTGTGGAGCTCCTGACCTCTTCAGGTCATACTAACTCCCCCTTCTTTCATATGATTCCCTGCACTCTGCCAAAGGGTTGGTTATGTTTCTTAAGATTTGCTTTGATACACTGCTAGGAAGAGTTTTTTCCAGGCCCTCTGTGGCTGGCTCTTGTCCTGCTACTTGTTAACCAAGGACCTTGTGTGGTTATAACCTAGAACCCCTGCTTGTATGTAGCAAATGGTAGCTCAATTCCCAAGTGGGTAAACTAGTAAGGGGAATAGAAACTATTTTGGACATGAACTCAGTGGCTGGCTCTTCTACCTCCCCATCCCCCGAGGGAGGAGCAGCCTTGCTAGGCCACAGAAGAGGACATTGTAGCCATTCCTGAAGAGACTTGATAAGCTAGAGTTAGATGGAAGGGGAGGAGGTCCTCCCGTATCAGTGGACTTGGAAAGGTGCAGGGAGGAGATGAGGGAGGGAAGGGGGAGGGATAGGAAGGGAATACAGGAGGGGGCTACGGCTGGGATGCAAAGTGCATAACCTGTGATTAATATAAAATAAAAACGAAAAAAAAAAAAAGAAATGAATTGTCCCTCTTCAAGGTGTTCTCTGCTCATGTGATCAGGTGCATTCAGTAAAATTCCAAATACAAGTCACCTCATAGTTAGAATGGTCTTTTCAAAAAATCTCTCCTAAACCTTTCATTTTAATAAATTAATTTTCTTAAAAATTTTATTATAATAACAGAGGATTCAAAAACAGATGCCACGCTAATTTCTTTGTTAGCAGGTTAATCATCAAATTATAAACTGAATTCCTTCAAATAGAGAGTTAATTAACCATTGTATTGATACTCAATATAATAATATAACATATTCTCTTGGGTTGTATTGATGAATTACTTTTAAGTGTTAGTGTATCTTCTTTCATCATCTAACCCAGTCACATTCTCAATGTTCCTCAATGTTTATTACTGCTACTGAAATCTAAGCTCTGTAGTCCTTGGTAATATGGATCCAGGTAAAAATAAGAAGGCAGAAGTTAATGGAAGGAACACATTTATTCAAAGCACCCTGAATGAATAAGGAAAAATTTTGTTTCAAATCTCCATTTCAGGATTTCAAGGAGTGTACGATGCCCAAGAATTACAGATTATAGCAGCTTGGAATCCACAAAAAACAAACAAATGAAAAAAAAAAACAGCAATTTTGCATACTAGGCAGTGTCTTTATTACTCACCTTGTACCTTCTTTGCTTTTCCCTGAAGAACCTCCGTAAAGTTTTCATTGTTTGAAGATTGTTACATGCATAAAAGCATGTCTTCAGAAGAAAGGGTTAGGAAGGAAAGCAAAAAAGAGTTTCAAATGAACCCCAGTTACTTCTTCTTGAAATCTGTAACACTGCTTTTCAATTAACTCATTTTTTCATTGCTATCAGTAAGCAACAGAAAAAAAAAACTTTACTGTGTATTAATTAGCATACCAATCGCTTTTCCTGAAATACCATTGATTTATTTTTATAGTAATCTTTATGTTGCAAAGATTTTTTCACTCATTTTTCATCTGAGTATTTATTTAGTACATTGAAAAAAATCACCATGATTATATAGTCATGGCCATAGTAGTTATTTAAGCCTAGGTTTTATAGTGACTTCAAAAAAATTTTTTAGTGTTTCAAGTTGTCTTCAAACATTACCTAATTGTTTACACTTGATGACCTACATTTTAACTTAACCATATAATGGGTTTATTTCATATTTCTAAATGCATACCTTGTTTTTATTAGCTCATTTTTGTTATATAGCTTGTGGATTACTGTTTCTATTCTTGTTTCTCTGAAGAATATTTCTAACATAACCCACTGTATATTTTCAAGTTATATAACTTCCATTTCCTGTTGGGAACTCATCCCTTCACCTAGGCTGACAACTCTATGTTCTAGATAGACAGAAGACATGCAATTTTTTTACCAAGTCTGTTTGTGTGTGCATCTTTTGTGTTAATTTACCACACTAATCATTTCCCCAAATATTTTTGGGTTCTTTTGTGACTTTGTCTCTTACATATAATATATATATATATGTATGTATATACATATATATTATATCTCCCTGCTGAATTATTATATGTTGAAATAAATTTATAAATATTCGGTGATCAAACAGCTATATTTTATTTTTCCAGTAGAATATACCCTTTGTATGTGTGAACAACCTACAGTTTTCTAAATATGATACACTGTTGTAGTTCAGGTATTGTAACTATTAAACCTACACTTACATGCTTTCATTTCCCAGACTACTAATTCTTTTTTAACTCTTCTGATAATGTTTTGTAGAACAAACAAATTATTTTTATGAAATCCAAGTTTGACAATGCTTTTTTTTTTCCCCCAGCAATTGACCTTTTGCTGTTTAAAAGTTGTTACTTCACTGAAGGTAATCTTGTTTACCTGGGTGTTATATGATCTCCATTAAAAAATTTAAGTAGAAAGACAAATAGGATGGACATTGGAAGTAGGAGAAAGTGGGAGAAGCAATATAGAGCTTACCATAGAGGGCCTCTGAAAGACTCTACATAGCAGTGTATCAAAACAGATGCTGAGACTCATGGCCAAACTTTGGGCAGAGTGCAGGGAATCATATCAAAGAAGAGACAGTTAGTAAGACCTGGAAAGAACAGGAGCTCCGCAAGGACCAAATATATCTGGGAACAGGGCCTTGTCTGAGACTAATTCTCCAACCAAGGACCATATGTGGATATATCCTAGAACCCCTGCTCAGATGTAATCCATGGTAGCTCAGTATCCAAGTGGATACCCTAGTAAGGGGAACAGGGACTGTCTCTTAAATTAACTCAGTGGCTGGCTCTTTGACCTCCCCCACTCGAAGGGAGGAATAGCCTTGCTAAGCCACAGAGGAGGACATTGCAGCCAGTATATTTTTTAAATAATTTTTATTTTTATATTAATCATAGGTTGTTTACTTTGTATCCCAGCTGTAGCCCTCTCCTTCATTCCTTCCCAACTCCACCCTCCCTCCCTTATCTCCTCCCTGCCCCTTTCTAATTCTACTGATAGGGAAGTTCTCCATCCCTTCCTTCTGACCCTAGTTTATCAGGTCTCTTCAGGATTGGCTGCAATGTCTTCCTCTGTGGCCTAGGAGGGCTGCTCCTCCCTCAGGGGTGTGAGGAGGAGGTCAAAGAGCCAGCCATTGAGTTCATGTCAGAAATAGTCCTTGTTACCCTTACTAGGGTACCCACATGGATACTGAGCTACCATAGGCTACATCCAAGCAGGGGTTCTAGGTTATATCCATACATGATCCTTGGTTAGAGAAACAGTCTCATAAAAGACCCCTGTGCCCTGATATATTTAGGGTCAGATGGAAGGGGAGGAGAACCACACACCCCTATCAATCAGTGGACTTAGAGAGGGGCAAGGAGGAGATGAGAGAAGGAGGGTGGGATTGGGAGGAAATGAGGAAGGGGATTACAGCTTGAATACAAAGTAAATAAACTATAATTAATATAAAAATAAAAATTAAATAAAAAGAAAGAAAAAATTAAGTTTACCATATATCATTTTATTTATTCATTTATTTATTTTACTTTGTACACTTGTAGAATATGTGATCCTGGATTTCTCTTTTTTAAATTAAATTTGTATTTTTTTACATTAATTACATTTTATTCACTTTGTATCCCAGCTGTAGCCCGCTCCTACCAATTCCACCCTCCCTCTCCAATCTCCTTTCATGCCCCTCTGTAAGTCCATTGATAGGGGAGATTCTTCTCCCATTCATTCCATCTGACCCTAGCTTATCAGGTCTCATCAGGACTGGCTGCAATGTCCTCCTCTGAGGCCTGGCAAGGCTGCTCCTCCCTTTGGGGGTGGGGGCCAGGTCAAGTAACTTATGGATATCCAGTGGTTCCTGCCATTTGTGTAAAGTACAATGTCTCCATTGTATTGCCTGGCTGTTGAATCATAGACCAGTTCACTTAATAGATATGGTTCAATTTCTCCTCATTGAGTTCTATTCAGCTGCTGTGGTGTTCTATTGTTTTGCCAACATCTCTTAAGATAGTATCTTACACAACCCCCACATTACTTCTACAATTTTGTTATAGACATACAGTTGACTCACTTAAGCTCATGAAACTATCATGGTAAACAAGCACCAAGTTACTGGAATTAATCTACATTTTTGATACTTTGCCATTTATTATAAGATACATAAACACATTGTGACATTGTATTTCACTATTTGAGAGAGAGAGACAGAGGGAGAAAATTATTAGTCAGTACTCTCTTGGTCAAAACTATAATGTATTGTGCTGTATTTTACCCTCTTAAACCCTAGCCATCTATTAAATGCATTTCCCTCTGCTTTTCATATTTCTTATCTATGGGTTAGAGGAAATTGATTTAATTATATACTTTTCTCGTTACATAAAAATATGACTTTGTTTTCTCATTTTTCCAAATGAGTGTATTGAGCCTAGGGTCTTTCATATGTTAGATATGTAAGTGTTTTACCACTGATCTGTATGCCTAGCTTTTGTCTATAGTCTTATTCTCTAAGCCTTAGCAGTATAGCTTTGTGTACTATCCTTTAAATATGTGAATGATCATTAATAAACTAAAGCATTCACCAAATATTTTTGAATATTAATGCTGTTCTATGACATATAAGTAAGGGGATATGTCAAATTCTAATATTAAGTATATGAAAATTACATTTCAATGTCTTCTGCAATAAATTTTGTTTTAATTATGGCATGTGACCACCAAGAATGTAACGAAATAACCCAGATTTCTTTAAATGTACAAATCCAACAAGATACTAGATTATTTACTTTATTAACTCTACCAAATAACTACTTAGTCATGCTGTAACTGATTTAAGAATTTGTTACAAATAAATAAGTTTCAATAATAAAGCACATTTAAATGAACTGTCAATAACAATAAGACATATACTTTTAAGCAACAGTCAGAATAATTTTAAATCATAAGTAAAATATTGCCCTGTTATTACATGTGATTTATTATTAGAATGCATAGGAAGAAAATGACTTATTCTTCTTTTTACATAAGCTGCTTGCCTTGTATACTTTAAAAAATATACACTAAAACATTTACTCTATCAAGTCATATTAGAAGATACATAAATATCTAATGTTTTAGGAAAAAAAATAACTGTACTTTTCTCATGGTTGTAACAGTTTATTTGGTTATTTTTTCTATGCTTTCTCCCATTTCTATACTTTCAAGACGGCCCAATTGACTTACAGAAGAAATATCACATAAAGAAGAAACTCAGGAAGGTCTTCATGCAAATTGTTGTTGAATCAGACATCTCCTATATCTGGGAATTCAAACTAAAAGTTATCAATAAGAACTGGTGGTAGCTCTCAAAAATTCCATTAGTTCTTTTTAGCTTTAACTCTCAGTGTGTTCCAGATAACTTATCAGCTAACTCTGAAAGCTCTAATAGATTACAGTTGTCTGATAAGTCTAAGAGCTCCAGATGGATTGTAGTTGACTGATTTACTCTAAGAGTCCCCAGTACATTAGAGTTGACAGGTATTTCTATTGGCCTTAATGAATTACAGTTAACTGATCCTGTATTTTACCTTCTTCTAGTCTACTTTTCTGAAAACAAATCAGATTGCAATGTCCCTGACAATGATATTCAAAGTTTTGTGTTTATGTCAACCTGTATTAGGAAAATATATTTTTAATTAAAATTATTCTTCTTATTTTTTCAGTAACAAGAAATTGTTTTCATATTCTTATATAAATTATTGAATCAAACACTCATAAAGTAAACCTAGGTCACATTTCTTCCACAGGCTAACTGTCCAGGTGTGCCTAGATCTTGTGTGTTCTACAACCTAAAATAAATTTACTTAGAAACTCACTTGATTGCATTCTCAGTTGAATGAACCCACCCCAACCAAATTTCAGAAACAACACTGAGTAAATAGAAGAAGTCTGAAAAATTTTTCAAAACTTAAAGGATAAAGAAAGCCGTTGGTTATAATCAAAATTTTTCTCCCTAACATTTTCTGTAATTTATATGTGATTAACTGAGTGGCTCAAGCTAGCATTTTATCAGCCTATGTATTCTAGCTAACATTTAACTACTCTTTTATGAGAAACAGGAGCTATGATATATGAAGTGACTTGCCTAAGATCACATTGTTAATTAATGGCACTTCAGGTACAATAATGATGATGATGATGATGACGATGATGATTATGGTAATGGTAATAATAACTTCAATGCTTATCTGTGCCTCAAAGCAATACAACTTAGATGGGGGAAATTAAAACTGTCTATCAGCTGGCTCAATATGAGTAATTCATAAATCTGGCTTGCACTGGAACAAACCACAAAGCTTTTGTAAAACACACAGTTTTTTCTCAATACATGTGATATCCAGTATACATTTTAACAAGCCCTGGAGTACATTACAGGCCTCTGCATTTAAAAATATTACACATAATTTTATGTTGATTAAATTAACAAAGTTTCCATAAAATTCACATCTAATACTTCCCAAATGTTACCTTGCTGTATGTACTTTCATCAACTCCTTTTTGGATTTATCCAGCTTCCGAAGGCCAAATGAAAAGAAATTGGGACCTGTTTATTCTGATGTGTACTTACCTAGAGACAGTGCTTTTTAATACTTTTATATACTCTGGAGTGCTTCAAATATTTGCAATAACATGATTGTGAAATATTACTCACAGGTTGCATGAATTGCATTGTGGATACTTTTGTATCTTTTTTAAGTAATTTATTTATTTTTATATTAATCACAGGTTATATAATTTGCATCCCAGCCGTAGCCCCCTTCCTTATTCCCTCCCACTCTCCCCATACCTCCTTCATCCTCTCCCTGCCCCCCCTCGAAGTCCACTGATAGGGAAGGACCTCACCCCATTCCATATGACCCTAGCTTGTCCTGTCTCTTAAGGGCTGGCTGCAATGTCCTCTTCTGGGATCTAGTTAGGCTGCTCCTCCCTCGGGGGGGAGGGGGGAGTCCACAAGCCAGCCATTGAGTTCATGACTGAAATAGTCCCTGTGTCGCTTACTAGGGTACCCAGTTGGGTACTGAGCTACCATGGGCCACATTCGAGCAGGGGTTATAGTTTGTATCCATACATGGTCCGTGTTTGGAGAAACAGTCTCATAGAAGACCCCTGTTCCCTCATCTATTTGGTCTTTGTGGAGCTCTTGTCCTTGCCAAATCTTACTAACTCTCCCTTTTTTCATATGATTCCCTGCACTCTGGCGATGGATTGGTTGTGAGTCTTAATATCAGCTTTCATTCATTGTTAGTTAGAGTCTTTCCGAGGCCCTCTGTGGTAGGCTCCTATCTTGTTGCTTGTTTTCTCCTACATTCAATGTCCATCCCATTTGTCCATCTAACCAATGATTGATCATCCCAACCTGGGTCCTCCTTCTTGCTTCCCTTCCCTAGGTGTATAGATTACAGCATGTCCATCCTATCCTATAGGTCTATATAAGTGAGTATATACCAAGTGTTTCTTTCTGCCTTTCGGATACCTCGCTCAGGATGATCGTTTCCAGGTCCCAGCATTTGCCTGCAAATTTAATTATTACCTTGTTTTTAATTGCTGAGTAGTATTCCATTGTGTAAAAGTACCATAATTTCTGTAACCATT
>CM053765.1:71913630-71932943 GCA_028658305.1 Pachyuromys duprasi | reverse complement strand
CATGTAGTTTTTCTCCTTCAATTTGTTTATATGGCGGATTACATTGATGGATTTCCATATACTGACCCACCCTTTCATGCCTGGGATGAAGCATATTTGGTCATGAAGGATGGTATCTTTCATTTGTTCTTGGATTCAGTTTACAAGTATTTTATTGAGTATTTTTGCATCGATGTTCATAAGAGAGATAGGTCTGAAGTTCTCTTTTTTTTTTGTCTTTGTGTGGTTTAGGTATCTAGGTAACTATGGATTCATAGAATGAGTTTGGTAATGTTCCTTCTGTTTCTGTTTTGTGGAATAGTTTGCAGATATCCAACATCAAACTAAATAGAGAGAAATTTAAATCAATCCCACTGAAATCAGGGACAAGGTAAGGCTGCCCACTCTCCCCATATCTCTCCAACATAGTACTTGATGTCCTAGCTAAAGCAATAAGACAACTAAAGGAGATCAAGGGGATATAAATAGGAAAGGAAGAAGTCAAAGTATCACTATTTGCAGATGATATAATAGTACACATGAGCCACCCAAAAAATTCAACCAGAGAACTCCTTCGGCTAAGAAACACCTTCACCAAAGTGGCTGGATACAAAATCAACTAAATAATAGTTAGGAGCCCCTACTGTATACCAAAGACAAAAGGGCTGTGAAAGAACACCCTTCATAATTAGGGAAACAACACCCTTCACAATAGCCACTACTAAGATAAAGTACCTTGGAGGGCCTCTAACCAAACAAGTGAAAGATCTGTTTGAGAAACACTTCAAGTCTCTGAAGAAAGAAACTGAAGAAGATATCAGAAAATGGAAAGACCTCCCATGCTCATGGACTGGTAGGATTAACATAGTGAAAATGACCATCCTGCCAAAAGCAATCTACAGATTCAATGCAATTCTCATCAAAATACCAACACAATTCTTTACAGACCTTGAAAGAATATTTCTATACTTCATTTGGAAAAACTAAAAAACCAGAATTTCCAAAACGATGCTGTACAACAACAGATCGTCTGGAGGTATCAACATTCCTGATCTGAAGCTGTACTACAGAGTAATAATAATAAAAACTGCATGGTATTGGCATAGAAACAGAATAGTGCATCAATAGAACCGAATAGAAGACCCAGAAATAAACCCACACACCTATGGATACTTGACTTTTGACAAAGAAGCCAAAACCATTCAATGGAAAAAAAGATAGCATCTTCAACAAATAGTGCTGGTCCAATTGGATGTCTACTTGCAGAAAAATGAAAATAGATCCATATTTATCAACCTGCACAAAACTAAACTCCAAGTGGATCAAAGACATCAACATAAATCCAGACATATTAAACCTGTTAGAAGAAAACGTGGGGAAAGCCTAGAATCCATTGACACAGGAGATAACTTCCTGAACAGAATACCAAGAGCACAGGCTCTAAGAGCATCAATCAATAAATCGGACTTCCTAAAACTGAAAATCTTCTGTAAAGCAAAAGACACTGTCATCAAAACAAAACAACATGCTACAGACTGGGAAAGGATCTCCACCAACCCTATATTGACAGAGGGCTAATATCCAGTATATATAAAGAACTCAAGAAGTTAACAGCAACAAATCAAATAATCCAATTAAAAAATGGGGTATGGAGCTAAACAGAGAACTCTCCGTAGAGGAATGCAGAATGCAGAGAAACACTTAAATGTTCCAGTCCTGAGCCATCATGGAGATGCAAATCAAAATGACCCTGAGATTTCACCTTACATCCATCAGAATGGCTAAGATCAGAAACTCAACTGGCAACACATGTTGTAGAGAAAGGGGAATCCTCCTCCATTGCTGATGGGAATGTAAACTTGTACAACCACTTTGGAAATCAATCTGGTGCTTTCTCAGACAATTAGGAATAGTGCTTCCTCAAGATCCAGCAATACCACTCCTAGGCATATATCCAAAACATGCTCAAGTACACAAAAAGGTCATTTGTTCAACCTTGTTCTTAGCAGCCTTATTCATAATAGCCAGAACCTGGAAAAAACCCAGATGTCCATCAACGGAGGAATGGACACAAAAATTGTAGTACTTTTACACAATGGAATAGTATCAGCAATTAAAAACAAGGAAATCATGAAATTTTCAGGCAAATGGTGGAACCTAGAAAAGATCATTCTGAGTGAGGTATCCCAGAAGCAGAAAGACATACACAGTATATACTCACTTATAAGTGGATACTAGACCTATAAAATAGGATAAATGTACTAAAATCTGTATACCTAAAGAAGCTAAACAAGAAGGAGGACTCAGGATAAGATGATCAATCCTAATTTAGAAAGACAAATGGGATGGACATTGGAAGTAGGAGAAAATGAGAAGCAGGATAGGAACCTAACAGAGGGCCTCTGAAAGACTCTACCTCACAGTGTATCAAAGCAGATGCTGAGACTCATGGCCAAACTTTGGGCAGAGTGCAGGGAATCATATGAAAGAAGTAGGAAATAGTAAGATCTGGAGAGAACAGTAGCTCTACAAGGACCAGATATATCTGGGCACAGGAACTTGTCAGACTGATTCTCCAACCAAGGACCATGCGTGGATATAACCACGAACCGCTGCTTGGATGTAGCCCATGGCAGCTCAGTCTCCAAGTGGGTACCCTAGTAAGGGGAACAGGGACTGTCTCTGGTGTGAACTCTGTGGCTAGCTCTTTGACCTACCCACAACCCTGTTGGAGGAACAGCCTAGCTAGGCCACAGAGGAGGACATTGCAACCAGTCCTAGTGAGAACTGATAAGCTAGGGTCAGATGGAAGGGGAGGAGGGTGTCCCATATCCATGGATTTAGAGAGGGGCAGGAAAGAGATGAGGGAGGCAGGGTGGGACTGGGAGGAAAGGAGGGAGTTGGCTACAGCTGGGATACAAAGTAAATAAACTGTAATTAATATAAAAAAGAATTTAATCAAAAAACTTTTAAAATCCTCATATTTCAGATTTCCTTCATTTACTTACTATATAACATTTCATAATCCTAGAATCTTGATTCTCAGAGGTCATTTTAATCCCCAAATGTTATATATTTTTTCTGTATTTCTTCTGAAAATTTCACCTCTGGAAAAAACATTCTAGAATTTTTTCTTTTCTTTGACACTCTGCTACAACTGTCACCCTGGAGGAATGTTCCCTGGTCATTTAAAACACTGTTAAAGGTATGGCTGAGTCTCTTTGTGCTTAACTCTATACCGTATGTCTGCCTCTATCATCTCAGTGGGATTTTGTGTTCTGCTTTTAAGATGAGCTCTTATAGGGCGGTAACTAATTTTTCTTTATATTGAATGGCATTTGCAGTTTCATTTCTAGAACATACTTCTAATATTTTATATTGAAATATATAGAATTATATTACCTGTTCTTATATCAAGTTGATTGCTCAGTTTTTAAACAGAAGTTTGAACCTATGTTTTCCAGAAATGTGCTTAGTTAATGGAGACAATGCGGTGAATGTTGTACGAAGATAAATGTCTTTTTTCAAGCTGCTGGCTTGTTGACATTTAAAGTTTGTGTAAGAATAACTCTGACAACGGATTTTTCTTTCTTTTTTTCTTTTTTTCCCCATGATTCTCAGATTTGCACATGTCATTTCGTGGTATCTGTAATCACACAGAAAATAAAAGATGCAAAGGACATAAAGAGAAAAATACTCTTCAGAATCACAATTCTCTGCCTAATGTCCTGTAACCATTCCCCGTGTTAAGCGACTCTTGCAAATTCAGCTAACCCTAATTAGACTATGAACTACAAAAATGCACATAGTCTCGGCAAGGATTCTGTCTCAGCCACACTTTCAGTACTGTCTCTGAACATTCAAACTCTTTTTTTCTTATAGCTTTCCCCCAATAATGTGTCCTTTAGATAGGTGTTTTTAATTATAAAGTTTGATCTAATATGTTAAGCAGCAATCATTTTATACAGGTACTCCTCCCCAACATCGTTTTAACTTTTGAATTTTGAAGAATTTTTCTTTTATTTTCACTTTAATTAGCTTTTGCTTTGATATAGAGTGAATACCACCTTATAATAAAATTAAAATTTGGCCCTACAGAGTTCCATCTTCTCTTTTTGTCTAACCTTCTGATTGTATATATTTCAGGGAATTGGTCTTATTTTCCTTTCTGGTTTCAATACAGTAACATCAAATGTCTAAGTAAATAGATGGCAATGTGTGATTTACTTTCTCATAAGGCATGACATAATTCTCATGGTGCACATGATGGCAGTTCAGACACATTTTCTCTCTGTGAAATTCTGACTTCTGGATAATTCCAACTTGGTCTATTGATTGTGTTGTTGTTGTTTTTATTGTATGTTTTATGAGCTACATACTAACTTATTTCAAATGGCCTGCAGCCAGTACAAAAAAAAAAATGAATCAAACCCACTTTCTTAAGGTGTAAAAATTTTCTGATTTCTCAGATGTCTTGAGTTCCTCTTATATATGTTCAAATGTTACTGAAAATGTGTTTTTGAAGGTATAATTGAGTTTATGCTTAAAAAATATTAGTTACAGTTTGTTAACTTTATATCCCAGCTATAGCTCTCTCCCTCATTCCTTCCCTCCAAATCCCACCCTCCCTCATCTTCTCCCTGCCCCTTTCCAAGTCTACTAATAAGGGAGGTCTTCCTCCCCTTCCATCTGACCCTAGCTTATCAGGTATCTTCAGAACTGGCTGCAAATTCCTCCTCTGTGGCCTAGCAAGGTTCTTCCTCCCTTGCTTGGGGAGGAGGGGGGGTCAAAGAGCCAGCCATTGATACTTTGAATTATGATTATTAATATATAAATTATCGTAATAATACCATTAATGATTTTTATAAAATATAAAGTTAGAGGGTTTATTTTTAATTTTTAGATAAATAAGAAAACTTTTGGTTTACAATGTGATTTTATCATTAAGCTTTCTGAGTACCTTATCTTTCACTTTGGCATGCAAGTTTACCATACCTAACATGAAGATCACAGATACACTACCACCTAGCTTCTTATATGGGTGGTGCTAAGTTAAATACTACAGTTCAAGATTGCTAATATTGACAGACCCATCAATGATCATACTATTTCTATTACTACACCGTTCTTTTTAACATGTTTTTATTTAATAACTTTATGGCCTGATCCTACTCCACTCCCTTCTCTCCTCCCAGTCCCACCCTCAGGCATCACACTCTCTCCTTCCTCTCTCTCTCTCTTTTTTAAGAATAAAGTACAGGTTTATTTTGATAAAGAAAAGGAGAGAGTCAAGTAACGCCTCAAAATGGCAGGGGATAGAAAAGTAACATAAATGTCCTGGTAATAAAACTTCTAACCACAGTAAAATCATTGGATTTTTTTTCCTTACAATTTTTTTTTATTTCAAAGCCATAATAAATGGAACAAACCACTAGTCAAGAATAAAAGAAAAAAATGATTTTACACAAGGCAAAGCATACACGCCAAGCCAAGTAGAACATCACACTTCTTCACATGTTCTCGGGCACTCAGGCCCATGCTCAGCTTGAGGGAGCTCCTGAGAGGAAGAGAGGAGTCACAGATTCCATCCCATCTCCTGAATCACCCATTGACAATATCTGAAGAAGGCTACTTTGCCTCCTTTGAAGCTGGTACCAACAGTGTATGGGAAGGCCTGCTCACTGACCTAGACTAGGGGTGGGCAACACAGCACTGTGCTGAAAGGCACTTCCTGACCACCCACTCTGGCTCCTCAAGTTGCAGAAGAACTAAGCACATCCTCTCCCCTTGAGGCCTGACAAGACAGCCCAGCTGTGGAGGAGGGATGCAGAGGGAGGCAACAGAGCAAGTGAAGACAACCCCTACTCCTATTGTTAAGGGATCCACATCAGCCTTCTCTGCACATCTGTTACATATGTGTAGGGGTTCTAGGCCCAGTCCATGCATGTTTCTGACATAATACTGATATGTGAAATACTTCCAAAGGTTGATATGAAAGCACACATAAATCCCTTTCCTCACATAATAAATATTTAACTGAGGTATGGTAAATCAATAAATAGTAGTTCTTCAAGTCACTATGGGAATTTTTTAAAGGAAATTTTGGAGCTATACTTATTTCTTCTCTTTTTATTTGGCTTTCAACCATGAGGTGAATATTCTCATCTACAATATGCTCCTGTGTCAACACAGGACTAATAGCTTGGGGCCAATTCTTATGAATCCAAACCTCTAAAACCTTAAATCACAATAAACCACTTTTTATTAATGTGATCATCCTAGTTATTATTTTTTATAAAGGAAATACATATATATGCATATATGTATGTCTTATGTGTGTATGAATAAATTTATTCACTATAGAATGGTCACATTCAGAGTCTTATCACATTTAAAATGAAAAACATGAGACACTGAGAGCTAGAGTTAACTGACCAATGTTACATCATTAATAAGCACTGAAATATGGCTATACCTGACATATTGATGATAGGAGTTAATTCTTAATAATCATTTTGCATCTGAAAAAGAAGACAAAAATCAGAATTCAGCACATTAAAGTTAGTTCTGTATATTAAGTACATTAGTTTATGAATGGATTTTTTTTGGATTTGAAGAGTATTTATACATTAGACTACATGAGCCTCTCACTCATCTTTTTGTCTTCATCCTTGTTAATAAGCTGACAGAGTAAACACTGAGATATTTTCTTTTTGTTTGGAGTAAATCCCTGTGACAACTATCCTACAGTCTTTTCTAAAATTTACTGCTTAATTTTTCAAAGAAGTCACATGACATGACTCTGACACTTTTCTAAAAAGGAAGCCAGTATCTACTCATTGGGGACTTTAGTCAATGTAGATTTGGCAGATGGTGATAATATCTTCCTCCGCAGTCTTCAGATTAATTTCTTTTAACTGAATATGCATTTCAAAATTTAGACAGTTACCTTACAGAAATTACTTTTACACTATTTGATCTTCTTATGGAAAGGACAGAGAACAAAGGGATCCTTTTTTTTTTTTTTTTGTCCGTGTTATCAAGATTCCTATTGCCAATATATAGGGGAAGAGAATGGAAAATTTGTTCGAACTATCTCCCCAGTGAGCTAATGTTTTAACAAAAGATAGTGATCATATCCGGGAACTTTGAGGTCCCTTTTATTTGCAACTAACAAAAAGATAAAGAGATAAAGGGCCTAACTATATTATGTGATTATAATACAAAAAAGAATTTCTGCAATAAGAAAGGTTAAGTATCCCTAATGCATATGAACTCACAGCAAATGTGACACAGTGCATAAGACCTGTTCAGACAAAATACTGCCAGGAAGAAAGGAGCTGACCATTGGGTTTCAGTCCGAGCAGAACTATTGACAATTCCCAGATGCTCAGAAAAGAAGAATCCATTATTTTTAAAAGAAGTGTAGCCCCCATAAATCAATGAGTCGCCCAGCAGAAAGCCACATATCTAGAAATATTTGAGTGCACAATTTGACCCAGTTGGAGAAAAAAATGGACATAATTTTGAGTAGTAAGGAAAAGAAATGTGGATCTTGGGAGAGTTGGAGAGAGAGGATGGATGTGGTTAAAACCTGTAGTACAAAAATTTCAAAGACGAAGTTTGATATGAGATTGTGTATCCCAGTAATGTCAGAAGCTCACCCATAAACACTAACCCAGGATGGCAATGATAGCTATAGGAAAGGAGATGAAGGGAAGTTTGTTTATTCTCAACCCTACACAATGAGCTACAGGCAACTGAGAAATGCTGATAGTGGGAAAAATAGTCTTCTCCAGAGATTATCACACCATTTATTTAGCCAATACCAAATAGTCAGCCTTGAAATACACAGACAAGTGACATTGGACCAAAGGAACAAGTCATGTTTAGGAATATATGCATAAATGCATGTAAAGAATAATGAAAACAAGGGCCATAAATTCGAAAGAGAACAAGGTGGTTAGATAGGCTTAGAAGGAGGAAAAGGAGGGGACAAATGGTATAATTATATTATTACATATAATTACCTATAATTTTGGTATTATAATCTCAAAAAAAATACAAAGTCTTCATGTTACATGAACCTTTATGATAACTCTGGACAGGGTGACAATCAGGAGACAGCACTGTCTGGTACTCACAGTTGTTAAACTGTTGTTTTGAAGAACTTCACCCAACCCTCAGAAAATGCACTGTAGCACACAGGATGCCTTTCCATTGTCCCTTACCTGGTACTGGCCTTTCTTCTAACTATCTAAACAAAATTAGATCCAGAAAGGTTGAGGAAAAGGCAGATACTGGTCCTCTTCTAAAAGTTTGCAATTTCCAAGTAAGGACATATCTTTGCATAGTTCATTTAGGTAGAAGAGCTGGAGCAATAACCTCTGAGTGAAAAGGGACAGCCCGAATCATCATTTCCTGATGGATCTTTTCACAGTCAGGTAATTTGGTTGTGCCAATACTGTGCAAACTAAAGTAAGTGATTGCTGCCTTTGAGTACCCGCGAGTGTTGCTACCCGTTTTTTCTTATGGGAATGCTTACCTGGCAGTACCTGTTCTCTGTTGTAAGGTCTAAGTGATGAAGATAAGTCATATTTGGTCAAGGGTATACCAATGGCACACATGGTGCTCTGTTAAAGATCAACTCATGTCTACATGCAAAAGCAATAACAAAGAGATAAGATAATGTAATCATTTACTATCTTTAAGAAAGATGATATTTTCTGCTTGGAGTTATCAAAAATGAACACCTAAACTTATTGTTATATATTCAAAAATATTTTAATGTATAAAGAGAATAGAAGGTTCCTTTGGGTTACGACAAATATAGACTTTTCCTCATCTTTAGTTTCAGCTCTGAAGTTAGAATACAAAAGGCAGCAATATCCAATATATGAATTGTAAGGAGGTAATTAGAACTTGTTCAGACTAGCAGTAGAAATAGGTAAAATGTTTTTGTGTCAAAGTTTTCTAGTGACACCAGTTTAAAAAGTTGAATACTTTTATTTTGTTATCATTTACATCAAAACATCTTACTAAATCACATTAAAAAATATTGATGGAGCTGAGATTGAAGCCTAAGGATGGATGTGGGTGTTCACCACTCCATAGATGCCAAAGTTTCTCCGTTATAAAAGTACATTAATTATATGAGGTTTTTATTTAAAATATTCATTTAATTTAATCTTTATATAATATATACCTATCAAAACCAATCTGAACTTTTATATAAAAATGGGTTATCTGTAATGTAGTTATTAAACTTATCAATAAAACTACTTTTTGAAGGAAGCCTCAGAAACACTAGAGGTAACTTTGTAAATTCATCTTTAATTTGTCCTAGACAAATTTATTTTTGATTATTCATGGCATTAAATAATATTTTTACCCAATCTTACTCACCAGAAATCAAAACAATGTACGTTTTCAGATATGATAGAAATCAATGACATTTAACTAAGTCATACTTTTAAAGTTTGTTCATCAATCTAACAAATTAAAATTAAAAGCAAACTTCATGGCTGACTACAATTTTACATAAGATAATTAAATATTCTGACTTAATACTATTGATCTTCTATTGCTTCCATTTTTGTTCTAGGTTAAATTAAAACACTCAGTCTAACATAGCCACTGAGACATAAATCAATCATTTCAGGAATTCCAGTGTAATTTCTGACTTCTTTCTAGTTTGAGACAGGATCTCATATAGAAAAATTTCCTCTAAAGTAATATTGTCAAACCTCAATACACATTTATTTACATTGGTTATTTCCATTAAGAGTAACCAGTTTTCATCATGATGTCTTTCTTTGTGTCCATAGCACCTAACACAATGTCTTATAATAAGTGAGTTAAAATATTATGATTACAAATGACATATAAAGATTAGTGGCCAGGAATATAATAAAGAGACTAACTAGAAATTAATAATTTGATTCATAAAACATGATATCTATTACAGTTTGTGCAAGTACTTAGTCATGTACCTTATTTTTTGCCAGATAATCTTTGATAAGCATTAATTAAAATTAAAATAGGGCAGATATTTTCATGATACTTTTGGTTTGGCAGTGGTTGAAGCTACATTTTACTGAGTAGTAGAATATTTTAAGCACTTAACAAAGCAAGTGAGGTTGTGTAAAGAAAATGAAAGCATTTATTTTTTTTTACCTAATGAGTGTTGTTCAGCTTTTTGTAATTTGGGATTCTGAATAGTGGAGATGTTTTCTTTGTAGCAACAAACGGATTGAGTGTCTCCTTGATATGCTGTCTTCACACTCTGTTCTGGTGCCAGAATTTTGCACATATAGTGTGGTGTCTGCTGCTGCCAACGTCTACTTCATACTTCAAATTAAACCCTATGCCCTAGAGTGAGGCAGTTGAAGCATGACTGACAGCAAGCAGCTGAAGATGCAAGGTAGCAGAGTTGATGGGACTAATACCAATTTCATAGATCAATACTGGGTGAGGGCTGAATTTCAGATTCCTCTCTTTAACCTATTTTTGTGGAAGAGCTAATAAGCATGGACGAGAAAAAAATGGTCTAAAGTAAGAGAAAAACATTGATTGTTGTCCCATTTCCTTCTGAATCCCAGAATAGCCAACACGCGTAGTTCTTATAAGTTGCAAATTAATCTTCTTAGAACTTCTTTATGAGAAACCATGTTCTCTACTTTTGAAAAGCATGATAATTCTTTTAATTTGCTATCTAGTAGATGCTTAGGGAATATGTAAATTCTACTGCTTGGAGTTTCTAAATCCTTGACAAATGTTATTTTTTCATTCATATATCTTTTATATCTATGAAATAAATAATTGCTTATTCATTGTTCACTTAAAATTTTTTAAACAGTGTATTTTTGTGTAACTTCAATGTACCAATAGAGAAATTATAAATATTACTATGCCTTTGTTATTCTAGGCTAATGACTCTTATTGAAGCTCCTTAGTTATGACTAACACAGAACACAAAGTAATTTCTCAATTTGATTCCAGTTTGACTGACATATAGGTTTCATTTGCATTTAGTTTTCTTAGAGACTAGTTTGTCTCGAGCTTACCAAAATTTTGATATATAGCCTAATGATGAACCCACACAGTTCTCAAATTTTACCAACTGCACTGTGTTTACATAAAAGAACAACAAAAACTGAAAATTGTGGTCTACCTGTGTGCCCAGAAAGAAACAAAGAAAAGCTGTAGTGACTGTTCTGTTTCTGACCATAATGATAAATAACAGGAGAGGAGGATGATAAGAAACGCAGGACTGCCTTACTGTTCAATTTCACCAGTCCACATCTTATAATATTTCCCCATTTTTTAATTGCTTTATATAGGATCTCCCTCATGCAAAATCTTATACTTTTGCTTGTTTTTTTTTCCTTAAAGAATGAGTTTAGTAAAATTAGATATTTAAATATGAAATAGGAAGAAAGTTTTTACATGTAAACGTCTTACTTTTTAACTAAACATTACACAAGTGATTTTAGTTGTATATTTGAGCCAATTCACTTCACCAATCTTTAAAAAAATAAATATTATACCAATGAAACAAATTCTCCTGTACCGGTGGCCTCAAAAAATTTATAAAGCATTCCTTGGCAGTTTGGCAAGTTGAAATATATTTTCTCACTATCCTTCATGTTCTTTCCTCTCCATTGGTATCTCAGAGACATAGAAGCTATTTTTTTTCACACATAATTGCAATTTTATGAAAAATTTACCAAGGAAAGTTGTTATAGACAGAAAAATACTTGAGAGAATATTTATAAATCAAGCAAGAAGCATATAGATTTCATGCATGAAAAAGCATGAATAAAATTCATTTTCATCATGTAACTGCACTGTCACTGGTTTCCATGTAATTGGTGAGGAATTATGCTGCTGTTCATAGACTAGGTCCATTTTAGGAATGAGGCAAGTGAAGTGTGAGAAAGTCAGCAGATGTTCAGAATAAGTATTTCTTAGTGCTTGGCTCTTCAGTGTTTGATTGTGAAAGGATTATCTAATAGAAACGTATTGATGCACACTCTGTAAGGAAGGATTTGTAGCAACAAATTGCTGAAGTATGGTAAGGTTGCCTCAGAGAAGTATGATGTTTTAAGTGTAGTCTTTTCTTTCTGTTATTCATTCATTTTTTCCCCATTGTTAGCATTAAGGTTTGCATTTCTGACTGTGACAAAGAATGGTGAAGTGGTCAATGTGTAATTTGTGAGGTTTTTTTTTTGTTTCTTTTTTTAATTTTTATTTTTTATTAGAGAAGTTGCAGAATTCATCTAGCCTGCAACACTTCTAATTTATATGTCATTAGGGGCCTGTTCCTTAGCTACAGATTCCTTAATGCTCAATAGAAGAGAAACATACACCTTACCCTTGTTCATTCAAATGCTAATTTATCCCCCCAACTCTCTGGTTTCAATCCAGACATTGCATTGTAATACTTATTCTAAGCACCCTGTCTCAATTTAGTGTAAATTCCAAATAAAGCAACTAGGGACAATGTTGAGCAGGGAAAGGAAGTAGGCAGGAGATGGGAGAAGCCAGAGGGCAGGAAATGAATGGGAGGAAAAAGGGCAAAGAGAGGTAGGAGAGAGAACTGGAGGACAAATCCGGACTACATAGAGATGAACTGGACATAATATATCACAAAAAGCAAGTATAATATGGGAAATCTAAATGTTAGGAAACTATGAGGGCTTGAAAGTTTAGGAGGGAGTAACTATTGCCCAGCATTATGTTCTAGGTTAACTAAATAAACCCAGTCTCTATGTGGTGATTTGGTTATACAGCTGTTTATGACTAACAGCAGCTTTACCTGAAGATATATCAATAGTTAATATTAATCGTTACTTACAACAGACCACACACTCAGACACTGTAATTTAGAAAATATCAGATCAAAATGTTGTGCTTGGAATGCAGAATTTTTGTGCTGTGAAACTTTTCAAAATGTAATTTTGCAACTGCTACAAACAATGCAACAAATGAAAAGCAAGCAACAATAGTACAGTCAAAAACAGGCCAAATGAGAAATAACAAAAAAAATTAAAGAGAAGAATGAAGAATAGATGTAAAAACATTTTCTTGTCAAAAAGAGAGGAGCCACATTATACACATAATGAAATTTTTCTCTGTGCTGTTAAAAACAACATCAACACTCACAGTGCTTGGCATTTGCAAGGAAAGTGTCTCATCTCCATTAACAAGGCAACCTCCTAATTCACAAATATACACAGTGGGCGATGTGAGTTAATAGCACTCTTAGCAGCTGATAATGCGGTGCAGTTAATGTATCTCAGCTTGAATTAACTTTACCACAAGCCATTGTTTCTTTTTTATACAGCACAAGGTCCTGTGGAAAAATCTCTCAGAATCTCACATAGGGAATTCAATTAACATTACTGGCTACTGTACTGCAATACAGAATTGGAGGCGATTTTAACCTTTCTTGAGTTTCCTGCTGATCGATTCAATGATTTCCGTTAGTTTAACTCTGGTTACCATAAACTCACATTCGCTGTTCAGAAAACACCATTTTCACTTAAAAAGCAGAATGCCCCCCTCATTGAGAAGCTTTGCAGACGAAGCTAAACTGGCTCACAGATATTTGCATTTAGGAATGACACTTGTATTTGCCTTAACACTTCCTAACATGCTTGCTTTGTTTATTTATTTGTATTTATGAATCTATTTTTCTTTTTGAGACAAGGTTTTTCTGTGTAGCCTTGGCTGCCCTGGTCTTGCTTTGTAGACCAGGCTGGACTCAAATTCACAGAGATCTACATGCCTCAGCTACCAAGAGGACAGGAGCATACCAAAGAGGACCTATGAAAGAATCAGTATAGCAATGTATCAAACAGATATTAAGACTCACGGTTAAGCCCTTGGCAGAGGTCGGGGAGTAATAATAAATATAGGGGAAGTTAGTAAGACTTGGGGAGAACAAGAGCTCCACAAAGATCAAACTGAGCAGGGCACAGGGGTCTTATAAGGGACAGTTTCTCCAACCAGGGACCATGTATGGATATGGCCTAGAACCCCTGCTCAGATGTTGCCCATGATAACTCATTGGTGAACTGAAGACCCTAGTAAGGGAAACAGGAGCTGTTTCTGTCTTGAGCTTGATGGTTGACTCTTCGACCCTCCCCCATACATGCCAGGGAGTAACAGCCTAGCTAGATCCTGGGGGAGGACATTGCAGCCAGCCCTGAGGAGACAAAATGATCTTGGGTCAGATGGAAGGGGAGGAGATGGTTGACTTGGAGGGGGCAGGGAGGAGATGAGGGAGGGTTGGGGAGGGTGGGAGGGAGTGAGGGAGTGAGGGAGGGGGCTAGGTATGGGATGCAAAAAACCTAACCTGTGATTGATATAAAAATAAATAAATTTATTAAAAAACACTTGCAGTTTCTACTATATTTGCTCACCTAGCTCCAAAATTGTCTTTCTCTTTTTAAAAAAAATATTTATCACTTATTATAATTTATTCAATTTATATCCCGGCTCTAACCCCCTCCCTAATCCCTGAAACCCACCCTCCCTCCATCTTCTCACTCAATGCTGCTTCCCTATTCCATTGATAGAGGAGGTCCTCCTCTTCTATTTGACCCTAGCCTATGAGGTCTCATCAGGACTAGTTACATTATCTCCCTCTGTGCCCAAGCAAAGCTTCACCCCCAAGGGAATGTGCACCTCTTAGGGGACAGTGATCAGAGAGCCTGTCACTGAATTCATGCCAGAGAAAGTCCCTGCTGCCCTAACTGGGGACCACACTTGGAGACTGAATCTATGGGCTACAGCTGAGTCAGGGTTTTAGGTCCTCTCCATGCATTGTCCTTCTTTGGGATATCATTCTTTTCAGGGCCCCTTGGACTTAGTTTTTAGGGCTCTGATGTTCTCTTTTTGGAGCTCCTGTCCCCTCCAGGTCTTTCTATTTCCTTCTTTCAGAAGATTGCCTTCATTCTGCCTAAAGTTTGGTTATGATTCTCAGCCTCTGCTTCAATACCTCCATCAGTAGAGACTTTCAGAGGCTGACTGTAGTAGGCTCCTTTCCTTTTCTCTGCCTTCTCCTGCTTCCGATGTCTATCACATTTTTCCTTTTGAATGAGGACTGAGCATCTTGCCTAGGGTCTTCTTTATTGTTTAGCTTCTCTTGGAATATAAATTTTAGTGTGTTTATCCTATATTATATGGCTAATATCACTTATAAGTGAGTGTATACCATCGCTGTCTTTCTGATTCTGGGTTACCTCACTAAAGATGATCTTCCTTAGTCTGCAAATTTCATGATTTCCTAGTTTTTAATAGCTGAGTAGTAGTCCATTGTATAAATATACCACAATTTCTGTATCCATTCCTCCTCTCAGAGATAATTAGGTTGTTTTCAAATTCTGACTATTGCAAATACAGCTTCTATGAATATAGTTAAGCAAATATCTTGTATAGTTGAGCACACCAAACCTATATCTGACAGAGGGCTAATATCCAGTATATATAAAGACCTCAAAGAGTTAAACACTAACAAACCAAGTAATCCAATTAACAATGGGATACAGACCTAAACAGAATTCTCAATAGAGGAATAGCAAATGGCAGAGAAACACTTAAAGAAATGTTCAACGTCCTTAGTCATCAGGGAGATACAAATCAAAATAACCCTAAGGTTTCACCGTACCACCTTCAGGATGACTAAGGTCAAAAACTCAAGTGAAAACACATGCTGGAGAGGTTTTGGAAAAAGGGGAACCCTCCTCCATTGCTGATGGGAATGTAAACTTTTATAACCACTTTGGAAATCAATCTGTTGCTTTCTCAGAAAATTAGGAATAGTGTGACCTGAAGAATCAGCAATATCACTCCTAGGCATATATCCAAAATATGCTGAAGTATACAACAAGGACATTTCCTCAACCATGTTCTTTGCAGCTTTATTCATAATAGCCAGAAGCTGGAAACAACCTAGGAACAACCTATCTCTCAACCAAGGAATGGACACAGAAATTGTGGTACATTTGCACAATGAAGTACTACTCAGCAATTAAAAACAAGGAAATCATGAAATTTGCAGGCAAATGGTGGGAACTAGAAAAGATCATCTTGAGTGAGGTAACCCAGAATCAGAAACACAGACCTGGTATATACTCACTTCTAAGTGGATATTAGCCAAATAATATATGATAAACATACTAAAATCCATAGTGCTGAATAAGTTATACAACATGGAAAACCCTAGGGAACATGCTCAATTCTCATTCAGAAGGACATGTCTATGGTTAGACATGGGAAGAAGGAGAAGACAAATAGGAGAGGAGCCTACCACAACTGTCTCTTTATGTAACTACCATCATTGAAGAATGTGTAGTTTACTCAAGTCTTAAGTATTTATCATAAAAAAGATAAGACCTTTGGTCAGCAGAAATTTATTTCACAACAAAAATATTAATTCACAGATATTGCAAGTGAGAAAATACTTAATAATATTGTTGTTTTGAGCTTCTTTTCCTCACTGCCCACATCAATGGTATGCTATTAATCTTATATTTGAATAGTGTTCTCTGCTCTGTCTCTTTTCAAAAGCAAGAGACTAGAACTCCAACCAGTCTCTCGGCAACCACTCCCACACTCTCCAGATCTTCATGACTGTATGAAAAGAGTTTCCATTGAGACTGAAATGTCTTTTGCCACAGCTTATACATGTGTTTTTAGACGTGATCAAAGGATTTGGACACAGAAAGCTTTTCTTATTAGTGATCCTTATCCATTGAGGTAGATCAAGAAAATGATAGATCTCTTGCCCATTTTGTAAGTCCAGTAGAGCTCTTTTTAAGAACTGCATATTGTAGCTATCTGAATTTTTGGCAATATCTATAGAAAACAGTGATTAGATGAACCCAATTGTTACGACACACCTCTGAGAGGCTTGTAGTCACTCCTGAAGACAAGCTTTTATGCACTGTTGCTGATACTAATATTAATCCCTTCAAATAGTCAGTCTAATTTTACACACAGTATTGACTAAGAAAAAAACTATCTATGCTTGATTTTGAACTTGAGCAATTTGCCACAATATGAAATATAACTGCCCACTGACTCCATATAACAATGCAAGACCACTGGCCAGCGTTTCTGCAAATGATTGGAATTTGTTCATGCTTTGAATCTTTAACATATGTAGTTCTTGAATGTCTCCATGCTTGGCGTGGGTCTGTTTTCACAATATTGGTTTATCTCAGAAAAGCAACAACGCAGTGTTAATAATTATCTATTCGGTGGTTTGACATTAATGAGATGGTATTATGATAACCAAGTAAATGTAGCAACATAACGTATAAAATGACAGACTACAATTCACTTTTATTTTACTTTGAAAAAATAAATCTACTAAAAAATTGCCAATCCACTTTTATTTTTCTTTGTTTCTGTAATTGTTTACTTTTAGTTTTGACAAAAATATCACCAGTATCTCTTTTTCTTAGTAGGAGGTAAATATATCATGCCTTTCATCAGTGCACTGTGAGAGAGAATTCTAGGCAGAAGAGAAGAGAAAAATAATTAAATAAATAAAGGAAGAAGAGGACAAACAGGTCAGAACGAGCTTCAGGGATAAGCATTCAAGCCAAAAATATTCCCAAGACTAGCAACAAGTGAAGCAGATAATCAGAGCTCTGCGGAGTGCTAGAGAAAAGAGTACATGCCCCTGTGGTCTTCATGGTAAGAAGACATGGTTCCTCTGGAAGTGAAATCCTTCCAGGCCTGGCATTATACTTGCTAGTTTTTGACCTTGCATAAATTATTTAACTACTATCGATTTCTTTTTTAAAATGTGTGGATGGAAAAAAAAAACACTCCTTCATAGGATTAAACTAAGAATCAGAAGAAATTACCCACATATAATCTTGCAAGCCTCAATGGCATTCATAAGACAAGTGCTCACTAAATAATTTTTTTGCTATCAACATTATAAACAAAAATGAATTGAGACACTTTAAAAATATATGTACACTCTTTCCTTCCTCCAATTCTGTCTGTGCCTCTTCTTAACTCCCTCCCTCACACTCTCCTTTCTTCCCTTCATCTCTTCTTCTCCCTCCACTTTCTCTCTCTCTGTATGTCTGTGTGTGTGCTTGGGTAGAATGAGTGATGACTTTTCTCTCTGAAAACCTTGCTTAATATTTTCTATCATTATGAAAGCTGCCACTGTGATGAAACTTCCAATTCAGAGCCAGTTTGCTTTTTCAATATACTGATAAAATAATTTTTATCTTCAGCAATAGGATTTTATTATCTTCTTCTGGTAGGTGGCGAGAGGTAATATTATTAATCACCTCTAATGATCGGGTAGTTGATCTACACCCAGAACTAAGACTTTTTACTTAACAATCTTAAGCTTCTAGAAACGTCATTATTAACCATGAAATGTGCCTTCATCAAAATTTTAAAATTTGTTTGCGTATTTATTTTTCTTGCTTTATGTGTATACATATATAACAATGGTAATCTTTATAATTTATGTACAGTAAGTGAATAACAGCAATAATTGATAATAAGAAAGAAACATTGTAAATATATAGTCTCATGACAGTTTCTGAAGACACATGAGGTATTTGTTCTAGAAGGTTCTATTAAATACATTCTACCTACAGTTGATGATGTATAATTGAAACCGTGAAAGTGCAGCTGAGTGTGTGCATGGGCACTAACTACCACAGAAATATGCACACTATTTAACCTGCACACAATTAGAAAAAAGAATGTAAACTCCGTATTTTAAAATCCTACTTACTGCATAAAACTTCTCTCTGGAAGACTGTGCTTTGCAATTGCTTTAGTTCAGAATTTCCAACAGTCCTGGTGATAACACCCTTGTCAAAACTTGATCCCTTGTGTTCTTCCTTAGAGATTCTGAACTGCTAGCCCAGGGTGGAAAACAACATATAGATTTACCAAGAAATATTCATTCCTAGGGGACAGAGGAGCAGCTTGGCTTTTAAGATGTCCTCTGTTAAAAATCTAACATTTAGGAATAAAAATAGAGTTTGCTGAGGTGGTCAGACCAACATCCAAGCTTCTAGCTCTAATTTTGTCCCATGACAGAAAATGAAAACTTGGAATTGGAATGAAATTATCTGTTTTTGATACACCTACAGAACAGTAAGTTTCCGAAGGGCTTTTTTTTTCTTTTTCTTTTTCTTTTTTAATTAATTAATTTATTTATTTTTATCTCAATCACAGGTTAGGTACTTTGAATCCCAGGCAGAGCCCCTTCCCTCATTCCCTCCCACCCTCCCACTCCCTCCCTCATCTCCCTCCTCCCCACCCCCTCCAAGTCCACC
>CM053765.1:71888148-71913130 GCA_028658305.1 Pachyuromys duprasi | reverse complement strand
AAAGCGCCAAATTGATTTCCAGAGTGGTTGTACAAGTTTGCATTCCCACCAGCAATGGAGGAGGGTTCCTCTTTCTCCAAAGCCTCTCCAACATGCGTTGTCACTAGAGTTTTTGATCTTCGCTATTCTGGAGGGTGTAAGGTGTCTTCAGTTTTGATTGACCTTTCCTTCCACTCTACTCTTCTATATAACTTTTCCAACATGTCTGGACAAAATTATCCACCTCAGGCTTCCCTCTATCCACCAGTTCTTGTAGAACCAAACTGGCCATAGTTGAAATGAATTTCAATAAATGAAGTAAGGAGACCACAAGATAGCTACTATTAAAAAAAAATTAACCAGTAACACAAAGCAGGAATTTGGAAATGTCTCCAGCCTTTTTATGACTAAACAAAACTAGTTCCAAAATGTTAAGGACACCCATGTAGCATTTCCCTTATTATCATTTTCATTTACAAAGCATTTAAAGTGAAAAAAAGCTAGAAATGAGTAAATATGAATTCTTAAAATTGGTGAGGATGTAAACATTGTAATACTGATAATTATTAAAGATCTGGGAACACATTTGGGGTTATTGAGCTATTTTTTCCTTAATATATGTATATATAATATGTATTTACTTATATATATTTATTTACTTATATATATTTTAATATATAAATATGTATTTTACTTAATATATATATTAAGTATATATATTTTACTTTATATATATTATATAAACATTTTCACAGAATATTTTTTGATCACATACTTTCTTCTCACCCAGCTTTTTTCATATACTTTCCACCTTCCTATCCATCCAACTTGTGCTCTCTGTTTCTCCCTTGCTCAAAATGCTTTTGACTTGTTTGTTTATTATTAGTATTGTTATCAGTTTTATTATCTCATACATTACATCCTGACCACAGTTTTCCTCCCTCTACTCCTCCAATTCACACCCCCCTTTCACCATCATTTACTCCTTCTCCACTTCCTTTAAAAAAAGAGCAGGTCTCCCAGGAATATAAACCTAATATTGTTTAACAAGTTACAACCAGACTTTAGTTTTGTGTAGGGTGATAGCTGTAGATCTGTTTGCACTTTTCTACATTCATTCATCTAGGTAGACCTTCACTATCTTTTCCTGTCACATTTGTTCTGATATATTCTTCTTTTAAGCCCTCCCTTCCTTCATTCCTCTACAGGCCCCCTTTTTTAAAAAATAAGGAAGGAGGGACTTGTTCTGAAGAAATACTTCAAGGCAAAACAGAAGCTAATGATTACAGGAAAAATGACAACATACTCAATATGTACATTATTGAGATTGTCCAAGACATCTCAACCAATAAGTAAATGAATAGGATGTGCTTTAGGGAAGTAAAGATGTCTTGTGATGATTTACATCCTTTTTGCTCCCTCTGTTTTCTTTACTCTTCCATGAGAGCAAAATTCTCTAGTACACTTCCTGTCATCATAATGTCCTCTCTGAAGACTATGCATAGCAATGAGACCAAATACTCATGGATGGAAACATAGGATATCATGAATCAAAATAAACATTTTATCCATGTTTATTTTTCTCAGATATTTTCCCGCAGCATCGAGAGTATAATTAATATACCATTATTGTCTGTAACTTCTAAATTCACAACCATTAAAAATTTTGAAAAGATTATGGCTTTATTGTACCCATTTTAAGATAGGATATATATGTATATATATATATATATATATATATACACATATACACATGTATGTATATGTATGCATGCATATATACATATATGTATAAATGTGTATATATGTATATATGTGTGTATATATATGACTATATAATATATATATAATTGGAAGTACATTAATAATAATAAAACCTCTTATTAAAGATAGGTAGGCCAGGACATAATTAATGTTTATGAAGATCAAAGTCAACATTCCTAGTAGTTCTGACATGGGTGAAATACTAATATTGAGTCAGATAGAGGAGAAAATAATAAGGATATTCAAGAAAATTGAATATTAGCTTCATTTGCAAAATAAGAAATGGCAAAATTTTCTTTAATAATTCCAACTTATTTTTAGAGCTCAAGAGTAAATAATCTTAAGAACAGAAAAACAGATGACATAAAATCCATTTCCAGGATGTTATATGACTTAAGGATTTTAAATATATTTTTGTATAATTTAATGACAGTGACAGATTATTCTAGAGGAAAGAATATGATGAATGTGATAATAGAAACCAGAAACCATAGTGGAGACAAAAAAAGATTAAGATATATACTCACAGTACAAAGTTAGTTCATAAAAATGGTATGATTGTCTCATTCATTGATTGATGCTTCTCGTATTTTTATGGAATAGTTTTGTAGATTAAGAAAGAGGAATATCAAAGGCACGACACTTCACATCCTGTGAGGGTATCAGGCACTCCTCTTGGCGTACCATCATCCTCAACCTGGTTATGTCCTTGACCAGCATGTCATCTACTGTATCAAGCATCTTGGGCTTCAAGGCCTGGAACTTGCTGAATCCTGGGTCTGCAGTAGTTCCTACATCTTGCCAAGGCTTTGGAAGTTGCTAGAAGAAATATGGTGCTCCTGCTCAATTTTCTGGTAGATCTCTCCCAGATTGTTGACCAGCTCTTTCTTCTTGCTCTCTTTCCCAATGACATTGTGCATCTCCTTCTTGAGGGAGCTGATGAAGTAAGCATGGACCTTGGCCAGTCTAGCCTCCTTGGTTAGGTCATTGAGCTTCCTAAGGGCAGCATTTGTGGGTAGAGACAGGATGTCTTTGAAGAGGTCCTGCTCCTCTGTGGGTATGACCAGAAGGAGCCAATGTAGACATGGCCTCACAGGCTGTGAAGGGCGGTGCTTTTGATCAACAGTCAATAAATTGGACCTCATTAAACTGAAAAACTTCTGTAAAGCAGAGGACACTGTCAACAGAACAAAAGGCCAGCATAAGGACTGGGAAAAGATCTTCACCAACCCTACATCTGAGAGAGGGCTAATATCTAGAATATATAAAAAACTCAAGAAGTTAAACACCAACAAACAAAATAATCCAATAAAAAATGCAATACAGACTTAACCTAGAATTCTCAACAGAGGAATATCTAATGGCAGAGAAACACTTAAAGGAATGCTCAAGGTCCTTAGTCATCAGGGGAATGCAAATCAAAATGACTGAGATTCCATTTCACACCCATCATAATGGCTAAGATCAAAAAGTTAAGTGACAACACACGCTGGATAGAATGTGGAGAAAGGGAAACCCTCCTCCACTGCTGGTGGGAATGTAAACTTGAACAACTACTTTAGAAATCAACCTGGTCCTTTTTTCTGAAAATTGGGACTAGTGCTATCTCAAGATCAAGCTATACCATTTCTTGGCACAAACCCAAAAGCTGTCCCACCATTTAACAAGGACATTTGCTCAACTATGTTCTAGTGGCTTTATTCAAATAGCCAGAATCTGTAAAGAACCCAGATGTCCATAAGAATGTATACAGAACTTGGACATTTAAACAATGGAATACTACTCAGCTATTAAAAACAAGGAAATCATGAAATTTGCAGGCAAATGGATTGAACTAGAAAGATCATCCTGGGTGAGGTATCCTAGAAGCAGAGAGACATGCATGGTATATAGTCAACTTATAATTGAACATTAGCCATATTATATAGAATAAACATACTAAAATCTACAGACCTAAAGAAGCTAAAGGACAAGGAAGAACCTATGGAAGATGCTTAATTCTTATTCAGGGAGTAAAACAGGATAGACACTGGAAGTGGTAGAAGAGAGGAAACAGGACTCTAGCCTACCTCAGATATCCTTTAAAAGACTCCAACCAGCAGGGGATTAAAGCAGATGAAGAGAGAAATAGCCAAACTTTGGCCAAAGTGTCCATAGTCTTTTGGAAGAAGGTGAATATAAAATCACCAGGAGGGTACAGGAGCCACACAAGAAGACCACCAAAGCCTACCCCCTCACCCAAAAATGCAGGGTCCAGGGTTTACTAGAGTCTGATGCATCAACTAAAGACCATACATAGAGAGGACCTAGACCCCTGCTCAGATATAGCCGCAGACAGCTCAGTCTCATATGGTTTAAGTAAGTTCTACAGACAAGCTATATGAGAAAGAAATTTTCCATTCTGAATGCATCATGCTCTACTCAATAGACTCCTTCAGAGTGTCCAGTCAATCTACTGCTTCCAGAAAACTTTTACCATAATAGAGTGGCAGAATATGGGCATCTTCAACCATACCTAGAAAATGTGGTATCCTGAGATAAACATTGTCTCTGGAGTGTAGTTCACTTGGTCCCTTGAAAGGAGTCTTAGCTATGTCAAACATTCCTGGAGCACTACCGAACTCATCTGATACTTGCTGAGACCCATATCTTCTCAGCCACTATCTAGGTCACAATCCTAGATCTGTGGCTACTTTAAACTTGAGGTTAGTTGGTGCTTCCCATGGATCGCTCTTCAACTCTTACCTCTGTTCCATATTATTACAGTCTCTTCTTGTGGAAGATATCTATTTTTATTAAATTGCTTTGTCCAAATTTTTATGTGGTTTCTATATCTCAAACACAGTTACAGGAACAAATATACACTGAGATTTCTGATGAAAATTTTCCTGTGGGACTTGACTTTTCAATTGAGTTTTGGTTGTTGATAAAGGGTTTGGAGTGAATGTGGTACAGATGTAACCAGTGGCTACGTCACAGATTCAGATACCGGAAATGAGGTTTCTAGAATACCAGCATCAAAACCTCTTGTGAGGTTGATAGCTATGCAAAGATTTAAGACCTACACAATAAACAAGGCAACACAGAAAGCTGGAATTTTACCTTGCAAGCTTTTCTTTACACTGTCCTACAGGTGAGCTGTATGTACACTAGACTTGAGTACAAGTAATTTGGCTGGTAGTATAAGGCAGTATTTTGTTCTATTCTAGCCTACATAATTTTGGTGGATAAATACACAAGTCTATATGTCAGAATGATTATTATTTCAATAAGTGGTATGGATATAGGTAAATCCAAAATCCTGAACCCTGATGGAAATGGTAACAACAAAGACAATGAAATTGGAATGAAGTATAACAAATGACAGCATTTTAAAATGTTCCCAGGAATAAAAGTAAAAACAAAAAGCCACATAATTTCTTTAAACTATTACCTGTAAAAACACTAAGTTTTACAATATGTTATCATATCAATCATCAGAAGCCTAAAAAGGGCTAGTCTCTGTTGAAATCATTATAGACTGAGGATTGATACTACAATTTATGTTTCAGAAAGTTCTGTGCCTCATTTTATCTTAGTAACTCATCCATTTATTAATCATTGCATTGATTTGTTAGTTACCTGAGAACGTTTCAAGGAAAAAAAATAGAATGTAAATATCTGTGCCAAATTTTTCCTCTTAAAATTTTACAGACATGGAAAATATAATTGTTTACAAGAACACTTGAACTCAGATAAGATTAATCTTGGAACTGAATAGAGAAGTAACAGAGAATCCTGTCAGAAATTACATGAACAATCATTAGCATTTTGTTTGTTTTCTCTCTCTCTCCTCTCCCTCTTTCTCTCACTGCTACCCAGCATAAAGACTTGATTAAATCATAATAGCAAAAAATTTATACAGCACATAAAAGTGCAACACTTGCTTCACTATTTTATAAATATTTGCTCAGATGATATCAAGTAGAGGTCATCTTCTTGAGCCTGTTTAGCAAGGTAATTGAAAACAAACCAAGAAAATAAATATAAAAACAAGAAGCCATTCTCTAATCTCAGCATCATTGCTGCAAAATGACGCTGAGCCAATTCTTTCCTACATCCTTGGGGTGTGAAGTAATAGAGTCAAATGAAAATACTGACTCTCAATCATAGAGCAACTATTATATGAATCAGAAAAATGGTTTTTGTAAATCCCATAGCTTTTAAGAACTGTAACATTGCTTTGTTCACAAAGATGGGAAGCCCTGTAAAATGTTTCCTTCCATAAACACTTTGATTCTTTTTCATAGTTCTGTTGTACATTTTGTTAAGTCTTTGTACAATCTTGTTATTTCCTGCATATATACTTCTTACTGCTTCCTTATACTATATATTTTTGTGGACCACTTATTTGTCTGATAGAAAAAAGTTATATGCATAAAATTACAACTAACACCGATGGCACACAAAAATTTGAATGTTCAATTGTTACAAAAGCAAAATGCTCACTTATTAAATTCTAGAAAACACTACTACCTGAACAAAAATTTGCTCTTGAAATTTACCTTAATTCTGTTTACAAAGACAAGTTGCTTATACTGGAGAGCCTAATATTAACTAATACAATTTTTCTCCTTCATTGAATTACTGAGAATGACTGAATATCAAACCAATGACTATTTCCCTGATTGTGTAATTTTTTAAAGCAGGATATAAACAGAAATCCAGAAAAATTTCTGGTACAGATGAATGGATTAGTCGCCATGCAGACTTAGAAAGATGTAGGAAGTGTTTTAAGAGCAACAGTGAATCTTGGAAATAATAGACACCTGATTTAAAAAAGAAAACACAGAATTCAGTCAAGATATATATTGAGTTAGAAACTGGGAGGTGAGCATTTTAAAATATTATGAATCAAAAATTTTATGCGAACACATTCTTACATGAAACAAAAGGAAATCCTGGACAAAAGACCTAGGGACAAGCATTTCCTGTATTAGGAACAGGGAAAGAGGTATTCAGGAGTAAATGTTGCAACAAGTTCAGAAAGTAATCAGCTGATATTGAAACAGAGCATAAAAGATGTCAAGTATGAGTAAGAAAAGGATGCAAAAGTAAAATGTAAATAACTGTGCAGAATTGGAAATTAAACATTAGTATATGACATTAATAAGGGACCATTCCTTTGAATCTAAGTGACTTTAAAGGAAAAATATTTTCTTTTTATTTATTTATTTTTTATTAATTATACTTTATTCACTTTGTATCCCCCCATAAGCCCCTCCCTCACCTCCTCCTAATTCCACCTTCTCTCCCCCTTCTCCACACATGCCCATCCCCAAGTCTACTGATAGGGGAGGTCTTCCTCTCCTTCTTTCTGATCCTGTTTTATCAGCTCTCATCAGGAGTGGCTGTATTGTCTTCCTGAGTGGCCTGGTAAGGCTGCTCCCCCATCTGGGTGAGGTGATCAAAGAGCAGGCCAATCGGTTCATGTCCGAGGCAGTCCCTCTTTCCATTACTATGGAATCTACTTGGACACTGAACTGCCATGGGCTACATCTGAGCAGGGGTTCTAGGTTTTCTCCTTGTGTGATACTTGGTTGGAGTATCAGTCTCAGGAAAGACCCCTGTGCTCAGATTTTTTTGGTTCTGTTGCTCTCCTTGTGGAGCTCCTGTCCTCTCCCTATCTTACTATTTCCCACAGCTTTCCTGAGATTTCATGCACTCTGCCCAACAGTTGGCCATAAGTCTCAGCATCTGCTTTGACATTCTGCAGAGCTGAGCCTTTCAGAGGCCCTCTGTGACAGGCTCCTAGCTCGTTTCCTGTTTTCTTCTTCTGATGTCCATCTGCTTTGCCTTTCTGGTTGGGGATTGAGCATTTTAGCCCGAGCAAAGGAGAAAATTTTGACTCCATAAATTTAAGTATTTTATCAAATGGAAAAGGATCAAAATAGAACCATCAATATATAACCAAAATATACCCAAAAAATAACCATCAGAATATCCACATAAACTAAGTATCAACACTGTGAAGCATGGTAGCCTGGATACAGCTTGGTGGTTAACAGCACTGGCTGCTCTCTCAGAGTAACCAGGTTTGAGTCATAGCAACCACATCAGGTAGCTCACAGTTGTATGTAATTCCAGTCCCAGGAGACACATTGCCCTCTAGTCTACATGAGAATTATAGAAAGATAATGTAATTTTTATAATATTTTATTGACTATTTGAGAATTTCACATTATGAATTACAGATACACTCAGTTCCTAGTTTCCCAGGTCTGTCCCCACCCCATTTGGGGCTATCACACACACACACCAAAAAAAAAAAAAAAGTTCTAATTTGTGTTGTGCATATACTCACTGGAGTATGGTCAAACTCACTGGTGGCCAGCCCATTACCGAGGTCTGAGTCCTTCTCCACACATATCACCAGAATTGATCAATTGTGGAAAGCTACACTTCAGCATCCTACTCACAATTTTAAAGAGTCACCTTCACTGGCTTTCTGTCTAGGCTCTTTTCTGTGGGTGTGGGGTTTGTCACATAAGCCTGCCATGATCCTCTTTCTCAACTGTGAGTCTGCAGTCATCAATACCATTGGGGGTGGGGGAGTAGCTTCTTGCCTCTTACAGTTGGCTGAAGCACAGATCATGGACTTACAAATTGTTTGAGGTACAGTGGACACAACAGAAATCCACCTGGTCTCTGGCATCAGCTGCTGTCATGAACATCATGGTCTCCATCAGCAGGAGAAACCATGAACACCATCACATTCCTCTGTGGCAGCACAGGCCAAGGACATCACTACAGTCTCAAGTAGCAGTGCAGGTCGCTTGCATCAATATACCCCATCAATAGCACAGCCTAGGGACATCAACATGGACTTGGGTGTCAGGAAACATCTGAAACATTCTCATGGCCTTCAGGGGTATCACAGACCATGGACAGACATCAACACAGATCCCAGTTGCAATGGGACAACAGAGAATATAATTTCTAATTAAAATTAAGATATATTCATTTTGAGAAAAAAGATAAATCAAGGGAATACTACTATAATTTATTCAAGTCGGATTTTAAAATAAAATAAGTGAAAAACTAATACATATGTCTAAAATTAACATCAAAAAGACTCATGAATATCATTAATAAGTAGTTAAAGAAAATGTAGCAATCAAATAAACAAATTTTGCCTTTCATGGAATAAGAGTAAGTTGATAATGTAAATTTTCAAAATTGCATATTATTTGAAATAGTAGACTTTAACTTTCAAAGAAAGGAAAATTACATGAAAAAAAATATATATCTTCTTCTCACAGTGCACTGAGCCACAGATTGCTTTTAGTAGTTCTCAATTCTTTTATGATCAATCTGAGCAAAGATAGAAAATCAATAATGACCAGGAAAAGGTATGTTATATTGTTCAGATATGATGTTTTCAATACACATATCAATATTAATAAATCTGCAGTGTGAGGCTGTGATCCTACAAGGAAATATTGAGTTTAATGTATCGACTTTAGTTAGTACATTAAAAATCATACAAACTTGTTTCTTTAAGATAACTTTTGTAATAAGCCCCTAACATACTTGGAAAAATATTTTGTTTTCTATTACTGGAAAAGTAGCAAATAATCAATAAGTGTTTACTACTACTCTTAAAAACACATGTCTCAACTATTGTTTCTATTTATTGGAAAGTTAACCTAAGTTATAATGAATATTTTCTATACTTCACCAAGCAAATGTATGATTTCTATTAATATGTTAGGTTCTAATAAATAAATGTTAACAATATTTTTAAAAGGATCTGAACTGTTTATATTGTTCAGTGGCAAACTGTCCTGATCTTGACAGTTTTTCCTGTGAATAAATATATGATGCATTAGTTATTTTACTCACTATTAAGACAACACACCTGAATTATATATGCAAAGAAGGGTTTATGTCAAGTACAATTTGAGAGCTCATTCAATCATGACAGTGAAGACATGACAGCTGGAAATGTTGATGGCTTGTTACATTGCATCCAGAGTAGGGAAGAAGGAAGGTGACTGCTGACATTTAGCTTGATTTTTCCTTTATATTCAGACCAGGAGCCATACCAAAGAATGTTATCACCTACATCTAAGATAGATATTCCTAGATCAATGAATCCAGTCTAGAATGTTCCTCATAGACATGATTAGATGTCACTGTCCAAGATGACTTTCAACCCCATAAAGTTGACAAGATTAACAAATGGCTTGAATCCTAAGTTCTTTATCCAAATGCCATGTACTAAAATCATTTTCAACTCCCTATGAAACTGCAAGGACCTTGTGAAACTTTGGAATTTGTAGACAAGTGGAAGAAAATTAAGTCACTGAGTGCATGTCATTAAGGGGCCTATTTGGGCTCTTTTCCCCCTTTCTTTACTTTCTTTGCAGCATGAGGTGAATGGATTCCTTCATGTTCTTTTCTGTCTTGCTGTAGGTTCTAAGATAACAGGCCAATAGGCAAAGACTGAAGCCCCCATAACAAACTTTTTTACATTGTAGATATAAATTTATTACTATTATTATTTATTACAGTTTATTCAATATGAGCTATGGCCCTCTTCCTTCTCTCCCTTCCTCTTCTGTCCCTATGCCCATCCCCTAGTCCACTGATAAGAGAGGTGTGCCTCCCCTTCTATTTGACCCTAGCCTATCAGGTCTCACCAAGACAGGTTGTATTGTCTTCTCTGTGGACTAGCAAGGCAACTCCCCCACCCCCCCCCCACACACAGGGGAAGGTGATCAGAAAGCCTGCCACTGAGTTCATGCCAGAGAAAGTCCCTGCTCCCATCACTAGGAATCCCACTTGGAAACTGAATCTATGAGCTACATCTGAGTTTTAGGTCCTCTCCATGCACGAAATCTTATGAAAGATGGGAGAGATAAAAAGACCTAGATGAGACAGGGGCTCCAAAAGGAGACCAAATGAGCCATAAAAACTGAGAACTGGGGGTCTTGAAGAGAATGATACCCGAACCAAGGACAATGCATGGAGAGGACCTCTATAACTATTAGAATAAAACTTCACTCCTTTCATTTTTTTCAATTTGAAATTATTTTTTAATTTTAATTTTATATATTAATTACAGTTTATTCACTTTGTTTCTCAGCTGTATCCCCCTCCCTCTTCCTTCCCAATACCACCTTCTCTCCCTCATGTCCTTCCATGCCCCTCTCCAAATCCACTGACAGGGAGGACCTCCTCCTTTTTCCTCTGACTCTAGGCTATCAGGTCTCATCAGCACTGGCTACATGTATTCCTCTGTGGCCTGGTAAGGCTGTTCCCCCATCAGGGAGAGGTGATCAAAGAGCCAGCCACTGAGTTCAGGAGGACTTTGCAGCCAGTCCTGAAGATACCTGATAAACCAGGCTAGATGAAAGGGAAGGAGGTCCTCCCCTATCAGTGGACTTGGAAAGGGGCAGGGAGGAGATGAGGGAGGGAGGGTGGGGTTGGGAGGGAATGAGGGAGCAGGATATTGCTGGGATACAAAGTTAATAAACTGTAACTAATATTAAAAAATTTTAAAAAGGAAAAGATAATTAATTTGCTATTAATCTAACAATAGAGTCACTGCTCATAGCTTTGTTCATGCAAATGCTGTAGAATCATTCTATTTATCTTTTGAGAGGTCATTTAAAATGATACTGTTGTCTGGATACATTAAAATTCTACTGAACATCAAGTAAACCATAAGAAGACACTATCCCCCCCACCCCCAAAAATATGAGCAGGGGGTCTAAGTCTTCTCCATGCTTATTCCTTGGTTGGAGCAACACTTTCTGCATGCCCCCCCCCACCCCTTAGCCCATATTTGTTGGCTCTATTGGTCTTGTGGCACTCCTGTCCTTTCAATGTTCTTTTATACCCCACTCTTCCATAAGACTCCTTGCACTTTGTCCTGTGTTTGGCTGTGAGGCTCATCATAGTCTTGGATCCCATGGTGGGTGGAGTCTTTCAGAGGACATGTATGATAGGTTCCTGTTCTATTCCCTCTCTGCAAACACTTCTGGCATCTATTCTATTGCCCTTCTGAATGAGAATTAAGCATCTCATCATAGGGGTCTCTTCATTATTTAGCTTCAGCTGAAGAATGGATAAGGAAAAAGTGGTACATCTACACCATGAAATATGATTCACAGTTATTAAAAAGAAGGACATCATGAAATTTTCAGGCAAATAGTTAGATCTGGAAACAATTCATCCTGAGAGAAGTAGCCCAGGCCCTGAAAGACAAGCATAATATATGATAGAAGCTCACTTATAAGCTAATATTGGCCATAAAATACAGAATAACCATACTACAATCAATTTATGTTATTTTACAGACATTTTGACAGAGCAATGAATGCCTGATGAACAAGAACAAGATAAGTCTGTGCTTGATATGAATTAGACATTGGCTGTTTACTGAGAGAGTCAGAAATTTTGTAGAATGCCCCAATTAAAAAAAAAGAATGAAACTCAAAAGTGTTCTGTGTCTAATTCGTTTCTTGAAGTGAAAAGCTTATGGTTGTCAGTGGCGCAAATATTGAACGTAAGATGTTGAAAACCAGCTACCAAACTAGAACCCTCTTCTCTGTTCAATTCTGTCAGTTTACGTTTTACATATTTTGATATTCATTTATTAAATGATTAAATATTTATAATCACCATATATGTAACAGTATTAATACATAAATATATTATAT
The DNA here is from genome assembly GCA_028658305.1 of Pachyuromys duprasi. Classification (NCBI taxonomy): domain Eukaryota; kingdom Metazoa; phylum Chordata; class Mammalia; order Rodentia; family Muridae; genus Pachyuromys; species Pachyuromys duprasi. The sequence goes on along the minus strand of CM053765.1, from coordinate 71,900,678 downwards.
GTAATAATATTAATATTTACATATTAATATATCAATACATAAATGTTTTTATTTTGTAATGTTTTTCATTTAGAAAGCATTGTCTCATGTTAATGTAGTAACCTCTGCTCAATTTTGTGTATTGTTTACATGGATAATCATTTTCCATCTTTCCTTTTCAAATTTGTTTATGTCTTTGAATGACATAAAAAGGTCATGCAGATGGATCTTGTATTTCTGTGAATACAACCAAATCCTTCTTCACTGAAGCATTCATGTTGTTTGCATTTCTTGTAACAACTCAAATTGTTGTTTCATATTGCTGATTAATGTTTTGATTCCTACATTCTTAGGACATTTTTTGCCTGCTCTTAGAACATTTACCTTAATTTCTGTAACAAATTGTCATGTTTATTTTTAAATTCTCTGTCATATATATATAACCACAAAGCAATCTAAAGAGAAAAGACTGTTCAGATTAATATACAAAATACTTGCTTTTTTGATTTTTTTTCATTTTAATCCCTTTGGACTGATCATATGATAAAATTACATGTATGAATGTTATTTTCTCCCAAATGAAATGAAATATAAAATTACTTGGTGATAGCTATTACCTAGAAAACAAAGTACAAAGGTAAAATTAAACAATAAATAATTCTTAGTTTTAGATACATATCTTCAAATGTTTTATTAGTCTTTTAAATCATGTTGAAAAATAAGTGAAATTGAAAACTATCGTTTTAATGATACAGTCTTTAAACTTAGACTATTTACTTTTAATGAATTTTTTAACTTATCATATGACTTCTACTTTCTATTTACTCCCTTTGGTTTCATTTCACAAGACTTCATTGGATATCTTATGGAGAAGTTATAGTAACAAACATCACTGATTTTGTTTGTGAATATCCTAATTTCTTTCTTAGTTTTCAACAAGCAATTGTTCAGATGATGGATTTTTCCTGACCTTTTCTCATTTAACACTTTCATTATGTTGGCTTACGAACATCCAAAGGGTCAAATTAAGGAATGAATTTAAAACATACTGTGGGTTCCTGATAAATAATGGGTCACTTTTGTTCTGCTGTTTTTAATATTTTTTCTCTTTCCAAAACTCAACTATAATTTATTTCAATAGTCTCTTTGAAGACCTTGTGAGCATACTGAGCTTCAGTATTTAACAAATAATGAAAGTCTCCAAGCACTGTGCCTTTAAATATTCTTTCAGCCCCTTCTCTCTTCTTATGTTAGAAGCTGGTTGGTTTGACCAGTTTCCATGTGACCCTTAGGCTCAAGTCACTAGTCTTCTGTCTTTATCTCCCCTTTCTGTATTACCTCCTCAAAAATGTTCTTTGTTCTTTTTTTCAAATGTGTTGATTCTTTCTTACAATTTTTCAAAGCTCTTCAAGCACTTCAGTAGTAAATTTTTTATTTCAATCACCTTTTTCAATTCTATAAATTCTTTTTGATTTCCTCAAATGTTCTTTTTTAATCGAATATTTTCCTGTGGCATACAACACTCTAAAGGTGAAAGTCTTTTTTTGAACATCACATCAATTTGTTCAGGTACCTTTTGAACTTTCCTCACACCATTTTTTTTTTAGTTCATTGAGCATTTCTTAGAGTATTTTAAAATCTGTCTAGCAGGGTTATCAATAATGGGACTTTTTCCATTAAGAAACCACATAATACTTTTATTCATTGTAAGTACTTTACATTTTGGTTGAAGATTGCATATTTGAATATAATATTTATGCATAACACTGGAAATATGATTTTCCCTTCTCTGAGTTTGTCTACTAGTTTTGTTTATTCATTACATAGTTTTAGGTTATCTCTTTGTCATTGCTTAATCTGAGATATCAAACCAATTGAGAGCTCTTGTTAACTGTCCAAATATGTACAATTACTTTAGAATGCCCCAGTATTAAGTGCTCAGATTCTAAACAGAATCGTTTGAAAGAAAACAAAAGCAGTAAAGGAAAAACTGTGTTGGTTCTTTAGTTCCTTAAAAATCTCTTTAGTGGAGGCCAAAAGCCTTTTAATGAATGACTACTACCTACCAATGACCACACTCTCTCTGCATCTCTCTGATGAAAGACAACAAAACATACTAACTATAGGGATCAAAGCACAGAAGTCATGCATTTTATAAACTCATGTCTTTTCCCTCACTCTGTTTATTAAAGCTATATGTAGTCTCTGATGAACATATGTGCATATTTCTCTGCTCAGGGGCCAAATGGGCCTCTGGACCACTGAGCCCCAGAGCCAAGCCTAGTGAGTTAGCCAACTCACATCTTACACTGTTTAAAATTAGTAGCCATTTGCTGTCTAATCATTCCCATGGAAGTGAGCGGTTTCCAAAGGTCTCCAGAGATTCTAGTAGTTGCATTTAAGATATTAGGCCAACAAAACACTGGGCAAGGTAGAGAAATGAGTCCCTAGCACTCTCTGATCTGCATTCCTCCCCCACCCCCAGTGTTCTCTATATTATCCCCTCTCTATGCACATGAGGAAATGGAAACTGTTTCTAAAGTCAGAAAACCAGGAATTGAAACTAGGTCAATCTGACCCCAAATTCAGCTCATACGTTTTCTTTTCTCTAACAATTCATGAAAAAAGGATCATAAAACTATGAGAAGAAATCAACATACAGTAAGAAATTCTCAGCTTTTAAAAATTTCCATATTCTTTTTAGTTGCACAAAAAGAAAGAGATGTATGATTTGCGGTACACTGGAAAGCTTGAAAGAAATTAAGTTTATGGAAACCAATGACAACCAAGGCATTCACAATGTTATCATTTCATGCAGCAAAATGTAACAAAATTTTGGAGCTTCTAAAAACAAAACAACTACAGGGTACATAGTATCACTGTATAAAAATGACTTTTGATAAAGTAAGTAAAACTCTGATTTATCCCAGCGACAATCTGGACAATTAACCAAGACTTTCACAGTGAATCCATAATTTTTCAACTAAATTTCAAACACTTCAAATCATCCTTTGCAGTAAATGTCTAGGTTATGTGCTGTTTGTCTCCGTGGACTACTTTTAAAGAAGATAATTTAAAAATATTTACCACAGGTTATTCAGAAGAACTTCATAATTTTATAAAACTACTTGTGTCAAGAAATGTGTTGTGGAAGATGAAGCTTTACATCTAGAATGTAGGGATGAAATAATTTCTCTCGTACAAGGCTTTGTTTTTCAGTATTAACCAACTTTTCTAGACCCTATGAGGATGGCTCAGTAAATTAATGTCAAGACTCAGATTGGGATTCTCATTGGCTCTGGCTTTGGAAATATTTCAAAGCATTTGAATAAAGAAAATATCCACAATGTAATGCCTGTTAACAGTCTCCATACAGTAGAAAATTTGACCAACTTTATCCATCCTTGTGAATACTATTAAAATAAAGGTATCAATGCATTCTGTACAGTCCAACTGGAAGATAAGTATTTAACATTATAGCAGTGCCAGGTGGGAGAATGGGACATTTGATTAACTGGAAAAACACTGGGACAATAAACAAAGACAATGCTTCCATCAATGAAGCAGCAAAATCCTTTTCATTGAAAATCATGTACTTTCTCAAGCCTTGGGAAAGCATTAACAGCCGTTCAAATTAAAGGGTCATTTCTATGTCATGGGGGCAGTTACCTCTTCATTTGCTCTGTATAAAAGTGATTTTTAAGTCCACAATACTCACATGAATTCTTTAGAGCCAGAAGTATTTAAGTGCTAGGAATATTTAGGTTGATGTTTGACTACAGGAAGGCAATAGAATATATATATATATATGTGTGTGTGTGTGTGTGTGTATAGTTGCAAAACTATAATATCATTGTTTACAATACTAAAATCATGCATACTGAGAGCTGAAGCTGTAGGCTAGAGAGAGAGAAATGAGGTAGATGGAAAGGAGTAGAGAACATTCATGAGTTCAGGCAGTGCTAGCAGATTTCAGAGAATATAGCACTCACACTTCATTATTCTTTTGATTTTTATTTTTTGTATTAATTACAATTTATTCATTTTTTTTATCCCAGCTGTAGCCCCCTCATTCCCTATCATTCCCACTCTCTTTCCCTCATCTCCTCCCTTCACCTTTCCAAGTCCACTGATAGGGGAGGTCTTCCTCCCCTTCCATCTGACCCTAGTTTATCAGGTCTCATCAGGGCTGGCTGCATTGTCCTCCTGTGTGCCTCTTTCTGACAAACCACTGTGACCTCGGACAGAGCTGTAGTAGCATAAAGGGTAGGTGCTATTCTCCTGATGGTAGAGGCAAACTTGGGTGGTAGGTTACCCAGATTCATTTCTTTATGCCTTTGTGTTTGTGCCTAGGAACTGGGTTATTAAAGTGTATAATTTGCATTCTTATTCAAAATTAAATAACCATACTTCATTATTTGTAACTGGAAAAATGTGACGCAGAAGCATTGTACAACTGAACTGATACAGTTCCAAGGCAAGCTGATGTTGTGAGCTCACTGGATTCATCATTTAAACTACTGTGTCTTGTTTATAAGATCAAAGACATACTCTAATTCTTATTTTTTTAATAAATATTTTCCAAAGGTAAAGCAAGTTTACTATGTGGTTCACATTTCCTCCCTAATTTGACTATTTGTTTTGTTTTGTTTTGAATTTAACATGCACTTGACCTAGTGAACATCAGGAGTCTAGTTAACTTCCTTGCAATTTCACAAAATGCTGGAAACATAACTTAAAACCCTGAACACATAACTTTTAAATAACCCTTTATATATTTGTACACATTGAAGATTAGATAATAGTGTAAGTGTCTCAACTTTTTGACCATAAAATTATTTATTTTTTCAGTGGCAGTCTTACATTTTTAGTCTTTTATTAAATGCCATTTTCATTTTTGATTGTGTGTCTTTGTGTAACTAACTTGCAACAATAGATGTTTATCAAAGTATTTCTGTGTTCCCAGCACTGTCATGGCCATAGGGAAAGTAGCTAGCATAAGCATGATGAAAAATATAGTAACCAGGTCTGTTGTCTTGGGAAAATGGCTAAAATTCATTTATCTAATTTCTCTGTAGTGCTAGAGGTTAGCAGATTCATGTGTTTAGTGAAGTAAGCATTTAGGTCTTTTTCTTTTTTTTTTTTTTTGTATAGTCCAAGTACCAAAGACAGCATAGACAGCCATCTCAATGGTATCAGTGATGAAGAAGACCTGTATTTTACAATGCAATACCTTGGGCAAGTTTATTTTACAACTGCTATTGTTTAGAATATTGAATTGTCAGTAATACACATTAAGGTCATGAACTGGTAGCGTTATTAATTCACAAACAGACTATGACAATAATTAGATTATCTCAGAAAAAATCATTTCATAAATACTTCTAAGGAGAGAGAATAAGAGTCAAAAATGGAAACTATATGAAAACTGAAAATGAGAACACCTTTTCAACATATTTTCGATTTGTATAGCTTTGGATTTTAGGTTTTCTATAGTTCAATTATGTATTTTGTTCAAAAAGCTTACATTAATGTTTTTCAAGATAATCATGTTAAGTTCACTGTTATGTAGATGGTGTTCTACTGTCTTCTTTCTAGAATAAATGGTTTATACTCTCAGCTGTTTCTACACTGGCACTTTTACGTTTTGTGGAGAAAGACATTTTACATTCACACAGGCAGTTCTGTGGACTGAAGAAGTGTTTCTCTCTCAGTCATAGCCTTGGTACATTGGAAGAACTCAAACAGATTGTGAACCCAGGTTTGTATAGCACCATTACTTAGCTTCAGTTTGAGAAATTCCAGAAAACTTTTATCAACTTCACTTTTTCCTCACAGTCAAATGACTCATTATTGTAACTAGGTTCTAGATCAACTTATTTCTATAATATAAGGCACTGAACCAGGACCATCTACATACTGCATTTTACTATTGTCCATCTTTTGAGTATTTCAGCTTCCTAAGGACTTATCCTGTGACAACAGCTTTGGATTATTTTGCTACAAGATACTTTTAATTACTGTTACATGAGCAGTTTTCTTCTTAAATTTGATCATCAAGGCCACTGTGATGCAAATGCTTAGAGAAAAGGGAGGTTCAGTTTATTGGAAATCTGCAATACTAAAAACTGCAACATTAGTACTCAGGTTATTTTCTCATAACTGAAAATAGTAAGTAGAAAAAGGAAAGGTAATTTGCTGAGAAACTGTCTCAACATGGAGGCACAGAATAGTACTCTACAGCCTAAAGAGACTTGTATTATTTCTGGTGTATTGAAAATATACTTGCATACACCTGTGGGTTTTCTAGAGGAACAGTACAATGATCCAGTCAAAATAAACAAAACTATAATTTATCCTGTCATTAAAATTATGAACATTCAGAATCAATGTAAAGTCACCTTAAATGATAAAGAAAAACATTATTACATTCAATTTAGTTTTTACTTCATTTAATTTGTTTCTGTTTTTGGAACTACATGTTTACTTCACTCGTCATTATATTTATGTAGTGTTGAAACTGCATAGTTCTCTAACACTGTCAGATAATCTAGAGTAGTAGCAATCAGTACCATTAAGGCTACACTGAATTCAGTCTCCAAATAACCTCACATGTACAGACTTCTATGAATCACAACTAATGATCTCAGTCCATATACAAGATTTTAGAACTCAATGTAAAACTCACTATGAATGAAGGACATTTACTGTGGGTAGTAAGATAAATTCCAGTACATGTGTACAAGCTCAAATGCAAGAGATAAATGTTCTGGTATCAAAATAGTAATTTAATATTATTTCTGAATATTCAGTAGTTCTGTGAAATTGTACAATCCTCAAGTGTTTTTAATTTGTTCCCAAAGCAAATATATTAATTGAGAAGGTTCAAGTACATGAATTTATCATGTCCTTCCCTCTTAGAAACAAGTCAACAACATGACCTCAAAAAAATTAATGGAGGATTGGGGATGACTTTAAAATAGATTGGGTGGAGAATGAGTACATGCATGGCAACTTCAAAATAGGAGTCCTAAAGAAATAAGAAGTGGAATGAGCCCTACAGAAATTTTCAAATTGTAATTGGTAATGACACTCACATGAACATGAGTTATTGCACATTTCCAGTAAAAAAAAAGACAGCTATATTAATTAGGTTACATCCTGAAATTGTAGTAACCTGACAACCCAGGCCTCTTTTGGGGTAGGGTGTGATTTTAAAGTAAGGTTTTATCTTAATTATGAAAGGAGACATCTGAAGAGCAGTTTAAGCTTTACAGCACGAGAAGTTAACAAGAAAGAGTTCATATTTCTGGCTAAAGGCGATTAACCTGAATAAAATCTGTTTTACTTAAGAGTAAAAATGTCTAAAATTAAAGCTGTAATGAAGTAGGCATCTGGATATATAAAGCTGTCCAATTTACAAATGAGTTGAAAAACCTGTTCTACTTTTGTAGAAAATATTACTGAAAGAAAGTGTAGTTAGCTTTCATATTAAGCAAAAATATCTATAGTTCAAAGATGCTATTTTCACATGGTTGGTTAATCAAGTAAAAGCTACTGTTGCATTCTGAGTGTATTTTTGATATATTTTGGCTGCTGCTAATTTTTTTCCTTTGGAAAATTAATCACAGTGAAAGCAGATACTCACAGCCATAACACTTTTAATATTGATTTATATTTCACATATATCAATGCTAAATAAATAAACCAGGCATGGTGATGACTGTGACACAAATATGGACTAATGTTTTGCACAAAACAAGAAAAGTTAGCCTGCCATTGTGTTTATTTCTCACATGATCTCATGAGGATTATTGGGCAATGCATTTTTCAAATGTAACTTTTAAAAATCTATTTATTTGTTATTTATTCACTTTATATCCCGGTCTTAAACCCATCCTTCCTTGCCTCCCCGTCCCTCCTTCTCCTCCATCCCCCTCTGCTATTTCTCAACAAAGGAAAGCCCCCCCTTTCCATCCACCACAGCTCATTAACTCATATCAGAGCTGAGGTCCTCCTCTGTGATCTGGCAAGGCAGTCCTGCTAGGGGGAAGTAATTGATAAGAAGGCAAGTCAGTCCATGTCAGAGACAGCCCCTTGCTCCCCTTATTAGGGAACCCACACGAGATCTGAGCTGCCCATCAGTATATCTTTGTAAGGGGCCTAGGTACATTTCATGGAAGGTCTTTAGCTGGTTCCTGCTTAAGTCTCAGCAGGTTCCTCTTAATTAAGGTTTCTTGTCTCTGTTGGTCCTCTTGTGAAGCTAGTACATAAAAACTCAAATGGAAATATTTTTGATGAATTTCTAAATCTTAATTTTATAATGTTTCTTTATTTTTAAGAAATTCAAAATATAAGGACAAAATCATAAAAATAAGATTTAAAAAAGTTTTGATTTAAAACATGGGTTACATCTGAGCAGGGGTTCTAGGTTATAGCCATAAATGGTGTTTGGTTGAAGTATCAGTCTCAAAAAAGACACCTGTGCCCAGATATTTGGGTTCTATTGCTGTCCTTGTGGAGCTCCTGTCCTCTCCTGGTTTTACTATCTTCCCCTTCTTTCATATGACTCCCTGCACTCTACCCAAAGTTTGGTTAAGAGTCTCAGCATCTTCTTTGATACACTGCTGGGTAGAGTCTTTCAGAGGCCCTCTGTGGTATGTTCCTGTCCTGTTTGCTGTTTTCTCCTTCTTCCAATGTCCATCTTGTTTGTCTTCTGAATGAAGAGGGACTGTCTCTGACATGAACTCAGTGGTTGGTTCTTTGACCCCCACCCCCAAATGGGGAGCAGACTTGGCAGGCCACAGAGGAGGACAATGTAGCCAGTCCTGATGAGACCTGATAAACTAAGTTCAGATGGAAGGGGAAGAGGAAAATAGGGGAGGAAAGAGGGAGAGAAGGTGGGATTTTTAGGGAATGAGGGAGGGGTTACAGCTGGGATGCAAAGTTAATAAACTGTAATTAATATAAAAATAAAAATTTAATAAAAATATTTAAAACATGTTTAATGAATAAGATATTAAAGCTATACTTACATACATTTGTATGGAAAATTAAAAGGTTGTATAAAGTATAGACAATTCTCTCTTTAAAAAAGAAAGATAAAATGAAATTCTTACATATTTAGTAAAATCTAATTGTATCCCTTAGCCATCTCCTAACTCTCCATTGCATACTTGCTGCAACATTTCTCCACCCAACTTCATGTCATCCTGGTCCTCCCTGTCCTCATCCTCTTCCTCCTCCTTCTCCTACTCCTTCTTCTCCTTTTTCTTTCAAATCTGGATCCTGGGATCACTGAGAGAGTTTCAAAAGGCTTTTTGTTCCACCTGTGTTTTACACATTAGAAAGTTGCACTTAACTGCCCATGAGCTACATCTGAGTAGGGGGCCTAAGTCCTCTCCATGCATGGGCCTAGTAAGGGGAGCAGGGGCAGTCACTGGCATGAACTTGGTTACCTGTTCTGTGATCAATTCCCCCCTGATGAGGTAGCCTTACCAGGCCACAAAGAAAGAGGATCCAGGCAGACCTGATGAGACCTGATAGGCTAGAGTCAGATAGAAGGGTAGGAGGTCCTCTCCTATCAGTAGACTAGGGTAGGAATATGGTAAGAGGAAGGGAGAGTGGGACCTCAAGGAGGTAAAAGAGGGGACTGGGATTCAAAGTGAATAAATGGTAAATAATAAGTAATAATAATAATGAAAAAATTGAAGACAAAACAAAGTTGCACTTATGAAACAAAGCCTGGGAAATTTTTTGGAGCATCTAGATATCTAATATTTTAATACGTATACATTTTTATTGTATCCATAAAATTGGAGACTACTAGTGTTAACTCATTTTAACCAAAAGAGACTAGAAATTCTGTTTTCCAGGTACTATACTTACTAATTCAGAGGAAGCTCTATGATTCATGAAGATTTGTGAAGAAGCACATTCCACTAGGAATACAACATATAATGAGAAAATCTGAAAGAACAGAAATGATTGAACTTGGAGCATGATTTCTTCATAGCTACAAGTGTTGGTAATGACACCTATGCCTTCACATAAAGGCCTTGGAGATTAGAACATGAGAGAAAGCTAGAGTTGGGTTGCCTCACACTCATAAAATTATTTACATAGAATGTGTTGATAGTTTGCTCCCAGAACTGTTTAGAAAACATATATACTAACATGTATACATATTAGTAACATATGCGGATATTTGAGTAACTGTGATGAAGCAGAATATCATGTTGAAGATAAAGGATATCCTTTATATACGTGATATTTGGCCTCATCAAAGTTCACAACTAAATGGAGCCAATCAAATATGTATCAATACCCATGAAACCACAAATATTTCTTTCATATAAGCCATTTATCTCAGAAATTATGTCAAAGGTATAGAAGCTTTCTAGGACCCATAGGAAATGGAGCTCCAACATTTTTGATGTTGTCCTTTGGCATGTTTAAACACCATCAAATGAGATTTACTAAAGGAGCATAGTGGTTGCTAATGTTCTAATCATGCCTGATAATAATAATAAAGAGGCTTGAGGTTGTCTAATTAATTAATTAATTATCACTCTGACTTTTTCCTCCATGACATTTCAAGAACCACGTTCTCCCATTGTTAGATCTTTCAAGGAAGATCAGTCAAGGAAGACTGTTGATTAAACCATTGCTATGTGAAAGGAAGGCATTAGCAAGACGTCCTCCATAGAACATGGAAGTGCCAAATTTAGTATTGATAAGACAATATTGATGACATAAGTTTGTGTAATATTGTACGCATATACATCTTCCCAAATAGTAATTTATGTGAATTTTTTCAGCTTATTTTTTATGTGCATGCTAATACACAATCCATTTGAAAGAGATGAAGAGAATCCGTTTCCCAAATACAAGCCAATCTTCTTTAATAAACAGTGAGTTTACGTGCATTCAAGTTTCAAGTAGATATAAGTATTAGCTAAAAACTGAAAATGAATAGGGGTGGGTTGACTCAGGGAACAGAATAAGCAAAGTGGTTATTCTGACAAAGGATTTACCTCAGGTTACATTCCTCATTTGTCTATATAAATATGCTTAATTCCTTTCACAAAAATGAGTTTAAAAAAAGAAGGGCTATAGGTAAATATGACAATCATTACTGCACTGCATTTTTGAAAAGAGTTAAACATTTCAAAACAGATCAGTATCACAATTCAGAGTGTTTTATGCATTACTTATTATTTCATTGTTTTATTTTATTATATTTGCATATGTGCTGTTCATCTTTCCTCTGAAGTTGGGGAGATAGTATGAAGCAGTGTCCAATTTTGTGGGTTGAAACAACAAGGGTTATGTCCTCTTCGGATAGCCAATATTCCTTGTTTATCAAACAAACAAACCTGATGTGGAAAGGTCAATAACGTAAAAGTGGAACTTGCCAAGTTGGATATTTATTACATGCTTTTGTAAAACACAAAAACAAAAACCATAATTTAACATTATTTTTGATTATTTTTCTTTTTAATTAAATGTTTATTTTTAAATTAATTTTTGTATTAATACAGTTTATTCACTTTGTATCTCAGTCGTAGCCCCGTCCCTCATTCCTTTCCCAATATCACCCTCCCTCATCTCCTCCCTGACCCTTTCCATGTCCACTGATAGGGGAGGACCTCCTCCCCTTTCATCTGATCCTGGTTTATCAGGTATCTTCAGGACTGGTTGCAAAGTCCTCCTCTGTGGCCTGGCAAGCCTGCTCCCCACTCTGGTGGGGGGAGGTCAAAAAGCCAGCCATTGAGTTCATGTCAGAGACAGTCCCTATCCCCTTTACTAGGGCACCCATATGGATACTGAACCGCCATTGGCTACATCTGAGCAGGTGTTCTAGGTTATTTCCATACATGGTCCTTGGTTGGAGTATCAGTCTCAGAAAATATCCCTGAGTACAGATATTTTGGTTCTGTTACTCTCCTTGTGGAGCTCCTGTATTCTTCAGGTCTTACTAACTACCTCTTTTTAATTTTTAAAATAGTTTATTTCTTGCCACTCTATTCACAAAAGGCAGGAGATAGAAACAATATGAATGTCTTCCAATAAATAAATAGATAATAAAAAATGGTACATACATACAATGAACTTCTATTCACCTGCCAAAAAAAATTACCAGGGAAATGGATGGACTTATAAAACAACATGAGTGAGAAAAACCCAGACCCAGAAAACAAAAACTCCATGTTTTGTCTCATTTGCAGTTTCTAGATTCAAATCTTCAGATGTGAGTATACAGCACAGAGTAATGTGCGTGCCAGCACACACACACACACACACACACACACAAACACACACACACAGGAAAGTATAAATAAACCATATGGTAGTTGTTAAAAAGGGAACAGTGGCTATTGGTGATAAGAAGTGGGAAATGAATCATCCACCATGACCAAGTAGGCTTCATCCCAGGCATGCAAGGGTGGTTCAATATACGCAAATCCATCAATGTGATCCATCATATAAACAAACTGAAAGAGAAAAACCACATGATCATCTCCCTAGATGCCGAAAAAGCATTTGAC
>CM053765.1:71864058-71887648 GCA_028658305.1 Pachyuromys duprasi | reverse complement strand
CCATTCTATAATCCTCTACAGTCAGTTCTCTGTTTAGCTCCATACCCCATTTTTTAATTGGATTACTTGGTTTCTTGCTTTTTAACTTCTTGAGTTCTTTATATATACTGGATATTATCCCTCTGTCAGAAATAGGATTGTTAAAGCTACATTTATATCCTTCAACTTGCCTTACATGAGAAGCAGTTCAACGTCCTCATTTTTTATTTACACAAAAAATAGTGGAAAATCAGGGACAAGGCAAGGCTGCCCACTCTCTCTATATCACTTTAACATAGTACTTGAGGTCCTAGCTAGAGCAATTAGACAAGTAAAGGAGATAAAGTGGAGACAAATCAGAAAGAAAGAGGTCAAAGTATTACTATTCACAGATGATATGATACTATACATGAGTAACCCCAGAAATTCTACCAGAGAACTCCTTCGGCTGATAAAAACCTTCATCAAAGTGGAGAGATACAAAATTAACTCAAAAAAAAAAATTCAGTAGCTCTCCTGTATACAAAATACAGAGGCAGAGAAAGAAACTAGGGAAACAACACCATTCACAATAGCCACTAATTACATAAAGTACTTTGGTGTGACTCTAATCAAGCAAGTGAAAGACCTGTTTGAAAAAAAAAAAAGAAATTCATGTCTCTGAAGAAAGAAATTGAAGAAGATATCAGAAGTTAGAAAGATCTCTCATGCTCATGGAAAGCTTTGATTATCATAGTCAAAATGGCCATCCTGCCAAAAACAATCTACAGAGTCAATGCAATTCCCATCAAGACACAAACACAATACTTGACAGAATTTGAAAGAGCAATTCTCAATATTATACGGAAAAACAAAAAAACCCAGAATTGTTAAAACAATACTGTACAATAACAAAAAGGCAAATAAGATAAACATCTGAAGAGGGAGAAAACTGAGAAACAGGACAGGAGCCTATCACAGACGGCCTCTGAAAGACTCTACCCATCAGGGTATTGAAGCAGATACTGAGGCTTATAGCCAAACTTTGGGCAGAGTGCAGGGAATCTCATGAAAGAAAGAAGAGAGAGAGATAGAGGGGATAGGAGTTCCCCATGGAGAGCAACAGAACCAAAAAATCTGGACCCAGGGGTCTTTGCAGAGATGGGTAATCCAACCAAGGACCATGGGTGGAGGTAACCTAGAACCTGTGTACAGATGTAGCCCATGGCAGCTCAGGCTCCAATCGGGTTCCCTAGTAAGTGGAGCAGGGGCTGTCTCTGACATGAACTCAGTCTTGCTCTTTGATTACCTCCCCCTAGGGAGGGGGGGAAGGCAGCTTTACTAGGCCTCAGAGGAAGACAGTGCAACCAGTCCTGAATAGACCTATTAGGCTAGGGTCAGATGGAAGGGGAGGAGGAGCTCCCCTATTAGTGGACTAGGGAAGGGTCATAGGAGAAGAGGGAGGATGGGACTGGTAAGAGATGAGGGAAGGGGCTACAGCTAGGATACAAAGTGAATAAATTGTAATAAATTAATAAAAGTAAATAAACAGTTGTACAAAAACAAAAAAGAAAAAGGATAAAAGGAACCAGCCTTTTCCTCTGTCTCTTGTTCTCTCTCTCTTTTTCTCCTCTCTCCCTTTTCTCTATTGGGTGTCCCCCTTTACCTCCACCTGCCACATCTCTCTCTCTCCTTCCCCCTCTCTCTCCATCTCCATCCAATAAACCTCTTTCATATTACATCTGTTGTGCATGGAATACTACTCAGCAATTAAAAACAAGAAAATCATGAAATTTTTACTCTAATGGTGGGAACTAGAAAAGATCATCCTGAGTAAGATAATCCAAAAGCAGAAAGACACATATGCTGTATACTCACTTATAAGTGGATTTGGTCATGTATTATAGGCCCAAAATACTAAAATCTATAGTCCTAATGAAGCTAAACAACAAGGAGGATCCTAGGGAAAATGCTTAATCTTCATTCAGAAGGGCAAACAGATAGACATCAGAAATAGGAGAAGACAAGGAACAGGACTGTTGCCTTACAAAGAGGACCTCTGAAGGACTCTACCTACCAGGGTACCTAAGGAGATACTGAGACTCATAGCCAAACTTTGGGAAAAGTGCAAGAACCTTATGGAAGAAGAGAGAGATAGGAAAACCTAGAGGGAAGAGGAATCCAAAAAACACAGACCCAGGGGACTCTACTCAGTGGAGGGCTCTTTGATCACCCCTCCTTGCAGGGTTGGGTGGATGTAGCCTTGCCAGGCCACAGAGGAAGATGATACAGTCAGCCTTGAGGAGATTAGATAGAAGGGGAGGAGATCCTCCCCTATCAAGGTACTAGAGGAGATCCTCCCCTATCAAGGTACTAGAGAAAGGGCATAGGGGTAGAAAAGTCTGGGTGGATGAGACTAGGAGGAGATGAGGGAGGGGGCTGTAGAAGGGATACAAAGTGAATACATTGTAATTAATTAATTAAAATATATCTGTTGTTCTCCTTCCTGATGAAATTTTGTCTGAACTTGTGTAGATCTTGCACATGCTGTTAAGATCATCCATTTATGTTTTAATTGCAGTATGTATTTTGTTGTTGGATATCAATAAATTTTGATTAGCTTATGGATAGCAATCATTTACCCCATGTATCTGCTGAAAATATTTTCTCCTACTGTGTACTGTTATTCTCTTCATGTGTTTTACTGAACAAACATTATTTTATATTTTTTCATAAAGTGTACTTTATCCTAGAACTCTTTGATGCCTTATGCCCTTGTCCTGTATTTTGAGAAATATTATCACAACTAGAGGATATAGGTTTCTAGTCCTATAATTTAAAAAAAACGAGAGTCATTTAATATAGTTTTTGTAATGCAATTCTGTGTTTATGATCATTTCTCTAATGTATGTCCAATTGCTGCAGCATGACTTACAAAAATGGGTATTTTTATTTTAACATTAAAAATAACTTTAACTCAGAAAAGAAAACAAAAACAAAAAATGATAAAAAGAAAAAAACCTTAGCTCTTAATTATTTAACAAATATTATGTATAATTCATTAGTAATTTTTGTTGTGTTTTCCTTATCCAGGTTAGAGAGTTACTAATTGTATTGATCTTTTGAACTAGCCAGCTTTTATTTTCAAGGACTTTTCTGTAGCTGTTTTCAATATTATTGATTTCTGTTTTAATTCTGATTACATCTTTGTTCTGCTTGCTTTCAATTTTATTTCCACTTGCCTTGTTTAATTTGGGGGGGGGGATAAAAACTGGATATTCATTTGATACTAAAATTCTCCCCTTCCTACATTGCTCTGACAGAATCCTATTATTGCATATTTATTTGGCCATTTACTCAGTGTGTGCAGATGTGTGTGTGTGTGTGTGTGTGTGTGTGTCCATATGAATGTGAGTGTGTGCATGCCAGTGCCATGGCATATTTGTGGTCATAATAGGTTCTCTCTTCCTACCATGTGGATTAAGGGAACTGTACTCTGGTCATTATATTTGTCAGCAGAGGCTTTTTACATGCTGGGCATCTCTGTGGCTTCACTGCTTTATGGGAGTTTTTAATATTTTTATTTAAATTAAATATGTATCTTTAAAAGTTTCTACTTTGTAAAAAGGTTCTATCCACTCTATAAATGAAAACACAATTATTTCTTTTTATTTTGGTCCTTCACTCTTAGGCATATATCCAAAAGATGCTCAAGTATACAACAAGGACATTTGCTGAACTATGTTTGTAGCTGCCTAATTTGTAATAGCCAGAACCTGGAAACAACCCAGATGTCCCTCAGTTGAGGAATGGATTCAGAAATTGTGGTACTTTTACACAATGGAATACTACTCAGCAATTAAAAAGGAGGAAATCATGAAATGCATAGGCAAATGGTGGGACCTGGAAACGATCATCCTAAGTGAGGTATCCCAAAAGCAGAAAGAAACATATGGTATATACTCACTTATATAGTCCTATAGGATTGGAAGGTCATGCTGAAATCTATACACCTGGGGAAGATATACAAGAAGGAGGACCCCAGATTGGTATGATCAATGCTCGTCTAGATGAACCAATGGGATGGAAATGGAGGATAAAACAAGCAACAGGACAGGAGCATACCAAAGAAGGCCTCTGAAAGAATCAATATAGCAACGTATCAAAGCAGATATTAAGACTCACAACCTGCAAGAAATAATAATAAAAATAGGGGGAGTTAATAAGACTTGTGGAGAACAAGAGCTCCACAAAGACCAAACTGAGCAGGGCACAGGGGTCTTCTATGGGACAGTTTCTTTAACCAAGGACCATGTATGGATATGTCCTAGAACCCCCGCTCAGAAGTGGCCCATAGTAGCTCAGTATCCAACTGAAGACCCTAGTAAGGGGAACAGGGACTATTTCAGTCATGAACTTGATGGCCCACTGTTTGACCCTCCCCCATACATGCCAGGGAGTAACAGCCTGGCTAGATCCCAGGGGAGGACATTGCAGCCAGCCCTGAGGAGACAAGATTAACTGGGGTCAGATGGAAGGGGAGTAGATCTTCCCCTGTAGGTGGACTTGGAGTGGGTGGGGAGGAGATGAGGGAGGGATGGGGAGAGTGGGAGGGAAAGAGGGAGGGGGCGATGCCGGGGATGCAAAGTACCTAACCTCTGATTGATATAAAATTTAAAAAAAATAAAAAATGCTTTATAAAATATTTGTGAGCTAAAAATGTAGTGCTAGGTAGAGTGGTACATGTCTTTAATCTCAGTATTCTGGAGGCAGAGGCAAGGAGATCTCTGTGAGTTCTAGGCCATTATGTTCTACATAGTGGGTTCCAGGAAAACTATGCTGCAAAAAAAAGAGCTTGCATCAAAAAGACAAAAAAAAAAGAGTTTAAAGTTTTATATTGGGGGCTGAAAACATGGCTCAGTGTGTTAAAACACTTGCTGAGAAGCCTGGACTTTAGAGTTTGATCCCTGGAACCCACGTTTTGTTTTTTGTTTTGTTTTGTTTTGAAATTTATTTATTTATTATTAATAAAAGATTATTCACTTTGTATCCTACCTGTAGCTCCCTCTTCCTTTTCCAATCCCAACTCCCCTCCCTCTTCTTCACCCATGTCCCTCCCCCAGTCCACTGATAGGGGAGGTCCTCCTCCCCTTCCTTCTGACCCTAGCCTATCAGGTTTCTTCAGGACTAGCTGCATCATCTTATTCTGTGGCCTGGTACAATATGGCTGCTCCCATCTGCGGGAGAGGTGAGTAAAGAGTAGGCCACTGAGTTCATGTCAGAGACAGTCTCTGTCCCCATTACTAGAATACCCACTTGGACACTGAGTTCCCATGGGCTACATGTATGTAGGGGTTCTAGTTTATCTCCATGAATGGTCCTTGGTTGGAGTATCAGTCTCAGAAAAGACCACTGTGACCAGATTTTTTGGTTCTGTTGCTCTCCTTGTGAAGTTCCTGCTCCCCTCCAGGTGTCCCTCCACTTTCATAAGATTCCCTGAACTCTGCCCAAACTTTTGCTATTAATCTCAGCATCTTCTTTGATACCTTGCTGGGTAGATTCTTTCAGAGGCCCTCTGTGGTAAGCTCCTATCCTGTTCCCCATTTTCTCCCCCTTCCTATTTCTGTCCCACTGGCCTTTCTGAGTGAGGATTGATCATCATACCCAGGGTCCTTTTTCTTGCTTAGCTTCTTTACGTGTACAGATTTTTGTAGGTTTATCCTATATTGCATATCTAATATCCTCTTACAAGTGAGTCTATACCATCTGTGTCTTTCTGCTTCTGGGATACCTCACTCAGGATGATCTTTTCTAGATCCCACCATTTGCCTGAAAATTCCATTATTTCCTTGGGAAAGAGCCTTGAATTCATTGGCATAGGTGACCACTTCATGAACAGAACACCAACAGCACAGGCTCTAAGATCAACAATCAAAAAAAAGGGACCTCACGAAACTGGAAAGGCTCTGTATAGCAAAGGACCCTGTAGTCAGAACAGAACTACAGACAGAAATAGTATCCTCACCAACCCTGTACCTGACTTTGGGGTAATATTCAGAATATATAAAGAATTAAAGAAGTTAAAAAGCAACAATTCAAGTAATCCAATTAAAAAATGGGGTACAGAACTAAACAGAGAATTCTCAATAGAGGAATATTGAATGGCAGAGAAGGAAATAAATGCTCTAAATCCTTAGTCATCAGGGACAAGAAAATCAAAACAACCCTGAGGTTTCACCTTACACCCATCAGAATGGCTAAGACCAAAAACTCCAGTGACAACTGAGGTTGTGGAGAAAGGGGAACCTTTCTCCATTGCTGGTGGGAATATAAACTTATGCAACAAGTTTGGAAATCAATCTGGTGCTTTCTCAGACAATTAGGAATAGCACTCCCTCAAGATACAGCTATATCACTCCTGGGCATATATCCAAAAGATGCTCAAGTACACAAAAATGACATTTGCTCAACTATGCTTTTATAGCAGCTTTATTCATAAAAGCCAGAACCTGGAAACGATCCAGAAGTCCCTCAACTGAGGAATGGATACAGAAATTGTGGTGCATTTACACAATGGAATTCTACTCAGCAATTATAAATAAGGGATGCACATTTTGAAACAAGAAAACCAACTCCCTTACATTGTCTTCTGATTTACATAGGCACTCAATGGCATGTTCCCCTGGCACATACAATAAATAAAGGTAATAAAATATCTTTAAACCTTAAACAGTAAGTTTAATCTAAGCTTTCTTCTTTTGTACCTACGAATATTTTTGAGTGGTTTTTTACATTTGCTTGTGGGAAAGAATTCTTCTATGGATCACATGCTGTCCTCTGGCTTGTAATCGCCTCCTCAGCTTTCTCTCTGCTAGATCTGTATCATGCACCATCATGTCCTACCTTAGAAATGTGCTTTAAATCTTCATCTTTGAAATTATTTAGTCACCTTTCTATTAATATTTTATTCAATTCCACTGCGGTTTAAGAGCAGAGACTGAATAAAGCCTTTTATTAACTTTTAAGATGTTTTATGACACATAATTTTCCCTCGCACATCTGGAAGAGTTTAACAATCAGTAGCTGCTTCTCTTTTCCAAAGTCAAGTTGATTGTGAAATAATATAGAAATTTCAGTTCTCCTTAACTCTGTCCAGGACACATTGCTGCGCAGTCAAGTATGGGACTGGGGACTTCAAAAATAGTTTCGTGGGTAAATGCTTGCCACTCAAGAGTGAAGAGCTTAGTAACTACATAAAGCCAGACATTGTAGCTCACATCTGTAATGTCAGTGATCTTGCAGCAAGATTAGAGAGAGAACAAGAGAGAGAGAGAGATGCATGATATGTATTAAACTCTTTAGACCCAAATAACTGTTCTTTAGGCTATTTGAAGGAACTTCTAAAGCAATGTGTCTTTTCAAAGTTGTTACAATTCACAAACAGACACACACCTACCTGCAGATCATTTTTTTTTCGAAGAAAGGAAGAAATCTTTAAGCAATCTTTTATCACCTCAAACCTAATTCTATTTTTTGTTAATATTGGGATGTCAATCTTAATCCTTAAATCTGCCTGTTAACTTCCTATATGTAGAATAAAGAAAGTGACCTATAAACAATTTCCACTTTTATTTTGACTTTTTTCAACATCTTATGTCAACGCGTTCATAGTGACAGTCTTTTAAGTGGTGATCTGAGCTTCCCTACATACATAAAGGGTCCACAGACACAGATGAATCTCTCTGTTTTTAATTTAAATTTATTTCTTATAGTTTATTCAGTTTACATCCCAATTGTGCCCCCTCACTCATCTCCTCCTTGTCCCACCCTCCATCCTCCTTCCCCCCTATTCCCCTTCCCTATTTTTCAAAAAGGGGGAGCCCTCCTCCTCTACCATCTGACCCTAGCCCATTAAGTCTCATTAGGACTACTTGCATCCTCTTCCTCTGCAGCCTGTCAATGCCCCTACTAGCTGGAGTGATCAAAGAGCAGGCATCAGAATCCATGTCAGAGACAACCTCTGCTCCCCTTACTACGATAACCACACGAAGACTGAGCTACCTATTGGACACATCCGAGCTGGGGTTCTAGGTCCTCTTCCTGCATTGTCCTTGATTGGTGTATCAGTCTCTGCAGGCCCCCATAGGCCCGATATGTTGGCTCTGTAGTTCTCCTGTGGAACTCCTATACCCTCCAGGTTTTTCTATCTCTCCCTTTTTCTATAAGATTCCCTGCACTCTGCCCAAAGTTTGACTATGAGTCTCAACATCTGTTTCAATACCCTGATGGGTAGAGTCTTTCAGAGGCCCTCTGTGAAAAACTCCTGTCCTCTTCCCTGTTTTCTCCTATTTCCAATACCCATCCTGTTCATCCTTCTGAATGAGGATTGAGCCTCTTCCCTAGGGTCCTCTTCATTTAGCATTTTTAGGAGTATAGATTTTAGTATGTTTATCCTATATTATATGGCTCATATCCAAGTGAACATATACCATGTGTCTTTTTTTGCTTCTTGGTTACCTCACTCAGAATGATCTTTTCTAGGTCCATCCATTTGCCTGAAATTTTCATGATTTCTTTGTTTATAATTGCTGAGTAATATTCAATTGTGTTAATGAACCACAATTTCTTTACCCAGTTTTGGTTGATGGACATCTGGGTTGTTTCCAGGTGCTGGCTACTACAAATAAAGCTGCCATGAACATGGTTGAGCAAATGTCCTTGTTGTACACATGAGCATCTTTCAAATATGTACTTAGCAGTGGTATTGCTGGGTCTTGAGTAGCACTATTCCTAATTTTCTGATAAAGCATCAGATTGATTTCCAAAGTGATCATATAAGGGTACATTCCCACCAAAAATGGAGGGGGAATTTCTTTTTTTAATTAACTTTTATTTTTTTATAGTAGTTACAGTTTATTCACTTTGTATCCCAGCTGTAGCCCCTCCCTCATTCCTTCTCTGAGGTACACTGAACTGCCATGGGCTACATAATTTCTTCATGAAAATATTTAGGTAACAAATTAGCCTTTGTCCCTTTATTCCAGATTTAAGCTATTTAGGCTTGATATTACTTATTGATCTATCTAATAAAGAAGATGAATAACAAATAGAATATTTAGAAATAAAATGTGTAAGTTCTTTTTTTTCCCCAGAGCTGAGGACTGAACCCAGGGCCGGGGTAAGATGATCAGTCCTCACTCAGAAAAGCAAACAAGATGGACATTGGAAGAAAGAGAAAACAGGAAACAGGACAGGATCCTACCAGAGAGGGCCTCTGAAGGACTCTACCTAACATTGTATCAAGGCAGATGCTGAGACTCATAACGAAATTTGGGGCAGAGTGTGGGGAAAGTTATAAAAGAAGAGGGAGCTAGAAAGACCTGGAGAGGACAGGAGCTCCACAAGGAGAGCAACAGAACTAAAAAAAAATCTGAGCACAGAGGTCTTTTCTGAGACTGATGCTCTAACCAAGGACCATTCATGGAGATTACCTAGTACCCCTGCTCAGATGTAGAACATGGCAGCTCAGTATCCAAGTAGGTGTCCTAGTAAGGGGAACAGGGACTGTCTCTGACATGAACTCAGTGGCTAGGTCTTTGACCACCTCCCGCAGATGGGGAAGCAGCCTTGCCAGGCCACTGAGGTGGATAATGCAGCAAGTTCTGATGAGACTGGATAAGCTAGGGTCAGATGAAAGGGGAGGAGGACCTCCCCTATCCGTGCACTTGGAGAGGGATATAGGAGGAGATGAAGGAGGAAGGGTGGGGTAGGAATGGAAGTAGGGAGGGGACCACAGCTAGGATACAAAGTGAATAAACTGTAATTAGTGTAAAAAATAAAAATTTAATTAAAAAAGAAATAAAATATATAGTTCAGCATCTACTCCTGTTTAATTTTGTTTTGATATTACTTCAACTATTTAATTTTCTATTTTGAAGAATTCCAAGATTTTAGATATTTCAAATCATATTATAATAGGACTTTCTTTTTGTGATGAAAGTTTGATTTTCTGTTTGTGATAAGTTTGATAAACTTTCAAAGTGGTAATGTCTAGGGATGAATATTTGACCCTCTGTGTGACAAACCATTAAAAGGTATATTACTCATCACACTGTCCCATGGATGTAAATGTATGTACACTTTAGCTGTTTCAATCCCCTTGGTTTCTAAAGGTTATTTTATATCCATGAGGTATGTAATATTATTTTTAAAATTGCTTTCTTCTTGTACTAAGCAAATCTTAATGGGTACCTAGTAGGCATAATATTGATGGCAATTCTTTTTTAGCTTGTATTTATTCTGGCAGTGTGAAAATGGTATTTAACTTTGTTACTCACACACACTACAATCTAAAACATTATCATTTATAACAGTAACAAGAATGCATAAAAACACAGTGTCTCACATACTCTATTTCCTTTATATTCCATATGCTAGTTTGACATAAATGGTTTAGAGCTATTTCTCTTCCTTGGGGCCAAATTTTTCAATCTCCCATCTCTGACAACTGTAATACATATCTCCAAGAGTGAAAAACAACTGGTAGAATAAGAAAAAAAATGAATCCCACAGGTAGAGTGTTCATGGCAAGGTGTCACTTTGTTCTTGTAGTTCTTTCTCTGAAACTCAATGGCACGAACACATGAAATGAAAGCATGTCTGGAAATTATTATGTTTTTAACTGCTTAGGAGTTAGTTGATATACCAACTAAAATTTCATATTTCCTATGCCACATTTTGCAATCATGATGAAAAATGATAAATGGACATAATTTTCCTTAATACATTAATATACTTTATCTACAGAAATTAATTTGTTTAAAATTTTATAGTTTCACATTATAAAACAATGTGCATAAATGGCTTTTTCTGAAAAACCAATGTTATTTTACTCTATTCTATACTACCTTTGATTTTCATCAAAACAAAGCCATTAGTCAGCTAGACTTAAAAACAAGATCATTGAGTCTGCATGGTTGTTGACCTAAATTTGTTTGCCAGTAGTTAAAAAAATTAGATAATATATTTCATTCTAATTTCTGCTAAAATTGTTTTTGTAGGAACACACATACTGTTTTAATACCATAATTTGGATGATTTCTACCATCATACTCTCTTGTATTATAAAGAGAATTCACTTCCTACATATCACAATTCTTTTTTAATTTTTATTTTTTAATATTAATCACAGGTTATTTACTTTGCATCCCAGCATAGCACCCCTCCCTGATCTCCTCCCTGTCCCTTTCCAAGTCCACTACTAGAGGAGGTCCTCCTCCCCTTCCATCTGACCCTAGCTTATCAGATATCTTCAGGACTGGCTGCAATGTCCTCCTCTGTGGCCTAGCAAGGCTGTTCCTCCCTTGAGTGTGGAGGGGATGAGTAAAGGAGCCAGTCATTGAGATTATGTCAGAAATAGTTCCCGTTCCCCTTACTAGAGAACCCACTATGATAGTGAGCTACCATGGGCTACATTTGTTTAAATATTTATTATAAAATATAGCATATGCTTCAAAATGAATAAACAGTACTAATATATCTAAATTATTTACCCTATGCTATTTTGTAGGGTTGAAGAGCAGAAATAAGATAACATACTTTTTTTTTCCTACCTCCTGCCCAGACCGTGCAACACAATTATACCATCTCCTCAAAAAAGCTGTTTAAACACAAAATTACTTAGTTGTTCATTCTAATTAACACTTAATATTTAGTAATTGAAGAAATCTCCTCATTTATTGGATGATTATAGCGTTTATCACTGTTTCAAGTAGCAAAGTTGAACATATCCTTCACAAATAAAAATTTAGTAAAAATGAACAGAGAGAACCAAAAAAGGAACTAATATGATTCTTTTCATATACTACAATGCACATTCTGAGGTTGGAAAGTGACTCTTTAGTGGAACAGCTCAGTGGAGACACTTCTGAATGTCTATTCAGAAACTAAGGCTGTTGAAAAAATACAGCTTCTGAATAGCACTTGAAACTTACATGAATTAAATATAAACTGTGACTCAAACACACACACACACACACACTTATACACAAACATGTGAGTGTCTGTTACAAGAATGATTCTTAGTAACAAGAAAGCAGAAGAGACAGTACAATCCAAGTCTTAAATTTTAAATTGTAGATTTCAGTAAAGTCCTTCAAACAATAGCAAATAATGTATCAATCTTCTTAAATACAGGTGTTACAAAAATTATTTCATGAAAATAGAACTTTACCAGTAACAAAACTGACCACTTTGCTTCTTTTCATCCTTGATTTATTTTGGAGATTCTGCTTTTTTTTTTCTTTTTAATGTTGAAGAGAGTTCATATGCAGGTGCTCAGATCTTTGCAGTCAAGATTTAAAAGCATGAATAAATGATAAGGATTTTCCCTCTAAGGCTCTTTATTTCTTCCACAATTAACCAAGAAACTGTATATATTGTTTTCTTTACTATTTTTATATTACTTTGAACTTTATGACATAGTGGTAGAGTTGTTTATGATCTATAGAGAAACACGACTTCAGAATCCAAAACAAAAAGCCACTTGCAATTACAGGTTCTTTTCTGGTGGACTTTTTTTTTTACTTCTGTGAAGTATATAAATTAATTTTATTCTACAGTTAAAGTACTGATGCCAATGGCTGAAACTTATTTTTTAATTTGAAGAAGTTTATGTTCTCATGTAATTTTTATCTTTGTGTTAGAGAGAGGTAACATGTCAGACAGATGTTTTCCCATTTCTTTTGTGAAGCAACTCTCACAGAGAGGCAGAAAGAAAGACAGAAAGTAAGATGGGATCCTCAAACATGAAAAAGACATGACACTTCTATATCCATGTGGCAAAGTTTGCTGCTCTCTGCTGTAAGATATTCTGTTGTCATTTTGCCTCCTGAGAACTATTACTATTCTAAGTTGTATGTTACTATTCTAACTTGTGTGTTTGTACTTGTAACTGTGAACTGGAAAAAATGAGAATGTCAGATTTTTGTGATTTAACTGTAATTTTTGGCTTTCTGTAATGTCTTTTTTTTTTAATCCTAAAATAGACTCAGATGCTGGAAATGTGACCATTAAAATGAGGATGCTACACAGCCTGGATAGATAACTAATTTCATTGTTCTTCTCTTTGTTGAGGGACTAGAAATCTTATCTCAACAGTGTCAGAACAGTAGAGACCAATTTAAAATTGGTAAGATTTCTCCGTACTTTTTTTTAAAGCAAACTTTATAATAAAAAATACTCCATAGACATCCACTCTGTCTGGTACTTTCTTTTGATTTGATCTGACTAGATATTGCTGGAAAAGTGGAAGAAGGAATGAAATCTAGAGCTCCATTAGTCAATAAGGAACAAACTTTCACAAAATATTAATATGTCATCAACAACCTGATATAAATCTACTTCTTGGATCATTAGATTTATCAGTCCTCACACACACACACACACACACACCACTGTTTAAATTACCAAGAGCTTAATAATTAAAAGCTCCCACTTACTTAAAAACATTAACGATCAAGGTTAGAATCAGTGTGCAGGTTCAGTGCTTTTATCACAAGAATTGCCCACACTTACTG
Source organism: Pachyuromys duprasi (assembly GCA_028658305.1). Classification (NCBI taxonomy): domain Eukaryota; kingdom Metazoa; phylum Chordata; class Mammalia; order Rodentia; family Muridae; genus Pachyuromys; species Pachyuromys duprasi. Next base: position 71,874,113 of record CM053765.1, on the reverse strand, counting down.
GACTACAGTTCACCTTTCTTTTCTCTAGGCCCAGAGAAATGTGTCCTTGAGTCTACCCTTTGACACAATGAACATAATATTAAAACCTGCTTTACATAAAACCTCTAATGTTTTTACATGACATCATATGAGGTACCCTTATCTGTGAATTCTATTTAGCTTCTTCAAGGAACGGGTCGATGGGATTCTTAGCTACTTCCACATAATTTTTTTCGTTTTTGTTCCTTTTCTTTTATCCAGTACTGCCAGAATTAGGAGTGACTGCAGGATCAATGTAAAGGAAGCTTTGTGAATTATCACTCAGGAAAATATTATGTAGATATTTTAAATAATATCGGAATCTTTTGCCATTTTATACAAGCACTTGAAAATCCTTGTAAATATTAATTTGTTCTGTCTACACCATCATTCAGGAAGCTCCATGTACGTAATAAAGAAGAAATAACTGTATGTGATTCAGTGGAGATGATATTGCTGTGAGTTGCTTTGTGTATTTGTAGGGAAGACTGTGTGAACGTGTTTACATTTCTCTTTGATAAATACCTAGGGATAAAACAAAATTTAGGCCAAAGCTACAAGCACCATGCACAGTGAAAATGAAGACACTGAAATTAGGTCTCGTTCAAATTGTGTTCATCCTGACTTTGCTATCACACTATCTTTCTTTCCATAAGATTTTCGGGTATTTTTTAATTAACTTTTTATTTTTTATATTAATTACAGTCTATTCCCTTTGTATCCCAGCTGTAGCCCCCTCACTCCTTCCCAATTTCACCCTCTCTCCCTCATCTATCCCCCATGCCCCTATCCAAGTCCACTAATAGGGTAGGTCCTCCTCTCCTTCCATCTGACCCTAGTCTATCAAGTCTCATCAGGACTGGTGCATTGTCTTCCTCTGTGGCCTGGTAAGGCTGCTCCCCACTCAGCCGGAGGTGATGAAAGAACCCACCACTGAGTTCATGTCAGAGACAATCCCTGTTCCGATTACTCTGGAACACATATGGACACTGAACTGCCATGGGCTACATCTGTGCAGGGATTCTCGGTTATCTCCACGAATGGTCCTTGTTTGGAGTATCAGTCTCAGATTTTTTGCTTCTGTTGCTTTCCTTGTGGAACTCCTGTCCCCTCCAGGTCTTTCTCTCTCCCACTTCTTTCATAAGATTCCCTGCACTCTGCCCAAAGTTTGTTCATGAGTCTCAGCATCTGCTTTGATACACTGCTAGGTAGAGTCTTTCAGAGGCCCTCTGTGGTAGGCTCCTGTCCTGTTTCCTGTTTTCTCCTTCTTCTAATGTCCATTCCATTTGTCTTTCTGGTGAGGTTTGATCATTTTACCCAGGGTTCTACTTCTTGCTTAATTTCTTTAGGTGTACAGATTTTAGTATGTTTTAAATTCTCATTTATTTCATGCATAGGGGTGTCTTGTCTCCTTATATGTCTGTCTATGCCCCAAATGTGTACCTCATGTCAAAAAAGTTCCCTGAGAGGAAGTTAAGTTTTCTGAGACTGGAGTTGCAGGTGGTGGGTTGAGAACCACCATGCAGGTGCTGCCAGCTGTACCCAGGTCCTCCCTGAAATCAGCCAGTGCTCTTAACCATTAAACTACCCCTCCATGACACAGGATTTTCTCCCTTAATGGTCTGAATTGTTCTCTAGCTTACAATGAGCAACAACAACGAAATCCAGTGTATACTATGGAAACATCTTTTTTTTTTCACTAAAATATGATTACTTTATTTCTCTTTTTTCTCTTCTTCTCTCAACCTTTCCCGTGAGTCCTGTTGATTTCCCTCAAATCCATAACTCCATTCCCTTTGTTATTGTTATATATAAATATACATTAAAGCATGCATAAATATATAAATACAACTTGTGAGTTAAGCAACTAAGGAACTCTAAGATAGGGAAAATTAGCATTCATCAGGCAAGAATCTACTAATTGGTTATTCAATACAGAATGATCAGCCCTGAAATGATAACAGCACTTATTCAGCATGCAATGAACCAATAGTAAGTGATGTTTGTTTATAGTCACTCTGTTGCTATAATAAATGTTGAATAGTATATAAATATTTATGATTTACATTTTCAGTTTTAAAAAAGCCAGGCATCCTTGTTAATCCTCCCTGGCTTTTTTATTTTATTTTTCAATCTTGTTGGTCCTTTTATTTATGATGTGCTTTAATGCAATGGTGCATCTGAAATGTAATGGCTAATTTAATCCCTCCATTTCCACATGGCCACAGAGCACCCAAACATTTGTTCAAAGTTATTCTTGATAGTTCTAGATGGTGTTTTAGGATGATATTAATATTTAAATCGATAGCATAATGGACATTAACTGCATTAATGTGGTGGACATCAACAGATCATTTAATGGCCTGAATATATAATGTTGATCCTTGCCTGATTCACAGAATATCTGATGTCTGGCTATGAAGATATATATATATATATATATATCATATTCAACCTGACATACAGTATATAGGTTTTGGGGGGGGAGGGGGAGGGAGTGATGAAGGAAATACACCAACAAACTAACCTGGGTTTCCAGTTATTGCTTGGCTTTGCAGATAGTTACGCGTCCATTTCTATTTTCACCTGAGCAGATTTCTTATCATAATTTTACACACACACGTGCGCACACACACGCACACCATCTCTGCAAAATTTTAAAACATATGTTCTATGGAATTCAACACAATGAACTAAACAATACACATAAAAATGTGGAAGACACAGACACTTGCCTGTGTCAAATCAAAATCAGATTAAGTTATTTGCAACTTAAGCAGCCACCCAAGTTGGAAAAAGACTACACAATAACTTCAAAAACATGAAAGGCATTCCCAATCCTCAAAGCGATCCTTTCTTGTCCAGGTCCATTTTGATGGGAAGCCTCAGAGCCAGGAAGCCAGTTGTGAGACAGAGTTAAAAGCATCAAGGACCGAAATCTGTGGTCTAGAGTAACAGAAATCACCAGCAAGTGAGGAAAGAAAGTATTTCTATTCAATTACTTGCTTGAAGAAACCAACTGGAAATCTGAAGGGTAAAGTTGAAAATAAAGCCTCTCCCAATCTAGGTGTCAACCCATCCACCCACTTCCTCTATACAGAAGCTTATCTGCCTTTGCAGGGAACATTTGATGTTTCCTCCAAGCTGACCTTCATTTATAGACCAGTATCTTTTAGCGATGAATCATTCCTGTAAGATCTCCTGGGGTTGTTTTTAAGCAGATATCAGCTTATTTTTGAGAAGCATATAGCTTTACTTTCTAATGCTGCACTGGATTAAATGTATTCAAATACATTATCTCCTTTGAATTTTGTTTTTGAAATGCTTTGCAACCATCCTGTATTTATCTGTCCTGAAGTGGAAATGATGTACATCCTCTGTGCCTTCAGAATATCCTTCTCATAAGTTCTTTATATCATTATTATTTCAAAGACCACATCAGAGTTTCATCACTGAGATATGGTGAAAGTGACTACTATTCTGTTGTGTTATTTAGCTAGATGGCATTTTGTTAGAAACTTTATATTAAGGTTTTAAATAAAATTCCTTTAAATTAAAGTTTTCTTGTATTTAAGATAATCCCTACTTATAATAGAAAGCAGATAACTAAAATGCCTTATTTCAAAATTCAGCTTCTTGCAAATAAACATGGAGTGTTCTCTGCAGTTCTGAGGAAATTGTTGGAATTATTCGTAAATCTTCAACTCAGTAAACATCCATTGAATGTCTGTGTGCTGCCTGCATATAGGGAATTTCTACACAATGCTTCTGTTCTTGACTACCAAGTATATTCATCTCTGGGTCACATGTATATTTCATAATAACAGTATATTTTATATTATATTTTTATTTAAATATATCATATATTACAAATTATATTACAATTATATATTATAAATAGATAAAATGTATAGTATAATAACTGCAATAATCAGGAATTATTGAATTTTTAAAATTCAGTTTTTCTCATCTCTATCCCCTTAGTTTTATTTTTCAGGAGCTGTTTCTTATATGAACTAATAAATTTTCCATGCACAAGATATAAATTATGATTTTCATTATATTTCTTGTAAAGTTCAAACATTTAACCATGCTTAAAATTCACTTTATGATCTCATCATATTGGTATACAAACATCTCATTTTTTTACGTTTATCTTGGCTGTGGAACAACATATGCTATAAACATCAAAAGTTCTTGGTGCTTCTTGAATGGAACACGGTGTCTGAAGCTTCCTCACTCTTGCCAGCATGCATTTCCTTCCAAAGTAGATTATACCTTTAAAACCTTGAGCCACAATAAGTCCTTCCTTCTCCAAGCTGTATGTCAATGTGAAAAATAAACCAACAGCCAAAACCAAATATCATTGCATGAGCAGATATTAAGAATAATGAAACCCAGAGAAAATATAGCAGAAATATAGCAAAGCAAACGAATGAAGAATTTGGAGCTTTTTTGTAGTTACCAGTATTCGGGTAGATGAACTCTTGACATTCTTTCTATTAAGTTTATCTAAATTGAACAAGTATGTATTGTATGATTCAAAGAAGGAACTGGAGAAGATATTTGACTTTTGGCTGAGGACTGCATTAAAGGAAAGAGGTAGAAAAGGGCTGAGTAGTTTTATGAGAAAGTTTTATGGTCTGGATGAAATGTGAGATCATATCTTACTTTTGAAAGAAATCTGTTTCAGAAATTTCATCAGCATGGCAAGTGATATTATGTAATAACATCAAGATAAAAATGACCTTTGAATTTCATCCCAACCTTGCTATCAGAGTGGGAAAAACCATATCAAAGAGACGGCACAAAACAGAAACTACATACAATTACACAGTTAATTTAAAACATTTTGGCTTCTATATTCTCAAATTAAATCACTTTGAGAATCAATAGATATTTGGTGATGAGATAATTATCTTATAAAATATTAATTGGGATGACTGCACATATTTAATTATTTTATCAACTATTTACTTAGAAATGGTATTTGTGAGTTTTGATAGATGACCAAAGAGAGTTTTCTTTCTTTCAAAATATGTTAAACTTATGAGCTGATGTTGCTAAATTTCAGATCTAACAAATATGTAGTTAATAATGTTCTTAGTCAAATTAACACTTATATAATACTTTAAAAAGAAAAACAGGAGTTATTAAAGATCAAACATTTGCTTTAAGTCACATATTTATAGAAGCCAGGTATACATCTATAAGCTCAAAGATTCCTGACATGATTTCTGGTCATTTAAATGTATTTTTTTCTATGTAGCTATATTTTGGCTACAAATATATACATGGAAGTCTTAAGGTCTCATCAAAAGATGTGTAGTTTTAATTAAACATAACATAACATAACATAACCAATGATATGTAATTTTGTTTAAAATTAGTGAATATTGGAATATTCTTATTTCTTTAATTTATTGTCGTAATTTTATACTTGGGTATAATATTTTTATCATTTCCACCCCTTCCTCTGCTTCATTCATCTCCTCCTGTGTAATCACTTTCCTTTCTCAAATGAATGACCTGCTATTTCGTTACTAATTACATGCACAAATTCATGTTTATAGAAGGTGTATTATCATAAAGTACCAGCAATGGAGTGATATAGCTAGACCTTGAGGAAGCACTATTCCTAATTGTCTGAGAAAGCACCAGAATGATTTCCAAAGTGGTTGTACAAGTTTACATTCCCACCAGCAATTGAGTAGGGTTCCCCTTTCTTTATATCCTCTCCAGGATGCATTGTCACTTGAGGTTTTGATCTTCGCCGTTCTTATGGGTGTAAAGAGAAATCTCAGGGATGTTTAGATTTCCATTTCCCTGATGACTAAGGACATTGAACATTTCTTTTAAGTGTTTCTCTGCCATTCAATATTCCTCTACAGAGAATGCTCAAGTACACAACAAGGACATTTGTTCAACCATATTTGTAGCACCTTTATTTGTAATAGCCAGAACCTGAAACAACTCAGATGTCCCCCAACTGAGGAATGGATACAGAAATTGTGCTAAATTTACAAAATGAAATACTACTCAGCAACTAAAAACAAGGAGATCATAAAATTTGCTGGCAAACGTTGGTAACTAGGAGAAAAGCATCCTGAGTAAGGTATCCCAGAAGCAGAAAGACACATATGGTATATACTCACTTATAAGTGGATATTAGACATATAATGTAGCATAAACATACTAAAATCTGTACACCTAAAGACGCTAAGCAAGAAGGAGGACCCTGGGTAAGATGATCAATCCTCACTCAGAGAGGCAAACGAAATAGACATTGGAAGAGGGAAGAAACAGAAAAGGTCAGGACCCTGCCACAGAGGGTCTCTGAAAGACTCTACCCGGCAGGGTATCAGAACATATGCTGAGACTCATAACCAAACTTTGGACAGAGTACAGGGAATCTTATGAAAGAAGGGGGAGAAAGAAGAAATTAGAGGGGACAGGAGTTCCACAAGGTGAGCAAAGAAAAGATATCTGGACCTAGGTGTCTTTTCTGAGACTGCTACTCTAATCAAGGACCATGCATGGATATAACCTAGAACCCCTGCACATATGTAGCCTATGGCAGCTCAGTATCCAACTGGTTCCCTAGTAAGGGGAACAGGTACTGTCTCTGACATGAACTCAGTGGCTGGCTCTTTGATCATCTCCCTCTGAGTGGGGAGAAGCCTTACTAGGCCACAGAGGAAGACAATGCAGCCAGTTCTGATGAGACCTTACAGGCTAGGGCCAGATAGAAGGGGAGGAAGTCCTCCCTATCAGTGGACTTGGAGAAGGGCATGGAAGGAAATGAGGGAGGGTGGGATTGGGAGGGAATGAGAGAGAAGACTACAGCTGGGATACAAAGTGAATAAACTGTAATTAATAGAAAGGAATTATTTTTTAATATTTTTATTTTATTTTATTTTATATTAATAACCTGTGATTAATATAGCCCCCTTCCACATTCCCTCCCTATCCCCCTACCCCTCCCTCATCTCCTCCCTGCCCCTTTCCAAGTCCACTGATAGGGGAGGACCTCCTCCCCTTCCATCTAATTCTAGCTTATTAGGTCTCTTCAAGACTGGCTGCAATGTCCTCTTCTGTGACCTAGCAAGGCTGCTCCTCCCTTGGGGGTGGGGGGGGAAAAGGGTCGAGAGCCAGCCATTGAGTTCACGTCCGAAATAGTCCCTGATCCCCTTACTAGGTTACCCACTTGAATACTGAGCTACCATTTGCTACATTCAAGCAGGAGCAGGAGTTCTAGGTTGGAGAAACAGTCTCATAAAAGACCCCTGTGCCCTGATATATTTGGTCCTTGTAGAGTTCCTGTCCTCTCCTGGTCTTACTAACTCCCCCTTCTTTCACATGATTTCCTGCATTCTGCCAAAGGTTTGGTTGTGTCTTAATATTTGCTTTGATACACTGCTAGGTAGAGTCTAAAATTAAAATTAAAAAAAAATAAAGTACCTGCCAATGCTCTTAAAAACTGAGTCATCATCATTCCAGCCCCTCAGACTTGTACTTGTTTTTATTTCAGGATTTGTCTGCTGTCTTCCTTTTTGATTGTAGGTACGAGGGTTGATTGATGTTATTATGGTTTTAGTACCATTATGTAGATATTTTATAATCATCCCCTTCTCTCACGGCAACTTATATATTCTGATTTGTATAAAGGAACTACAAATTAGCTAAGATTCTATTTAATAAGTAACATCATCTTAACTTTAAACTAAACCAAGGGAAAAATAAAATATATATTTGTTACTATCCTAAATAAACAAGTTTATGTTTCAAATATATGTGTCTGTTAATCCTCAGTTATTTACTGAGTGTGAAATTATTCTTTTAGTTTTAGTACGTAAGCCCTGCTTTGCACCCTCAAAGCTGTAAATACAGCCATGTCCTCTTTCAGGGAACCAACAAACCTTCACACCATGCTTTCAAGGACATCATCATGGTTTGCATTATTTATATCTCTGAAATGCATATGCAAAACTTCATTCTCTAATGTCCTAATTAACACATATGTACTTCACTAAGTTCTTTGGCGTACATCTAATTTCTGATAATGAATCAAGTAAATTCTTCCAAAACTGTGAAACTTATTTAAAAATTTCCGCCTGAATTTATATGGGCTTTGAAGATGCTAATTAAATCAATTAAATATTAAAATTTCAAGGACTGAAACATAACAAAAGTATTCTCTTAGAGTTCTTAATAAAAATGTGTGCTTCTCACAAATCTCAGGGGAAGTAATAATGAATAGAAGCATTCATTATTACTTATCAAATGGTTCTTCAAAGAAATATAATAAATTTTGGAAAAATCTGAGTTTCATCACATTAGTTTAGTTAATGTATATTTTCATCCCATGCTTCTTTCTGTTTTGATATTGTCCATGTTAGACATACATCTGAGTTTGTCCTGATTCTGGCAGTCAGAGGTAATCCTCTTTGAATCACTCTGATTAGCCAGATTATTTTGTAGGTTTTTATATTTTTAAATCATTCTGGAGTAATTCATACATGATACTACATTCATATTCTTACTCTACCCTCTTTACCATACAACTCTTACCCTTCTCAATTCAATATCCCCATTCATACTCAATTCATGAATTTTAAAAATAATTGCATACACACACATAAACAAACACTCACATAAATATGTGTAAATATTGCTGTCCGAGTCTTGTTACTGTTGTTCATGTATCTATTGGCTAGGGCTGACCACTTTGGATGAAATGACCTATCATGGGATTCCTTTATTTAGGGGATTTATTATCCCTCTCTCAACAGCCATTAAAACATACAGCTCTCTATCCAAGGGTGTAACTTTGTGAGATTTCCTGTCATGTAGGTGGGCAATGTCAACTGGTTCTGTCACTTCTTAGGTCATGTTTAGGTAATCATATATTAATATTTCATGGGTCCATATGCTCTGTCACTGAATTTCTATGAATTTCATAAAACAAAAACTTAATAGAAAATGAAGAAAATTATGCTGTGAAACCTGCCTGAGGCCTTTCAAGTTATGTGAATATCATTTCATTAATGTTAGGGAGTCAAAGAATTCTAAATTATTTATGTATATTTAAGACATATGTATGTTTCCATGTATATGCATACGTACATTCTGTATAATTTAGGTAAATATGAAACAATGAGATTGCATGAAGCTTTATCAAACTATCTTGCTGCTATTTGCCCCTCCTTCCTCCTTCTATATCTGTATCTGCCTTTCTAACTCCTCCTCAGCTGGAGTCATCTGTCATTACATTTCCCACTTCTTTTATTTTATTTTATTTTTTTTATTTATTTATTTTTATCTCAATCACAGGTTAGGTACTTTGAATCCCAGGCGTAGCCCCCTCCCGCATTCCCTCCTACCCTCCCACTCCCTCCCTCATCTCCCTCCTCCCCGCCCCCTCCAAGTCCACCAACAGGGGAGGACCTCCTTCCCTTCCATCCAACCCCAGCTTATCCTGTCTCCTCAGGGCTGGCTGCAATGTCCTCCCCTGGGATCTAGCCAGTCTGTCACTCCCAGGATTGTATGGGGGAGGGTCAGAGAGTCAGCCATCAAGATCATGACTGAAACAGTCCCTCTTTCTCTGAGTAGGGTCTTCATTCCTACACCAAGCTATCATGGGCCTCATCTGTGCGGGGGTTCCAGGCCACATCCACACATGGTCCTTGATTGTAGAAACCATCTCATACAAGACCCCTGTGCCCTGCTCAGTTTGGTCTTTGTGGAGCTCTTGTTCTCCCCAAGTCTCACCAACCTCCCCCAGATCTATCATTACTTCTTGCCCTCTGTCAGAGGCTTGATCTCAAGTCTTAATATCTGCTCTGATACATCGCTACATTGACCCCTTGCCCCCCAGAGGTCCTCTTTGGCATGCTCCTGTTCTGTTGCTTGTTTTCTCCTCCACTCAATGTCCATCCCATTTGTTCATTCAAACCAGCATTGATCATACCAACCTGGGTCCTCTTTCTTGTATATCCTCTCTAGGTGTGTAGATTTCAGCTTGAACTTCCTATCCT
>CM053765.1:71827009-71863958 GCA_028658305.1 Pachyuromys duprasi | reverse complement strand
TGGAAACAACCCAGATGTCCCTCAGTTGAGGAATGGATACAGAAATTGTGGTACTTTTACACAATGGAATACTACTCAGCAATTAAAAAGGAGGAAATCATGAAATTCGCAGGCAAATGGTGGGACCTGGAAACGATCATCCTAAGTGAGGTATCCCAAAAGCAGAAAGAAACATATGGTATATACTCACTTATATAGATCTATAGGATAGGAAGATCATGCTGAAATTTACACACCTAGGGAAGATATACAAGAAGGAGGACCCAGGTGGATATGATCAATGCTCGTTTAGATGAACAAATAGGATGGACATTGAATGGAGGAGAAAACAAGCAACAGGACAGGAGCATACCAAAGAGGACCTCTGAAAGAATCAGTATAGCAACGTATCAAAGCAGATATTAAGATTCACAACCTAGCCTTTGGCAGAGGGCAGGAAGTAATCATAAAATAGGGGAAGTTAGTAAGACTTGGGGAGAACAAGAGCTCCACAAAGACTAAACTGAGCAGGGCACAGGGGACTTATATGAGACAGTTTCTCCTGCCAAGGACCATATATGGATATGGCGTAGAACCCCCGCTCAGATGTGGCCCATGATAGCTCAGTGTCGAACTGAAGACCCTAGTAAGGGGAACAGGGACTATTTCAGTCATGAACTTGATGGCCCACTGTTTGACCCTCCCCCATACATGCCAGGGAGTAACAGCCTGGCTAGATCCCAGGGGAGGACATTGCAGTCAGCCCTGAGGAGACAAGATGATCTGGGGTTGGATGGAAGGGGAGGAGGTCCTCCCCAGTTGGTGGACTTGGAGTGGGCAGGGAGGAGATGAGGAAGGGATGGGGAGGGTGGGAGGGAAAGAGGGATGGGGCTACGCCTGGGATGCAAAGTACCTAATCTGTGATTGATATAAAAATAAATAAATTTTAAAAATAAATGTAGCTTTAGTGGAAGTGGCTCTTGGTTGCCATTCAAGGGGGTGAGAGAGAGAGAGAGAGAGAGAGAGAAGAGCACCAAAATATCCAGATTATATGGTATTTAAGAGTGAAAGCCCCTGCCTTGGAAAGCTTAGGGAAGAAGATGGTGTCACCAGCTATTCCCAGCAGCAGACAGATACTGAGGAATGTTCGGAGAACCTTGAGCTCTTTGTCTTGGGCCTGAAGCACACCAGTCCAGCCTTTTGTTGATAATAAGTGAGTAACAGGTGGAGAGTCTCTTCTGGCTACTTCTTGCTGACACCAGGCCTGCTGTAGGGAGGTCAAAAGGCTGAAATGATGGCCCAGTCCAGGAAAAACAGGTTGTTTTGATGCTCTTCAGGTTCTCTGAGAACATTTATGGTTGGAAGGGAAAAGTGAAGGTCCAGCTTGATGTAGACTGGGAGGTTAGATGGGAACATCTGTAGGTAGTTACTTTGGATCTAAGAAACACCTGGGTCTATCAGGACACTGGAATATATATATATATATATATATATATATATATATATATATATATATATATATATATTCCAGTGTGTGTGTGTAATCTACAAGGGTAGATTATGGGGACAATTCCTTTAGGTGTATATTTAAAACTTCTGGGAGAGGAGGAAAGTTTGGATCATAGAAGAAACTTGAACAAGGAAGCGCCTTTTACCTGAGAGAACCTATATTTACCCTATTGCTGACAGTAATTAAAAGGGTTTTGCTTTGGGTCTGTCATCTAAGAAAACTGAAGCCAAGTTTGATTACAGAGGTTTGTAAGCTTAGAGGCCCTTAAAGCAGGCACTAGATATAGAAATCTGAAGTTCTCCAGAAGACATCCCAGAGGAGAATCTGGAAGAACAGACAAATGGACTATTCCCATTGGGTAGGTAGGAGTCAGTGACCTCTCAAGCATCTCAAGAGCAAAGTTTGACTCAGTAGATTAGTATGGCACAATCTATTCTAATAGCACAGTTGCCCATAGCAGACACAGTTTACCTAGCTAGAATTTCTCAGATGTGTGAGAAGGGGAGAGAGTTGAAACCGTGCTGGTAGAGAGATAATATCACCCAGGGGAGAAGAAGGTCCTATATGAACAGTGTAGACGCAGGAATGTGGCAATCTGGTAGCCAGGAATTGATGCTAACCAGAAGGGAAGACTCGCTAATCAGCCAGTGTTGGATGTAGGAATATAGAGATCAGGAGGCCAGAAAAGGGGAGTCCCAAACTAGAGAAAGGGGAGGAATCTCACCCTCCAAGATAGGCAATAGGTGAGAAACTCAAGCTGTTGATTGACAGTATTTATCTGGTTTCCTTTTAACCCGAGAAGTGGATTCAAGTGATTTCCTGCAGCTTCCAAAAATCCCTACAGTGTTACCCTGGTCTGAATGAGGGTGGTGGAGGTCACAGTAGTCATTTATCCTCCACCAGACCAAGAAGCTTGAACGATGGAAGTGTCTGTGGCGCTTGTGCCTTTTGTGCTTCCACGGCTGAGCTCAGCGGGCAATCCTGATGGAGCTGACTTTTGACTATACTCCTGCAGAATGGGGCATTGCTGATGCCTCATTTTTTCTGCGGGAATGCTGACAGCCTCAGAGTAACAGCCAACATCTGGAACACAGTTTTATGCCGTACTTGATCCTATCGAGAAGGCTCCTCTCCAGCTTTAAAAATTATGGTAACTCAGGGACTATACTCAGGTGTTCGGGTTAGATGGCAGTGAGGCCATGTCTACATCTGTAGGACCATTTAAAATGAGAATTGCTCTTAGTCTAACAGGAATAATTTAGAAGCAGGTTGTGTCTGAGTCCGTAGCGGACATTCCAATAGCAAAAACTGAAGTCCGGCATGAGGGTCCCAGTTTTCCCAAGCAGGTTCTAGAAGAGCATGGGTTATGGGTGAATCAAGTGTCCATCTGGTCCCCGGTGCTCAGAGCAGCAGAGGGCAGGGGCACACAGTAAGATGTAGGTAAAAGGCAAGGGAGAGCAAATGAGAAAAAGTGTAGGTTTAGGACATATGTGGTTGAGTGGTGGTTAGTGATAGGTCGAAAAGAGAAAGGTATTGTGGATATGGTGGTTCATGTAAGGCGCCTTGGTTTGACCAGAACAGAGGCTACCAGGTGATCCCTTCCTTACCCAAAGCACCAATGCTATTATTTTAGAAATAATGCACACAACAGCTATTATGTGAAAGAGGTTTATTGGATGAAGAGAGAGAGGAAAGGAGAGAAAGACATTATAGGGAGATAATAGAGAGTGCCCTGACAGAGAAAGGAGAGAGATCAAGAGAGAGGGAGACAGAGCAAGAGAGAGGTGAAGAGGCAGGGGTCTTTCTATCCCAGGCCCCTGTGGGCGGCAACAAATGATGAATATCATAGGTTACTAGGAAACTGAGCAGCCAGCTGTCTAAATGCTAATATTTCTCCCTTTTTCTATAATTAAAAAAGTAAGGATGTTGAACTGCTTCTCATGTAAGGCACCTTAAAGGATATAAAAGTAGCTTCATTGGAAGCAGTTCTTGGTGGCCATGCAAAAGGGTAAGAGAGAAAGTAAGAGAAAAAAAAAAGTAAGAGCACCAAAATGTCCAGATTACATGGTGATGAGGAGGGACAATGTGACTACCTAAATGCTAACAGATTGCTTCTGGGAGGAAGGAAGTGAGTTTTCTTCAGTGGAATGATACTTCATATATCAAAAAGATGTTAGGGCAGACCTCATGTTCATGGCCAGGGATAGCTGGCCAATACAAACCATATTCAAGGAAGGAGGGAGAGGGGAGGGGGAGACAGAGCATGATGGGGAGAGGAAGAGTGTGAGAAACAGAGTAAATATAAAGATTGTGGGTTGGGAATTAGTGGAGGGTCTGAGAGGAGTTGGAGAAAGTAAGTGAATATGACCAAATATATTTTGTCACAAAGAATAGGACATTAAATATATATATGTAATGTATTTGTATATATGCATATTCACATATATATAAGGAGAACGATATGCATACATACATATATCTATATTTATCTCATATATATATGATATATATATAGAGAGAGAGAGAGAGAGAGAAAGAGAGAGAGAGAGATGGAGAATATTTGTAACAAACACCTCACCAAAGACAATCTACCTGCAAATGATAAGTAGATTAAATTCATCAGGGAAATGGGAAATAAAATGTCAATGTGATATTATAATTCAACTGTCTTACTGATTAAATTATGGAACACTGAAAATACTATATACTGGTGGGAGATGGGGACTACAAAGGAATTATCTACTGACAGAACACTTTCAAGTACATCTACTTATGAAGTGAGCTAACAATTTCTTTAAAATGTAAGCATATCCTTGCCGTATGATCCTGTAATTATATCTCTTGACATTTACCAAAGTGAATTAAAAACATGTTCCCCCAAAGAGCTTTATTTGTAATTGCCCAATATAGAAAAGTTAACAAATGACTTTCAGTCACTAAACGGATAAATAGCTAACTCATCCTTATGATGAATTAGGATTTATCACTGAAGTTAGAACTATAAGTTTGTGGTGCTTTTTAGTATACACAGGACCTGTTTTTTGATTAAAGCCTTACCAAGAGTAAAAGAGTTTAAGTTTTTGAATAACATTTAGCCATTCAAAGACGAGGAAGAACCTTCAGCACATGTTAGCATTTGTTACGTGTTAGATCCAGAAGGCTCCAGTTGAAAGCCTCATCTCTAAGTAGTGGTATTCCTGAGAGGTGGTTAGATTAGGAAGGCCCAAACTTTGTCAGTGATTTGGGCCGCTGAGCTTCTCGCTACAGGGGCTGTTAGCAAGTGAAACCTTCCAGAGACAGTGGGGAAGTGGGGCAGAGCCTTTGAAAGAACGGCCTTGTCCTCAGTTGTGTTGTCTAGCTCAATTCCAGCTCTGCTCTGTGACTGTCCTAAGAGCAGCAACCCTCTGCTGTATATCTGACCACGACATAACCAGAAACAATGGAGCCACGTCGCCATGGACTGAATCATGAAATCACAAGCTAGTACAAGGCTTTACTTAGAATAAGTTTTGTCATATACATTGTCACAATTGTGGACCTTTGTCTAACACACTAAAGAAAAAGGTAGTATATTATACAATTTTAGCTGTGTGTGTGTTTGTTTGTGTGTGTGTGTGTGTGTGTGTGTGTGCGTTTAATGGCCAGCAAGCATGCTATAATATGCAGATGAAGACCAACAGACAAACTTTAGTTATTTGCTTCTGCTTATACTTGGATTTTGGAGATCAAACTTAAAAATTCATAAGGTTTGACAAGGATGTACCTTTACTCACTGAGCCACCTCCGGGTCATAGAACTTAGAAAACTTTAGCAGGATAAAAACAATGTGTGCATATCCAGCCTATAGGAAGAGAGACAGATATATGCAGAGCACAAATGCATCTTAGGAAAAATATATATTCTATCTGATGCTATAATGTTGGATATATATGATTACACACTTGTCAACACTCACAAGACATTTAACAGTAAAAGTGCAATGTGAACTGTGGACTGTGTTAGATATGACTGTGTTTATGTAAAATCTCGGAAGGGAAGAATAGAAGTTGAAGTAGTCATTGGTACTAATGTGTGGATTTATAGTCTGAATATGTTCATACTCTAGACTCATTCTGAAAGTACCACATACATAAATCTTTCCCCAAACATCTTGTCACTGATAACTCATTCTTGCTCCTGCAAAGAGCCCTTTGGTCATTATAATAAAATGAACTGCACTTTATAAATTGCTGTAAATTCTTACATGCTTGTTACATTGAATTAGAAATAAAAATCTACTTTCTGACATATACACCAGAGAGCTTTAAAACTGGTTCTTAGGGCATCTTCAATTGCTGTAGTAATATTAAGAACAAGACAATCTAGTGTCTGCATTGCACACAGTATTACATATTATGTAAGTTTATACCATTTTAAGCATTTGTTCTAATAAAAATGAATTTTCTGTGAGGTTATGAGGCTTCTATGTGAAAATGAGCATGTGCTCTAAAAATGCCCATGTGATCATATGTTAGATATCTGACTTCAGTGCCTCACTGCTCTGCCTCTTCTCTACAGATAATTCCACCAGAATCTAGTACTCTGGTGGTCATACTCAGGCAATGAAATGTTAATGCCTTGACTGGCTCCCTGGTCTGGTAGTCCATTTCAATTAGGAGTCATTAATTAAGAACTATTTATCTGAAAAAGACTCGAACCACAGGAGTGTCTGCTCTAATTCTTGGGATAGCTACAGGTTGTGTTTACACTAAACTGCAGGGTATATCTTGAGATTCTTAGATAGAAATGTATACATTAGGAATTTCCATTTAATCTAGCAAATGGCCCAACATATGCACCTTTGATTGGGCATATTCTATTCAAATTGGTTTTTTAAATGTACAGCTAAGTCTGAGCATCTTAGAAGCATTGAAACCATTGAGTAAAAAAAATACCTAACCAGTAATAAAATAATATTGTGGAACTATGCCTCATATGTATATCTCTCCGTTAAGAGGCAGGACATAAGTGTAGGTGCAGTAGTAATTATTCTTTGCTTGTTTTTGGTTTGTTTGTATGTTTTTTGTCTTCTTCAATTATTACATTTGAACAGATACAAAATGAAAATATATTCATACAACTGTGCAAACACAAAGATAATAATGGAGAGAAATTGGATTTTATATGAAATGAGTAGGTTCACAGAGAGAATTCACATCTATATTGCTAAAATTACAATTTTACCAGAGAAAGTAATGTTGTATATTGTCATTCCTACCTTAACTGATGATGTTATTCTGTACACTGTAGTCTCATATAAAATTCTCAAATGTGGCCCAATGGAATACTACGCAGAGGTTAAAAACAAAGAAATCATGAAATTTGCAGGCAAATGGTGGGATGTAGAAAAGATCATCCTGAGTGAGGTATCCCAGAAGCAGAAAGACACACAGAGTATATACTTACTTAGAAGTGGATATTAGACATATAATATAGGATAAACATATTAAAAATCTGTACACCTAAAGAAGCTAAGCAAGAAGGAAGACCCTGGGTACAATGCTCAATCCTTATTCAGAAAGGCAAACAGGATATACATTGGAAGAGAGAGAAAACAGGGAACAGGACAGGGACTTACCAGAGAGGGGCTCTGAAAGACTCTATCAGGGTTTCAAAACAGATGCTGAGACTTATAGTCTAACTTTGGCCAGAATGCAGGGAATCTTATGAAAGAAGGGGGAGATAGAAAAACCAGGAGTGTACAGGAGCTCTACAAAATAGCAACAGAACCAATGTTTCTGGGCCCTGGAGTCTTTTCAGAGACTAATACTCCAACCAAGGACCATTCCTGGAGATAACCTAGATCCCCTGCACAGATGTAGCCCATAGCCTCAGGATCCAAGTGGGTTCCCTAGTAAGGAGAACAGGAGCTGTCTCTAATATGAATTCAGTGGCTGGCTCTTTGATCACCTCACCCCATTCAGGAAGCACCTTTACCAGTCCTGATGAGACCAGATAGGCTAGCATCAGAGGGAAGGGGAGGAAGACCTCCCCTATCAGTGGGCTTGGGTAGGGTCATAGGAGGAGATGATAGAGGAAGGGCAGGATTGGTAGGACATGAGGAAGAGGGCTACAGCTGGCATACAAAGTTAATAAATTGAAATAAATAAAATAATAAATATTTTTAAAAAGATTCTCAATTGTATATAAGTAATTTTTAGGTGAAAATGTAGAAATCATAACAAATTTCACTTTTATTTATTAATGTGTGTTTGTGTGCGTGTTTATGTGTGTGTGGTATTTGAGGTTGGGTGCAAAGTAGCATGGCATGAATGTGAAGGTCAGAAGACAACTTTGTTGAATTCATTCTCTTATTCCACCTTTACAGAATTTCCCAAGCTCTAACTCCTGAAATCAGGCTTGTGTATTCTTTTTATCTAACCCTCTCTGTCTTCACATAATTCAATTTCAAATCAAGACACAGCTGTTAAGCCAAGATGTTCCTAAACTCTAAAGAGGAACTCAGTATCAGTTCTTGAGACCAAAGTTCATTGCTGCCAATACTCAACAAGGACAAAACACAGTTCACAAAACACTGCTGAGCATGGTCAGTGCCATGAATATATGCTTTATGAATCAATGATCCTGACCCAGTTATGAATAATTTTCACACTGAGTCTTTTTAAAGGACTCAAATATCTCCCTCTGTCCTTCAGCAGCACTCTTGTGATATGATAAATAGTCAGCATTTGGACTTTCATTGTTTAACATTTTTCAGTATATTTGTTGTAATTGTTTATTGTATAGTTCTTAATCATGAATGGGTGCTCAACTCCAGGTAGATACACTGTTATCTATAAAATCTAGTGAGCACCTCGTAATCTACAAATTCTTTAATCTTCATTGTCCTTATCAAACACAACTTTGTGTATTATCTGGGTTTAATTTTTAGCTTTACAAATAACATGCATATTTGCTCATGCCAGAAACTCTTCTGAAATAGACATTAAAAGTCTGTTCTTCATTAAAAATGTAAAAAGCATATTGAAATTTAGGTCATGTTTGCACAAATAACTTAGTGGGATTTTAATTGGGCATGTAATATGAGTAACTGTATTCCAGGATTCTCAATTTTGAACTGAACTTAAATATTTTAAGATATGTTTCCTGGAGAAAAAAAGTATGTCAATAGGATGATTTCACTGGAACCTAACTGAAGAGGGCAAAAAACTCCTCAGCAACTCTATCACTGAAATTTCCACCCCTCCAGGCTGAACAGTATAATTGCCAACTTCTTGTGGTTGTGAAGATGATTTGATGTTTTTGTTGTCTTTTCTTCTTAAAGACTTCTTCCTTGTTTTCTCTTACACCCCATTTGTCTTTCTAAGCAAGGATTTCTTATCCTGGGTCCTCTTCTCTGTTTATCTTTTTAGGTGCATAGATTTCAGTATGTTTATCATATTTTATAGGTCTATATAAGTGAGTATATACCATATGTGTCTTTCTCTTTCTGGGGTACCTCACTCAGAATGATATTTTCTAGATCCCACCATTTGCCTGCAAATTTCATGATTTCCTTGAATTTAATTGCTGAGTAATATTCCATTGTGTAAAAATACCACAATTTCTGTATCCATTCCTCAGTTGATGGACATATGGGTTGTTTCCAGGTTCTGGCTATTACAAATAAAGCTGCTACAAACACGGTTGAGCAAATGTCCTTGTAGTGCACTTGAGTGTCTTTTGGACATATGCCTAAGAGTGCTATAGCTGGGTCTTGAGGAAGTACTATTCCTAGTTGGCTGAGAAAGTGCCAGATTGATTTCCAAAGTGGATGTACCAGTTTACATTCCCACCAGCAATGCAGGAGGGTTCCCTTTTCTCCACAACCTCTCCAACATGTGTTGTCACTTGAGTTTTTGATCTTAGCCATTTTGATGGGTGTAAGGTGAAATCTCAGGGTTGTTTTGATTTGCATCTCTCTGATGGCTAAGGATGTTGAGCATCTCCTTAAGTGTTTCTCTGCCATTCTATATTCCTGTACAGAGAATTCTCTGTTTAGCTGCATACCCCATCTTTTATTTGGATTGCTTGATTTATTGCTTTTTAACTTCTTTAGTTCTTTATATATCCTGGATATCAGCCCTCTGTCAGATATAGCATTGGTGAAGATCTTTTTCCCATCTGTAGGCTGTCATTTTGTTCTGACAACAGTGTCTTTTGCTTTACAGAAGCTAGCACAGAGGGCCCCTGAAAGACTCTACCTAGCAGTGTATCAAAGCAGAAACTGAGACTCATAACCAACCTTCCGCAGATGGCAGGGAATCATATTAAAGAAGGGGGAGTTAATATGATCTGGAGAGGATAGGAGCTCCACAAGGACCAAATGTATCTAGACACAGGGGTCCTATATGAGACTGTTTTTCCAACCAAGGACCATGGGTGGATATAACCTGGAACCTTTGCTAGCCTGTAGCCCATAGTAGCTCAGTATTCAGGTGAGTACCCTAGTAAGGGAAATAGGGACTATTCCTGACATGAACTCAATGGAGGACTCTTTGACTTCCCCACCCAGCAAGGGAGGAGCAGCCCTCCTAAACCATAGAGTACTTTGCAGCCAGTCCTGAAGAGAGCTGATAAACCAGGGCCAGATGAAAGGGGAGGCGGTCCTCCCCTATCATTGGACTTGGAAAGGGGCAGGGAGTAGAAGGGGGAGGGAGGGCAGGATTGGGAGGGAATGAGGGAGTGGGATTCACCTGGGATACAGAGTTAAAAAACGTAATTAACAATAAAAATTAAAATTAAAAAAGACTTTTTTCTGTGTTGAAAGGAAAAAATAGAGAAATTGAAATTCTTATATCCAAGTTTCATTTAATGTGGTATCATTTGTTATTTAAAAACCTGTAAAACAGAATAACTACAAAATGGTAGTTATTATAGAAAATATTCTGTATTATAATTTAGTATTATGGTAACATGCCTAGTATTGCTAACAAGAATTGGTTACCGTGGTAGTAAACGGATTTTGAATGGACCGGCTATCTAAGAACATGCAGTAAACTGCCTCACAATAAAAACTACATTCCTTGGCTTGTTCTTCTGCTATTCCTGTTCTTTGTATTTGGATTTTTCAGGTTAATACAATAAGGACAGATCAAGAGCAGTGCAGACTTGTAAATGTTTCAATCACTAACATACCACATAATTGAAATTCAGTCTAGCATGTTAATGGTGTTCATTAGTTCTCTTGCTGATTGCGTCTTACTTCAAATTTTACATTCACAAATCTATCCATATTGAAACATACATGACACAAAAACTTTTGTAAATATCCCTTATATAATCTCTGATCATGCTCTTTTGCATGGCTCCAATCTATTCTTATGCCCTCTTTCCTTAGAAGATTACATTTGTTCATCTTAATGTACTTCAAAGACTATGAAATCTTGCCTTGTAAGTTTTACTATCTGGGACTCCTCTTAGATTTTTCTGTATTAGTAGCAGTTTATCACTTGTTTTCCACAGTAAGAGAAGAATTTTACTGCTCTAGGTTTTCAGCAGTTTCATCAACAAGCTAAATTTAAATATTTATTATTGCATTAGCATTTTCAGCCCTGCTGTGTTTTAAGTGTCTGGTGTTGGTGTGTGCTACTTGCTCAGGGTTTTGGTTCCTTTTGATCTTTTAGACCCCTTTTAGTCTGAAGGCCTTTATTTTTATTAATTTACTGGCTCTGCCTGGGAACCTTGAATTAAATTAGTTAATGAAAAATTAAAATGGAAATGGTAGCAAAACCATAAATGCTTTGATTTCTACATCTGGTTGAAAGGGGGTACGGAGCAGATTTTATCATTTCACCTTAGCTAAGGCATGATGTGATTTGTGTCTGTTCAGATGAGCATAATTTCACTTGCAGAGCTTCATTCATGTTGATGTAGAAAGGCTTCTATTTGTCTCTATTCTAAGGTGTTTAGCCAATGGGAGTTATGAAATGTACACATTTTCCTATTACAGTTCTCAACATTTTAAAGTCATTATGTTACACTATGTTAGCTCACTGTATATGGACCATTTCAAGAAAAACTGCAGGACCAATGTCATTATCCCAGTCTCTGTAGCTTCTTATGTTTAAGCACAAGAAGCATATTTGCATGTGTTCTCTCTATCTGTTATATCTCAAAATAAAATCTGATAAAAAATGAGGTGGGATAATTCTGTGATGACACAGCACTGAAGTTTTAGGGCTACTTTTACTCACACATATTCTGTGCTTCTTTAATCATCCAATTGACCTGGTAGTAATCCTCACTTGAAGGTCCAACACTGTAAAACCAAGAAAAGGAAAGCTTCCTGTTGGTAGGTCATTTCTCTATCTATATTTCACCTATTGTCTGTCTACCAATTATATTTGGGAAGCAAGTCACCTTGGATGCACTAGTCTGAAAGAAGAGGAGGAAAAAAGAAGCAAACTGAATCAAATACAAATGCTAATACATCAGCATTTTGAAATGTCATTTCTGGAAGCTATTCTCTGCCTAATGCTGTACTTTGGGAAGTGACATTTTAATACGACAATGACAACAACAAAAAAGACAAAAAGCAATATAAATCCCTTGTAGAGGGAATATGGGGTAGTATGCAAGAAGAGAATTTCTGCAGATAACCTCACCATTTTAATATACAGACAAGATGCCATCTGCCAATGTCTTTTCAGTAGAGTTTGCAATGTCAATTAATTTTAGGTGTCATTATACACCTTGTGATAGAGGCACCATAAAGCAGCTGTATACACTTACTCAGCCTCATGTTATACCAGAAATTATCCATGAGTTTCTATGAATATAAAAATTTTATGTAGTACATAAAATTAATCCTAAATTTTATACCAGCAGCATGCTTACAGCTCATTTTTGGTTAATACAGTCTTCTCCTGCTTTTTGGAAATGGCAGACACTGAAGGTTTGCCTGGTAAATTGTTCCTTACAGATGCTTTAAACAGTGTCTTTGCCCTGACTAGCATGTGCATGCCTGTTGATATTCCCTCAAGTCATTCTTAAGTCTGGTATTTCCATTCCTAATAATCTTAGAAGTATGCCAGCAAAACCACTGTTTAATTGCTAGAAGCATATGCTAAAATCCATAAGCAAAGAAGCAAATTTCTGTCCATTTGATTGATGCTAGAAAGTTTTAAGCTGTAAAATATATGTATATGTATATACATATACATATATATATATATATATATATATATATATATTTGGAACGGTTAAGTGGGCTATGAGTTTTGCTTGTAGCTGTTATTTAGAGAAACAGCAGATCTTCAGGCAATAAGTGTAAAGTAAAAGCTATACTGTATAAATGTGAACAGTATTATAATTATTAAAGTGATGATTATTGCTTTCACCCAGTGGTAGTTGTTCTGAGCAAAGAGGTCAACAATACAGATCATTAAAATAAAGATCATTTCCCTGACATTTTATAAGAGGGAATGTGAAGAACATACACACACACAAATTCCATTTCCCTTTATTTTGTAGAATACTTAATGCCTGTAGGCATTAGTTTTCCTCTGAAATAACTTAAGCTTTGGGACAATGTTTATTTTGCAGGCTGTTGACTTGTAGCAATAAAGTCTCAGACTTTACCCTTCTGTCCTTAAGTATTATGTTGATGTAATAGCACAGTCACATCCTGACTGGAATGCCATTATTGAATAGCAAATGAAAGAAAACAAACAGAAAAATTCAGAACAGAGAAATAAAGCATCCGTGGAGGACACACAATATCCCTGATCCCATCTGTGTAAAACATTAACAGAGAAAAATTTGCAGTCTCTTTCCCTAAGCTATATTTGTTGGTTTAAACAAGGAAATAATCCACAGAGGGTAATTCCTTGTAAAACAGAAGTCTTTGCATCTGTGTTATTTGCAGAATACTTACAGAAATTATTTTACTTATATAAGTGATTCTAATTGTTCATTCCCAAATTTTATTTATTGAATCTGAATAAGAAGTATTCTTTTCTTTTTAATTTGTTAATTACTATTTTTTACTTTATATCCCAGATGTAGCCCCCTCCCTCATCCTCTCCCAATCCCACCTTCCCTACTTCTTCTCCTCCCATGCCCTTTCACCAGTCCACTGGTAGGGGAGGTCCTCCTCCAGTTCCTGCAATCATTCTAAGGATTATTTCAATGGAATGAAACACTTTGGGATATCTTTGACTATGTTTGTGACTCTAAATAATTTATAGAAATTATGGCTACAAGAAACATTACGAATTGGTGCAAAAATTACTGATCTTAAAATGTCATTGTTTTTGAAGACAACCTAACAACCATATTTCTAAAGAATCTGCATGCTGAGTTTTCTAAATAACAGTTCATAACTTTGTGTTTCTCAACAGAGTAGAATGTATAGTCTCTTATAAAAACAACATAAAACAAATAACCGCACCCCTAAAAAAAAAAAACTACGAACACCCCTAAAAAATCAAAAAACAAACAAACAAAACAAACCAATCAAAAACCTCATTTCTACATTCTTTTACTAATTGTCATACTAAGGATTTCAGGAAAAAAAAAAACTTCAAAAAGCACAGGTCAAAACCAATATATCCTTCCTATCCAGTTTTGAAAATATATTTTCATTACAACATGGTAAGTCTTCTATGTGTCCAGCAGCTCAATACTAATGACACACCAAAGTCTGTTCAGCTATTTACAGAAATGATTCTAATGTCTGAGTTGACAATATAAGAAAAAAAATGGAAATTTTGTCCTCTTTATTCAAAGATATCTAATATTTAAATAATAACTAATAACAGTGAATTAGTATTGCTGACAACTTTTAAAACATTCTATATTGCCTGACATATCTACTTTGGTTTTAATAGCAGAGGTCTATAAACAGTAAATATTTATTTATTTGTTTGTTTGTTTATTTATTTGTTTATTTATTTGAGGTAGAATAAATTAAAGGCACACATCTGGACAAGCCTGTAAGAATAGTTTCTGAAAGCATAATCTTAGCTATAAAAACCCTCCCTCAGAATGAGCAACAATTACTTGAGGTAGCTCAGATATAAGAAAATCCAAGGGAAGCTGCTATTGTTTGCCCTCCTGTATTTACCCCTTGGTTCTGCATGAATCTTTTCTGCCGTTGACAGTGACAGTGATGCTACCATGTTTTACTAACGGGTGAAACCCAGATTTTTTTATCTTTTAGACATAGGCTGATGACTGTTGTCTGTAGGCTTTGATTTTTTTTACACCAACTTTATTTGCGGTTCATAAACGCCTCTACCTCTCTTCAAACCCCCAACCCTAGGTAGGAGAGAAAGGAGGTTAGTAGAAACAGGAGATACAGACCTTTGCAGACTTAGTTCTTTGGGGTGATTCTTTGGGGACTTTGTTGTCAGAATTCCAAGAAAACAGCAAAATGCAAACAGCAAATAGCAGTAGCCTCCTTGAAATGTTCTCTAAAGTCTTTCTCTCTAGTATCATATGAAAGCAACCTCTGTGTGTGTGTGTGTGCATGCGTGCGTGCAAGCATTCCTATTTATACCCTGCCAGAGTGTGCACAAGGATCGTTTTCAGCTTGTAATACCCATACCCCTGCCCTTTCATGGACCCCTGCACAAGGCAGTTTCCAGCTGACTGAGATCACCATGGCCTCTCAAGAGGCTGATTCCAGCTTGCTAAGATCATGTGTCCTCTCATGAGGCTGCTATCAGCAGTGGATAAAATAAAAAGTAATTCCAAATCCCAAACTTGGCATTACAACAAAATCCTGTTCACAGAACATAACTGAGGTTTTAAAGAAACCAAGGCTCCCACTACAACTGGGTTTCCAGGGTTCTTCCTATCCCTGAGCTTTCAGGATCCTGTACTGAGCAGATTTTAGGTTTTCTGAATAATTTTTGGACTACCTAGCCTAGATCCTTTAAGCCAAATTAGTAAACACCCTTTCATCTTTTCCCGAAAAGAACACCAACTAAAGTAGTAAGACTTGTGAAAGAATTTTCACCCAGTAATTATAAATAAATGTTTCAAGCATTTGAATTTAAGTCTTGTTTAGTCACGTCTACTCGGAGGTTCTTTGTTTAGAAGCTCGCTGTGTCACTGCACTGTGATTCAGTCTAACTAAAACAGAAATTCCTAGGCCAAGAGGAACCAAGGCCTTATCTCTACTATGAATTAAAATAAGAATGGGATAGGGTTTATTATATGAATTAAAATGAAGCAATCAGAAATTCGATAACTTTTAAATATATAAAATCTGAAATTATTAGCATTGGATACAGTTGTAGCTGCATGTAATAGTTGGTGAGCATTTTCCCTGGGATACAAAAGACACTGACGCATAGTAGTTTCCCCTAAATCTTTACTTACTAATCTAAATGGAGAGTTCTTTCTCTTATTAGGTCTTACTGATTACTCTCCCTCTCTGGCTTTTTCCACTCTTCATCAATTCCATTATATATATATATATATATATATATATATATATATATATACATATATATATGTATATATGTATATATATATGTATATATAATATAGGATATATTTATAAATATATATTTTAATGAGCCTATTTTAACATTTAATATATAAATGAATCATAGAAGAAAAACAGATTTATCATTAAACATAAAATTTATTAAGTTTCAGGATTCTCAACAAAATGGATTCTTAGAGTGACGACGAGTACCCTTCAATGGTATATCATATTTATAAACTTTTCAGAATAAAGTATTTTAACTGGAGAACATCATATCTTGTATTCTGAGCTTTATCTATTGTTATTGGAGTTGTATTTTATTTTTTTGCCTTTGCTTGTAAAGAGAAACTCAATTGCAGAAGGCCTTTATTTCTATATACAAATGGACATATCAAATACAAGCACATGAACTTATGCCAATGTCAGGAATTTAGGGATAGCTATGATTCTGACCAGCACTGTTAGTGCCCTGTTGCCTTTATTATTATTATTATTATTATTATTATTATTAAAGGGGAAATTTTTGTAAGATTTATTTTTTATGTATACAGTGTTCTGCCTGCATGTATGCCTGCCCACCAGAAGAGTGCACCAGATCTCATTATAGACAGTTATGAGCCATCATGTCATTGCTGGGAATTGAACTCAGGAACTCTGGAAGAGCAATTAGTGCTCTTAACCTCTGAGTCATCTCTCTAGGCACACACCCAAACTTATGGGACATAGTAAAAATAAAAACACAATAAAAACAGTGCTAAGAGGAAAATTCATAGCACTAAATGTTTTCATAAAGAAAGGGGAGAAACATTCAGGATTGTGATGTCTTAAATGAGAAAGAAGTGTCCCTCCCAATCTCTTTTGATTTTAATGTTGGTTGAAATTATATTTTATTAGCTATTAGGATGACTACACCAGCTTGTTTCTTGGGTCCCTTTGCTTGGAAAACCTTTTCCAGCCCTTTACTCTGAGGTGGTGTCTCTCTGTGTTGCAGAGGTATATTCTTGAATTAAACAGAATTTGGGGTTATGTTTCTACAACCATTCTGTTAGTCTGTGTCTTTTTACTGGAGAGTTGAGTCCATTGATGTCACTCCTTGATCACTTCTCTCTGGCAGGGAAAACTTGCCAACCCACAGAGGAAGTGGATCCAGACAGTATTGATGGGACCTGATAGCTAGGGTCAGACAGTGGGGGAGGAGGACTTCCACTATCAGTGGTCTAGGGAAGAGGAATAAGGGAAGAAGAAGCAGGGATGGTGCTACAACTGGGATACAAAGTGAATAAATAGTAAAAAATGAAATTAAAAAACACATCATCTGAATAAAAGAAACAAAAAGAAATACTGGCTAATGTAAGACATACTAGTAAGGCACATAGGACATCCTTCTCACAACTTGTGTGTCCTACAAAAGAAATTACAAATGTGTGTCTTGACTCACAACAAGCAGATCTAATCAGTGGCAGGCTCCCTGATCACCTCATCCTGGGTAGTGCAGCCTTGCCAGGCCACAGAGGAAGATAATGCAACCTGGCCTGATGAGACCTGACAGGGTCACAGGGAAGGGGAGGAGGACCTCCGATATCAGTGGACTAAGGGAGAGGCATGGAGGAAGAAAAGGGAGGCTGGCAGGATTGGGAGGAGAGAAAAAAGGGGGCCACAGTTGGAATACAAAGTTAATAAATTGTAATAAATGATAATAATAAAAAACTAAAAAGAAATAAAAATTTAAAATGTAAAAGAAAAGAAAAAAGCAAAAAAAAAAAAAAGTAGAGAGAGTTCATACTAGCAACTTAACCGCTCACCTGAAAGTTCTAGAAAAAAAGAAAGCAAACACACTCAAGAGGAGTCTACAGCAGGAAATAATAAAACTCAGGGCTGAAATCAATAACCCAGAAACAACAAGAACAATACAAAGAATCAACAAAACCAAGTGCCCTGTCCTTAAACTCATAAGATTAGAAGGGCCAGAGGCAAATGGGCAGTAGAGGAGAAACAATGTTGGTACCATTCAAGGACAGCTACTCTGGACATTCTTTCTAGTTAACACATATATAAAATATCAAATAAGAATTTAAATGTATTTTTTATAAATTCTATGTATATGGCTGTTATGTCTGCATGTACTTCTGCATAGCAGAAGAGGAAATCAGATACCATGGGACATCAGCTCCAATAGTGGTTGTGAACCACCATGTGGGTGCTGGAAATTGAACTCAGGGCTTCCAGGAGAGTGCTGTTAACTTGTATAACCCAGGACACCTATTTTCGTTGTTGCCCAATTTTTCACTGTTTCTAATGGAATCTGTCATCAACATTAGGGTCACAAGCCTGAACACATCTATTCACTGGTATCACAAACAAAATCAAATTTGATCACCCTGAAAACAAACAGTAGCCATCATTTTCCTATATCCTTCTTGGTGTATTTTCTTTCTAAGCACTGTTGTGAGGTGCTGTGCATAACTTCTTCAGGGAGATGTTCTTAGCAACAACACTGATATCATGTTCAAATCTGATGTTCAAAATCTCAGTTTTCTGTAAACAACTTCCTGGAACCAATTAGAAGAAGCATGTGTCTATCCTAGCACAGAGGATAAAGGATATGTCATTCAATCTCTGGAAAATGTTATGGGTTATAGTACCACACCACACTTTTTTTTCTTTTTAGTATTAGACTTTTGCTTAAAAAAAAAAGCGTGCCTCATTCTCATAAGTTATTTCTTTTCAGCTGCCACCATAAACTTGGGACTCAGAAAATTATTGTTGTTGGTTCTACTGATAAAATATTCAAGACTGCTGACAGACTTTAGGTGCAAATCCGTCTTAAATCTGTCTTTACTGAGTTTGTTTTAAAAGGATGCGATGCTGCATACAAAATGTAGCATTGTAGACTCCAAATAATCCAACTTATGTCAAAACTAAACAAATCATCTACCAAGGTCTCAGCATAACAACAATAATAATTGCCTGCCCAGAAAACAGCATCTATACCAACCTGTGAACAAAATCCTTCTAAGAGTACATTAGCATGCAAGTACCAACTTTGCAAAGTGCAGTTTCTGCTTACTCTCAGTCCCCACGTTTACAAATGTTTCTTGATAACCTAATGTACGAGTCTGAGATATGCCTTTACTGACTAAGGGGTTTCCAGTTTCAGAAATGCTGGGCTGCCAACTTTCCAATCTTTCCTACTCATTCAGTAATTAATGTAAACTGATGCACTGAATTAATCCAAGGTATGAGGGGAACTGCATAAGGTGCGAATCACTTCGCTACCTGTTCCATTATGGAGATGCTAAATGCAGAGACTGCAAAGAAGGCCTGTTATAAATGTCACTCTTCACCATCAAGTGCCAACAGATTCAAGTCATGGCAACAGAGAGAAAGAAGTTTGTCAGATAAATAATCTTACTAGAAAAGTGAAATGTGATGTCCACTTTAAGTCACTCCTACATTAAAGTATTTTTAAAAATTGAACAGAATCCAGAACATTATAATGAGAACTATTAGACAAGAGACAATCTGGTGACCTTCATCTATAGCAGAGCTATGTGTAATTATGCCTAAGGCTCATATAAACTGACAGTTGAATTTTATTTTAGCTTAAAAATGGGCTGGAAATGTAGTGAGTACAATCCTAAGGATTTTTTTTTTTGCTTAATAGGAACAATGCCTGTACAACTAACTTATCCCAACTTTTGATAATAACTGTATTTTTAACTATTTTTAAGGCTGGTGTTTCAAAATACAGGCAATGCAAAAGATATCAGAAATACTGAAGTGTATCTGTTCCATGATTTCAGTTCTTCTAATAGGTACTCCTTACCTTATATATGAAAAAGTTTAGGTATTGCAAGTATATTTCCAAGTTTTTGTCTTCTTGATATTTTACTATCATAGCCCATTATGAATGGATTTGTTGAACCTTGGTATCATTCTTCAAATAATTCTTCTAATAAATGGAATATTCCCAAATGCTTTAATTAAGAACATTGGGGTTTGGGGCTTGATGGATGGCTTAGTAGTGAAGAACATTTACTCTACTTGCACAAGACAAAATTCAGTCACCATTATCTATATGGAGGCTTACTTCTGCCTATAACTCTATCCAGTTAAACCTTCTTCTGAGCTCTAAGGTATTCTGCATGCCCATAATGTTTATAAACTCACACACATGAGAGGTAAGAGAGGTAAGGTCTGTTCAGTAATCTCCACATGACAGTCTCCGTGTCCCAGCTCAGCCTGTGGTCTCAGGGGCAGAGGTTGTTGGAGACTGCCAGCAGAGGTGGCCTCTCCTTCAGCTCTCAGCATGCTAGTTCACGGGGACTTCAGCTCTGCCTGTAGTTTCAGGAACAGCTGCAACTGGAGACTGCCAGCAGTGGTGAGGACTACCCCAACCCCCAACCATCCATGTGCTACTTCGTGGGTGCCAAGTCAGCTTGTGGTCTTGGGAGTAACAGCCATTGAAGACCACTAGCAGAGGAGAGGTCTGTTTTGTGACTTCCACATGCCACTTCCTGAGCAGCCAGCTCTGCCTGCAGCCCCAGGGACAGTGACCATTGGAGACTACCAGAAAAGAGGAGGCAGACATCTAATTACCAAAGGTGTTAGCCAACAGGCACTACCAAATCTGCCAAGACCAGGGACAACTAGATGCTAGAAGAAAACATAAAAACATACTCAAAAAAGAAACAACAATAACAAACAAAAACAACAAAAAAGAGGGAGAACAACAGGGCAATATGGCACCACCAGAACCCAACTATCATATTCCAATGAAACCTGAATATCCTAATACACTTGAAGCACACACACATGCGCGCGTGCACACACACACACACACACACACACACACAAAGTGATCTTAATTCTGGGCTTATAAAAATCATAGAAAGGAAAATAAGGAGAAGGAAATGACTAAAACTGTTCAGTCCCTGAAAAGGGAAATAGAAGCAATAAAGAAACCAATGTCTGTGAGAATCCTGGAAAAGAAAAACCTAGGAAAGAAAACAGGAGCTAGAGATGAAGGCATCACCAACAGAATAAAAGAGATGGAAGAGAAAAATCTCAAGCATAGGAGATATGATAAAAGATATAGGTGCATTAGTCACAGAAAATGTATTTTCTAACATAAAAACATCCAAGAAATGCGGGACACTATGAAAAGACCAAACGTAGAATAAAAGGAATAGAAGAAGAGGAAGATTCCCAGCTCTAAGCCCCAGAAAATGCATTTACAAAGTCATAGAAGAATATTTCCCTAAAGAAAGAGATGCCTATAAGTGTTAAAGAAGCCTACAGAATACCAAATAAATTGGACCTAAGGTTGAGACCCAGAACAAACATAAATATGGAAGAGGAGAACTAACTTAACAAAATTGTTTTTTGATGACATCACTCTGGGAGGTGTGTCTGCAAATACTCATATACACATTTTCAGGGAACAGACAGACAGGCAGAGACAAAGAGAGATAGTTACAGAGAAACAGAAAGAAAACAAACAGAAACAATAATATATAACTAAACGCCTTAAAAACTTAGTAAACCAACAGGGGATCAAAGAAGATGCTGAGACTCAGGGCCAAAATTCGGGTGGAGTGCAAGGAGTCTTATGGAGGAAGAGAGGGGTGGTGGAGATAGGAACCCCACAAGGAAACCAACAGAACTAAAAGGCCTGAGTCCAGCGGGTCCTTAAGAGACTGATGCACCAACAGAGGACCATGCATGGAGAAGACCTAGACCCACTGCTCAGATGTGGCCAATTAGCAGCTCAGTCTCCATGTGGATCTCCTAGTAAGGGGGTCAGGAGCTGCCTCTATTATGAACTCAGTTGGCTGCTCTCTAATAACTCATCCTTAATGTTGCAGCCTTAACAGACCACAGAGGAAGAGGACCCAAGCAGTCCTGATGGCCTTAACAAGCTATGGGCAGATGGCACTAGTGGAGAACTCCCTCTTTCCGTGGACTAGGGGAAGGAGAGAAAGAGAGTAGGAATGGGGATTGAGGGAGGGGGCTTCAATCAAGATATATAATGACTAAATTGTGAAAAATTAAATAATAATAAAAATTGTTATACTTTTACTTCTTCCTTTCCAATGTATATTCCCTTGATCTCCTTTAGTTCTCTTATTTCTCTAGCTAGGACTCCCAGTAATATGTTGAAGAGATACATTGAGAGACTGGGCATTTTTGCCTGGTCCCTGATTTCAGTGGAATGATTTAAGTTTCTCTCCAATTGGCTTGCTGTATATTACCTTTACCATGTTTAGGTATGTACTTTGTATCCCTGATCTCTCTAAGACTTTAAACATGAATAGGTGTTGGATTTTGTCAAATGATTTTTGGCATCTAAGGAGATGATTATGTTTTTTATTTTTGTTTGTTTGTTTTCCTTCAGTTTGTTTATGTGGTGGATTACATTGATATATTTTTGTATATTGAACCACCCCTGTATGACTGGGATGAAGCCTACTTGGTCATGGTAGATGATATCTTTTATGTGTTCTTGGATTTGGTTTCAGAGTATGTTTAGTATTTTTGCATGGATGTTCATAGAAGAAGACAACGCAACCAGTCCTGATGAAAGCTGAGAGGCTGCAGTCAAATAGAATGGGAGGAAGACCTCACCTATCAGTGGACTAGGTGAGAGGCATAGGGGAGAAGAGGGAAGGAGTTTGGAACTGGGAGGAGTTGAGGGGGGGGAACACAGATGATATACAAATTGAATAAATTGTAATAAATGATAATAAAAAATAAAAAAAGGATTGAAAGAAAAACTTTGTAAAAATGTGGAGCTCATAATAAATGCTTTTACTATTTCATCATTCAAATTTAATTATTTTATTTTTTAACTAATTTATTTACTTTACATCCCAATCTCAGCTTCCCCTTCCTCTTCTCCTCCCAGGCACTCCCTCTAACCTCCCCCCTTCCCCTTTCCCCAGAGTAGGGGAGGCCTCTCAAGCTTATCATCCAGTCTTGTAAGTTGCAGTAGGTCTAGGCTCATCTTCTCCTATTTAGGTTAGACAATGCCGTTTAGTTAAAGGAAAGGTTCCAAAGGCAGGCAACAGAGTCAGAGATAGACCCTGTCTCAGCTGTTATGGGTCCCATATTAAGACCAAGATGAATATCTGTTACATATGTGTAGGGGGCCTGGTTCCATCACATGCATGCTTTTTGGTTGGTGGTTCAGTGTCTAAGAGCCCCTACGACCCCACGTTATTTGATTTTATTGGTTTTCTTGTGGTGTCCTTGACCCCTCTGTTTCCTTTAATTCTTTTCTCTCTTCCACAAGATTTCCCAAGCTCTGCCTAGAGGTTGGCTGTGGTTCTCTGCATCTGCTTTCATCAGCAGCTGGGTGAAGCCAATCAGAGGAAAGTTTTGCTAGGTTTCTGTGTGGATGTTTGGAGACTATCTTTAAATAGTGGGCTCTTTCTAGTAGGATGGGTCTCAAGCTGGGCCAGTCATGGGATGGCTATTCTGTCAATTTCTCCTCCATCGTTATCTCTGCACTTCTTGTAGGCAGAACAAACTGTGGGTTGAACATTTTGTGGGTGGGTTGGTGTCTCTATCTCTCCATTAGAAATCTTGACAGGTTACAGGGCGTGGCCTTTTCAGATTCCCTATCCCCTCATGCTAGGAGTCTTGGTTAGGATTACCCTCAGATTCCTGGGAGTTTCCCCTGTCCTAGGTTTCTAGCTAGACCGAAGGAGGTGCCTCACCATCTCTACCAATACCACTTCTCTTTCCCACTTTCTCTCTCCCTCCCTCCCTCTCTTTCTTCTCTCCCATCCTTTCCACACTTGATTGTTCCTGTTCCCCTCTTCCCCTCTCTCCTACTCAGTTCATTCCCTTCATCTACTTCAGATGTCTATCTTATTCCCCCTTCTCAGTAAGACTCAATCTTCCTCCCTTGGGTACTCCTTACATAGCCTATTTGGGTCTGTGGATTGTAGCATGGTTGTCCTTTAAAGCAAGGGGAACAATTCTCCATGCTGGTGGGAGTGTGAACACATACAACCACTATGGAAATCAATTTCGCAGTTTTTCAGAAAACTGGAAATAAGTCTACCTCAAGACCCAGCTATATCACTCCCGGGCATACACCCAAAAGATGCTCTTCCATTCCACAAAGACACTTGTTCAACTATGTTCATAGTAGCTTTATTTATAATAGCCTGAAACAGGAAATACCTGAGATGTCCCTCAAATGAAGCATGAGCAAAGAAAATATGGTGTATTTATACAATAGAATAGCATTAAAAGTATGGACATTATGAAATTGCAGGCAAATAGAACTAGAAAATATCATCTTGAGTGAGGTAATTCAGACCCAGAAAGACACCCATGGTATGTATTCACTTATAAGTAGATATTAGCCAGCATTCCCCTTTAATACTTTATACCACTAAGTTCTATGTTCTATATCTCCTGTTTTTGAAAGCCTCAGATCCTCCTAAAGCTCAAGGATCACTGCAAAATAGGGTAGGTGGAAGGAGCTTAAGAAGCAGAGGTAAAACCTCCACATAAACAGTGTTTTCTAGACACAGCAGAGCAGCTGAACATACAAACTAAGCAGCCGGTGTGGCAGCGTGCACAGCATATGCTAAAGCTTGGGTCTTATAAAAATATGACCTTAGGAAAGATGATAGACATGAATCCCCATGCCTAGTTATGAGCTATTGACAGTTGATAATTGCTGCAGGAGGGTAACTCAATCTACTTTAAGTATGTGTCCATGAGTAGGTCAACAACGATCTGGTGGAAAGCTCCACATCCAGCTGTATACGTGCAGCACCAGTTGGGCAAAAGAAGTTGAAACGCTTTTTTTAATAGTAAGGTTTAAAAAGAAGAGGACAAAGACACACAAATTTGGGTGGCTAGGA
Source organism: Pachyuromys duprasi (assembly GCA_028658305.1). Lineage (NCBI taxonomy): Eukaryota > Metazoa > Chordata > Mammalia > Rodentia > Muridae > Pachyuromys > Pachyuromys duprasi. The sequence continues at coordinate 71,839,102 of CM053765.1, read as the reverse complement.
AAGGGGTGAATCTGGGTAGAGGTAGAAATGAATATGATCAAAATATATTGTACAACTTTCTCAGAAAACAGAGAATTAAGAGAAATGAGGGAATGGGGCAAAAATTGAACTCTCACAGTTTACAAACACAGGACTGCAGTGGTCAATGAAGATCTAAAGGTTCCTTGCCTCTGTTTTGACATAGTCAGTCCTAGGAAGAGCAGAGAAGTCTCAGATTAACTGCTTAAATATTCAGTGAATGCTTTAGTGAACTGGGGTTCCTATTAATATGTTTTGGACTGGAAGAGATTACTGACTGGACTTTTCTAAACCATATGCACTTAAAATGATGGCTCAGGTACACAGGATCACTTAGAAATTTAGGAAAGACGCACTTCTAAAGCTAAGTGTACATTCTCTTAGATACAGGTCCCATAGTCTGTCACCAGGAGAGTTTTGAGGGGTTGTCCTGGGGATCAGATGCCAGTCTGATTGATGTGGTGTTATATCACAGTGAGTACAGTCTAGAGAGATATAGATGTAGCTTACACAGGAGGGCACTTACATATGAGTATGAATGAAGACTAGTCTTGACTCCAGTACTTAACTCATGTGACTATTTGTTAAGTCAGTCTTCTCTGAACAGGAACTTATGGATGTGACAGGTTCTCTTGGCCACCGTCTTCTCTGAGACTCTTGGGAGAGTTCTTCTGACCCCCCAGGAAAAGCTCAAGTAGAACTGAGTCTGAAAGGGAAAAATGGAACCAAATTGAGGCCTAGGGTCCTTAGAAGTGCTTCTTTTTTTTAATTAATTTATTCATTTTTGTATCAATCACAGGTTAGGTACTTTGCATCCCAAACATAGCCCCCTCCCTCATTCCCTCCCACCCTCTCCCTCCCTCCCTCATCTCCTCCCCGCCCCTTCCAAGTCCACCAACGGGGGAGGACCTCCTTCCCTTCCATCCAGTAAGAGACAACCAGCCAACCATTGGCAATGAGTCATAGATTCAAGCATAGGGGAGGAGAGCAACCAATCTGCATTTAGGATGAAACTTGAATATGAAGTGAATATGAAGGTCAGACAGGAACTCTAAAAGAACTGTGTATGAACCCTGAATGGTGGGTAAGTTGGAATTGAAACCAAAACATCATCAACAAAATATGAGAATCAGTGATCCCTAGTCTGAAGTGAGAGGCTCCCAGACTGCCCAACAAATGAGTCTTGGCATTGTACTTATCCCCATGAAGTGAAAGGAAGCCTTATTTTTTATTATTCTGTTTCATAATAGTGATCCTTAGTCTTCAGGAAATTAGAATCTCCTACCATACCCTGCAATTTGGAATAAATCAGGCCATTTTAGGTCACAAGAGGCAATATATTTCTAAACTTTCTTTCCCATATATTTTTTTTTCAAGTTGGCTAAAAATTGACCAGGGTTGCAATGAAGAATTTTATGCTCTGTGATTAAATTTGAAGTGATCCAAAAAAATTAGATGTTTTGCAGAAGCAATCCTCATACCCATTAAAATAGCCTTCAGGGTCTGGGTTAGCCTAGTCCTATGGAATACTTTATTTAAATAAATAGCTCTTTTAATCAAATCATAGCTTCCCTCAAGAGCTCACTCACTCAATGAACCTTATTCCTCTTAGGATTCTCTTTCGTACACCCAAATGTAATTTCTTTATAAAATGCCTCTGGCAACATTTTCATTCCTTTGTCTTAATGTACAGAGGTAGAGTTTCATTTTTCCACCATTGTTCTAATTGATTCCACCCTGAGCACATTCTTGCTTAGAAGTATTTTTATCTGACCCTGGTTTATCAGGTCTCTTCAGGACTGGCTGCAAAGTCCTCCTCTGTGGCCTAGGAGGGCTACTCCTCCCTTGCTGGTGGGGAGGTCAAAGAGCCCACAATTGAGTTCATGTCAGGAATAGTCCCTATTTCTCTTACTAGGGTACCCACTTGGATATTGAGTTACCATGGTTATAGACAAGCAGAGGTTCTAGGTTATATCCATACATGGTCCTTGGTTGGAGAAACAGTTTCATATAAGACCCCTGTGCCTAGATATATTTGGTCATTGTGGAGCTTCTGCCCTCTCCAGGTCATATTAACTCCCCCTTCTTTCATATGATTCCTTGCCATCTGCCTAAGTCAAAATTAAAAAAAAAATCTTTAAATTTTAAGAAAGGAAAGCATTTTGAGTGGCAACATTCTCTGCATTCTTTTCCCTATTCTGACAAGATATGAGGAATTTAAAAGTCCTGGCACATGTCTATACTACATGCTAGCCACTTCCTGCCGTGATTTTCCTTACCATGACAGATTATATGATAATGTCACCTCTAACTTTGAACCAACTAAACCGTTCCTTCCTTAAGCTGTTTTATTGTCACAGAAAATGAGAAAATTAATGAACACAAAAATGTATACCAAGAAACAAAGACGTTGCTATGATAACATAAACATATGTTTCTTAATATAAATATTCCCTGTAAGTGGCTATATTTTTGCTATATTAAAAAATACTAATTTCTTGGGTTAAATGTAGGCAGACTTGGCATTCTGCTTTCTTTAACTATTTTAAAATATGGCAAAGAGATAGAGAAAAAGGAATATTTATGTTCCTAGACATTCTATTTCAAAAAACATTGCTTTTTAAAAAAATAATTTTATTTATACATTTATTACAATTTATTCACTTTGTATCCCTAACTCCCTCATCTCCTCTCATTCCCTCATCTCTCCCTCTTTCCCTTCCTATGCCCATAGGGGAGGACTTCCTCCCCATCCATCTAACCCTGTCTTATCTGGTCTCATCAAGGCTGGCTGCATCATCTTCCTCTGTGGCCAGGCAAGGCCACCCCCCCCCCCCGACCAGGGGTAGGTGATCAAAGAGTCTGCCATGGAGTTCATATCAAAAACAGGCTCTGTACCCCTTACTAGGGTAACCACTTGGAAATTGAGCAGCCAATGGGCTTCCTTTGAACAGAAGGTCTAGGTCCTCTCCATGCATGGTCCTTTCTTGGAATACCAGTTTCTGCAGGCCTTCCTGGGCCCAGGTTTTTTGACTCTGATATTCTCCAGGTAGAGTTCCTGTCCCCTCCATGTCTTCCTATCTCCCTCTTCTTTCATTAGGATTTTGGTACTCTGCCCAAAGTTTGACTATTAGTCTCAGTATCTCCTTGGATACCTTGATGGGTAGAGTCTTTCAGAGGTCATCTGTGGAAGGCTCCTGTCCTGTTCCTTGTCTTCTCCTACTTCTGTTATCTATCCTGTTTGCCCATTTGAATGAAGATTGAGCATCTTCCCTAGGGTCCTCCTTGTTGTTTAGCTTCTTTAGGACTATAGATTTTAGTGTGTTTAGCATATATATGGCTAATATCCATTTATAAGTGAGTATATATCATATGTGTCTTTCTGCTTCTGGGTTACCTCACTCAGGATGATCTTTGCTAGTTCCCACCATTAGACTGCAAATTTCATGATTTTATTGTTTTTAATTGCTAGGTAATATTCCATTGTGTAAATGTACCATACTATCTGTATCCATTCCTCAATTGAGGGACATCTGGGTTATTTCCAGATTTGGTGTATTACAAATAGAGCTGCTACAAACATGGTTGAGCAAATGTCCTTATTGAATGGTGAGGATCTTTTGGGTATGTGCCCAGGTATAAGTCAGTGGTAGAGCATTTGACTGCATTGCTTTTTTTGATACAGAATCATGGTTTTATTTGTTTGTTGTTTTTATCCCAATAGGCCACAATACTGTAATTCTCTGATTTCGATGTGTGGATTATATGTCTTTCATAGTAATTTTTTAATAACTATGTTTTAAAGAATTGGTTTTAGAGATAAATCTAAATGAAACTGTGGAACATTAAGTATTATAAATTTATATTGCATCTAAAATGAGTTAATTTATATAAAATGTTTATAAAAGTTTTGGTTAAAATATATAAAGAGTTATTATATTTTGTGCACATATTCTTTTCACTTAGTATGAAAATGTTATCTGCAATTCAGAAAAATTATGTATATTTTGCTGTTGGAAGAGAAATTTCCCAAACTTTTTGATTGAATCATGTAGGTTGATGACATTCTTAGATTTTTCAATATTCTATGAATTTATGTCTCTCAATTGTTCATAGAGGATGCAGAACTTTTTCAATTTATCTGTGAATTTATGTATTTTTCATTTCCTTTAATGTTAGAATTGCAAAATTATAATATTATCAATTTACATTGTTTTAAGCTTATGAACAGAATAAATACATATACATTAAATATGTATACAATTTTTCATGATCATCACCATCCCCTCCAATTTCTGGTAGGACCACAAGTTACACACACACACACTCATTTTACTTGCTGAGTTCACATAGTGCTGCCATATATGTGCACAAGTTTGTAGGGTCATTCACTGTGTCACAGAGAACAGATTTATTTTCCAAATGCATATGGTCTTCATTTATTTATACTAAACTACATATAGTAAGAACAGATAGAAAACAAACAGTAAACTAATATGTAAAAGTTAAATTCAAAATGTTTAGTTCATTTGTGTTTGGCAACCTTCAAGGAAATACTATCTATCCTATCTAGGTGAGTCTGTTTAGGATTTAAGAAAATGCTTTATGGTCTAGAAATATGCTTTCCAAGTTGATAAATGCAAGATATGACAGAGTATTTTAGTTACAAAACTTTAGAGGATTTTAAAAAGAAAGTGACTGCTTTTCGTAGCAGCTATCACATGCTCTTTATTCACTTTGCAACCCAGCTGTAGCCTCATTCCCTTCTAATCCTACCCTCCCTCCTTCATCTCCTCCCATTCCCCTCTCCAAATCCACTGATAGGGGAAGTCCCCCTCCCCTTCCATCTGACTCTAGCTTATCAGGTATCTTCAGGACTGGCTGCATTGTCTTCCTCTGTGGCCTGGTAAGGCTGTTCCCCCCTCAGAGAGTGAAGGGGGTTCAAAGAGCCCGCTACCGAGTTCGTGTCAGAGACAGTCCCTGTTCCCCTTACTATTGAACCCACTTGGATCCTGTGCTGGCATGGGCTACATCTGAGTAGGGTTCTAGGTTATCTCTGTGAATGGTCCTTGGTTGGAGTATCAGTCTCAGAAAAGACCCCTGTGGCCAGATATTTTGGTTCTTTTGCTCTTCTTGTGGAGCGCCTGTCCTCTCCAGGTCCCACTATCTCCCCTTCTTTCATAAGATTCCCTGCACTCTGCCCAAAGTTTGGTTAAGAGTCTCAACATCTGCTTTGGTACACTGCTGGGTGGAGTCTTTCAGAGGCCCTCTGTGGTAGGCTCCTGTCCTGTTTCTTGTTTCCTCCTTTTTCCATTCAGTTTGTCTTTCTGAGTGAGGATTGATCATCTAACAGGTGTGATGTTGTGCAGATCTTGTCAGTAATCACTAGTGCTATGAGTTCATGTGTGTCCAGTTGAAACAGGTAGTATAATGATAACAAAGGGACAAGAAAAGCCTTAAGAAAAATAGTGTGTAAAAAGTAGTTACTTGGAAACCCATGATGTTGCAACTGCGCCAAAAAAATTATAAGAAGAAAGAGTAGCATATACGCAATATGATAAACAGCATCTAGCTCTGGGGTGAGTTGGTTAAAGCACTTGTGTAGAAAAATGGTGAGAACACCAGCACCTAAAGTTTTACATGAGATAGTGGTAGGAGGACAAAAGAAAGGCAGGGCTTGCTAACCAAACTTGTAGAGCTATGATGAGTACATTTGCTTAGTTGGTTTTTATGTTATATTTTTCTGTCCCTTTGTAATTCTCTAAAGTATTTGATTCTTTAAATGCTTTTGTATAATTACATCTAAAAGTATAAATGTTGCTTTCAACATTTCCTTTGCATAGTTTAATTTTATTCTGGTTATTAGTTTATTTGTACAAATATTACCAGATTGTTTTACAATCTCACCTGTTTGAGAAAATATAGAAATCTTTGTTCACTTTACATAAATACTAATCCTTTATTAATGTTTCTTTGTTGTGCTACATATGTAATCAATATTTCCTCTACAGTAAACGAGGAATTGTCATTTCTCACTGCAAGTGTCAAATGTATTTTATAACCCACAAAAGGATAAGGTAATCCTATTTATTAACTGATTGAATTATTATTTATCCTGTTATCCAAACATGAACTAATTTCTTTGGTACTTCTTGATTCTTGGCTTGCCAATACTATTTTTCTTTACTTTTAAATCCAGAAACTTTCCCTTATTCTATTAGCATGGGTCTGTAAATTTCTATTGCTTTTTCATTCCTCTTTCATATTTTTAGGCATGGTTCTATTTAATAGGAAAATTGAGAGAACTATTTCCAGTCTTCTTTTATGGAGCTAGAAATCTATGATGACAATTTTTGAAATTCTACAACTGGCATACAGAATTATCAAACATGATATAATTAATATTTAAGCCCAAATGAAAACTGTTAATGTTCACAATTTGAGAAAGAATACTGGACTTGCCTAGGTTTCTGCTTGTTGTTTATTAAATAATTATAGTAGAAATGAATGACTGAGAAAGCTAAATGATTGTTGAAAATTACATGTTAATCAGTAATGAAAAGCAGGATTTTAATCACAAGGAACACCAAGACTACAGTCAATGTTGTCTTTTTCAGCAGTACAATATATTCTGAAGACACTTGCTAAATGGCAGTGTGAATTATTTGCACCTGCAAATGCTCACATTGCTTATGCCTCACCTCACTCATCTAGGTCCACCTTTATATCATCTTTTGTTTACTCAAGCAGCTACTCAGAGTGGTGACTGACCATAACTTTACTTGCTGGCTCATACATCTTTGCCTTCATTCCTTGGACTTCTTCCACATTGTCTACCACTCAATTATATATATATCTCCTAAGTGTGAGAAGGCATTTGTTGTGGTAATCCTTGAAGGAAAAACTGATGACAGGAGCCAAGGTGTATTTTTTTTTTTTGGCTCTAGCTATGTAGCCAAGCTTGTCCCTAAACTTCTAGTCCTCTCATATCAAGATTCATAGTACCAGGATTTTTGCATGTGTCACATCATATCTGGCATCTCTGAATAAAATTACACATCAGCATCTAGCTTAATCTTCAGTAACAGATTTTCCCTTTCTCTCTCAAACACACACACACACACACACACACACGCACACACACATGCATAGTAACCTCCATTGTTGAACTGTTACTTATTTTACTAGCTGGACAACGTACTGGTGTCTATTGCATCCGCGTTATTGTCTGAGTCTTCATGTCCTTCTTGTATAATCCCCTCCAAATAACACAGTCTTGGGCTTTATCCCAGTGACATCTCTGAAGAAGACATATTTACAGAAGAAAAAAAAAGTTCTCAGAATAAATTCTAGTCTTACAACTACAGAAAAGTGTAGAAATAAAGTTGAGATGTGTATCACCATGCTAAGTTTGAATGCAGTGGCTATTTAAATTTTATGAGATAGCAGAATGAAAATCTTCCCAGGGGGCACAAAATAATTAGTAAAGTACTGAAAATATATAGAATAGCTGACTTTTTAAAGATTGAAATTAGAATAAAATATCCAAGCATGGTAGACTTTTAGAAAATGACATAGTTAGTTATCAATTCCCATTCATTAAAGGGAAAAGAAAGAATTAAATGCCATTGTTAGATCTGGAAATGTTGCAGAGGAATTCCATAAATTGTTTGTTTAATAAAAATTATACCAAGTAAGATTATAGTAAATAATCCTGTGAATTATAGAATTTTTTAATGCTAAAACATTTTTTCATAGTTAGATTTCAGTATACAATTTTTTTTTTACATTCATAGGATGCAGTGAAAACACAGGAAGTCATTCACTGAGAAATGTTGAAGTTCCATATTGATGAGAATTGGGATAGATATTTCAGCATCAATTATGTAAAACATTTAATGTTCATTTTATTCCATTGTTCAGATGAATTCTTTAATTTTTCTAAAAAAGCTACACATGTTAAATCAAATATTGCAGTTACTTCAGTTTGAGAACCTGTTAAAGAGTTAAGTTGTGATTTAAACCTAAAGTGAATCCAACATTCAATTTGCCAATTTCCTTGTTTCAAATACAATTCTGTTTTAAAAAGAGAAAATTATAGAAGTGCAAATAACACTATTTTACTCTTCCCCATCCTACAATTGTATCTTCAAAAGAGCTTTATTACAGATAAAAATACTTAGAACATGGGCTACACAAGCGACGAAACAATGCCCGCTTCTGAAGTACTGTCTCTCTGTGTGCTTATATTGTTAGTTCTTCAAGGCACAAAATTATTTTCTCATCTCCTATGTAAGATGAAAAATTATTTTTCTTTTTTTTATGATTTTATGTTAAGTTTTAAAAATAAAGTTCTTTGGAACATTAGAAGTAATTGTCCAGGTATGAATTACATTTCAGTAAGTTATTAAAGCGGCACACACTGGAAGGGGAACTGAATTTTGTATGAATAGAAAAACAGTGCTAATTTTAGAAACTTCAAAGGAAAAGAAAGTGGGGAGTGAAAGATTAAAAGCATACTTTCACATGTACTAGTTTTTATTAAGTACCTAAAGTCAAATACCCAGGTTATATACTTACTTCGTGTAAAGAAGTTTTTTGGAAGTCATTCTTAATTGGCTATTGACAGGTCTAGTCTATAACTTTTAAAATGAATGATTTCAGGTGAACATAAGCTGACGCTCCCTCTGTTTGTCAGTTGTGTGGGCTTTACTTTTTCCTTCCTGTTCTCAGGCGCTTTCAAAGAGGAGGTAAATGCACAAGGCTTGAGTGCCTCTATCTCGTCCCTGCTGTAATATAGAAAGCCATCTGTCTTCTCTCAAAGACAGTCTCATCTCTGTCTCTCTCTGCTATGCTTTTCCTTTCCACGTCCCCCCTTTCTTAATTTCTCTCTTTTCAATCCCTACCCCATCTTTTGCTCCCTCACACCCATGGTACCTTCTATTAGAGTGCACACACATGTTATCATGATTGAAATGTTTCCTGGATCTCTCATCCAGTTCTAAATACTGATTCTTTTCTCTTCGTTCTTTCTCTTTGCCTTTGGTGATTTCCGAGAAAATTAATTTCCAAGTTGTGAAGCTCCCTGTCACCACACATGCATCTCTTCTGTGCTTCTGGAGACCATTTCTAACCTTCCTGTCCCTGCATTTGCCTTGCAAGTATTTGTATACTTGATACTACTCTCTCTCTCTCTCTCTCTCTCTCTCTCTCTCTCTCTCTCTCTCTTTTTTCTCTCTCTCTCAAACAAAAAGGCCATAAATATGAAAGGGAACATGTGATAATTTTTTCATGTGATGGTTTAGAAAGAAAACAAGAAAGGAGGAAATATTAAAACTATATTATATCAAACAATTACTTAAAATATTTTATTGTTCTTGACTGAATGCACTGGCTTTTTAAAACTCTTTCTTTTCAAATTCAAATGTAAGTCATTTGATTTTATTATTTTCTTTTTAATTCCAGCATCATAGATATGGAGAAGAGCATACATAGATCTCAACCTTTACGTGTGAGAAACATTGACTTTTATAATGAACTTCACATTTACCTTATATTAGCTTATGTTGGATGTCGCATCCAGTTTCCAAAAATATACAGATTGAAATGGCATTCATATTCTGCTATGCTAGTTCCAAAGCTTTATTAACAAAAGCATATCTCACGAGCTCAAGACTCCAATTCTATAACCTGAAGAGAAACGTTGCTATTCTGTTTTTGCTGAGATTTTTCTCCACTGCAAAGTAATAACCAAAAGAATATTTTGGACTATATTACAATCATGAACATTTTTAAGGAAGTGAGTCCAAATCATGGTTCCCATTCAAAACACCTGCTGTCCCTTGGAAGCCTGCTTTTTTTCTGAGGAGGACATGGGAAAGAAGTGAGAGAGAACTGGGAGGAGTGGGGGGAGGGGACATTTCTGGAATGTATTGTATGAGAGAAGACTCTATTTTCAAAAAAATAGTACTATCCCTTTTATTAAATACTAACTGAACGGATATCAATTGTTTTAACTCTAACCAGAGGCCCACAAAAAAACAGTTCTCTTACAACGCTGTATAAAACTATCAAAATAGAAAACTCTGACTTTGAATAAAGGGTACATAATTCACTTTGACTATATGCTAAATAACTAAAAATATATTTAATAAACTGGGGAACACTAATACATCAACAAGATAGCAAAGCAAAATAGTGATAATTCATATTTCTGATATACTTTTAAAAAACATTTTTCTCTATCGCTCACAGTTACTTATTCATAATTGTGTTGATAACTCTCTTGAGGTTGTAAAATATTTAACTATGTGTGCACATACATTTCTTTTTTTAAGTAATTTATTTATTTTTATAGTAATCACAAGTTATGTACTTTGTATCCCAGCCATAGCCCCCTCCCTCATTCCCTCCCAGTCTACCCATCCCTCCCTCATCTTTTCCATGACCCCCTCCAAGTCCACTGATATGGGAGGACCTCCCTGCCTTCCATCTGACCCTACCTTATCATGTCTCTACAGGGCTGGCTACAATGATCTCTTCTGGGATCTAACTAGGCTGCTCCTCCATTGGCGGGGGGTGGGGAGGGGGAGTCAAAGAGCCAGCCATTGAGTTCATGACAGAAATAACCCCTCTTCCCCTTACTAAGGTACCCAGTTGAATATTGAGTTACCACGGGCCACATCCGAGCAGGGGTTCTAGGTTATACCCATACATGGTTTTTGGTTGGAGAAACAGTCTCATAAAAGACCCCTGTGCCCTGATCTATTTGGTCATTGTGGAGTTCTTCTCCCTGCCAAGTCTTACTAACTCCCCCTTTTTTCACATGTTTCCTTGCACTCTGCTGAAGGCTTGGTTGTGAGTCTTAATATCTGCTTTGATAAATTGCTAGTTAGAGTCTTTCAGAGGCCCTCTGTGGTAGGCTACTATCCTGTTGCTTGTTTTCTCCTACATTCAGTGCCCATCCCATTTGACTATCTAAGCAAGAATTGATCATCCCACCCTGGGTCCTCCTTCTTGCTTTTCTTCCTTAGGTGTATAGATAGATTTCATCATGGCCATCCTATCCTACAGGTCTATATAAGTGAGTATATACCAAGTGTTTCTTTCTGTTTTGGGATATCTCACTCAGGATGATCGTTTCCAGGTCCCACCATTTGCCTGCGAATTTCATGATTTCCTCCTTTTTAATTGCTGAGTAGTTTTCCATTGTATAAAAGTACCATAATTTCTGTATCCATTCCTCAACTGAGGAACATCTGGGTTGTTTCCATGTTCTGACTATTACACGAATAAACCTGCTATGAACATGGTTGAGCAAATGTCCTTGTGCACATACATTTCTTTTTTTTTTCAGTTAGATATTTGTTTTTTATTCATTTGTTCATTCATTTATACATGTGGAATACATTCAGGTATATTTTCTCAAAGTTAATGGAAATATCCACCCAAACGTAACAGACTAAATGAGTGGTTCTCAACCTTCCTAATGCTGTGACCATTCAATACAGTTCCTTATGCTGTGATGACCCGTGATGACCACACCCAACCATAAAACTATTCTTATTATCTCATACCTGTAATTTTGCTACTGGTATGAATTATAATATAACTATCTATGTTTTTTTTCTTTTTTTAATTAATTTATTTTTATATCAATCACAGGTTAGGTACTTTGCAGCCCAGGCATAGCCTCCTCCCTCATTCCCTCCCACCCTCGCACACCCTCCCTCATCTCCCACCCCCGACACCCTCCAAGTCCACCAACAGGGGAGGACCTCTACCCTTCCATCAAACCCCAGCTCATCCTGTCTCCACAGGGAGGGCTGCAATGTCCTCCCCTGGGATCTAGCCAGTCTGTCACTCCCCAGCTTGTATGGGTGAGGGTCAAAGAGTCACTAGGGTCTTCAGTTCGACAATGAGCTATCATAGGCCCCATCTGAGCGGGGGTTCCAGGCCACATCCACACATGGTCCTTGATTGTAGAAACCGTCTCATACAAGACCCCTGTGCCCTACTCAGTTTGGTCTTTGTGGAGCTCTTGTTCTCCTCAAGTCTCACCAAACTCCCCCAGAT
>CM053765.1:71811817-71826509 GCA_028658305.1 Pachyuromys duprasi | reverse complement strand
ATCTATTCCAATTATTCTTAGGTTTCGTCTTTTGATGGCATCCTTAATTTCTTGGATGTTTTGTGCTTGGGATTTTTCTGATTTTTTATTTTCCTTGAGTGAGGAATCCATTTCGGCCAGCGTATCCTCAGCTCCCGAGATTCTCTCTTCCATGTTTTGTATTCTATTGTTGATGCTTACCTTTGTGGTTCCTGATCTTTTCTCTAAGTTCTCCAGTTCCAGGTTCTTCTCCCTTTGTGTCTTCTTTATAGATTCTAATTCCATTTTCATGCTTTGTACCGTTTCCTTCAACTGATTTACTGTGTCTCCTATTTTGGTTGTCTCCTCTCTGTCTATCTTTGATTGTTCCTCTATGTGGGCAGTTAATTTCTTCTCCATATCTTTGAGGGCCTTGTTCATTTCCTCTTTTTGTCTCTCTTCTGGTTGCTCCAATATCTGCATAATCAACACTTTAAGATAATTTTCCTGTGTCTCCACTGAATTAAAATCTCCCCTGCTTTTGGGTGTTTCTGATGGGGCCATGGTGCACTGATTTTTGTTGGGTGAGTTCTCTACCGATTTCAGGGCATTTGTTTATATATAATCAGGGAGATGTTTGTGCTTTAAGGCTGTACTTCAGTCTGAAACTGTCAGTCTCTTGTGTCAGGAGTATTCTTCAAGAAGATCAGGGATTTCCAGTGGTTTGTTATTGTTTGAGGTTGTGTCAGTTGAACTCTATTGTGGGCTCTGTGTGCCCGGCTTCGTGAGCTGTGCTAGAAGCTGTGAGCAATGCAGGCTGGTCACCCCTGAGGTCTGGAGGTCTAGCTCCTCAATGTTTTGAGATGCCGCTCAGCTCTGGGCTTGTTGCTAAGGGCTCTCCCCTGGAATGGAGATTTGGCGCCCCCTTCAGGGCCAGGGTCTGTGCACCATGGTCTGAGATGATATTTGGGGCACACACAATGGGTTTCGGTTGGTGTGCCTCTGCTGAATGCAGGCCTGTGTGAAATGGTGCCCGAGGCCTTCTCTGTCTGTCCTGTGGACACACACAGGGACTGAGGTTTTTGCTGGCGGATGCATGCAGTGTTTCCCTCAGTGTGCGATCTGGTCAAGATGGTCCCCGGACCTTCTCAGTCTGGTGTGGCTCAGGCGATCGGTGTATGTCCCCAGCACACCCGTGGGTTGAAGCAGAACTCAGGTCCCTCCCAGACTTGCCCGCAGACTGGCACACAGACTGAGGTTTTGTTGGCAGAAGCATGCGGCACGCGCCTACAGAGGTTCACATACATTTCTTAAAGTTTGATTTGATATGTTTTTTATTATGAGGTAAGTTATATTATAATAAGATAATTTTTAAGAACAGTTTTTCAATTCAAATGTACTTCCATGTCTCATTTATTTAGTTAAAATAATTAAATTTGATTAAATTAAATTGTAAATTATATAACATAATAAACCATAATTCAATTGATTATATGTAAAAATTTGAATGTTTTCTAATTAGAAATAATTTTCTATAAGTATTCTAATGTGCACTTCCCAGTGCTTGTTCAATGATTTTTTTTTAAGTTTTGTGAGAAAAGTCATAAAATATGCAGATAAATCATGCATACTTTGAGTCAGGGAAAAGTCAAAGATAGTACTTCATAATTTCTTCTTCAACTGGTGCTTCAGGTCTATATCACTCCCAAGGGGAGAAAAAAGAAAAAGAAAAACAGATGGGAGACATAGAAATCTCCCTAGGCAAATATTTGCATGTGAGATCCAAGGACTATAGGTATAAGTTACTAGAACACCATATACTATTTTGTAAAATGCAAAATTATTATCAAAGAACCAATTGTAATTCTCAAAAACAAACAAGTGAGTGTATTCTTCTTGGAAACTGGACTTGAACTCCTGGCCTTAATGATTCTCCTGTCTCAGCTCCTGAGCATCTTTGACTTCAATTGTATACTGCTGACTTCCATGTAATCTCCACGTTAATGCCTAACAATAGAGCAATCACAACAGATATTTTTAAATCATATTTTCAATGAAGCAAAACCATATTACACCTAGAAAGATATCCATAACTACTTACTGAAAGGTCATTTTCTAGAACCCGTAAGCATTGTTGACAGAAATAAAATAATACCTATGTAGAAACACATGTGAAGTTCATGAAATGCAAAACTCACCGCTATTATTTTTGACAACTCTTTAAAATTGAACCATTATAAATTGAAATACAGACCAAACAATAGTGCACTAAGAGTACTTTTGTGTGGCAATTGACAACATGAATTGTTTTCCTTTTATTAAAGTATTTTTTTCATATTATATATACTGATTTTGATTTCTCCTAGCTCTATTCCTCCCACCTGCCTTCCCAAATGGATCCTATTGGGGGTTGTTCTGACGCTGCTTTGTTTTTATACTAATTTCTGGCCCTCAATATATTTTTGTCATATAAAACTTCCTGATTGGCTGATTAAATGTCCTATACCTGGGCAGGGCAGAATGGGGTAGACACGGCTAATGTTTCTAGGCTTTGGAGGACAGGAGAATCACTGGAAACAGAGAGATGGGAAGAGAGAAGGAACGAGGATGCCAAGATAAGAAACATAATTGGAATTGTGGATGGAAGGTTAGGAAGACAAAGGTGACTAAGGCAGATTGCCATGGATGGGGGCTGGGAGATGGATGATGAGGTTATTGACAGAGTGTGGGTTAAATATCTGCCCAACCTACAGTAAATAAAGCAATTATAAAACATGACAGGTGTCTGTGTCTTATTATTTGTGATAGCAGGTTAGATAATACTGCCACAATAATTATAGGGAAAATAATAAATAACACATAGTCCAACACTATGTTTTTAATTTACTGCAACAGGACCCACTCATTTTCTGTCTCACACCAGAAAACAAACAGGTTTCTAAAATAATAATAATAATAAACAAAATAATATAATATGATTAAACAAAAACTGACACCTGGAAATTGGCCAAAACAAAGAAATAAAAGTAAAAAAGCCCAAGAGAAGACACAGGAATCAGAGACCCACTCATTAACACACTCAGGAATCCTGTAAAAGCACTAAGTTGGAAGCCATAATATATAGGTACAGGACCTAGTGCAGACCTGTCCAACGCCTGTGTGTGCTGCTTCCAATCTGAGAGTTCACACAAGCTTAGCTTTTGTTGATTTAGAAGGCTTTGTGACCTCCATTGCCTCTTGCTCATATAAACTTTTTTCCTTTGTAAGCTCACAGGGGAGAGATTTGATAGAGACACACTATAATTTACTGTGCCAGATCTTTTACTCTCTGTATAATGTCTGGTTGTGGTTCTATTTGTTGCCATCTGCTGCAAGAGGAAGCTTCTTTGATGAATTGTGAGAAGGGCCATGATCTATAAATCCAGAAAAAAATGTTACTAGGAGTCTCTCTCTGTCTCTGTCTGTCTCTGTCTTTGTCTCTGTCTCTGTCTCTCTCTCTCATTCTCTCTCTCTCTTTCTCTCTCTCTCTCACTCACACAGAACTCAACCATTATGAAGACTTGATCTAGAAATTATATCTCTTGAATAATGAGAAATAAATATTTATTGTTTGACAAAGGTCATAATGTCATGTAGTAATAGGCAATCCTCTTAGAGAGAAATTGGTGAAAATAGATATTTGAAACTTAGGAGTTATAGGAGAAACTTAGGAGTGATAGGAGAAATTGGTGGTATAGTATTGATGAAAGCTGCCTTCATGGCACTTGGGAAATAAATCTCACCATAACAAGTAAGCCACAGATCGCAGAGAAGGGATTTTTTGAATGATAGTGCAAGAAGTGGTTGAATCCTGCTAGACAGGATACAGAATTGGGAACAGAAGAATTAATAACAGAATTAAAAGCATAACCTCCTAGCTATCCCCTCAGGATGGCCGTAACATGGGAATCTAGTCAAGTCTTAAGAAGGCAAGCAGAAAGACACACACGGTATATACTCACGTATATATACCTATAAGATAGGATAAATTTACTGAAATCTATACACCTAAAGAAGATAAACAAGAAAGAGGACCTGAGGCAAGCTGATCAATCCTCACTTAGAAAGACAATTGGGATGGACATTGGATGTAGGAGAAAACAAGAAACAGAACAACAGCCTATCACAGAGGGCCACGGAAAGACTCTACCTAGCAGTGTATCAAAGCAAATATTCAGACACATAATCAAACCTTTGGCAGAGTGCAGGGAATCATATGAAAGAAGGGGGAATTACTATGACCTGGAGAGGACAGGAACTCTGCGAGGACCAAATATATCAGGGCACAGGGGTTTTTTATGAGACTGTTTCTCCAACCAAGGACCATGTATGGATATAACCTAGAACCACTGCTTGAATGTAGCAAATGGTAGCTCAATACTCAAGTGGGTACACCAATAAGGGGAACAGAAACTATTTTGGACATGAACTCAATGGCTGGCTCTTCGACCACCCCTTCCGCCGAGGGAGGAGCAGCCTTGCTAGGCTACAGAAGAGGGCATTCCAGCCAGTCCTGAAGAGACCTGATGAGCTAAAGTTAGATGGAAGGGGAGGAGGTCCTTCCCTATCAGTAGACTTAGAATGGGGCATAGAAGGAGATGAGGGAGGGACAGGGAAGAGAGGGAGGGAATGTGGGAGGGGGCTATGGCTGGGATACAAAGTACAAAGTACCTGTGATTAAAATAAAATAAAAATGTAAAAACAATAAAAAGAATAGTGTAATTAACCATTATTTAGAAATATATGACATTAATTCTATGTTGGTTATTTCTTATAATTTTGACATATATTACTTAACACACTTTTTATTTTAAGATTTTTAATCACTGTGACTGCCTTCTTTGGTTGTAGTAATTTTTTGTAATTGTGTTCTACTCTATCACTCTTTGCTGAATGTTGTGAGGAGCATCCATATGCGAATACGTTTTTAAATCATGACTTCATATGTATTCACACACATACACACACACATACCCAGGGACCCACAGTCAAAGAAAATACTATGGATACATACATATACATACATATACATATACACAATCACACACATACACACACAAATCCTTCACTGTCTTTCCAAAATATCCTTTTTCTGTGATCATTGGCTTCCAGGCTCTGTGGCTTACTTGTTATGATGCGATTTATTTCCCAAGTGTAATGGAAGGCAGCTATGTTCACCTCTACACTGCCCCTGCTGTTATACCTAAATCCCAGATATTTGATTATCACCGATTTTTCTCTAAGATAGTGTGGTCTGTTACTACATGACATAAGCTTTATCACTCAAACAATAAATGTTTCTTTCTCATTATTCAAAAGACATAATTGCTAGAATAAGGCTTCATTATGGTTGTGTTATATGTGAAATCTAATTTTTTGTTCTGCAGAAGATGCTTTCTTCTTATATTTTTACATAGCAGAAAGGAGAGAGTAGAAAGAGGCCATTTATCTTGCATACTTTTTTATAAGGACATTAGTCTCATTCATGAGGGCCTTACTTGTATGTCTCATCTTCTAATATAACCCCAGCTGGAATGTTCAATATGAATACAGTATGTTGAGAAGATTCATACACTTACCATATCTTACCTCTTATGCCAAGTTTACTGTATGGCTTTATTTACAATTATAGGATGACATGGGAACACTGCACTGCTCCCTGGGTTCACTAATACTTACCCTTCTTGTCCCAAAGTAGAAATGTCAAACTGTATAACTCTACTTCTTAATGTAGCTAATTCTTACAAACATTAAGATTACAAGTTCCTTCTACTGACCCCTTGTCAACAGAAATACAATGTGTCATAGAGCTACCACAATTCATGGTACAGAGAAAAAAAAACTGTCATTCCTCGAAACCCAGGTCCCTTATTTGGAGGGAGTATAACAGCTGGACTGCCAATTCCAGAACTGAAGAGATGGTAATCCAAATTTCAGGTATGTGTTTGAGTAAACTGTGGTCGTGAATCTATGAATTTAATCTTTAACTTGACTGGATTTCACATATTCATGGAAATATGAGTCTGTATGTATTTATGATGGTATTTCTAGAGTGGTTTACCCAAAGAAGGAAAACCTACCTTGACTGTGTGCAGCTTCTGGCCATTACAATAAAAGCAGCTATTAACATGGTTGAATAAATATCCTCATTGTGTACTTGAGCTGCTTTTGGATATATGCCTAGGACTGGTATAGCTGGATCTTGAGGAAAAGCTATTCCTAGTTGTCTGAGAAAACTCCAGATTGATTTCCAGAGTAGTTGTATAAGTTTACATTCCCACCAGCAGTAGAAGAGGGTTCCCCTTTCTCCACATCCTCTCCAGCATGTGTTGTCACTTGAGTTTTTGATCTTGGACATTCTGATGGGCTCAACGTAAAATCTCAGGGTTGTTTTGATTTGCATTTCCCTGATGACTAAGGACATAGAGCATTTCTTTAAGTCTTTCTCTGCCATTCTATATTCCTATATAGAGAATTCTCTGTTTAGCTCTGTTCCCCATTTTTTAATTGGATTACTTGATTTGTTGCTTTTTTAACTTCTTTAGTTCTTTATATATACTGGATATTAGCCCACTGTCAGATAAAGAGTTGGTGAAGATTCTGTCCGATATGTGGGCAGTCCTTCTGTTTTGATGACAGCTTCCTTTGATCACAGAAGCTTTTCAGTTTCATGAGGTCCCATTTATTGATTGTTGGTTTTAGAACCTGTGTTGTCGGTGTTCTGTTCAGAAAGTTTTCTCCTGTGCCAATGAGTTCAAAGCTCTTCCCTACTTTTTAATATGATTTAATATGTCTGGTTTTATTTTCTGTTTGTTTTTATTAACATTTTTATTTTATATTAATCACCGGTTATGTATTTTGTATCCCAGCCATAGTCCCCACCCGTATTCCCTCCCTATCCTCCCCATCGCTCCCTCATCTCCTCCATGCTCCTTTCTAAGTCCACTGATAAGGGAGAACCTCCTCCCCTTCCATCTAACTCTAGCCTATGAGGTCTCTTCAGGACTGGCTGCAATGTACTCTTCTGTAGCCTAGCAAGGCTGCTGCTCCCTCAGGGGGTGGGGAGGGCGGGGTCTAAGAGCTAGCCATTGAGATCATGTATGAAATAGTCCCTGTTCATCTTACTAGGGTACCCACTTGGATATTGAGCTACCATTTGCTACATTCAAGCAGAGGTTCTAGGTTATATCAGTACATGGTCCTTGGTTGGAGAAACAGTCTCATAAAAGACACCTGTGCTCTGATATATTTGGTCCTTGCAGAACTCCTGTCCTCTTCAGGTCATACTAACTGCCCCCTTTTTCATATGATTCCCTGTGCTCTGCCAAAGGGTTGGTTATGTGGCTTAATATTTGTTTTGATACACTGCTAGATAGAGTCTTCCCGAGGCCCTCTATGGTAGGCTGTTGTTCTGCTTCTTGTTTTCTCCTACATCCAATGTCCATCCCATTTGTCTTTCTAAGTGAGGATTAATCCTCTTACCCCAGGTCCTCTTTCTTGTTTATCTTCTTTAGGCATATAGATTTCAGCATGTCCATCCTATCTTATAGGTCTATATAGGTGAGTATATACCATGTGTGTCTTTCTGCTTTTGGGATACCTCACTCAGGATGAGCATTTCCAGGTCTCACCATTTGCCTGCAAATTTCATGATTTCCTCCTTTTTAATTGCTGAGTAGTATTCCATTGTGTAAAAGTACCATAATTTCTGTATCCGTTTCTCAACTGAGGGACATCTGGGTTGTTTCCAGGTTCTGGGTATTACAAATAAACCAGCTACGATCATAGTTGAGCAAATGTCCTTCTTGTGTACTTGAGCATCATCTGGATATATGCCTAAGAGTGGTATAGCTGGATCTTGAGGAATCACTATTCCTAATTGTCTAAGAAAGCGCCAAATTGATTTCCAGAGTGGTTGTACAAGTTTGCATTCCCACCAGCAATGGAGGAGGGTTCCTCTTTCTCCACATCCTCTCCAGCATGTGTTGTCACTTGAGTTTTTGATCTTGGACATTCTGATGGGCTTAAAGTGAAATCTCAGGGTTGTTTTGATTTTCATCTCCCTGATGGCATTTCTTTAAGTGTTTTTCTGCCATTCTACAGTCCTCTACAGAGAGTTCTCTGTTTAGCTCCATACCCCATTTTTTAATTGGATTACTTGATTTGTTGCTTTTTAACTTCTTAAGTTATTTTTATATACTGGATATTAGCCTTCTGTCAGATATAGGATTGGTAAAGACCTTTCCCAGTTTGTAAGCTGTTGTTTGGTTTTGATGACAATTTTATTTATTTATTTATTTATTTATTTATTTATTTATTTGTTTGTTTATTTGTTTGTTTTGCTTTACAGAAACTTTTCAGTTTCATGAGGTCCCATTTCTTTATTGTTGATCTTAGAGCCTGTGCTGTTGGTGTTCTGTTCAGGAAGTAGTCTCCTATGGAGATGAGTTCTAGGGTCTTTCCCACTTTTTCTTCTAACAGATTTAATGTGTCTGGTGTTATGTTGAGGTCTTTGATCCACTTGGAATTTAATTTTGTGCAGAGTGATAAATATGGATCTATTTTCATTTTTCTGCATATAGACATCCAGTTGGACCAGCACCATTTGCTGAAGATGCTATCTTTTTTTCCGTTGTATGGTTTTGGCATCTTTGTCAAAAATCAGGTGTTCGTAAGTGTGTGGGTTTATTTCTTGGTCTTCTATTTGGTTCCATTGATTCTGTTTCTATGCTAGTAGCACGCAGTATTTATTACTGTTGCTCTGTAGTACAGCTTGAAATCAGGGATGGAGATACCTCCAGAAGATCTTTATTGTAGAGGATTGTTTTAGCAATTCTGGGTTTTCTTGTTATTTCATATGAAGTTGAGAATTTTTCTTTAAAGGTGTGTAAATAATTGTGTTGGTAATTTGATGGGAATTGAATTAAATCTGTAGATTGCTTTTGGCAGGATGGCCATTTTTACTATGTTAATTCTGCCAAGCCATGAGCATGGGCGTTCTTTCCATGTTCTTATATCTTCTTCTAATTCTTTCTTCAGACACTTGAAATTTTTTTCATGCAAGTCTTTGATTTGCTTGGTTAGGGTCACACCAAGGTACTTTATGTCTTCTGTAGCTATTGTGAAGGATGTTTTTTTCCCTAATTTCTTTCTCAGCCCTTTTGTCGTTTGTATATAAGAGGGTTACTGTTTTTTTTTTTTTTGAGTTAATTTTGTATCCAGCCTCTTTGCTGAAGGTGTTTATCAGCTTTAGGAGTTCCCTGGTAGAATTTTTGGGGTAACTCAGGTATATTATCATATCGTCTGCAAATAGTGATACTATGACTTCTTTTCCAATTTGTATCCCCTTGATCTCCTTCAATTGTCTTATTGCTCTAGCAAGGACTTCAAGAACTATATTGCAGAGATATGGAGAGAGTGGGCAGCCTTGCCTTGTCTCTGATTTCAGTGGGATTGATTTAAGTTTCTCTCCATTGACTTTGATGTTGGCTATAGGCTTGCTGTATATTGCCTTTACTACGTTTATGTATATGCCTTGTATCCCTGATTCTCCAATACTTTGAATATGAATGGATGTTGGATTTTGCCAAATGCTTTTTGGCATCTATAGAGATTATCATATGGTTTTTCTCCTTCAGTTTGTTAATATGATGGATCACATTGATGGATTTCCATATATTGACCCACCCCAGCATATCTGTGATGAAACCTCTTGGTCATAGTGGATGATATCTTTGATGTGTTCTTGTATTCAGTTTTCAAGTATTTTGTTAAGTATTTTTGCATCAGTGTTCGTAAGGGAGATTGGCCAGAAATTCTCTTTTTTTGTTGGGTCTTTGTGAGTTTTAGGTACCAAGGTGACTGTGGCTTCATAAAACGAGTTTGGTAGTGTTTCTTCTGTTTCTATTTTGTGGAATAGTTTGAAGAGAACTTGAGTTAGCTCTTCTTTGAAGATCTGGTAGAATTCTGTGCTGAAACTCTCTGGTCCCATGCTTTTGTTTAGATGGGAAACTTTTGATGACAACTTCTATTTTCTTAGGGGTTATAGGACTATTTGATTGATTTACCTGGTCTTGATTCAGATTTGGTAAGTGGAATCCATCAAGAAAATTGTACGTTTCATTTAGATTTTCAAATTTTGTGGCATATAGGTTTTTGAAGTAAGTCCTAATAATTGTTTGGATTTCCTCAGAGTCTGTTGTTATGTTCATCTTTTCCTTTCTGATTTTGTTAATTTGGATAATATCTCTCTGCCTTTTAGTTAGTTTGGCCAAGGGTTTGTCTATCCTGTTGATTTTCTCAAAGAGACAGCTCTTGGTTTCATTGATTCTTTGAATTGTTTTATTTGTTTCTAATTGATTGATTTCAGCCCTGAGTTTGACCTTTTTTGTGTGTCTGCTTCTTTTTTTCCCAGGGTTTTTAGGTGAGCCATTAAGTTGCTTGAATAAGATGTCTCAAATTTCTTCTTGAAGGCACTTAGTGCTATGAACTTTTCTCTTAGCATTGCTCTCATTGTGTCCTATAAGTTTGGGTATGTTGTGTCTTTATTTTCATTGAATTCTAGGAAGACTTTAATTTCTTTCTTTATTTCTTCCCTAACCCAGCTGTAATTTAGTAGCAAGGTGTTCAGTTTCCATGTGTGTGTAGGCTTTTTGCTATTTGTGTTTTTGGGGTCCAATTTTAGTCCATGGTGATCAGATAGGCTACAAGGGATTATTTCAATCTCTTTATATTTGTTCTGGGCTTTGGAGGAGGGAATCTTCTTTTTCCTCTATATCTATTATTCTTAGGTTTTGTCTTTTCATGTTGTCTTGGATTTGTTGGATGGTCTGTGTCAGGAATTTTTAGATTTAATATTTTCTTTGACAGATACATCAAGGTCTTCTGTATCTTCCACACCTGAGATTCTTTCTTCCATCTCTTGTAGTCTATTGGTTATGCTACCTCTGTAGTTCTCTTTTCTTCCCTAGGTTCTTTCTCTCCCCAATTTCCTCCATTTGTGTTATCCTTAATTTTTCCAATTCTGTCCTCAGCTCTTGATCCATTTTATTGATTTCTTTCACCTGTCTGACTGTATTTTCCTGTTTTCCTTCAATTCCTTCAGCTGTTTGAACAATCCTCTCTTTCTTTTTTCTTTCAGTGATTTAAGTATTTCTTCTCTAACGGCCAAAAACTGGCTGCAACATCCTCTATTTCTTTATGGATGGTCATAATCTGTCTTTATCTTTCTCTTTTTCTTTACAGATGCCCATAATCTGTTTGTCTTTATCTTCCTCTAGTTCTTTATGCATTTTATTTGTTTCCTCTATTATCCTCTTCATAAGCATAGATGTTAGGTCATCTTCTTGAATTTCAATTATGCTGTGTTGTGCAGGGCTGGTTGCCCCTGGATAACTGGATTCTGTAGATGCCATATTGCTCTGTCTTTTGTTGATTAAGCTTTTACACTGGCCTCTACCCATTGGGCTCTCTTAGGTGTTGGGTGTTAGTTTCTAGTGGTTCCTGGAATCCTGTTTTGGAAGGAATCCCCTTGGCAGGAAGATGGATTTTCCTGAAGGAAGCCTCCTCAGCTTTTTGGGTATGGTCACTGAATGGCTGGTGTTTTTCAGGAATTGCCACAGCACACCTTAGGTGTAAAGATCTGAGTGGTAGCTGTGGTTCTTGTTAGTCAAGAGGGCTCTGCTCTCATCTGGAGAAGTCCTGGAGACAGCTGCCCTGCTTCTGGGTTTCTTGCTGCAAATTCAGTGAGCTGCTGCTGTAACTTGGGTGCCCCGTGGTTTGACCAGTTCAATTAGGGATAACTGGTTGCCCCTTGGAGCAGTATCTGGGGGTTGATCTCGGGGATCCCAGGTTTCTGTTGGTCTGAGGTTGGGGCTCTGTGCCCCAGTACCCAAGCAGTAGTCAGGGGCAGGTGAGCTCAGCTCTTATGCGTGCAGCTGAAGCTAGAGTTAGGAGACTCTGGATAGCCAGAAGCTTTTCCGGAGCTAGGTGTCCTGAGGTAGGGCCAGATATTTCCCTCACCCATGGGGTTTTCTCCCAACAGGAAGGCTCAGTCTGTGGTGTTTGGGGTGGTATGTATAGTGTGCAGTCACTGGCGTGTGGTGGCTCCAAGCTGGTACCTGGGAAGGAACCTGAGACCTTTTCCAGAGAATTTTCCTGTGTGTGGTGGTGGTATGGTTAGCTAAGTGCTCTAAGCTGTCTCCCTTCCTGTGGGGTTTTCTCCTGACAGAGAAACCCAGTCTCTGATGCCCTGGAGCACACAGTTCTGTCTGTGACAGAGCGTCAGCCATGCAGCAGGTCTCTGTGCTTGCAGCTGGAGCCCCGTTCAGAGCTGGCAGTGTGTGCTCCCCAGTCTATGGGACATTTTCCAGGGAAAAGATGGATGACCTGAAGTCAGTCCCGTTTCCTTCTTTCCCTGTGGGTTTTTCTCGCAACTGGGACTCCCAGTCTCTGGTGTTTTTGTGCCCACTGTTCAGCCTGGGAAGGTGTTCAGGACACACAGGATTGTGGCTTTGGTTTGGTGACAGAGTGCCTGTGCGACCTGGGATCTCTTCCTGGTTCTGGCTGGGTGATCTGAGAATGGACCCAACAAAACATGATTGCTGTTCTTTTAGGACCGAGTTCATTCTCTTGGTCACTGTAAGAACTTTGCTGTCCTGCTCCTCAGAAGCAGTGTCCCCCTGGCGCCACCATCTTGGATCCTAATATTTCTTATGTGGACTATAGTCTTCTTAAGCAGTGATCCAAAATGGATTACAGTCTTTCTTGAGCATTGATTTTATATGTACTATAAAGGCTTTCTTAAGCTCTGATCTGAAACAACTTTCCTTTTCTTAAGTCACTTTTGGCAGCTATTTTTCATAACAGTGAGAAAAAAAATAATTAATATAAATGGTAAAGTAACAACTACTTTCACTCATTTATTCCTGTTTTTAGTGTACACAGTATGATCTCCAACATAAAAGCCATTTATTTCATAGATCTGGCTTCTCTAGATACCTGTTACATAATAAAATTAAGAAGCTGCTAGGCCACAGAGGGGGACACTGCAGCCAGTCCTGATGAGACCTGATAAGCTAGGGTCAGAGGGAAGGGGAGGAGGACCTCCCCTATCAGTGGACATGGAGAGGGGCATGGGAGGAGATGAGGGAGGTAGGGTGGGATTGGGAGTGAATGAGTGAGGGTGTTACAGCTGGGATACAAAGCGAATAAAGCGTAATTAATGTAAAAAATAAAAATTTAACTAAAAAGGAAGCCTCTTTCCTTACAGTATGTGTTTTCCTTAATAATGCTTTTTTCTCAGTCCTTTGTTTACAAGCCTTCTCTGACCTCTATCCAAGGGTCCATCTTTTCTATTTCTACATGTATCAATACTCTGAGCTCTGTGGCTGCTTCTCCTCTAGTTCTCCTTTGCCACACTCTTGAGTCATCATGAAATTTATGGTTATGACATGGTTACTAGTATATATAATTTAAAATCATAGTTAAGATTTTTCCAAAACACCTAAAATAATTTTTTAAAATTGTTTTCAAAGGAATGATCACCAGAAATGTCAGAATTCAAAAATTATTTAGGGTCACGCCTGATTCCAAGACTCTACCTGCTTGGCTCTTTGATTACCTCCCCCTAAAGGGGGGAGCAGCCTTATCAGGCCACAGAGGAAGACAATACAGAGAGTCCTGATGAGACCTGATAGGCTAGGGTCAGATGTAATGGGAAATGGACATCTCCTATCAGTGTACTTGGAGAGTGACATGAGAGAAGAAGGAGGGAGGGCAGTATTGGGAGCAGACCAAGGAAGGGGTTACAAAGTAACCCCTGGGATATAAAGTAAATAAATTTTTTTGCTTTTATTTTTTTAATTTATTTTTTTGTTATCAATCACAGGTTAGGTACTTTGCATCCCAAGTGCAGCCCCTTCCCTCATTCCCTCCCACCCTCCCCAACCCTCCCTCATCTCCTTCCTCCCTGCCCCCTCCAAGTCCACCAACAGGAGAGGACCTCCTCCCCTTCCATCCAACCCCAGCTCATCCTGTCTCCTCAGGGCTGGATGCAATGTCCTCCCCTGGGATCTAGCCAGTCTGTCACTCCCCAGCATGTATGGGGGAGCGTCAAAGAGTCAGCCATCAAGTTCAAGACTGAAACAGTCCCTGTTTCCCTCACTAGGGTCTTTAGTTCTACAACAGAGCTATCATGGGTCCCATCTGAACAGGGGTTCCAGGACACATCCACACATGGTCCTTGATTGTAGAAACGGTCTCATACCAGAACCCCGTGCCCTGCTCAGTTTAGACATTGTGGAGCTCTTGTTCTCTCCAAGTTTCACCAACCTCCTCCATTTCTATCATCACTTCTTGCCCTCTACCAAAGGCTTGATCTCGAGTCTTAATATCTGCTCTGATACATCATCCCTATGTTGACACCCCCCCCCCAGGTCCTCCTTGGCATACTCCTGTCCTGTTGCTTGTTTTCTCCTCCACTCAATGTCCATCCCATTTGTTCATCCAAACGAGCATTGATCATACCCACCTGGGTCCTCCTTCCTGTATATCCTCCCTAGGAGTGTAGATTTCAGTATGACCTTCCTATCCTATAGGTCTATATAAGTGAGTATATACCATATGTTTCTTTCTGATTTTGGGATACCTCACTTAGGATGATTGTTTCCAGGTCCCACCATTTGCCTGCGAATTT
>CM053765.1:71798116-71811717 GCA_028658305.1 Pachyuromys duprasi | reverse complement strand
GCTGAGTAGTATTCCATTGTGTAAAAGTACCACAATTTCTGTATCCATTCCTCAACTGAGGGACATCTGAGTTGTTTCCAGGTTCTGGCTATTACAAATAGAGCAGCCACGAACATAGTTGAGCAAATGTCCTTGTTGTGTACTTGAGCATTTTTTGGATATATGCCTAAGAGTGGTATAGCTGGGTCTTGAGGAATCACTATTCCTAATTGTCTAAGAAAGTGCCAAATTGATTTCCAGAGTGGTTGTACAATTATAATAAATTAAAAAATAAATTAAAAAACTATCTACAATAAAATGTAGATATTAGACATATAATATAGGATAAACATTAAAATCTATACACCTAAAGAAGCTAATCAAGAGGAAGTACCCTTGCTTAGGCAAATTTGATAGACATTGGAAGGTGAAAACAGGAAATAGGAGAGGAGCCTACCAAGAGGGCCTCTGAAAGATTCTACCCAGCAGGGTCTTAAAGCAGATGTTGAGACTCATAGCCAAACTTTAGGCAGAGTGTAGGGAATCTTTTGCAAGAAGGAGGAGATAGTAAGACCTAGAGAGGACAGGAGCTCTACAAGAAGAACAACAGAACCAAAAACTCTGGGCAGAGGGGTCTTTTCTGAGACTGATATTCCAACCAAGGACTATTCAACGATATAACCTAAAACCCCTGCTCAGATGTAGCCCATGGCAACTCAGTGTCCAAGTGAGTTCCCTCTGACATGAATTCAGTGGCTGGCTCTTTTTTATCATCCCCATGAGGGAGGAGCAGCCTTGTCAGGCCACAGAGGAAGACAATGCAGCCAGTCCTGATGAGAACTGATATGCTAGGGTCAGAAGGTAGGGGAGGAGGTCCTCCCATGTCAGTTGACTGGGGGAGAGACATGGGAGTGATTACGGGAGGGATGGTGGGGTTGGAAGGGAATGAGGGAGGGGGCTACAGCTGGGATACAAAGTAAATAAACTAATTAATATAAAAAATATAAAGGAAAAAATTAATTTAAAAAATGAAAAATCAACCAGCCAGCTATAGCTGTATACACTGTATACAATGACTTATAGAAATTAGCTTCACCATGAGTACTTGTTATACTGTGTATATGGGCATGTGTGTATCAGAAATATTCTCTTTCAAAAAATTAAGAACAAAGAGGGTGGAAGAGAAGAGTGAGTAGGTAGAGTAGGAGAACACTACCTCAGGAGAGTTCTCCTCCCATGTCTAATATGTAGGAAAGTGTGGAAAGGTCAACAGAGAGGAGTTGGAGGGTCTGATAAAAACACATTGTATGAAACTCTCAAGGAATTAATAAAAAAAGTATTATGCAATAAAAGGAAACATTGTTTATCATGACAATACCAACTGACTTTTATAATTATACTACTGAACAACAACAAAAAAGACAAAAATATGCAGAGAAACATAATCTGATACTTTGATTTACACAAAGTTCAAAAGCAGGAAAAATTATGCTATCATATCACAAGCCTAGACAGGAATTAAGAACACAGACTCAGTGGGGAAACCAAGAAACTTGTTGAGGCTAAGCCTTAGCTTTGATCTCCTTGGTAGCTGCACATGTTCCTCAATATTTAAAAAGTACTTGATCTGTACATTTAGGACTTGACTACTCCAAGAACATAAAGACAATTTTCAATAAAAGTAAAATTAAAAAAAAATGTACAATAATAATAATTATGACTTGATCAATTTTGGAGAACTAATACAAAGGAGATAACTCTTTATTTCACTTTTTATCATTATAAAACTATGATGCAAAGAAGTCTAAATAACTCAACTAAGTGGATATTATAAGACAGAAAAAAATCTAGATTAAATGTTTTGCTTGCTACATCTTACATAATTACATAATAGTCCTGTTCCTTCTTTTGTACCATATATTTAGGTGCAGAAACAACAATAAACTAGAAGGTTAAAGACAAGTTTGCTTTTGGTACTGTATCTAGACAGAAAGATGGTAAACATCAATTTTATGTTGTACATCAGTGAACAAGAACAGCAAAGCATTATACGTCAGCATTTAAATTGCTGAAGTTATCTGTTTGAAAGGGTACCGGTCAGTGATGGATTGCAATCATTTTAAAGGCAGAAAGTACTTAAGGGTGGCCAACAATATGGAAACCCAGAATTATGCCCCCTGGAAAATATGGAAGAATTAATTGCTTTTCTGTCACACTGTTATACTTGGCTGAACAGGCTTTGAGTTTAACCTCACTTTTCTTACATTTACATCAGTGCTGTTTAACTGTTCTGCTCTGAAAACTCAGACTAGTTATTTTATAAGCACAAACTCCAATTTAAACATAATTAGCAAATGTGCTAGAAGCACCCTCAAGCAGTGAAAGTCCAGCATGTCATAAATGTCCAGGATTCAAAAAAAAAATGTTTAAGACATTTGCTCTGAAGTGATACCTATGAGGGGGGGGGGAGGCAAATTGTTTTGGTGACCTCCAGAGACAAAGGAAGAGTGAAGGTAAATAGCAAGCATATTGCATTCACTTTCTTTTCACATCTAGCAGAAGGACACTGAACATTTAGGAGCTCTAAGATTGCTTTATAGTTAATTTAACACCTTGATAATACACTTCTCCTTTCAAATCATACTTTGTCACTCCTGTACAGCCTGCTTCCCAAAGATAATCACTCAGGTTGGCAAAGGCAACAGATGTGAAGCTTGAAGTTTGTTTCACACTGGCTTCTTCTGAAACTATCAGAAATCTTAAACAAATTTCATTTGCAGCTAAAATGAACAACAGATAGGATTAAGGGTTAAACAGCAACAAAAGCAAAACCAAATTTATTTTAAAATCTTATCTCACAAAGCCACCACTTGATGAACTGCTAGGGAGAGAATCAGTGTTTCTAGGCATGAGACCCCTGCAAGACTTTCTATCCCCAACTGGTTAGCCTAAACACATATGCATAGAAAATAGACCCAGCAAGTCATACTTATACATAAATATACACATATATTCAATTTACTTTTCGATGTTGGGCATTTTGGACATGCAGGACAAATTGTTACATATATGTATAAAGCAATTAATAAAAAAGAAGACATTACGGGTTTAATAGGGGCGAGGAGAGCATAGAAGAACATCTCTTGGCCATTTCTTCCTGGTGTTTTTCTTTGGACAGCTCCATTCTGTTGGCCAAAAGTTTAGCATACTCTGCAACATGCTTCTTGTTTCCCTTAGTGCATTGTTTCTTCAGGGCAACACATTGCATTTGTGTTACTGGACATGTTGATTAACAAGACACTGAGCATTGGGTACTTGGGGTTAGGTTTCTTCATTGTTTATTTAAGGGCATCATCTTTCATAGACATGTTGTAAAGTTTTCAAATTCTGCTCTTTCTTTGAACCCTAACCACTGATGGGTAGTAGGATCTGTCATTCCATGAATACCTTTCTTATTTGTTTTATTTGTTTTATTTGGTTATTGTTAACAATAACCAAGTTAAGAACATCCAGGTTGAGATTGCTATGCAGTGGTAACATACACCTTTAATCCCAGCACTCGAGATGCAGAGGCAGGTGGATCTCTGAGTTCGAGCCCAGCCTGGTCTACAGAGTGAATTCCAGGACAGCCAAGGATAAGCAGAGAAACCCTGTCTCAAAAACAAAATACAAAAACAACAACAACATTGGATTGGCATCCACCAGGCATCCACAAAAAAAAACAACTTGGGCTTCCTTTCTATTTCTCCTTGGTGTATAACAAGGATGCCCCTTACTCAATAGCACAGTCAGGTGACAACTTGCTTCATGGGAAAATCTCTTTCTGTCGTTCCTGCCACTAATTAGGACTATATAACAATCCCGTTCTTAACTCAGAGCATGAGCAGCTACTCCTGTTCTCACACACTTAGAAAAGAAAGTGCAAAGCTTGCATTTGCAGTCTACTCCAGTGAATGAATCTCTGACAGCTGCTGTCTGGGAAGGAGATACTTTACTTTATCCTGATGCAGCCACCCAGGTACCATGAAAATTAGTCAAGGACCATTTTCAAATTGGCATTTATGGGAAAAAGAAGACAAAGTCTGAATTATGTAGAACTCTACTACAAGGAATTTAAGAACATTTTAGAGATCATTATAAAAATCAAGACAGATACCTCTTCAAGTATGAATATTTCTGCTATATCTATATCTATTAAAACTTTGATTAAGAGGAACTTAAGATCTAAAAGTCTCAGTTAACTGATTTTTGCTGTGCTCTACTTTCAAGAACGAATAGCAAATGTCTGCAAAGGAAAAGTTTTAATTTAGGAATTTGTTAAAAAAACAAAAACAATTGTTTCTCTGCCATTAAATATTCCTCTATTGAGAATTCCCTGTTTAGCTCTTTATCCCATTTTTTGATTGGATTAACTGATTTTTTTTTACCTTTTAACTTCTTGAGTTCTTTATATATTCTGGATATCAGCCCTCTGCCAGATATAGGGTTGGTGAAGATCCATTCCCAGTCTGTAGCCTGTTGTTTTGTTCTGATGACAGTGTCCTTTGCTTTATAGAAGCTTTTCAGTTTCATGAGGTCCCATTTATTGATTATTGCTCTTAGAGCCTGTGCCCTTGGTGTTCTGTTCAGGAAGTTGTCTCCTGTGCCAATGAGTTAAAGGCTTTTCCCCACTTTTTCTTCTAAGAGGTTTAGTGTGTCTGTTTTTATATTTAGGTCTTTGATCCACTTGGACTTCAGTTTTGTGCAGTGTGATAAGTATGGAACTATTTGCATTTTTTGTAAATGTAGACAGGAGCCTACCACAGAGGGCCTCTGAAAAACTCTACCCTGCATGGTATCAGAGCAAATGCTGAGACTTATAGTCAAACTTTAGGCAGAATTCAGGGAATCTTATGTAAGAAAGGGGAGATAGTAAGACATGGAGAGGACAGGAGCTCCACAAGGAGAGCAACAGAACCAAAAAAATTCTGGACAATGGGGTCTTTTCTGTGACTAATACTCCAACCAAGGACCATTCATGGAGATAACCTAGAACCCCTACACAGATGTAGCCCTTGGCAGTTCAGTGTCCAAGTGAGTTCCCTAGTAAGGGGAACATAAACTGTCTCTAACATGAACTGATTATCCTGCTCTTAGATCACATCCAGCTGAGGGGGAAGCAGCCTTCCCAGGCCACAGAGGAAGACAATGCAGCCACTCCTGATAGACTTGGATCAGAAGGAAGAAGAGGAGGTTCTCCCCTATCAGTGGACTGGGGGAGGGACATGTTTGGAGAAGGGGGAAGGAAGGTGGGATTGGGAGGGGAGGTGGGAGAGAGTTACAGGGGGGATACAAAGTGAATAAACTGTAACTAATAAAAAAAGAAAAAAAAGAAACAAAAAACCCTACAACTTTCAGATTTTTTTTAGACAAAAGGTTTTATGTATATTCCTAGGTAGTTTGGATTACCTAAACATACTTTTAGGAGAAGTTGTCCTTGAACATGAAGTTATAGTCTGGCCTCTGCCCCTTGACTACTTTGATTGCAGGTTTGTGAAAATACCTCCAGAAAAACACACTCCTTTTCAGTCCATGGATGGCTGGCTATTCATCAAGTTATCTATCAGACTTTCTTCATGTCATTTATTGTTGAAGACAAAACAAATTGGAAACCAACATGCTAATTTATAAAAACAAACAAACAAACCAAGATGTATACATTGCAAGGGATTTGGGTCAATGACATACAGAAAGGAAGGATGGAGTTCTAGAAAAGGCTTTAGAAGGAATATTTTTCTCTACTATATCTTAGTTGTTTCTTTTTATATTACTTAAAGGTTTTCCAAAACTTACAAGTTTATTTATCTTGGAATGTTAAATAATATTCACGCTGCACTGAGGAAGAAATTATTAAAATGTAATGCAGAAAGTATACAGTTCAACACATAAAAATGTAGGAAGTGTTCAAATGTGAGTACAAGGGTTAAACAAACATCTTACAGTTTGAAATAATACCAAAACAGAGAACATACCCTGCTGGATGAGAGTTCTTTTCATAATGAAAACAGTTTCCTTGGTGCTAAAATCTAGCTAATAGATCAGTCCATTTCCCCTGTGTCATGTCCCTGCTAATTAAGGCCTCCATATGCAATCAAGAGTAAATTCCTGCTCTGATGCAGAGTGCTTTCTTTGTAGCCCCCAATTACTGATGTCTGTCTTTGCCTTTGTGGCTGCTTATAAATTGAATTCACTTTATGCATAGCATCGTCTTTGTTCTTCCCCTTCTCATTGTACCCTTTCAACAATGAATAACCACCAACTCTCTCAGCCTCTGTGAACGCCTTATCTCCTCTGAAAAGATTCACCCAACACGGGATCAACGCACATGTTGAGACTCAGGGCCAAACTTCGGACAGGGTTCTTTCTCTTATGGAGAAAGAGAGGGGTGATATTAGAGGGACATGTAGCGGACAGGACCCCACAAGAAGACCAACAAAACTAAAACTCTTAGCCCAGGGGTTCCTGCAGGGACTGATGCAAGGGAGGACTGATGGAGAGGACCTAGATGCCTTGTTCAGATGTTCCCGATTGGCAGCTCAGTCTCCATGTGGATCTCTGAGTGAGGGGATCAGAAGCTGTCTCTATCATGAACTCAGTTGACTGCTCTCTGATCACTAGCCCCTGTGATGCAGCCTTGCCAGGCCACGGAGGAAGACCCAAGCAGTCTAGATGGGACTTAAGCTATGAGCATATGGCACAAGTGGAGAACTATGCCTTTCAGTGGACTAGGGGAAGGGGATGGGGGAAGAGAGAGGGAGGGTGGGAGTGAAGGAGTTGAGGGACGGGGTTTCAATTGGGATATATAATGAATAAACTGTGAAGAAAAAAATAAAAATAATTTTTTGAAAAGAACTTCAATAATCCAGTGATGGCTGCTCTCAGAAAACCCAGACGTAGGGAATACAGAAGACTGGCCAGCCTAGAGTGCACTCACACACAGCTTACTTTAATTCGGATAACTGTGGGTTGTGTCCTTTCTTTCCTTGGAATCTCAGGATTAACACAACCACAACGTGAGCTTGCATATTTAACAAAGTGTACCTTACCATTCATTCATGTCTTTCTCATGTTTCAGAGGTAAACTATATAGGTTACAATCAAAATATAAAAATAAAAAAAAATTCTTCAGTATGTCTTTAAATGTTTTCTCTAGGACAGATCTCTTCACGTGTTATGAATGAAATAAAATGTTAGGTTTGTACATGTTTTCCTATCTTTTTACTTTCAATGAAAGTGTGGGAGGAAGTTCAACATTAGAGAAAGGTGTTTAAAAATGTAGTGTATATGGTTAATGGAAGCTTTTCAACAAAAAGAAGGATGATGTGCTCTTCTTTTCAGAAAAGTAGACACACCTAGAAAAAATTAATTCAGTCTCAGAGAGATAAATACCATTTGCTTTCTTTTATTATGGCTTCTAGATTTTACAGATATATTCAAAACCATATATGTATATAACACAAAAGTAGCAATAAAAATATAGAGGAACACAGGGAACTAGTAGGAAGGAGGAAAACCTAATGTCCAAATATTTATAAATATAAAAATAAATAATATAAAATAATTAGTTTAAAATTAGTAGCTATTCTTAACAATAGTGACAGTAACAACAGTAAAACAAACAATAAAAAGATAAAGAATATGCTGTAGCTTATTCTTACTTTCAACCCAAAAAAACTGAGAAACTGTAGCATAGACAAATATATTATATGTACAATATATATGTATAATATGTAATAATTTCTCCTTTCTATATATACATATAATATATAATATATTATATGTATAATATATAATATATATGTGTAATATATAATAATTTCTCCTCTCCCTCCTTAGAGAGAGAGAAACCACCCTAATATCTTGAGCTTCTTCCACTTTCTCAAAATGTTCTAATGATGACAATCATAATTCTGTACTGCTTAAACCGAGAGAAGCAAATCAGAAATCAGAAAAAGTGCAGGCATATTTTTCCTTGTCTCAGCATATGCTAAGTGGAACTAAAATTGCTGTGAATAATGAAAAATACCAAAGACAAGACTGGAAAAGAAGAGAATATAATTATCACGTGAACACTTTTATTTAGAAGTCATTTGTTAATGTCTTTATACTGTAGAGTTCTGTTTTACTTTTGTTGATAAGCAAAAGAATACTGTTCTTTAACTGGTGTCTGGTAATTGATTTTTAGGTAATGCAGGGTGAAGAGAGGTCAACAATGAAACAAGGATAGAAAAATAAAAGCTAGTACTGAGTGTGAGGAATCCTACCAGGAGAAGATAGACATCTTAATTGTACTGAAGTTTAATCCTGGAGGTGTGTCATCAACTAACCTGGCAAGTCAAAACCCAAAACATTAACTTCAAGGACACACAGCCATGAATTAGAGAATGCCAAGCTCCTGGTAATCCAAGCTATGGTCGTTACTGGCCCCTCTGCATCCCCTCATTTCCTTTGGTTTCTAAATGAGGACACAGACACCTGTTCCAGCAGCAGGTGGTATTTGTTTATTATAGCTTTACCTGCTGGGTTTTAATCAGTCTGCAGCTGCAGGAACCCGCTTAAGTAACAGTTTATAGTACCAGATTCTTACAGAGTGGTATTTTCCTTGAAGTAGCAAAGTTTTATATAACATTCTCATAAGACAGAAAACATCATATAAGCAGCCTCGATTCTTCCATCTCTCTTCTTCTAACATTTAGAAAGACTAATCAGTGAGTCATTTCACATGCAGAGTTGAAAAGCTAATCTCTTAGTCTTCTGCCTTGAGGGAGCCTTCACATTATGTGCTCTCATTATGAAACCCTATTTCTTAGAGAGAGAGCAGCCAACATCTCTGCGGGTGCTATTCCTCTTTTGTACACCTCAAAAGGTAAGACAACTGCCATCTTTGAAGGGGAGAAAAAACATTAAAAGGAATGAAAACAAGAAATAGAAAAACAAAAAAGATGCACAGAGCATATAATTCAAACCCCATAGCATTTGAAACTTCTTTGAATAGCATACAATGAAAGATGATATAAGAAGTAATTTTCCTTGAGGATACTTATAGTTCAGTAGGTGCGATACTTCCTCTGAATGCAAAAGACAGTGCATTAACTTTTTCTGCTCTCCTTAGAATAAGATAATTATTTAATTAATAGTGATGTAAATTTTATGTAATTGCAAACAATAAAGTTACTCATTCCAAAACCTTTTTAAATTGAAAATATATTCTTTCCTACTATAAATTCTGGCCATAGTTTCCCCTGCCTCTACTTCTCTCAGCTTTCCCCCACTTACCTCTTTCTGAGATTCAATTAATTTCCTTCAGAGAGGAGCAGGCCTCTAGCATATAACAAAAAGAAGCCAATGGGTACGGATCTCTGTGACAAATTGGAGACCTGGGTCAGGCTAGGCTCCTGGGAGGATACTAGGTGACTCTAGCTGATACTCCTAGCAGCAGGGGATACAGAGCCTGAAATGGAAATGTCTTTAGCTAGGCAGGACTTCCAATGGAGGGAGGAGGACAAAACTTTTGACCCAAAATTTACCTTACCTACAGGGTGGGCATTGATAAAGATGTGGCAGAGATTGAGTGAATGGCTAACTAATACCTGGCCCAACCTGAGACCCACCCCATGGGACAGAGCTAACACCCTTTACCCAAAATTTAACCTGCCTATAAAATGGGCAGGGACTATGCTTGATTGTAGACATGAGCCAAGCTAACTCTTTTCCAAGAGGCTCCACCCAGCAGTGGATCAAAACATGTTCAGACCCACACCCAAGATCTGGAAATCTTGTAGAAGAGTTGGGGGAAGATGGGACAGGAAGAGTACAAGAACTCCACAAGAAGACCAACAGAATCAAGTAGCATAGGCCCCTGGGGGCTCAGAGAGACTGAAGCCCTGACCTAAGTGTTTTCATGGACTGGACCTAGTTCATCTACATGTATGGAGCTGATGAACAGCTTGGTCTTCATGTGAGTCCTCTAGCAACTGTAACTGGGGCTGTCCCTACATGGGACCTGTTGCCTGCTGTTGGACCACTCACTCCTAGTTGGGCAGACTTGCCTGGCCTCAATGGAAAAGGATGTGTTCAGTTCTGATTCAACTGGAAGTGCCACGCAGGAAAGCATTGGGAGGGGAGTGGTGGGAGTGGGATTCTCTGAGAGAAAGGGGAAGGTGGAATGCGGGAGGGTGGGATTGGGAGGAGATGAGTGAGGGGGCTTCAATAGAGCTATAAAGTGAATAAATAAGTTAGAGAAACCCCCGCTTAAAAAAAAAAACCCAAAGTGACAAAAACAAGATAAAATCAAGATAAGGCAAATCTTTTATATAGGGGCTGGACAAGGCAACCCAGTAGGAGCACAGGTAGCAAGATCAGGCAAAGGAGTGAGAAACATAACAGGTCTGATTGTTAGGAGTTCCACAAAACAACAGCAATTCTTTTTCCTGCATAACTTGCCTGCAGTGTTTAATAGAAGTGTCACCAAGTCTGTAATCCTAACACTCAGAGAGGCAGAGGCAGTTGGGTCTCTGTTAGTTGGAGGCCAGCCTGGTCTATAATGCAAGTCCAGGACAGTCAAGGCTACACAGAGAAACTCTGTCTCGAAATAACAAACAAACAAACAAACAAACAAACAAACAAACAAAAAAGAGTAGAAATGTTACCAAAGTGGAATTCTAAATTCTTAAGGGAGGTCATGAAAGAGATATTACTCTTATATCCACGTGCAGCTCTGTCTTACCTGCTTAATCCAGGTCTTTTCTGGATATCACCTTTCTAAGAAAGGTTTTCTCACGAACAGGGATTATCATCCATGACACTGTCCTATATTTCTCTTCTTCGCATACATCACCCTCTAACAGAATAAGGTGGTTTGTTCAGTTTGTTATATGAAAATATTGGCATCAGATTTGAAACATCAGTGATCTTTCCCAGCTCTTCTGTTCCAGAAATTGACAAGGAATTGGACCAAGGATTTATGGAGTGCAGTTGACGCTGAGATGATTTATTACCTCCAAAGAGGCAAATAAGGCAGGGAGCTGAGAAAGAAGGTTAGAAGGCCAGAAGAAAATGTTGAGCAAAGGCTTTGGTCCATTGAGTCATCCACACACTTCACACTCATTCTGCTCATAGCCTGTTTGTTAGAAAGAAGTTTTCAGTCTTTTCTTCTGTATGCTAATCTTAATATCGCAAAATTTCCTTCTCTGCTTTAGTCTCCTGCCTCAATCTGTATAGCACCATTCTCTACTTTATATAAGTCAGAACAGTGACATAGTGGGGAATGCTCACATGAAAATCAAGAACAAACCCAAGTAGTAAATTAGAAATCTTGTAACTGTTTCCAGCACTCATAGCTCATAGTGCAATCATCTGAGCTCTACAAGGTTCAGGAAAACTAAGCCTTCCAACTTGGTAGTGTTCAGTACATAGAACCTCTTTCTTAGGCTAGCTTCTTTCAGTCCATTTAGCATTCCTCAGCTCATGAGCAATGGTCTGACGTACTGGTCTCACTATCACACGGTACCTTCCAAGCTTTGTGCATTGCCTGCTTAGGGCAGGCTGACTTGTAGGGATTATGGCATGGCTACACATTGCTTCACCTCAGCAGTTCTCTGAGACTGCTTGCCAATACAACCCATGAAACCCTCTATCTATCATCTTTTATGTCTATAAAATCAGAATCATGTGGACACACTGTAGAATCCATCTCCCGTCTTTTGATGCAGACTGGCCTGTCATAGGTGATAGGTGTAGAAACACCTTTGTACCAATGCTGGGGAAATAGATTTCCAAGCATATGTTTTTGAACAGGGAATCATTTTAGTGTTGTCCTTTTCTTCTATGTGTTGCCACTTTAACACAGAGCAGAGTTATGTAAGAATAGGGAAGCACAGTTGAGAAAATGCCTCTGTAAGACTGGGCTGTAAGTAAGCTGGTGGGACAATTTCTTAGTGATTGGGGCGCTGATGACTGTTGGTGAT
Source organism: Pachyuromys duprasi (assembly GCA_028658305.1). Classification (NCBI taxonomy): domain Eukaryota; kingdom Metazoa; phylum Chordata; class Mammalia; order Rodentia; family Muridae; genus Pachyuromys; species Pachyuromys duprasi. The sequence continues at coordinate 71,799,733 of CM053765.1, read as the reverse complement.
GCCTCCGCCCTCATCAGTAGGTGGTCCTGAGGAATTCCTGAGGAGTAAACCAGCAAGGTGTACTCTTTCACAGCTTCTGTGTCAGTTCCTTCCTTCAATTCCTGCTTTGAATATGGAGAAATAAACTTCTCTTTCCCAACTTGCTTTTGGTCATGGTGTTTTATCACAGAAATATAACTAAGAGAAGTAGCTTTCTTCATTCTGAAACTTTTTATCTTTTTTTAAATGAATTTATAAATTTGTAAGTTGGAGCTTTGAAGGGCAGATTCTCTTTATTGGATGTCCTTTGTGTCTCCAGGGAGCAGACCTCTGGGTTTGTTTTCACAGTGCTAGTTCCCTCACTAATTGCAGATGTTTCCTCTGACACCTCCTCCTCAATATCTTCCGACTTTCTCGAATTCCTTTTGCCACAAATTTCACATTTTTTCATGTAGTTCTGCTTACTTTCTACATAAATTTAGATGATAGAAATGAGAAGTAGCTATAACACGGTCTAGATGATATCTTATTCTGAAATTATTTCAACCAAGCAAATTACTCTAACACTTTTGAATACGGTTTCAGCCAAGTTCTTTCAAAATTGACAGACTGAGGAAAAGTTATTTTACCAATAATAACGCTTCCAATAGAGTCCCTCTTTTCCTCGGCAACCACATGATCTGGTTTTCCACTTTATGCCTTTTTTCTTTTAAATTCTTGCCTTCACAATACCTAGCAGAATAACTAATTGAGCCATGCTAAGTGTTATGGGTTCTGTAGCCTGTACCTCTACATTTTGCTACATTGCTCCTCCAAACAAGTACCTAATGTATACAACCATAAATGATCAGGTTTACCACATTAGCAGCCTTATTTCTTAGTACCAATTTTTCTGTGTTACTGGTATGATAGAATATCTGACAAAATCATATTCAGGAATATAGTGTTCATTTATTTCACCTACAATTGAAGGGTACAGTCATTGTGGCAGGAAAGAAATGATAGAATGAGCACGAGACAGCCGTTCATGTTGAATCAGCAATAAAGATACACTGCTTACTCATTCCATCTTATTCAGTGCAGTCCAGACCCATGGAATAGTAATAGAATAGATCTTTCACTTTTAAAAATCTAACCTGGAAATTCATTCAAGACATTCAAGACAGTTCAGAAAGTGTTATCATAAGACAGTCACATGATCTTTTCAACCTGGCAATAAACCTTAACCAGTACAAGAATAAAGTGTTATTTAGTTGGAATTTGCTTGAAATACGGTCGAGCAAAAGGAGATGGGTATTTTTAGTGAATTTAGAAATTTTTTCTCAAACCTTTTTTATTTTTCTTTCTACATTTAAAACGTCAATCTGCAAGTTTATTCTGTAACTCTAAATAGTTAAGATTGGAGGCTTGGAGAATACACTAGTTGGAAGTATATGAATTGCCAATGAGCTGTGAAAACTGCCATGGAAAGAATATAAAGGATGTTGTGGACTTTAGTTCAACTTTTTCTTTTTTTTAATTTTTTTTAATTTATTTATTTTTATATCAATCACAGGTTAGGTACTTTGCATCCCAGGCTTAGCCTTCTCCCTCATTCCCTCCCACCCTCCCACTCCCTCCCTCATCTCCCTCCTCCCC
>CM053765.1:71775233-71797616 GCA_028658305.1 Pachyuromys duprasi | reverse complement strand
CAGGGCACAGGGGTCTTGTAAGAGACGGTTTCTACAATCAAGGACCATGTGTGGTTGTGGACTGGAACCCCTGCACGGATGGGGCCCATGATAACTTGGTGTAGGGCTGAAGACCCTATTCAGGGAAACAGGGACTGTTTCAGTCATGATCTTGATGGCTGACTCTTTGACCCTCCCCCATACAAGCCGGGGAGTGACAGACTGGCTAGATCCCAGGGGAGGACTTTGCAGCCAGCCCTGAGAAGACAGGATAAGCTGGGGTTGGATGGAAGGGAAGGAGGTCCTCCCCTGTTGGTGGACTTGGAGGGGGCGGGGAAGAAGGAGATGAAGGAGGGAGTGGGAGGGTAGGAGGGAATGGGGGAGGGGCTATGCCTGGGATTCAAAGTACCTAACCTGTGATTGAGATAAAAATAAATTAAAAAAAAATCAGTGGCTATTATTTTAAAGTTTAAAAGCCTGAACTAAGAGGCCAGCCAAATGGAGATATGGTCCAGCCACCTGGGAAAAGAAACTAGCTTAATGCAATCTTTCCCCGCCTACTAGTTATACAGTTGCTAGGAAACTGACACAGGACCAGGCCAGAACTGTTTGTAGTCTTGGTGCGTAAAGTGGACCAGTCATTTCAAAAGTCAGTCTCCCTTACCCAATCATGTAACGCCCAAGCATGTAAATCCCTGCTTGCAGTTTTGCCCCATAAAAACCTTGCTTCCCTAGACCATGGGGCCGCATTCCTCTCTTGTTTTTACAGGAAGACTTCGTCCTGTGTATGAATGGGTACAGGATTTAAAAAAGCTCATGTACTTACAGAGGAGTCTATTCCTGGTTTTTTGGGGTTCACGAAATGGGCATAACACACACAGTCTTCTGAAGTGATGGGGAAAAGGAAAAGGCCTACCCATGACAGGTTAAAGACAAGGCATATGAGCAGCAAATCTCTGTCAATTGGTTCACAACAGATTACTCATTTGGATACAGTTCTCTAATACTTATGATTTATCTGATTCCTGCTGGGACTATGCTTAAGAAAAACAGTAGAAGAATGAATTTTCTAAAGAAATAAAATCCCAGTTGATCGATTTTAACAGTAAAACTCAGGAATGAGCTGCTGGGGTGAAAACCTACTAGCTCAGAGCGGCAGAGAAAGCATCCAGCTGGTCTTCCTACTCAGCCAATAGCCCAGAAGGAAAAAGTCTTTCTACCAGCTCAGTTTTCAGAAGTAAAAAGGCCAAAAGCCCTTTCTTCTCCAGGGTTTCTTCTTTTTTAAAAAAATTATTTATTTATATATTTTATATTAATCACAGGTTTTGTACTTTGTATCCCAGCTGCAGCCCCATCCCTCATTCTCTCCCAATCCTCCCACCCCTCCTTCCTTTCCTCCCTGCCCCCTCCAAGTCCACTGATAGGGGAGGACCTCCTCTCCTTCCAACTGACCCTAGCTTATCAGGTCTCTTCAGGACTGGATGCAATGTGCCCTTCTGTGGCCTAGCAAGGCTGCTCTTCCCTCGGGGGGAGGGGGCGGTTGTTGAAGAGCCAGCCATTGAGTTCATGTCAGAAATAGTCCCTGTTCCCCTTACTAGGGTACCCACTTGGATACTTAGCTGCCATGGACTATATCTGAGCAGGGGTTATAGTTTGTATCCATACATGGTCCTTGGTTGGCGAAACAGTCTCATAAAAGACCCCTGTGCCCTGATATATTTGGTCCTTGTGGAGCTCCTGTCCTCTCCAGGTCTTAGTAACTCCCCCTTCTGTCACATGATTCCCTGCACTCTGCCAAAGGTTTGGTTATGAGTCTCAGCATCTGCTTTGATACACTGCTAGGTAGAGTCTTTCAGAGGCCCTCTGGTAGGCTCCTGTTCTGTTACTTGCTTTCTCCCACCTTTCTCTCAGTGTCCCTTCTTCTATTTAATCCCTGTCAGCCAGTTGCTTGTTTTGCTTGTTGATTAGAGTTAACTTAATTAAATCCTGTGTACAGAGTTCTTAGATTAAAAGGTTTCTCTTAGGGCTGAGCCACACCATAATTATCTGTTTGCAATAAACAGAAAGTTCCTGGATTAAAGGTGTGTGTTACAGTTGTGCCACAGCGAATAAGAAATAGGCTTTTACAGTTCACAGTCTCAGGATTCGCAATGCGGTCAAATATCCTGCAAATATACATGGGGCTCCTTCACCCTTCTTTTAAAGCAGCAGATAATGCAAGACCAACCCCATGCTGGTGACCATTTCCTGGTCTTCTGCTCTTCTCGGCCTCAAGCAGGGAGGGCAAGGGTCTGTCAGTGGGATAAAGTAAGAGTGATCTTTAATAGGTCTCTCCAGACTTTAAGATGTTCCATCTACTACTTCTTTCTGGAATCCTCTTGCACTTATTTGAAATCCATTGGATATTAATTTAATTTTTAAGACTGAAAAATATCACTTAAAAAGGACATCTTTATCAACCCCAGTTTAAAGTATTTTTTGTCAGATTCTTAAGTTTACTTCTCATATTTCATATTTTTCTTTTATACATCTTACAGTTGTGCTTATGTATCAATAATAAACATTTAATTACATACACAGACACAAACACACACACATAAAGCTGCATATATTTTCTATATCTCATGGTGCCAGGTTACACTTTCATTTTATTCTATATTGTATTCGCTATTCTTTGTCTTGTTAAAATCCAAATCTAAATGGACATAATGTTTGCTGAATAAATAACAGTTTGAGTAATCTTTATTTTGATAGAAAAAATATGCAGATTAGTCAGCATAAATTAATCCCCTGTTACATATTTTTTCATTAGTTCCTTTGTTTTGTTTCTAAAAATAAAACAAACACTAACACTGAGTTTCCTTGCTAGCAACTATAGCTAAAACTTCATGACTTAAGATTGGACATTATAAGTATTGTCTTATAATTTTGTTTGTGAGCCTAGCCTTTAATGGCTGAGTCATCTCTTCAAGCCTTGTTATGAGTATTTTCTAGCATTTACATTTATTATGTATTTATTTTGAAACTCAAAATTATAGCAGCACCAGAAAGTATTTTGCACATTATATCAGTGCAGTAGCAATTCGTGAAGCAAATGTTTAGCATGTAGCATTAATAATAATATCCCTAACATTAACTGTTGCTGATTGCCATACTTATCTACCAACAGCTTTGGATAACCTTCACTAAGAAAGGGAGTTCCATTCAAATTGGATATAAAATTCAAGAGGCAATTCAAATAGTGTATATACATATTTATTGAGCCTTCAGTTTAACCCAATTCACACACTCAATTTAATCTCAGATCTTTGGTAAAATAATAATAATAATAATAATAATAATAATAATATACGAAAACAAAAAATAAGAAAAAACCAATAAACAACTAAAAATTTCCAGAGGTATATATAAAATAATGCTACATAATACTTTCAAACCTCCATACTTTTAGTAATTATCTATAAATGTTATTTTTATTTCTTCTGATGAATGGATGAGATGAGAGCTTTACCCTAGCTGTAGGAATACATAACTTGAGCAGAGCCCAGAACATTTCCATCTAATCATCCCTAGGCCTAGGACTGAAAGCTTCCAGCCTCCAAAGGATCTAATCTACAAGTCCTGACTTTAAAGGCTTCAGACTCTACCTGCTAACCTAGACATAGAATGTTTTCAGCTTCTGAGACTTACTGCTGAATAAACTCATGCTTTCTAGTTCTTTAAGAAGCTGGCATGTTCAACTCAGCTCTTCTGGCTCAAACTCCTTTCCAAGATAACTGATTCAAACCAGATTCTCTGTTTCTGAATTACCCTGTTTGGAAAAACTCCCTCTGAAGTCCAGGAACTGAACTGCACTGACTACACTTATTATCCACTCAAACTGCACTCAAATGAAGAGAACCAAACTCAATTCTCCTTCCCCAACCCCCACTGCTCTTCAGCAGCTTCTCCCTCCTGTCTGTTCTCATGGGAGTTGGGCATAAGCAATTACTGTCTCATTCTGTCAACTCCTTCTGTGATTTGTCACTTTACTGCCCTTCAATTAGATGTCATTGATTGTGACTAATTGTGTGCACTAAAGGTGTTTCTGTATTCCAGCCAGAGGGAATACAAGTGCGTATTAAGGGTGTGCCCCCATTAGAGCAGGGAGGATTAAGGAAGGATTAATCTAGAGGGATTAAAGGTATGTATAAAAGACCGACCTGTATTGCAGTTGGTCACTAAGCCTTTGCATGTGATCCCTTGCCAGTGTGGCCATGGTGTTGAATTAAAATTCCTGTACAATTACAAATGTTGATGCCTTTTCATTTGGGGCATAGGTGTTCAGGACTGCGATGTCATCTTGGTGGATTTGTCCTTTTATAAGACGGAAGTGTCCTTCCCCATGTCTTTTGATTAATTTTGTCAAAAGTTTATTTTATTAGATATTAGATCAGACACTCAAGCATGTTTCTTAGGTCCATTCGCTTGGAAAACCTTTTTCCAGGCCTTTACTCTGAGGTAATGTGTATCTTTGTTTCTTAGGGGTGTTTCTTGTATGCAGTGGAATGGTAGACCTTCTTTTCATGTCCATTCTCTTAGCTGTGCCTTTGCATTAGGGAATTTATTAATGGCTAATAAGTATTAATTCCTGTTATTTTGATGTTGGTGGTATGTCTGTGTTTTTCTTCTTTTGGTTTTCCTATTGTGGGGTTATTTATTTCCCATGTTTTCTGGGTGGATTTAAACCTCCTTTCATTGGAGGTCCCCCCCACCCCCCAGTATCTTATATAGGGCTGGGTTTGTGAATAAATATTATTTAAATTGGGTTTTGTTATGGAATATCATGTTTTTTCCAAGTGTGATAATTAAAAGTTTTGCTGGGTATAGTAGTCTGGGCTAACAAGAGTGATCTCATAGAGTCTTCAATATATCTGCCCTGGCCCTTCTGACTTTTAGCATTTCTGATGAGAAGTTGGGTGTAATTCTAATAGGTCTGCCTTCCTATATTACTTGGCCTTTTTCCCTTGCTGTTTTAATATTCTTTCCTTGTTCTGTACAAGTAGTGTGTTGTTTATTATGTGGCAGGAAGATTTCCTTATCTGATCTAATCTATCTGTTCTTCTATAAGCTTCTTTTATGTTTATAGATATCTCTTTCATTAAGTTGGGCTAGTTTTCTTCTATGATTTTGTTGAAAGTATTTTCTGGGCCTTGGAATAGAGAGTCTTCTCCTTCTATTCATATTATTTTTAGGTTTGATCTCTGCATGGTGTCTCAGATTTCATGAATTTATTGTGTCAGGAACTTTTTACTTATAACATTTCTTTTGACCGTTGTATCAATTTTTTGAGATGCTCTCTTCCAGCTCTTCTATTCTGTTGGTGATGCTTGCATCTGTAGTTGCTGTTCTCCTCCCTAAGTTCTTTTGTTTTTTTGTAGTTTACTCTGACTTATTATTTTCTGCATTAAATAAAACCTCATTGCATAGGATTTTCTTTCTTATTTGACCACAGTCATCAGCAACATTGACAGTCCTTCGTATTCCAAGTAGGTCACATTCAAGGTACTATAACATTGATAATCAAGGTTTTAAATCAAACTACTGAGAAAAATTACTTCCTTCACAAGCCTACTGCATCCCAAAATGGAAGCAAAACTTCCACATGTACAGAAGTTTTGCTCCCTAAGTTCTATATCTTCAGAATTTCCCCAGTTTTTTCACTTTTATTTCCATTTTCAAGTCTTGATCCATTTTATTAATTTCCTTCACATGTTTGATTGTTATGTAGGATATGAACAAAGTAAAACACATGAAATTCAGCATAGTTGTATAATGTGCTTTGTATTGTACTGCAATGGAATATGTGATAAAGAACTGGCTTCATTCATTACATCATTGGATATATGTGAGAAATTTAAATGTGTGTCATTGCAGGAACTCTTTTATTCATTATAAATGAGACATTGAATGTAATAATTAACCTACCTTTTTCTTATTCTCTCTGTCTTTATTTTTACTGAAAATAGATTTTTTTATTCAATATACTTTGTTTTCAATTTCTTCTTTTTCTTCTAGAATTTTTCCTCTCCCCATAAACCTAATAAAAAATAAAAAGAAAAAGGAAAAGAACAAGAAACAAATATAGATGCCCAGACATGGCCTGGCAGATCAAAAACCCATGAAAAATACCAAAACTTGAGCAGGGAATCATACAAAGAAGAGGGAGTTAATAAGACCTGGACAGGAAAGGAACTCAACAAGGACCAAATATATCAGGGCACAGGGATCTTTTCTGAGACTGATTCTCCAACCAAAGACCAGGTTTAGATATAGCCTAGAACCCTTGCTCAGATGTAGCACATGCCAGCTCAGCATCCAAGTGGGTTTTCCTAGTAAGGGGAACAGGGACTGTCTCTGACATGAACTCAGTGACTGGCTCTTTGACCATTCCCCCCGACCCCCCCCCCCCCAAGGGAAGAGCAGCCTTGCTAGGCCACAGAGGAGGACATTGCAGCCAGTCCTGATGAGACCTGATAAACTAGGTTCAGATGGAAGGGGAGGAGGACATATCCTATCAATGGACTTGGAGGGAGGGAAGGGAGGAGATGAGAGAGGGATGGGGAAGTGGGAGGGAATGAGGGAGGTGGCTACAGCTGGGATACAAGGTAAATAAACTGTAATTAATATAAAAAATAAAAATTAAAAAATGAAAAGAAGACCAGAAACCATAATATAAAAGTGAAAGACCTGTAAAGCTAAATTTAAGAAGAAAAAGAAGAAGAAGTCTCAGCAACTGCTTTGATACACTGCTAGGTAGAATCTTTCCGAGGCCCTCTGCGGTAGGTTCCTGTCCTGTTACTTATTTTCTCCTACTTCCAATGTCCATCCCATTTGTCTTTCTAGGTGAGGATTGATCATCTTACCCTGGGTCCTCTTTCTTGTTTATCTTCTTAGGTGTACAGATTTCAGTATGCTTATCCTATATTATATGCCTAGTGCCCACTTACAAATGAGTATGTATCGTATGTGTCTTTTTGCTCCTGGGATACCTCACTCAGGGTGATCTTTCCTAGATCCTACCATTTGCCTGCAAATTACATAATTCCCTTGTTTTTAATTGCTGAGTAGTATTCCATTATGTAAAAGTATCACATTTTCTGTATCCATTCCTCCATTGAGGGACATCTGGGTTGTTTCCAGGTTCTGTCTATTACGAATAAAGCTGCTACCAATATGGTTGAACAAATGTTCTTGTTGTGCACTTGAGAATATTTTGGATATATGCCTAGGAGTAGTATAGCTGGATCTTGAGGAAGCAGTATTCCTATTTGTCTGAGAAAGCACCAGATTGATTTCACAGTGTCTGTAAAAGTTGACAATCCCACCAGCAATGGAGGAAGGTTCCCCTTTCTCCCCATCCTCTCCAGCATGTATTGTCACTTGAGTTTTTTATCTTAGCTATCTGATGGTTGTAAGGTGAAATTTCAAGGTCATTTTGATTTGCATCTCCCTGATGCTAAGGACGTTGAACATCTCTTTAAGCGTTTCTATGCTGTCCTATATTCTTCTACAGAAAATTCTCTGTTTAGTTCCATACCCCATTTTTTAATTTGATTGCTTTATTTGCTGCCTTCTAACTTCTTTAGTTCTTTATATATTCTGGATATCAGCCCTCTGTCAGATATAGGGTTGGTGAAGATCCTTTCTCAGTCTGTAGACTGTTCTTTTGTTCTGACGACCTTTGCTTTACAGAAGCTTTTCAATTTCATGAGGTCCTGTTTATTGATTGTTGCTCTTAGAGCCTGTGCTGTTGGTGTTCTGTTCAGGAAGTTGTCTCCTGTGTCAATGAGTTCTAGGCTTTTCCCCACTATTTCTTCTAACCAATTTAGTGTACCTGGTTTTATGTTGAGGTCTTTGATCTCCAACCAAGGAACATGTATGCATATAACCTAGAACCCTTGCTCAGATGTAGCCTATGGTAGCTCAGTATCCAAGTGGGTTCCCCAGTAAGGGGAACAGGGACTATTTCTGACATGAATTCAATGGCTGGCTCTTTGACCCTACTCCCCCAAGGAAGGAGCAGCCTTTCTAGGCCAAAGAGGAAGACATTGCATCCAATCCTGAAGAGACCTGAGAAGCTAGGGTCAGATGGAAGGGGAGGAGGACCTCCCCTATCAGTGTACTTGGAAAGGGGCAGGGCGGAAATGAGAGAAGGATAGTAGGATTGGGAGGGAATGAGTGAGCGGCTATGACTGGTATACAAAGTAAAGAACCTGTGATTAATATAAAACAATTATTTAAAAAAAAAAGGAGAAGAAGAGGAAGGGAAAGAGAGGTACAGTGGTACATTCCTATAATCCCACTGCTTGGGGAAGCAGAAGCAGGAGGATCTCTGTGATTTCAAGCCAGCCTGTTCTACAAAGTAAGTCCCAGTCAGCCAAGGCTACACAGAGAAACCTTGTCTCAGGAAAAAAAAAAAGTTCAATGAATTTGCTAACACATAAAACCTTTGGGTAAGTGGAGGTGGATAGGTCGTTTTTTTGAGACCATGTACAGAATCATCCACACCTTGGCTTCTTCTTAATTTGTTATTCACTTTTAATTTATGCATGCTTAAGATATCTTAATGACAAAGACACTGGTGCTTTGTTCTTACTCTTTTTCTATTTTCATAGTATTCTATCGTTCTTTGTTTCATTTGTACTGGTTAATTTAATTTGGCATAACAATAAAAGAACATAGAAAACAAAAAAATACTTTTCACAGAAAAAATAGTTACATATTATACATAATTTGATGAGTAAAAGACTCAAACTGTGACATCTTAAATAAAGTTTCTTCTTGCCAGAAAAAAAAGAGGAGAAAGAAAAAAAAGGAAGAGAAAAGAAAGAAAATGCTGAGACAAAGCATTATGAATCAAAAGAACAACAGAAATAAACTTGAGTGTATTTTTTGTTGAACATCCTTGCTGACTGTGAGGATTGTCCTTAAGTATGGTTTGTATACCCTTTGAAATTCCTTTAAAGAAAACTATTTTTATTTTTTACTATATTTATGCATTTACCTTACAAGCATTTAATTAATTAGAGAGAGCTTCAGGGTTGGGAATGGGGGTCTACTTCTTCTGTTAGCACTGGGACCTTATCTCTGTGAGATTATATGAGCTTTCATACTGCTTGGTTTAGAAGGCTTTATTTTCTTGATGTCTTCCATTGCCTTTGGCTTTCATATTCCTTTTGCTTCCTCTTCCTCAGGGTTGTCTGAGTTATAAGGGAGGAATTTGATGGGAATATCTCATTTAGGGCTGAGGGTTCTATGATCTCTCACTCTCTTCATACTCTCCAGCTGTGTGATCTGCATTTATTCCCATCTAACGCAGGGGGAAGTGTCTTTGATGATGGTTTAGCAAGGCACTGATTTTTGAGTAGAAGAATGTCATTAAGAATCTCTTTTATTGCTACATTCCTGTAGCAATATTTGGTTTTTCCCTAGGTTCATAGCCTATTTATTCTCATGTACAAGGTAACCAATTTAAGTAATGGCAGGCATAGATTCAATCTCATGGATTGGGCCTTAAATCCAATAAGACACTGGTTATTTACTTCCATAAATTTTGTGCCACCATTGCACCAGAGTAACTTGAAGGCAGGTCACCATTGTAGATAAAAAGATTTGTAACCTGGTATGTGTTTACTGTTTTTACTTTTAATCAGAGTACCTTAAAGTAATATGGGCAGTAGTCAGTAAGAGTGAGATCTCTAGGTAGGAAAGGTTGATATTTCTGTGTTCACAAAACTATGTGGATGTTTTCTGCAGAAATAATGCCTCACTAACAGTTTTTTGGATAGCAATCAATATTTTTGACAATAGCCTGGGTTCATTAGGGGAGTTCCCTGGGGATATTTTAGACAACAACTTGATGAGATTAGAACAGTAACCTCTTTTCAGGACTGGAGGTTTCATTTGGTGGCAAGAGATGTCTATTTGGGACTTTGTCTCCCTTTTTTATTTGGTGATTCTATTTATATTTCATATATATATATATATGTACATATATATGTTTTTAAGAAACTTTACCATATACAAACTGTATATAAACTCTCAATTTGATCTTCATTAACTGTCCCTTCCTGTATTCCTTCCATATCTCCTTTTATGCTCCCCATCCCCATTTGATCCTGCTGTTCCAGTCCCCCTGCCTCCATCTATCCATAACTGCCTGTTTCCCCTTACTAGTGTTCGTTTCATCTCTCCCCATTTCTTATTCTCCAAATAATCTCTGTGTTAAGAAGAACTCTAGCCCCTTTATTGAAAGTGAACATATTTGCCCTCTACCGTGCTTCCCGCTCTGGGAGGCTGCCTTGTGTAAGGTAGGGAACCAACTTCGCCAAGTCAGTATTGAACGAGGCCTTTGACACTGTGAGTCAAATACAACTTCTGTTTATTATAATTTCATTTTCTCAACTAGTTATTACAATGATGAAAATAAAGTAAACACAAGGTGGTGGTAATTTACCAAACACTGTGAGTAAGTATTTGTTAGAGATTGGAGGAGAAAAGGAGATAAGCGAGTAAATTCTAGGGCAAGATGCAGAGGTCAGAATAGAAGTGTTTCTGCAGCTGCTGAGGAAATACTTACTTACTAGGACTCAAGGTGGACATGCTTCCTGAGGCTTAATCAGTCAAACATGCTTACAAAACATCAAGTGTTTACAACAAAAAAGGAGAAATAGACCACTAAAAAACTGTGTCTATTCAGGTATTTTATTTATGTTTTTAATAATTTTTATTTTTATATGAATTACAGGTTATTTACTTTGTATCCCAGATGTAGCCCCATCCGCCATTTCTCCCAATCCCACCCTCTTTCCTTCATCTCCTCCCTGCCCCTCTCTAAGTCCACTAATAGGAGAGTTCCTCCTCCCCTTCCATCTGAACCTAGTTTGTCAGGTCTCATCAGGACTGGCTGCAATGTCCTCCTCTGTGGCCTAGTAAGGCTGTTCCTCCCTCCAGGTGTGAGGAGAGGTCAAAAAGCCAGTCACTGAGTATAAGTCAGAGACAGTCCCTGTTTGCCTTACTAGGAAAACCAACTTGGATGCTGACCTGCCATGGGCTACTTCTGAGCAGGGGCTCTAGGTTATATTCATGCAAGGTCCTTGCTTGGAGACTCGGTCTCATAAAAGAACCCTGTGCCCAGAAACATTTTGTCCTTGTGATGCTCCAGTCCTCTCCAGTTCTTACTAACTCCCTTTCATTCATATGATTCCCTGCACTCTCCCAAACGTTTGCCTACAAGTCTCAGCATCTGCTTTGATACACTACTGGGTAGAGTCTTTCAGAGGCCCTGTATGGTAGGGGTAGGCTCCTATCCTGTTTTCTTGTTTTCTCCTACTTCCAATTTCCATCCCATTTGTCTTTCTAAGTGAGGATTGATCATCTTACCCCGGAATCTCTTCTTGTTTAGCTTCTTTAGGTGTACAGATTTTAGTACCTTTGTCCTATATTATAGGTCTATAATTATGAGTATATTCTGTGTGTGTCTTTCTGCTTATGGGATTCCTCAATCAAAATAATCTTTTCTCGATCCCACCGTCTGCCTGCACATTTCATGATTTCCTTGTTTTTAATTGTTGTGTAGTATTCCATTGTGTAAATGTACCACAGTTTCTGTATCAGTTCCTCTGCTGAGAGACATCTAGGTTGTTTACAGGTTGTGGCTAATATGAATACAGCTGCTACGAAATGTTTAAGCAAATGTCCTTGTTGTGTACTTGAGCATCTTTTGGATATATGCCTAAGAGTGGTATAGCTGGGTCTTGAGGAATCACTGTTGCTAATTATCTAAGAAAGTGCCAAATTGATTTCCAGAGTGGTTGTACAAGTTTGCATTCCCACCCACCAGCAATTGAGGAGGGTTCCCTTTTCCCCACAACCTCTCCAACATGTATTGTCACTTGAGTTTTTGATCTTAGCCATTTTGATGGGTGTAAGGTGAAATCTCAGGGTCATTTTGATTTGTATCTCCCTGATGGACATTGAGCAGTTCTTTAAGTGTTTCTCTGCCATTCTATTTTCCTCTACTGAGAATTCTGTTTAGCTCCATACTCCATTTTTTAATTGGATTACTTGATTTCTTGCTTTTTAACTTCTTTAGTTCTTTACAAATTCTGGATATTAGCCCTCTGTCACATATAGGGTTGGTGAAAATCCTTTCCCAGTCTGTAGGCTGTTTTTTTGTTCTGATAGCAGTGTCTTTGCTTTACAGAAGCTTTTCAGTTTAATGAGGTCCCATTTTTTTATTGTTACTCTTAGAGGCTGTACTGTTGGTGTTCTGTTCAGGAAGTTGTCTCTGTGTCAATCAGCTCTAGGCTCTTCCTCACTTTTTATTCTAACCGATTTAGTGTGTCTGGTGTTATGTTGAGGTCTTTGATCCATTTGGACTTTAGTTTTGTGCAAGGTGATAAAATATGGATCTATTTTCATTTTTCTGCATGTAGACATTCAGTTGGACCATCACCATTTGTTGAAGATGCTGTCTTTTTTTCTATTAAATTGTTTTGGCTTCTTTGTCAAAAATCAAGTACCCATAGGTGTGTGGGTTTATTTCTGGATCTTCTAGTCTGTTTCATTGATCCACTATTCTGTTTCCATGCCAATGCCATGCAGTTTTTATTACTATTGCTCTGTAGTACAGCTTGAGATCAGGGATGGAAATGTCTCTGATGATCTGTTGTTGTAAAGGATCGGTTTGGAATTTCTGGGTATTTTAAGGTCAGCTAAGGGAAACTTTTATAATATTAACAATGCAAAAAAATAAACATTTTATATTTATATATAAACATTTCAAATTGGTGTTTCTTTAATAAATTTGTGCAATATTGTGGGTTAGTTTTTATAATGCAACATAAGTTTACATCAATTATAGCTGTGGCTAATTTTAAGACAGCTAAAAAGAAAAACAAATTTTGTAGTCTTTTAACTTCTTATATTGTCTTTATAGAGAAATAAATGTTGACATAAATTAGACCTTTGTTAATTTACACTTGCAGAAATAAATAAACCTAAAAGATTTACATTAACATGCTGTGGAGTCAATATTTATATTATCAGAAGGACATATATAAACTCTCAGTATGTGGAGAATATACTTTTCTCTGCTTTATATAGGGAGAGGTTTGATTCTTGGTATTCTTGTGTAAAATATTCAGTAAACAATATTTTCTATTGGGTCATGCATAATGGCCTTGTTCAATCTTTGTTCTTTAATAATTTGTTTATTTTATTTTTTGTGTTAGAGTTTTACCTGAATATATGTCTGTGTGAGGTTGTCAGATCTGCTATGTAAGTTCTGGGAATTAAACCTGGGTCCTCTGGAAGAGAAACCAGTGTTCTCAACCACTGAGTCATCTGTCCAGATCCACCATCTTTATTTTTAAGACATAGCACATGTATAATTTTATCTTCTATCATCCAGATACATAAAAATATACATTTATAAAAATGAATGGTATTCTTCTGCCATAAAACCCTAGTGCTCAAGGTTTGATCTTCAGTTCTGCAAAAATTTTAGAAGTTATAATTGCAATTATTGCTATATTATTTATTATTATTTTACCTATTAAATTGAACTGAAGAAGGCATTTAGTAGCTCATTTAAGGTAATGATTAGAAAATAAGGTATTTCTAAGATAATATATTTAATTGAAGTTAAAACTCAAAATTATTTTCGATTAGAAGATGATTTACAAAAACAATTAAATAATGAGATTAAAGGTTAACATCAAATGAGTTACAAAGCCCAAACCATCATAAATGTAATCAACCCCACATACTCTCCAAGTATTAAGTGTAGGGAATGAAACACAAAACAGTTTTGAATAAATTTAGATTATGGATACAGGCAATCTTAATTTTGTAAAAAATTTTAAATTACTTACACAACCACTCTTACGGATGCCATTGCAACTAGCTGTTATATTTGCAGAAGCATTTATGCAAACATCACACTTAAGAGTATGTTGGTACATTTTTATATTTTCCAGCTTTACTTTTTGTGAAAAATGTTTTATCCTTTTGGGAAAAAAAAACATCTAATTTAATACAAGCAAAATCCATTATGGTAATATATGAGCCACGGTGGAGGTATAATTCAGAATAAAAGTTGAAAAATATCTCACTGTGCAATGTGAATGGTACAGAGACAATTATTTGAGCTAATTGTTACAACTGGGATTTAAATAAAGGGGAAGATTATTTAGTCAATGAAAAAGAAGACAAAACAAAAATGAACCTGCCTAATTTACTAACTCAGGAAGATAACACACTACCTCTGAATCTTGAGCATTTTAATTGACATCTTATCCTTCCAAATGACATATTAATTCTGCAGGCATTTCCTAATCATGGAAACAGCATCACGTGGCAGACACAAGATGAACACAAAAACATTCAGGTAGAGGCTTGGAAAAGAACACCCATTTATCTTTGTATAAAGATTTGAGTCATATAATTCTACAGATAGACATATACAGACAAATTTGTGTATAAATAGGCCTGTGAATAAATTGATGCAAAACAGAGATGATATATAGTAGGATTTCAGAAAAAAAATAAAGATCAGTGCTGTGGATGTTAGAATGTTTGCATATGACAAAATTGGCTAAGTCTGTGACTGGCTCAAACTTTAGCCTTAACATAGACCACAGTGAGGTCAATCTCATTTCTGTCATCAAGGAACTAGTACTGTGATACTGTAAGGGCAATGTCTATCAGGTATAATCAAAACAGATAATATCTAAGGCAAATTATTTATATAAGCAATTGCACAGAATAATGGAAAAAATGTCACTCAAAAGTGGAGCAGGCCTGCTGCAAAATCTATGACAATGCTACACAGGTTTTGCACTTAAAAGCCTGGGAAATATCCATTTTTTTTAGTATATGGTAGCTAGAACACAGACGTAGAGCTGCACTTAAGATCAGGGGGTTGCATTTCTTTATATAGGGCTCGTGAGTTACTCATGTCCCAAAGGTAACTATCCTCCTGTGTACTGAATAGATTGTTGACTTCTCAGTTTCTTAAGAAAGTTTACTTTTATCTCAAACTAATAAATGATGAATTTGCATATTTTTCTTATGTAATAAATTTTTTGAGAGGATGAAAAATCTGATAAAATTAAAGGGTTAAAATTTTACATTGGGCTTCTGATTTTTTTGAGTTGATTTTGTATCCAGCGACTTTGCTGAAGGTGTTTATCAGTTGAAGGAGTTCTCTGGTTGAATTTTTGGGGTCACTCATGTATATTATCATATCATCTGCAAATAGTGATACTTTGACTTCTTCCTTTCCAATTTGTATCCCCTTAATCTCCTTTAGTTGTCTTTTTGCTCTAGCTAGAACTTCAAGTACTATGTTGAAGAGATATGGAGACAATGGGCAGCCTTGCCTTGTCCCTGATTTCAGTGGAATTCATTTAAGTTTCTCTCCATTGACTTTGATGTTGGCTATAGGTTTGCTGTATATTGCCTTTACTATGCTTAGCTATGTGCCTTGTATCCCTGATCTCTCCAAGACTTTAAACATGAATAGATGCTGGATTTTGTCAAATGCTTTTTTGGCATCCAGGGAGATGATCATGTGGTTTTTTCTCCCTCAGTTTGTTTATATGGTGAATCACATTGATGGATTTCTGTATATTAAACCACCCTTGCATGCCTGGGATGAAGCCTACTTGATCATGGTGGATGATATCTTTGATGTGTCCTTGGATTCGGTTTGCAAGTATTTTAGAGTATTTTTGCATCAATGTTCATAAGAGAAATAGGTCTGAAGTTCTCTTTTTTTGTTGGGTCTTTGTGTGGTTTAGGTATCAAAGTGACTGTGGCTTCATAGAATGAGTTTGGTAATTTTCCTTCTGTTTCTATTTTGTGGAATAGTTTGGAGAGAATTGGAGTTGGCACTTCTTTGAAGGTCTGGTAGAATCCTGCACTAAAATCATCTGGCCCAGGGCTTTTTTTGGGTGGGAGGCTGTTTATAACTGCTTCTATTTCTTAGGGGTATATAGGTCTATTCAATCTTTCTACCTGATCTTGACTTAATTTAGGTAGATGGAATCAATCAAGAAAATTGTTAATTTCATTTAGCTTTTAGAATTTTGTGGCATATAGGCTTTTGAAGTAAGACCTAAGGATTCTTTGGATTTCCTCAGTGTCTGTTGTTATGTGCCACTTTTCATTTCTGATTTTGCTGATTTGGATAGTTTCTCTCTGCATTTTTATTAGTTTGGGTAGGGGCTTGTCTATTTTGTTGATTTTCTCAAAGAAGCAACTCTTGATTTCATTGATTCTTTGAATAGTTTTATTTGTTTCTACTTGATTGATTTTAGCCATGAGTTTGATTATTTCCAGCCGTCTGCTCCTCTTGGGTATATCTGCTTCTTTGCTTCTTTTTTTTTTTTTTTTCTAGGGCTTTCAGTTGGGCCATTAAGTTGCTTGTATGAGATGTTTCAAATTTCTTCTTGAAGGCACTTAGTGCTATCAACTTTCCTCTTAGCACTGCCTTCATTGTGTCCCATAAGTTTGGGTATGTTGTGCTTTCATTTTCATTGAATTCTAGAAAGTCTCTAATTTCTTTCTTATTTCTTCCCTAACCAAGCTGTCCTTGAGTAGCAAGTTGTTCAGTTTTCATTTATGTGCAGGCCTTTTTCTGTTTATGTTGTTGTTGAGGTCCAGCTTTAGACCATGACAGTCAGATAGGATACAAGGGATTATTTCAATCTTCTTGTACATTCTGAGACTTGCTTTGTGACCAACAATATGGTATAATTTCGAGAAAGTTCTATGAGGTTGTGAAAAGAAGGTATACTCTTTGGATTTAGGGTGAAAATTTTTGTACCCTCCTGTATACCAAAGACAAAAGGGCCGAGAAAGAACTTAGGGAAACAACACCCTTCAAAATAGCCACTAATAACATAAAGTACCTTGGGATTACTCTAACCAAGCGTGTGAAAGACCTGTTTGAAAAAAAAACTTCAAATCTCTGAAGAAAGAAATTGAAGAAGATATCAGAAGATGGAAAGACCTCCCCATGCTCATGGATTGGTAGGATTAACATAGTGAAAATGGCCATTCTGCCAAAAGCAATCTACAAATTCAATGCAATTCCCAACAAAATACCAACACAATTCTTTACAGACCTTGAAAGAGGAATTCTCAACTGCATATGGTGCAAGAAAAACCCCACAATTTCCAAAATGATCCTGTAAAACGGATCATCTGGAGGTAACTCCATCCCTGACCTCAAGCTGTGGTACAGACCAATAGTAATAAAAACTACATGGTGTGGGCATAGAAATAGAATAGTGGATCAACGGAACTGAATAGAAGACCAAGAAATAAACCCACAGACCTATGGGTACTTGATTTTTGACAAAGAAGCCAAAACAATTTAATAGAAAAAAAGACAGCATCTTCCACAAATGGTGCTGGTCCAACTGGATGTCTATATGCAGAAAAATGAAAATAGATCCATACTTATCAGCCTGTACAAAACTAAAGATCAAGTGGAACAAAGACCTCAACATAAAACCAGACACACTAAACCGGTTAGAAGAAAAAGTGAGGAAGACCCTAGAACTCATTGGCACAGGAGACAACTTCCTGAACAGAACACCAACAGCACAGGCTCTAAGATCAACAATAAATAAATGGGACCTCATGAAACTGAAAAGCTTCTGTAATGTAAAAGACACTGTCATCAAAAAACAAAAAAACAAACAAACAACAACAACAACAACAACAACAACAAAACAACAGCCTACAGACTGGGAAAGGATCTTTACCAACCCTACATGTGACAGAGGGCTAATATCCAGTATATATAAAGAACTCAAGAAGTTAAAAAGCAACAAATCAAGTAATCCAATTAAAAAATGGGGTGTGGAGCTAAACAGAGGACTCTTTGTAGAGGATTGTAAAATGGCAGAAAAACACTTAAAGAAATGCTCAACATCTTTAGCCATCAGGGAGATGCAAATCAAAATGTCCCTGAGATTTCACCTTATACCCATCAGAATGGCTGAGATCAAAAACTCAAATGACAGCACATGTTGGAGAGGTTGTGGAGAAAGGGTCACCCTCCTCCATTGCTGGTGGGAAAGCAAACTTGTACAACCACTCTGGAAATCAATCTGGCACTTTCTTAGACAATTAGGAATAGTATTTCTTCAAGACCCAGCTATACCACTCTTAGGCATATATCCAAAAGATACTCAAGTACATAACAAGGACATTTGTTCAACCATGTTCATAGCAGCTTTATTCATAATATGCAGAACCTGGAAACAACCCAGATGTCCCCTCAGTCGAGAAATGGATACAGAAATTATGATAGTTTTCACAATGGAATACTACTCCACAATTAAAAACGAGGAAATCATGAAATTTGCAGGCAAATGGCGGAACCTAGAAATGATTACCCTGAGTGCGGTATCCTAAAAGCAGAAAGAAACACATGGTATATACTCATGTTTTCAGACCTATAAGATAGGATAAACATACTTAAGTCTATATACCTAAAGAAGACAAGCAAGAAAGAGGACCTGGGGTAAGATGATCAATCCTCACTTCGAAAGACAAATGGGATGGATATTGAATATAGGAGAAAACAAGCAACAGGTCAGGAGCCTACCACAGAGGGCCTCTGAAAGACTCTACGTAGCAATTTATCAAAGCAGATATTAAGACTCACAACCAAACCTTCGACAGAGTGTAGGGAATCGTATGAAAGAAGGGGGAGTTACTAAGACTTGGCGAGGACAAGAGCACCACAAAGACAAAATAGATCAGGGCACAGGAGTCTTTTATGAGACTGTTTCTCCAACCAAGGACCATGTATGGATATAACCTAGAACCCCTGCTCAGATATAGCCCATGATAACTCAGTATCCAATTGGGTACCCTAGTAAGGGAAACAGGGACTATTTCTGTCATGAACTCAATGGCTGGTTCTTCGACTCCCTACCCTTGGAGGGAGAGGCAGCCTTGCTAGACCCCAGAAGAGGACATTGCAGCTAGCCCTGAAGAGACCTGATTAGCTAGGGTCCGATGGAGGGGGAACAGGTCCTCCACTATCAGTGGAACTTGGAAAGGGGCAGGGAGGAGTTGAGGGAGGGATGGGGAGAATGGGAGGACATGAGGGAGGGGGCTATGGCTGGGATACAAAGTACATAATATGTGATTAATATAAAAATAATAAATTGTAAAAAATTAAAAAAAATGCATTGGGTACCCTGTATTGTGATTCAAGTCATATACAAGCCTGAAGGTGTATGATAGCAGTGTGCCCAACTCCACAGTGTCAAAAATACATTGTTGAAATAATGACTGCATGCCATTTGCAGGCCTGCATTATGGTAAATGAGGTTGAAAAGCTTATTTCTCAAATCCTGTTTATCATTGCTTGCCTTTTCATACCAACACTGATAGGAGATAGCCCTCAGTTTTAGAACTATCAACCCTGATAAGAAGGAAATATCTGAAATCCTCGAACCAACATTGAAGTGAAGAGGAAACTTGTCTGTTTCTAATCAGAATCACAGCAGAATATTAAGCTCACAATGAGATCACTGCACTGAATTTCAGAGCAGGTGTTGGGAGAGAGCTATTAGTCC
The DNA here is from genome assembly GCA_028658305.1 of Pachyuromys duprasi. Lineage (NCBI taxonomy): Eukaryota > Metazoa > Chordata > Mammalia > Rodentia > Muridae > Pachyuromys > Pachyuromys duprasi. The sequence continues at coordinate 71,777,985 of CM053765.1, read as the reverse complement.
ATATAACAAAGCAGTGTAGAATGTTCCATTTTTTTTTTCTCAGACTCCAGTTTCACAATACCACAGGCTTACAAAATAGCCTACTTTTCCAGAAGGAAAACTGCAGTATTTTGATCAAGTTTGCTTTTTCCAGTAGTATCTCTCTTTGATACTCAGGAGCCACCTTCACATTATTGTGGCCTTCTGTTTGCTTAGAGTCATCTTTAGAAGTAATTTTCTTCTCATAAGGGTGTTGGTCTTACTTATGTTGGTCAAATGTTTAAACTTTTTATTTTAATTTACTACTTACATTAATGTTTAATGCAATTAAGTATTTAAAGCTTAAAGATTTGATATATTAATCTGAGACGAACAATTTCACTATGATGCCAGTAAACTGATTTGATATAGAAAGGTCATTTAACATGGATTTTCAGGAATGACACTTAGGCATCACAACAGTTTCTAAATGTGGAAGAAGAAAATAGAATAGTCATCTTCAGAGTGATAACCTTTGAGCATAAAGATAAAGTTCCACCACCAGGGAGGTTGATATGCTGTTAAATTTGTAAAATAGAGGAGCCTCCTCTGCAGTACTTAAAGTGCCAACAACGTGTTGAGTTTAGTGTAATGAAAGCCACTTCATATTCCAACTCTGAAGTTAGATAATGAATGTTCTTTGTTTTAAGCTACCAAATCCATGATAATGTTTTACAGCAGCAACTGAAACTGACTAGAATATCATAGTTGGTTAGCTGCCTATATATACACAGTTTGCTAGGATGTCTGCTTATTTCTATTCACTATCAAAGCTTCCCTCCACAATTGTATTTTAATTTTTCCTAAGTGGCTGGAATAGAGTCATTAACAAAACACATTATTTACCTTTTTAAACCAGCACTTTGATTTTGAGAAATAAATTGACAATCACAGCACAAACTTGAGAAACCAGAGAAAACTTTTGTTACGATTTGAAAGAGATTTTTTTTTTCACAGACTCAAGCGTCTGAATATTTGTTTCCCAATGTAAAGGGAGTGCTCAGAAAAATTATGAAAACTGAAAGATGAAACCTTTTTTTAAGAGAAACAGTGTCGCTGCTGGGAGTTTAGGAAAGGTGTCTTGCGGTTTATAGTCCTACAGTTTGTGCCCTTTCTACATCCAGGCGCACTTAGATGAGAGAGGGAACACTTTCCAGCCACCATGCTCTCTTTCCCTACCAGCATGGCTTTTATCTCCTGAAAATGATTTTAAATAAATGTTTTCTTTCTTATATTGATTCATCAGGTGTTTTTATTTACTGTGATGAGAAAGAAAATTAATGCATCCTTGCATAAGAAATCATATCTTTATGAACTTCAAAGAAGCAACTTAAGGAATTTTTACAGCTCTAGCTACAGACCAGACTGGCCTCAAAAATAACAAAAGTCCATCTGCCTCTACCTGCCTCTAAATGCTGGGATGAGGAGGACCTCCCCTATCATTGGACTGGGGGAGAGGCATAGGAGAAGAAGAGGAAGGGAGGGTGGGATTAGGAGGGGATCAGAGAGGGGGTACAGCTGGCATACAAAGTGAATAAACTGGAATTAATAAAAATTAAATTAATTTTTTTAAAAAAGATGTGTACCACCACTACCTAGCCTTATGTTAAACATTTATTTATTTTTATATTAATCACAGGTTAGGTACTTTGCATCCCAGGCATAGCCCCATCCCTCATTCCCTCCCACTCTCCCCATCCCTTCCTCATCTCCTCCCCACCCTCCTCCAAGTCTACCAATGCGGGAGGACCTCCTCCCCTTCCATCCAACCCCAGCTCATCTTGTCTCCTCGGGGCTGGCTGCAATGTCCTCCCCTGGGATCTAGCCAGGCTGTTACTCCCGGGCCTGTATGGGGGAGGGTCAAAGAGCCAGCAATCCAGTTCATGACAGAAACAGTCCCTGTTCCCCTTACTAGGGTCTTCAGTTGGACACCTAGGTACCATGGGCCACATCTGAGCGAGGGTTCTAGGTCATAACCTTACATGGTTCTTGGTTGGAGAAACTGTCTTGTAAAAGACCCCTGTGCCCTGATCAGTTTGGTCTTTGTAGAGCTCTTATTACCCCCAAGTCTTACTAACTTCCCCAATTTTCATTATTATTTCCAGCCCTCTGCTGAAGGCTTGGTTGTGAGTCTTAATATCTGCTTTGATACATTGCTATATTGATTCTTTCAGAGGCCCTCATTGGTATGCTCCTGTCCTGTTGCTTGTTTTATCCTCCATTCAATGTCCTTCCCATTTGTTCATCTAAATGAGCATTGATCATACCAATCTGGGTCCTCCTACTTGTTTATCTTCCCTAGGTGTATAGATTTCAGCATGACCTTCCTATCCTATAGGTCTATATAAATGAGTATACACCATATGTTTCTTTCTGCTTTTGGGATACCTCACTTAGGATGATCATTTCCAGGTCCCATTTGCCTGTGAATTTCATGATTTCCCCCTTTTTAATTGCTGAGTAGTATTCCATTGTGCAAAAGTACCATAATTTCTGTATCCATTCCTCAACTGAGGGACATCTGGGTTGTTTCCAGGTTCTGGCTATTACAAATAAAGCAGCTATGAATATAGTTGAGCAAATGCCCTTGTTGTGTACTTGCGCATCTTTTGGATATATCCCTAAGAGTGGTATAGCTGGGTCTTGAGGAATCACTATTCCTAATTGTCTAAGAAAGCGCCAAATTGATTTCCAGAGTGGTTGTACAAGTTTGCATTCCCACCAGCAATGGAGG
>CM053765.1:71715172-71764994 GCA_028658305.1 Pachyuromys duprasi | reverse complement strand
TCTTGCTGCCTTTAATATTTTTCTTTGTTTTTTAGGTCATGTTTTGACTATGATGTGACAAGAGGTATTTCTTTTCTGGTCTAGTCTATTTGGTGATCTGTAGGCTTGTTGTATGTTTATGGACATTTCTTTCTTTAAGTTTGGAAAATTTTCTTCTATGATTTTCTTAAAAATATTTTCCGGTCCTTGGAGCCTGGAGTCTTCTTTTTCATCTCTTCCAATTATTCTTAGGTTTCGTCTTTTGATGGTATCCTTAATTTCTTGGATGTTATGTGCTTGGGATTTTTCCTGATTTTCTGTTTTCCTTGAGTGAGGAATCCATTTCAGCCAGTGTCTCCTCAGCTCCCGAGATTCTCTCTTCCATCTCTTGTATTCTATTGGTGATGCTTACCTTTGTGGTTCCTGATCTTTTCTCTAAGTTCTCCAGTTCCAGGTTCTTCTCCCTTTGTTTCTTCTTTATAGATTCTAATTCCGTTTTCATGCTTTGTGCTGTTTCCTTCAACTGATTGACTGTGTCTCCTATTTTGGTTGTTTCCTCTCTGTTTATCTTTGATTGTTCCTCTATGTGGTCAGTTAAATTCTTCTCCATTTCTTTGAGGGCCTCGTTCATTTCTTTTTGTCTCTCCTTTTGTTCCTCCAATATCTGCATAATCAAAGCTTTAATATAATTTTCCTGTATCTCCTCTGAATTAAAATCTCCACTGCTTTTGGGTGTTTCTGTTGGGGCCATAGTATCCTGATTTTTTGTTGGGTGAGTTCTTTTCCGATTTTTGGCCATCTGTATATATATAATCAAGGAGCTGTTTGTGCTTTAAGGCTCTACTTCAGTCTGGAACTGTCAATCTCTTGTGTCAGGAGTATTCTTCAAGAAGATCAGGGATTTCCAGTTGTTTGTTAGTGTGTGTTGTTGTCTCAGTTGAACTTTGTTGTGGGCTCTGTGTGCCTGGCTTCATGCTCTGTGCTAGAAGCTGTGAGCACTGCAGGCTGGTCACCCCTCTGGTCTGGAGGATTTAATCTTCACTCTGTTCTAGAGTCTGAGTGTCCTGGTTTGAGATGTCAGCTGGGGACTGTGCGCCCCTCCCTGGGCTTGTTGCTAAGGGCTCTCCCCTGGACTGGAGATTTGGTGCCCCCTTCTGGGCCAGGGTCTGTGCACCATGGTCTGAGATGATATTTGGGGTACACACAGTGGGTTTGGGTTGGTTGCAGGAGTTGCTGAGCAGTGTGCACCCGCTGTATGCAGGCCTATCTGAAATGGTGCCTGAGGCCTTCTCTGTCTGGCCTGTGGACACACACTCGGACTTAGGTTTTTGCTGGCAGATGTGTGCAGTGTGTGCCCGCAGTATGCAGGTCAGTAAAAAGGTACCTGGTTCCTCCTCAGACTGCCTCGGAGACTGTGTGATCCAGTCTATTATGGCGGCTGTGGGCGCTCAGCAAGGCTGCTAGTTCAGATCAGAGCTGTGAGCTGCTGGTCACCCAGAGATTTTTCCGGGTACTAACTGGGTGTCCCTAGGGTTTTCCCACTTGATTTTCTCACTGTAGGAGTTCCACTCACCTAATCACAAATGCTGGTGTTTTAGGTCCAGAGTTCAGTCTCCTGGTTGCTGAGTTGTTTCTGCTGTCCTATTCCTTAGACACAGTGTCCTCTCCTGGCAGCCATCTTGGATCTCCTCCCTTGCTGCTTTTAATATCTTTTCTTTGTTCTGTATATTTAGTGTTTTGTCAATGATGTGAGCTGAGGATTTTTCTTTTCTGTTCTAGTCTTTTTGGTGTTCTGTAGGCCTGTTGTATGTTTATGGACATCTCTTTCTTAAAGTTGGGGAAATTTTCTTCTGATTTTCTTGAAGATATTTCCTGGACCTTGGAGCCTGGAGTCTTCTTCTTTTTTATTTTTATTTTTATTTTTTACCAATTTCTATTATTCTTAGATGTTGCCTTTTCATGGTGTCTTTAATTTCTTGAGGTTTTGTTTTTGGGAGTTTTCTGACTTTGCTTTTTCTTTGAGGGAAGTATCAATTTCTGCAAGTGTATCTTCAGTACCAGAGATTCTCTCTTCCATCTATTGTATTCTGTTGGTGATGCTTACTTTTGTTGTTCCTGATCTTTTCTCTAAGTTCTCCAGTGAAGGTTTTCTCTGTTTTTTTTTATTGATTCTAATTCTATATTTATATCTTGTACAATTTTCTTCATCTGTTTGAATATGGCTTCCTGTCTCTGTATGATGGCCTCTATTTTTTTTTTTTCGTTTCTTCTCTATATACCACTAATTTTGCCTCTACTTGTCCTTCTATTTGGTTGGCTATGTTTGTCTGTGTTTCTCTGAGAACTTTGTTCAGTTCCTTTTTCTTTGCCTCCACTGGGGAGGTCAATTCTTTGATAGATTTGTTTGTTTCGTCTTTAACTGTCTAGAATTTGCTTAGCTATTTCTCTGAAAGATTTGTTTGTTTCCTCTTTATGTGACTGTAGGAACTGGCTGAGCATATCTTTAAGGTAATTTTTTTTTTCTGATGAATTGGAGTATCGATTGAGTTTGGGAGTTGCTGGTGAAGCCATGATTTCTCGATTTTTGTTGGGTATGTTCTTTTGCCTACCTCTGGCCATTTGCTTAACTGTACCCTTCACTGTTTGTTCTTGGGTTCTGCAGTTCAGGTTGGTACCATCTTTCTCTGGAGTCTGGAGAATTCTTCAGGGAGATGAGAGAGGTCCAATGGTTTCAGCATGGGCATGGGAGTGAAAGTTTGCCATGAGGGACAGGGTGCTAGAGAATGCAGAGGCCTTCAGTGTGAAGGAGGGGTGTCTTGTGGTCATCAATGGGGTTGAGAGAGCTGGAGTTATTGTATGTGCTGGTGATGATCATGTGCGCAAATTCTCTGAGTATGTCAGTGGCCTACAGGTTACTCGTATTTTCTCTAACTGAGCTCCAGGGGTTATTTGCAAAAATTCTGCTGGTAGCTGCACAAAGCCAGGGCTTCCTTGTCCCAAGAAACTGTCTGTTTCCCATAGTAGATGTACTGATGGGAGATTTCTGATGTCTGGCTGCTAGCTTAGAAGCACCCTAGATCTATGGCTATGTAGGCACTTGGGGCCCATTCACTCTCTAGGAGGTCAAATCAAAATGTACAGGGTTTCCTCCTGTTCTCTACTGGCAGGTTTGGACCTGCTGATTCAAATGTGCGCTCAGTGGTGTTGCAGCTGCTGTACCCAAGAATCCAGTTGCGGCTACAGAACTGGAGTGTCTAGGTGCCTGCTGAGAAGTCTTGTATAGCCTCTACCATGGCATGGTGCTTGGTGCCCCTGGGCAGTTTTGTAGGTCTGCCAGACTTTGGTGGCTGCAGAGCCACTGAGGGACTGAGCAGCTCATACAGTCAGGCTCTGTGGAGTCCTTATGGCAGGCCGTTCACAGGCGTGGGACCCAGACAGTATTATGCTGCCAATCTTGGGCTCAGGACATGGATGATGCTGGCTGCTGAAGCTGAGGTGCTAGTATTCCTGCCTCTGCTGCCTTGGTTCTCAGGCAGCAAAATCTGTGTCCCTGGCGCTCTGATGGGAAGGGAGGCCTGAAGAAGGAAAGTGCTTTTTTCCTTGCCCAGAGAAGTCAGCCTCTGACTGAATCAAAAAGTTCTCTGCTCTTGTGGTGTGCCCCCTCCTTCAGGGAGTCACAATGTTGCTTTTATGATTTCAGTTGTCCTTCCACTCACCAATTTCAGAGTTTCAAATCCTCTGCCTTTCAGAAACAGTGCGTGCTGATAGCCGCTATCTTGGATCCCTGCCTGCTATGTAATTCTTTTATATTTGCTCCTGCCAGGTATTTGGACACATAATGGACAAAAATAAAATAATGAATTGTCAGTGTTTCTGCTATTTTACACTAGAGTGTGTCAAATAAATTAGTTTTAGTTCATCTTCACACACATATGTAGCATTAAGAAAATTTTAGCTGTTTTTATTTCATAGTCTTAACTTTTACCAGTTAAGATTATTTTCATTGCTTTTCCATACACAACCACTTCTATGAATCCAAACTATTAAATAAAGTGAGGATTCCTTTTTAAAATTTATTTAAATACTCATTTGCTAATTCATTCACTGGATATTTAACATTATAGGCATTGTATGTTTATATGATACCTATATTTCACTCTTCATTTATGACAGACATATACATTCAGATGTAAGAATGATATATTTCTGGTACGTAATACAAGGCAAAATATTAGAAAAATGTAAATAAATCTTAAAAGAAAATGTAGCCTTAACTGTAGGCTCAAGTGGACGTTTATTATCAGATCAACCTCGATAGGAATATTTGGGATTTTAAAGGCTTTATACACAATCAATATATTAAGCACATGCTCCTTGCTTGAATATTTACTTATATAGTGAATAACATTTTGTTCAATACAGATTATGTTTGGGAAAATTTTGATTTTTAGGTGAATAACAAGATTAAAGTTTGGGACTATGTCCTGTGTGGAAGAAGAATTTATTGTTGATGTGTCTAAGGGGCCTGACAAAATTTGTGTTTTATGAAGAATAAGAAACTTGAACACAGGAATACTAGAAATACATTAACCCTCAACAATGTGGTAAACTGAGCATGCAGAACAGCTGTGGAGATCACTGACACACCTTCATAAACATTGTTTAACAAATAAGACCTAAAGAAAAATTTAAATAATATATATCAATTTCATTTAGTTAATTATAATCTACAGATCTCAGAAAGGAATATAAATATTGACAGTGCATACTGTCTTATAATTCTATTGTTGTCAAGAGACAGCATGACCAATGCAGCTAACTTAATGAAGAAGCTATCTCACTGTGGGGTTGATTACAGCTTCAGAGTAATTCTCCATGACCATCGTGCATAATTGTGGTAGTTTGACATGGCTCTCGTGTGGTGTCTGGGAGAACTCAATCCTGAACTAAAGGAAGGAAGGAAGATTGAAAGACTGGGCTTTCAGGCTTTTAAATCCTCAAAACTTACTAACAGTGACACTGCTCCTGAAATAGGGCCAAATCTCCTAAAACTTCCTAAATAGTTCACCAAATGGGAATGAAACCTGAAAACACCTACAGGACGCTGGATATGAGCCTATGGGGATTATTCTCATTCGATACACCATAGCTACTGCCTTAGGTAGGTGACAGAGTTGTAATATGTCACACTTGAGTAGCGTTTTACTTCATGTTTAGTAAATATATGAATGGATAAGTGAAGATAAGTATCTATTATATTTTTAATATGTAATAAGTACATATGTAATATGTAATACGTATTTTAATATGTAATAAGTACATTTTTAATGTACTAAGTATCTATTACATTTTTAATAAAAGCTATTGAAAATGATACTGTAGGAAAAATTGTGTAGATAGTAGAAACATGAGAAAATGAAAATGTTGTTTTAAACAAAATTTCAAAGGTGTATTTTACCAATAAAGACTGGGGAGCCAGATGTTGAGGTGAAAGCCTGTTGGCCCAGAGAGGCAGAGGAAGCACCCAGCTGCCATTTCTCCTCAGCTGACATCCCAGAATCCCTCTGTCTCCATGCCATCTCAAAAAATTCCTCAAACTGAATGTCCTTTCCTTCTACTTCCGTCCTCCTGGCTTTCTCTTACTCTCTATAGCCTTTTTTACTATGTTTACTTCCTCTCAACCGTTTGCTCTGTCTCATGACCTCTGGTTGTTTTTATTTAGTCCTGTCTTGGATTAAAGTTGTGTGCTAGGGCTGAGTCACACCACAATTAGAAACAGGTGGTTTCTTGTAAAAAAACACAATCTTGGGGTTCACAGTGTGATCAAATATCCTGCAAACATTTCTTCTCAAAAGGAAATGTATTAACTCCAACACAATAAAACTATTTACAATGATGAAGCTGTTTCTGTCAAACCTCCCACAACCAATGTCCAGCTGGTTCTATTTGGCAGTTTTAGAATTAAATATTTTTCAGTTCAAAGTTCTATCAAATGTTCATGTTAGTATCATGAGAACTCATAAATGTGGGTGTTCTGAGCAGTTTGTAGTCCAAAGCTCATTTTTGAGTGGTGTTTATCAGCTTAGTCTCAAACCTGGTGCAGAACTTGGTGGCAGAAGAGACATGGTGAATTTTTTCCTAGTGGTTAACATTATCACAATCCAAGTAGTTTCATAATTACAGGACTCCATCACGTTCTTGAAGACCGCAAAGGTTACTGTTAGGAATGGTCACAGTTTATTGTACAAAACAAACATTTTAAATGCGATATTCAGAGGACACCAATCTATTAGGTATATTTGAGATATACTACCTTTGTTCCTAGTTTTCTTTTCAGACTTAAATGTGAAAACACCCACAGGAAGCTAGATCAAGCTTATTTCTAGAATTAGTTAGTATTCTCTATAACTACTATGATCACAAAAGAAAGCTTATATATGCAATCATCTTATAGATTTTGAGATAATATTTTACCCTAAGAAAAGTTTTAGAAAGTCAAATAAAAACCAAAATATTATGAGAATAGTAGCAATAGAATAGTCTCTTATTTTTTGTTTTCCCCTTTCCAATATCAGGTTGTATATGAGAGAGAGATTTTGAATTTCCCTTTTTTTTTTTAATTTATGTATTTTTATCTCAATCACAGGTTGGGTACTTTGAATCCCAGGCGTAGCCCCCTCCCCCATTCCCTCCCACCCTCCCACTCCCTCCCTCATCTCATTCTTCCCCGCCCCCTCCATGTCCACCAACAGGGGAGGACCTCCTTCCCTTCCATCCAACCCCAACTTATCATGTCTCCTCAGGGCTGGCTGCAAAGTCCTCCCCTTGAATTTCCCTTTAACAAGTATGCATGGTATAGAGAGGAGATCCATACTCCAACTCCAAAGACAGCTTTAACTTTTAATTGAATTGGGCCCACATAAAGACGATTTGCCACTTACATTTGTCGACATTAGCAGAGATGAGCTGGAGGTAAGCAATAACATTTAGCCAATTTCCTCTTTTCTTTGGACATATTCTCTTGATTATCCGTCCTCTGTTTTTGGATGTTTCACATGGCCAGTAGCCTCTGGATTCTTTAGTTGAAAGCTTTTATTCTCCTGGAAAGATAAATACAAAACCCTGCTCCAACCTCAACTCTGGGGGTTTCCTTTATTGTCAGGTTGTATCTTTCCTGTAGCAAAATAGTTTTGCCAATAAAAAAAGTGTATTATGTTTCAACTTAAAAAAAATAAACCACTTTGAAAATTTGAAACTAAACAGTCTTTAGTATGTGTGGCTATATGTACCTGTATCCCCCCTTTTTCTTTATATATAAATTCAAAGTTTAATTGCATTTATTTTTTAGATTTAGTTTTAGGACATTCACTTTGGATTTTAGGTGGTCTTTTGGAAGCAGCTTTTAAATTTAAATCACTGTAATTCCTATGTAATTCCTCTGCTTCCCAAGTGTTGGGAATAAAAGTGTGTTCCTACCAAGCACTGGGATTAAAGGTGTGAACCATCCCCTGGCTATTGATTCTCATATGGCTCTCCTGGTTTAATTTGGTTTTCCACTTCCCTCTTTATTTTTAATGTGTTATTAACATTTACATTTTTTTTGTTAGGGGTAAACTTTCAATTTTTTGACATTTTAAAAATTTTTATTAATTTCACTTCATTCACTTTGTATCCCCCCATAAACCTCCTCCTCTCCCAATCCCACCTTCCCTCCCCCTTCTCCACACATGGCCCTCCCCAAGTCCACTGATAGGGGAGGTTTTCCTTTCCTTCCTTTTGATCCTAGTCTATCAGCTCTCATCAGGCATAGTTGCATTGTCTTCCTCTGTGGCCTGTTATGGCGGCTCCCCCATCAGGGTGAGGTGATCAAAGAGCAGGCCAATCAGTTCATGTCAGAGACAGTCCCTGTTCCCATTATTATGGAACCCACATGGATACTGAACTGCCATGGACTACATCTGTGCAAGGGTTCTAGGTTTTCTCCATGCATAGTACTTGGTTGGAGTATCAGTCTCAGGAAAGACCACCTGTGCTCAGATTTTTTGGTTCTGTTGCTCTTCTTGTGGGGCTCCTGCCCTCTCCCTATCTTACTATTTCCCACATCTTTTGTAAGATTCCATGCACTCTGCCCTAAGGTTGGCCATAAGTCTCAGCATCTGCTTTGATATTCTGCAGGGCAGAGCCTTTCAGGGGCCCTCTGTGAAATGTAAACTTGTACAACCACTCTGGAAATCAATCTAGCACTTCCTCAGACAACTAGGAATAGCTTTTCCTCAAGATCCAGGTATACCACTCTTAGGCATATATCCAAAAGAGGCTCAAGTACACAATAAGGACATTTGCTCAAACATGTTTGTAGCAGCTTTATTTGTAATAGCCAGAAGCTGGGAACAATTCAGATACCCCTCAGTTGAAGAATGGATACAGAAATTGTGGTACATCTACACAATGGAATATTACTCAGCAATAAAAAACAAGGGTATCAAGAAATTTGCAGGTAAATGGTGGGAAATGGAAAGGATCATTCTGAGTGAGCTATCCCAGAAGCAGAAAGACACACACAGTGTATACTCACTCATATAGACATAAAAAATCGGATAAACCTACTAAAATCTGTACATCTATGGAAACTAATCAAGAGGGAAGACTCTGGCTAAAATGCTCAATCCCCAGCCAGAAAGGCAAAGTAGATTGGCATCAGAAGAAGAAAACAGGAAACAAGCTAGGAACTTCCAAATTTTTTAAATATGAAATCTATCATTCTTGCTGATTTATTCTGAACTTGTTCCCTGGAAAAAATTAATATTCTAATCTTAATTAAACATGATGCTAAATTTGCCCACTAATGGATTATTTTCAGATGTTTTGTCTGTTTTTCTTGTATAAGCAATATAAAAGTTGATGTCTTTGCTAAGGCTTGCTAGGTTTTGCCGTTTCCATTCATGCCTCCCATGCTCAGATATCTTTGCCACTTATATGCCATTTAACGAGTTTCCGTTTTGATGACTGTATAGCTAGACCATTGCACAGGAAGCATTGGAGAAGACAGAGACTTTTCTTTTCCTACTTGTTTGTCTGATCCCCAATACTGTTGCACTGATTTTCTGGTTCCTTCCTCAGTATTGGACATTTCATCCCTTATCTATAGACTGTCACTTTCCATCAGTTTTGGTTCCATCAGTGGTTGATGAACCATCAGTAAATCATGTATTAGCCAAAAGTTGTAACCATTCTGTTGGTCCACACAGTTCAATAGGTGCCTCTTTTGGGGAAGGGGTGGGTGGTTTTCAGAAGGGGAATATAGGCAACTGAGCTCTTTCCTCAGTGCAGGAAGACATAGACTTTTGCTGCCACGTCCTAGCCAGGAAAGAATTCACATAGATACCAGTTCCTTGGTAATACCTTTGCTTCTATGTCCAAGCCTGTGAAGGATCCTGCTTTCTAAAGGATTCAGTCCTTCAAAATCTTCTCTTTGTTCCTTTCTTCATTGGAAATTAGATGTCTTTTTAGGAACCCTGTAGAGATTGTTTTATAATAATCTGTAAATATGGTATGTGATTTCTCTAGTGTGTAATCGTACCAAATAGGAGCTGTATCTGAGTTCTGTCCCTGGGTGGTGGGATTAAAGGTGGGTGTCACCACCTTCTTGTTCACTGTAAGTCTAGAATTTAGAAATAAACTAACTTATAGAGATCTGCCTATCCATGATGGATGTAAGGAAGCTACCACCACCCTGCCTAAGTATTTTATCTTAACTCCAAATCACTTTAATTCTTAGAAATTTTAGAAAACAAGTTTGAACTGTAGTAACCCTTTGAATTTACTTAAAGCAGTTTAAACCTCTTAACTCTTAACAACAAAAATATCCTTTTTTATTTAAGAAAAACTCAGAAGTTTATTCCAAGATTGCATGGGTCATGTGGTAATGTACAGTCTAACATGGAATTAAGACACAGGACTTAAGAAACCCATTTTTCATATCATGACAGTAAGGTAAGTATATCTATAAAAATTATCAGTCAAAATATTGTGTTTTACTTTCATGCTTGATAAAAATGAAAGGCATTTTTTAGTTTTTATAAGTTAGTTTGGAATAAATGATCAAACTGTTGACTCTCTTATTCAGTAGCTCTCTCCTGTTTGAATCAAAGCATTATCAATTTTGGTGGTATCCACCAATTTTCTTCCCTTGTGGAAACAAAGACAAAAACCTCTATACCAACATAACATATATCCCAGTATCCATTCTGATGTCAACGCAGCTTTAAAATATACAGGGTGACTTAATTCAGCAGATTTTTCTGCTACCAATATCTCTCTATAGCTGCTGTTCCTTTCTCATTAGCATTTAAAATTAGGGTCAGATGGAAAGAGAGGAGGACCACACCTATCAGTGGACTGGGGAAGGGGCGTGGGAGAAGAGGGAGGTAGGGAGGATGAGATTGGGAGGGTTTGAGGGAAGGGGCGATAGCAGGGACACAAAGTGAATAAGTTATAATCATTAAATAAACAGATAGATAAAGTAAAAAGCATAAGCCTGTTTTATACCAAATGCTTTAAGCATGCAAGCATTTGTACTTTTATGAAAAAAAAAAAGCCTAAGGACAGTAAAGGCAAAGGAATTAGGAATAGGAGAGTCAGGAGAAAGATCATCTGGCTTTAGTCTATGTTTGTATAATAAAATCTCCCACATACGAGGGATATAAATCCACCCTTTCCTCTGCTTACTCTAGATCATGTATTGATTTTTATGTTTCAGCATTTCTTGATTGGCTCTTTTTGTATGCCGTGTTTTGTTTAAATTAATAAAAATTTACAGAACAAAAAGTACTTACTTTAACATACTAATTTTTTTAAATTAATAAAGCACTATGTAATCTATCTTGTCAGTCTTTAAAACCCTTTCTGTAAATTTTCTTTTTTCATAAACCATTGTTTCAACCACACGTGCTTATTAGCTAGCCATTTTAAAGGTAGGGTTGTCAGTAACTTTGAAAGAGCAACAGCTATTGTTTCCTGTTTATGTACAATCTGAATGCTCTGTGACTGTTCTTAATAATACCTTCTTTTAGAAGGATTCTTTATTTTATGGTTTATTTCTGAGATTGGAGAAATATTAATCTGTGTTTTTATTGCTGCAACAAATCATGTACCTATAAATTTATGGCTATATTAGCCATATATGGATTTAATTTTCCTGTTTGTCCTGGCTCTATGAACTTGACCCATCTTGCAAAATCTTTTCCCTGATATAAAGTTCCAATTCTAAGAAGCTGAATATGTACCTTCTGAAAAGTCCAATCTGGATGCCAAGATTTTGGTGAAATTTGTTTTAGACCAGTTTAGGAGGTGTTTGTAGAGTCAGCAACTAATCACTCAGCAGACTCTTCTCTGAGAGTACAAAGCTGGATTCTCTGAGCTGGCACTACTTGTGGCTAATAACGAAAGAGAAAGAAGGGAGGTAATCACACATACACACAAACACACACAATTGCTAGTTCAAAAAAAATTCAACAATTTCATGCATACATACATAATACGTAATTCATAATACATACACACATTTACACATAGGGTAGATGTAGCACACTCCAAAGAGTGAGCTCTAACCAACGTTGTGCCTATAGGTATATAGACACATGCACCTTGAGTGGACATAGCAAATTCTAAGAAGCTACAACATTTTTTTTTTAACCACAGCTTATATATCCCAGAAAAATCTTTCAAGAAGTTAAAAAATCATAACATGGTTACATTCTATTATTCTTTAAGTGAACAATTATAATGAGTATATATTAAAAAATGTTCCCAAAATACCCTCATATGATCAAATTTCCAAGAACACGCATACATTTGTAACTAAGCAACTTGTTATCGATTAGCAAAGATTAAGAAAGCAAGGTATTTTTCTCAACCAGTTTTTCTTTACTGGCAGGCTAGAACTTGTTGTGGCGAAGAAAAAATCAATTAACTTAAAAAAGTAATCCCTCCTTTGTTGATGGGAGTGCAAACCTAATCAACAATGTGGAAACCAATCTGGAGGTTTCTCAGAAAATTAGGAACAGATCAATCTTAAGACCCAGCTCTATCACTTTTTGGTATATACACCAAAAGATGTTCCACCATACCACATGGATACTTGCTGAATTATATTCATAGCAACTTTATTCATAACAGCCAGAAACTAGAAACAATCTAGATGCCCCTCAACCAACGAATGGATAAAGAAAATGCAGTACATTAACAACAATGGACTACTACTCAGCTATTAAAAACAAGATCAAACTGGCACTTTCTCAGACAATTAGGAATAGTGCTACCTCAAGATCCAGCTCTACCAATCATGAGCATATATCCAAAAGTTGCTCAAGTACACAAGGACATTTGTTCAACAATGTTCATAGCAGCTTTATTCGTAATAGCCAGAACGTGGAAACAATCCAGATGTCCCTCAGTTGAAGAATGGATACAGAAATTGTGGTACTTTTACACAATGGAATACTACTCCACAATTAAAAACGAGGAAATCATGAAATTTGCAGGCAAATGGTGAGACCTAGAAACAATCATCCTGCGTGAGGTATCTCAAAAGCAGAAAGTCACACATGGCATATACTCTTTTATATAGACCTATAAGATAGGATAAACATACTGAAATCTATACACCTGAAGAAGATAAACAAGAAAGAGGACCCGGGGTAAGAGAATCCATCCTTATTTAGAAAGACAAATGGGACGGGCATTGCATGTAGGAGAAAACAAGTAACAGGACAGGAGCCTACCACAGAGAGCCTCTGAATGACTCTACCTAGCAGTGTATCAAAGCAGATGTGGAGACTCATAAACAAACCATTAGCAGAGTGCAGGAAATCATATGATAAAAGGGGGAGTAAATATGACCTGGAGTGGACAGGAACTCCACAAGGACCAAATATATCAGGGCACAGTGGTCCTCTATGAAACTATTTCTCCAACCAAGGACTGTGTATGGATATAACCTAGAACCTCTGCTCAGATGTACCCCATGGTAGCTTAGCTCAGTATCCAACTGGGTACCCTAGTAAGGGGAACCAAGGACTATTTCTGACATGAACTCAATGGCGGGATTTTGACCTCCCGCCCCCACAAGCGAGGGAAGAGAAACCCTGTCAGGCCACAGAGGAGGACTTTGCAACCAATCCTGAAGATACCTGATAAAACAGGGTCAGATGAAAGGGGTCCTCCCCTATCAGTGGACTTGGAAAGGGGCAGGGAGGAGATGAGAAAGAGTGGGATTGGGAGGGAATGAGGGAGCAGATACAGCACAAATAAAAAGTTAATAAATGGTAACTAATATTAAAATAAGAAAATAATAAAAAAACAAGGGCATCTTGAAATTTGCAGGAAATTGGAATGAGCTAGAAAATATCATTCTGAGTATAGTAACCGAAACAAAAAAAGGCATGCATGGTATGTATTTGCTTATGGGTGGATATTAGCGATAAAGTACAGAATGAGCATGCTACAATCCACAGACCAAAGCTGCCAAGAAGGGCACAAGGGATGGTGCTTGAATGTCACTCAGGATAGGGAATAAAATAGAGAGCTAAAGTAGATAGACAAATGAACAAGACAAATGAACAGGAGAGAGAGGTAAAAAGGGTAACAGGGGAGATCAGGTGTGGGAAGAGGGGTTGAGGGACAGGACTTGGAGAGAGAATAGAAATTTGGGGGTGGCATCTCTGGGACATGGGAGGTTCCTGGGAGTGTATGGGGATACCCTAGCTGAGACTCTTAGCTGTGGGGTATATGGAGCCTGAAGTCACCACCTCCAGCAGCCAGGTGGTACTTGGCAAAGGAGGGAGGGGGATACTAACCCACCCATAAAACCTTCTACACAAAATTTGTCTTGCCTACTAGAAGTGTAGGGATAAAGATGGAGCAGAATTGAGGGTATGGCAAATCAATGACTGGCCCAGTTTGAGAACCACCCCATGGGAGTGAGGTAACCTCTGAAACTATTAATGCTCTGCTTGCAGACAGGAGCCTAGTGTAACCCTATTCTAAAAGGGTTCATTCAGGATGGATCTTCCTTCTGTTCTCAATTAAACCTTTACAGAAACACCAGCACCGTCATATCCTACTGTGTTCTTGGAGATTCTAGATCCCATGAAGTTGACAGTCATCAGAATTAATATGTTCGAAGAAGCACTTTTAAATTATTGAGATATGTCATGTAAGAAAGAAGATACTTTTTTTCTTGCTATACATCTACCACATTTGATTTTAGAAATATAGCAGTGCATTTTAATTCTAGTATTATTTTTGCTTTATTGACTTTATATCTTGATTGTAGCCCATCACTCCTTCCCTCCCAGTGACATCCTTCATCCCATCACCCTTCCCCTCTTCTATTCCTCAGTAAAGGACAGCTCCCTTTCCCATCCACCATCTCATCAAGTACAATCAGGACTGAGCCTGTCCTCCTTCCCTGTGGCCTAGTAAATCTTCCCATCAGAGAGAAGTGATTAAAGCTGGCAAGTGAGTTCTTGTAAGATGCAGTGTACACTTCCCTTACTAGAGGACCCACATAAGCCTAAGATGCCCATCAGCAACCTCTTTGTAGGTTGCCTATGTCCAGTTCATGTATGGTCCTTAACCATTATTGATCAACCATGTTGATCTTAACCATCCTGACAGATGTTAGATGGAATCACAAGGATGTTCTCATTTGCATCTCCCTGTTGACTAACGACTTTCGCCATTTCTTTAAGTGCTTCTCTGCCATGACAATCCTCTGTTGAGAATTCTATGTTTTAGTTTGTGCCCAATTTTTTAATTGGATTATTTTGTTTGTTGCTGTTTGTTTTCTTGAGTTCATTATATATTAAAGAGGTAAGGAGAGAGCAGGCAGATTTTCTTGTCCCTGATTTTAGTGGAAATGCTTTGAGTGTCTCTCCATTTATTTGATGTTGGCTACCATCTTGCTGTATATAGCCTTCATTATGTTTAGGTATCAGCCTTCTATCCCAGATCTCTCCAAGACCTGCATTATGAAGAGGTATTGGATTTTGTCCAATGCTTTTTCTGTATATAGTATTGTGTGATTGACCTTTGGAAATACCATGCATAGAATGGGAATATCTATATGAATGACTTTGTAAAGAGTGGAATTATTGTGTTCACAACAGTATCAGAGATTTTAAAAAGCAGAGAAATATAAGCACAGTTGCTAAGATGTATCATCAACATAATGATCATTGGTTTAAAAATATAGAAAATGTGCTGTATGCTAAACAGCGCATCATTCATTTGTAAAATGTAGGAAATCCTTTCATTTACAACAACATTGGTGTAACCAGATTTCATTATTTAAATAAATTAAGACAGAAGCCACATTCTGCCAATTGTTTATGGAAACAGAAAAGTTGATCTCATATGATAGATTAGGATGTGGTCATTGGTGAGTTGGAAATAAATCAGAAGAAAGATATGAAGTAGTTACGTAGGACCATAAGAAAGATAATTAGTTGTTTTCCACAGTATAGTAAAATAAGCATTTTCACATGAAATATTATATACATTTTACTTTGAATGTAGAATACCCTTCATAGGCTCACTATTGAAGAGTTTATGCCTACCTGGTGATACTGCTTTAGAAAAGTATAGACTCTTTACATGGTGGTGCTTTACTGAGGGAAGTGAGCCAGTAAAGGTGGACTTGAGAATTTATTTTATTTTTTATTTTTAGGATTTAAAAAAAAGTTCTTTTTCTTTTTTATAATAGTTACATTTTATTCATTTTTCATCCCAGCTATAGCCCCTTCCCTCATTCCCTCGCAATCCCATCCTCCCTTCCTCATCTCCTCCCATGCCCCTCTTCAAGTCCACTTGCAGGCGAGGACCTACTCTCCTTCTATACGACCCTAGCCTGTTGGGTCTCATCGAGAATGGATGCCTTAGCATCTGCTTTGATACACTGATGGATAGAGTCTTTTAGAGGCCCTCTATGGTAGGCTCCTGTCCTGTTTTCTTCCTCTTCTGATTTCTGTTCTGTTTGCCTTTCTCCCTGAGGATTGTTCATATTACCCAGGGTTCTCCTTCTTGCTTAGCTTCTTTAGGTGTACAGAGTTTAGTATGTTTATCCTTTATTATGTGTCTAATATCCACTTATAAGTGAGTATATACCCTGTGTCTTTCTGCTTCTGGGATACCTCACTCAGAATGATCGTTTCTAGATGCTACCATTTGCCTGCACATTTCATGATTTCCTTGTTTTTAATTGCTGAGTAATATTCCATTATGCAAATATACCACAATTTCTGTATCCATCCCTCCATTGAGGGGCATCTGGGTTGTTTTCAGGTTCTGGATATTATGAAAAAAATCTGCTAAGAACATGATTGAGCCAATGTCCTTGTTGTGTACTTGAACATCTTTTGAGTTTTTATTTTAGCAATTTTGATGGGTATAAGGTAAAATCTCGGGGTCGTTTCGATTTGCATCTCTCTGATGGCTATGGAGCATGTCTTTAAGTGTTTCTCTGCCATTCTATATTCCCCTACAGAGAATTATCTGTTTAGCTCTGCTGGATACAAAATCAAGTCAAAAAAAAAAAATCAGAAGCCCTCCTGTATACCAAAGACAAAAGTACTGAGAAAGAAATCAGGGAAACAACACCTTTCACAATAGCCACTAATAACATAAAGTAATTTGGGGTGACTCTAACCAAGCAAGTGAAAGACCTGTTTGAAAAAAAAAAAACTTCAAGTCTCTGAAGAAATCAATTGAAGAAGATATCAGAAGATGGAACGATCTCCTGTGCTCATGTATTGGTAAGATTAACTTAGTGAAAAATGGCCATATTGCCAAAAGCAATCTACAGATTCAATGCAATTCTCATTAAAATACCAACACAATTCTTTACAGACCTTGAAAGAAAGATTTTCACTTTCATATAGAGAAACAAAAAACTCAGAATCTCCAAATGATCCTGTACAATAACAGATCATCTGGAGGTATCTCCATCCTTGACCTCAAGCTGTACTACAGAGCAATAGTAATAAAAACGGCATGTGTTGGCATAGAAGCAGAAAGGAGGATAAATGGAAATGAATAGAAGACCCAGAAATAAACCCACACTCCTATGAATACTTGATTGAAGCCAAAACCATTCAATGGAAAAAAAGACAGCATCTTCAACAAATGGTGCTGATCCAACTGGATGCCTACATGCAGAAATACGAAAATAGAACTATATTTATCACCCTGCATAACACTAAAGTCCAAGTGGATCAAAGACCTCAACATAAAACCAAACACTCTAAGTTGGTTAAAAGTAAAAGTGGGGAATAGCCTAGAACTCATTAGCACACTAGACAACTTCCTAAACAGAACAGCACCAGCACAGGCTCTAAGAACAACAATCAATAAATGGGATCTCATGAAACTGAAAATCTTCTGTAAAGCAAAAGACATTGTTGTCAGAACAAAATGACACCCTACAGACTGGGAAAGGATCTTCGCCAACCCTGTATCTGACAGCAAGCTGATATCCAAAATATATAAAGAACTAAAGAAGTTTGAAAACAATAAATCAAGCAATCCAATTAAGTTCTTCTATTTTTATTATCTGTATGCAATTATTTCCCCAGTGTATCATATATCATTTAAGGAGCCTTTTTTGTTCTAAATAATTTTCTATGAAATTCTTTTCAATGACATTCTTTTTAGTCAAGAGTATTAGCTGATATAACAAATGACGTAAGTCACTCTAGCCTACTCCTATCATTTAACTTTTCAGATCAGTGTCTCTGGAAGATGATGTCAAGCTATCATGTTTCACTGCCGTTTATGACTCTGGATTCTGCCAGAGTTCCTCTAATCAGCATAGGGAAGGATGAAGGAAAGAATCCTTCAGTAAATATCAAAAGATTAAACTTGTAAATAACATAGATGCCACTATCAGAGTCTAGTACGTGTCTCAATTTTTCATAACACGAATACCCAAGTATCTCTACAACAAAAACATCATTTGCAATATTTTTTGTGTGAGTGTGGTCAGATTTCCTGGATATTTATTATGTTAAAAGATGTACTTAGATGAAATATAGAGAATGGGACATGAAAAACAAGTCTCTTGGGGGAATCAAACAACATTACATTAGAACATTAGTAGTTATGATAATATTTAAAATTGTGAAAATGTTAAGCAAACAGAAAATGGAAATATTGTATAATATATTCAGTTCTCCTATATTATTAGAAGAACAACACTTGTTATAGAAGTCAGGGTTGCAAAATTATTATCAAGGAATTGTGAATAAGAGAAAGAAACTCTTCTCTATGTAAGATTAGTTATCTAGGAAATGATAGATAACCCAAACCACCAATAGGCTTAATATTTCTTCTAGGTTATTTGTCATGTTTCAGCCTCGAATTTATTCTCACAGGAGAATCATTCAAAAAGAAACCTAGTTTTGAACCTTGAGGAATGAATCAATGATTAAGAACATGTGTTGTTCTTCAGAGGGCCATCATTTAGGTCCCATCAACAACAACGGGCAGATTGCAACTGTCTGTAACTACAGAGGAACCTTCTTGTTTCTTTGAGTACTGAACTCACATCTAAATCCAAACATAAATATACATATAATACATAAAAGTAATAAAAATAACATGCTTCCCAGCCACAGCAGGGAAGTGGCACAAATAAAATAGCAAAGGTTGATATGGGAAAAATCTAGCCTGGAGATGGGCAGACAGGCACAAAGTCCACCTTCAGTTATGAAATGGCATTTTATATATGCAAAGAGAAAAAGACCCATTTTAAAAAGAGTTTGACTAAATCTATATTCTACTGATAAGAGAATAGATTTCCTGCACAGGGGACAGATCACACTATCACTTGGAATGAGTCATTTATAGTTTCCATGGGTTCTTTTAGCTGTAATTCTGCATTTATAAGTTATGTGTTGATGGTGACTTCTTTTCCAATAGAGTTCTTAACTGAACTATATCACACTTGAGTTACAACAGGAATCACTTGTTCATTTTGCCTGTTTCCTTATATTTCTAATGGGAGAAACAGAACTTTTAGATTAAATAGATACTGATTTACTTTAGCCCTTCTGATCCTTGCCACCTTTAAAAGCAATCATATCTATAAAAGTCAGCAAAGCTATGACATGATGGTTTTAAATGATAAGGTCAGATTTCCAATATCCCTTTCAATACTGCCTGTTCTTTATACATGATTAAGAAAAAAACCTGGTTTCTGATCCGATTTTTTTGTTTGTTTGTTTTCACTATGTGCTTGGGTTTTGTTGTTTTTATTGTTGCTGCTTTTTAAGTAACACCTATCAAGTATCAATATCAAAGTGATGGCAAGGATCTATGGTAATTTTAATGAAAAAATTTCAGAAAATAAATGGATTGCAGATTTTCTGATGCCTATGGCAGATTTCTAAATATAAGTGGACATAATTAGACAACTGGTTCTCTTCAAAATATGGCTAGGTGAACTAAATCCTCTAACCACAAACTTTTGATCTGAAATTTGGAAGAACCTAGAAACCATGCAGTGAGGAATTGCTATGAAACAAGGACTTAATGACAAAGAGAATAAGATTTCCCCAAACACTATGAGAAAGAGAAAGTCTTTTATGCATATGTGACAAAGCTGATAAAGCTATTACAGCTCAGAAATATGAAGGAAAACTTAATGATTCCCAACCATTTCGTTCCAACTGGATTACTCTGTAGACGGCAAGGCATATTCCACAGTAGCTTCTTTCCTAATGAATATTTTATGGCATATATGTCAATACAACTGATATTTCAGTAACAAAAGAGACAGCAAGCAGAGGTGGCAATACCCAGTCAGGCAGACAAAATACATGAATATATCCAGCATTCTTCATAAATTTGTTTCTTTCCTGGCAGCACCAACAGTGGGACTAAGAGAAAAACTGACATGAAAAAGAGTAGTGAATTAGAATCAATGTCTGTCAAGTATGCACCAAAAAGAGAAACCCCAAATAGGCTTGTGGCATGTCCACTTAGAATTTCATGCACAATCATTGTTCTGGGTTGTAAACGAGGAGTAAATATAGTGGAAGAGGAAGAAAGAGCTATATAAATTGCTCAGCCATCAGCTCAGTAATTGCTGGTTTGGAGATAAGCAACTTATGTGTATATATTAGGGATGGTTTGATTGACAGTGATAGTATAAAAGACTGCATTAAATATTGAGCCTGTGTGTGGGTCAACACATTTTCACTCTCTCTTTCTTATATGTACACACATATATACATATACATATGCACACACATACAGACACGGAGAGAGAACCATAGTCAAATACACGAAAGATCTGTTTATAATATTTGCATTTATGTTTTGTACATATAATTTATTTTTATAGTATACGAAGATATATACTATTATTTGACAGGACTCTACAGACTTCTTCCAAGAAAAAATATTTTTATTATCAAACCTAAAAATTAATGTAAGGTATTTGAAAGTATATTAAAATTACCATATGAACCAAATGAGATGTTAACAATTTTGTACCATTATTTTTGTTCTGAAATATTACTCTTAAAATCATTAAATAAGTTACCTTTAAAGTTCAATGGATCTTGTTGTACCTACATTTGGCTTATAGAAATTAATTTTCCCTGGATCAAATTTAAATAAAACATGAGTGAAAAGACATGTTTTCATTGTGTCTACATTTAGAGGTTTATTTTAGATGTGGTATTAGAGAAAATTTTGTAATCACTTCAAAGAATAGAGCTGCATAAATACAATACCAGTAGAGTTAAAAATTACATACCTATATTACAATGCCATTAGTAACATTCGGAAGTTTAGCCATATATTTCAAATTACCACAAAAATAGAGAATAAAATGCATAATTTATAATTTCACAAACAAATTAGAAAAATGAAAAATATCAACCTAAAATAAAATATTACAATAATTAATCAAGTATAAATGAGTAAATTCACTTAGATATTAGTAATTAATAAAATGATAAAAAGAAAAATTAATAAATTTTTATGAAAGCCTAACCAATATTATGATGAGGAATATGCTTTTTAGGCAAAAGTTACTTAGATTATAACAATCTAGTTAGTTTTATAACTGCTAGATGTAGTGGTTTTATTTCATTATCAGTTTTGTTGGATTAAGAAAGGCCTAGAAACTAGTAAAGCATTCTTGTGAATATCCTTGCTTTGTCTTAACCAATGGATTAATCTCTCGAAGAACCACAATATGTTGGCATTAGTAGCAGTTGGTTGATATAGGAGGTCTGACTTAGTAGAAAAAAAGTACATCATCTGAATCATGTCTTTCAGGTATCTCTTGTTAGAGGATTTTTTTTTAAATTTAAATTTAATTTTTTATATTGATTACAGTTTATTCACTTTGTATCCCAGATGTAGCCCCCTCCTTCATTTCCTCCCAATCCCTCCTTTTCTCCTTCAACAGGAAACAGGACAGGAGCCTACCACAGAGAACCTCTGAAAGACTCTACCCATTAGGGTATCAAAGCAAATGCTGAGGTTCATAACCAAACTTTGGGCAGAGGACAGGGAATCTTATGGAAGAAGGGTGAGATAGAAAGTCCTGGAGGGGACAGGAGCTCCACAAGGAGAGCAAAGAACCAAAAAATGTGGGCACAGGGGTCTTTTCTGAGACTGATACTCCAACCATGCATGAACATAACTTAGAACCTGCACAGATGTAGCCCATAACAGCTCAGTGTCCAAGTGGGTATCCTAGTAAGGGGAACAGGGATTGTCTCTGAAATGAACTCAGTGGCTAGTTCTTTGATCACCTCCCCTTGAGGGGGGAGCAGCCTTGTCAGGACACAGGAAGATTGTAGCCAATACTGATGAGACCTGATAGGATAGGGGCAGAGGGAACAGGAGGTGGACCTTCCCTATCCGTGGCTTTTCTTACATGTCCTGTCTGTTTTCTGTTTGCCATGAGGAAGCTTACATAGCATGTAATTCATTGAAAATGAAGTCAAAGATCATAGACTGAAGCATCAGATACTATGGGCAAAATGGATGGCACCATATTTTTTCCAATGTGTTGAGCAAGATCATGGAAATGTGAGAACGTACCAAATAAGAGTTAATCAACAAAGTAGACATGGGCAGCTGGAGAAGCATCTCAGTGGTGAAGAACACTAGCTGCACTCTGAAAGGAGCCTAGTCTGGTTTCCCTGAAGCACTTGCTCTCGTACATCTAGGTCTAGGCAATCCAGCACCCTCATGTGGCCTCTACTGTCCCCAAGGCATGCACAACGTGCACTTACATCCATGAATACAAATGCCCATACACATAACATGAAGACAAATAAAGAAGCACATTTGGTTTTCATATGATCACATAAATCGATTTTATAGTAATGAATCCCCATAGAGATAATAGGAACAACAAAAAGTTACTATACATCAATAAAAGAGTCATTTTTACCAAGAATGTTAATAATAATTTGCCAAAATATCTTTATTTTGATGCATTTCTTTCACAAGGAACATCGGAAGTTGTTCTGAAAATAAAATCAAGACATTGTTCCTACTTTGGTAATATGTAGTCCAAAGCAAAAGTATGCATGCCAAAACTTCTTTAAAATTACTTAGAAAGACAAATGGGATGGACATGGGAAGTAGGAGAAAATGAGAAACAGGACAGGAGCCTACCACAGAGGGCCTCTGAAAGATTCTACCTAGAAGTGTATCAAAGCAGATGCTGATACTCATAACCAAAACTTCGACAGAGTGGAGGGAATCATATGATAAAAGAGGGAGTTAGCATGTCTGGGAGAGGCCAGGAGCAAAATATAGCAGGGCATGGGGGTCCTCTATGAGACTGTTTCTCCAACCAAGGACCATATATGGTTATAACCCAGAATCCTTGCTCACATGTAGCCCATGGTAGCTCAGTATCCAAGTGGGTACCCTAGTAAGTGGAACAGGAACTATTTCTGACAGGAACTCAATGACTGGCTCCTTTCTCCCCCCACCCCCCGAGGGAGGAACAGCCTTGCTAGGCCACAGAGGAGGACATTGCAGCCAGTCCTGAAGATACCTGATAAGCTAGGGTCAGATGGAAGGGGAGGAGGACCTTTCCAAGGTGGCATTGGGTGGCCTAGCCAGGCCAATGCTGGAGAGCTTGCCTTCATGGTGAGGATAAAGGAGAGCCAAAGGCTGACCAGCTCAGCTACCACCCAGGCCTAGGTCCAGATCTCTTAATTGGCCCACCACAAAATCTATATCATGTGTGAATGATTAGGATGCCAGTCTTGCTGTTCTAAAACTTCAGAATCTCTATGACATAATGACAGGATAACCAAGAAAAACCATGATGAGGATACAATATTGATCATGCCACAGAAGCAAAATATCTCAAACCAGATCAATGACTAATTGCATTGAACATTTGGAAGTGAAGATGTATGAGCAGACACACTGACATACTACAGCTTCCAAGATGAGATGTTTTCTATGCTTTGTTTTTATATGTTTGTTTGGTTCTGTTTTATTTTGGACTAGGATGCATGATATGAAACTCACAAAGAATCAATAAATGTTCTTTAAAAATACATAGCATTATGATATTAGTCCCAAAAAAGCTAAACAAGAAGGAGGACCTTAGGGAAGATGCTTAATCCTCCTTCAAAAGGGCAAACAGAATAGACATCTGAAGTAGGAGAAGATAAGGAACAAGACAAACCTTCCACAGAGGACCTCTGAAAGACTCTACCAACCAGGATATTGAACAAGATAATGAGACTCATGTCTAAACCTTGGGCAGAGTGCCGGAATCCTTTCAAAAGAAGAGGGAGATAGAAAATCCTGGAGGGGACACAAACTCCATAAGGAGAACAACAGAAGCAAAATACCTAGGCCTGGGGCATGGGGCTGTAGGATCATTCATGTAGAGGACCTAGACACACTGTTTAGAGGAAGACGATTGGCCGCTCAGTTTCCAAGCAGGTTTCCTAGTAAGCGGCACAGTGGCTGTCTATGACTGAACTCATTGGCAGGCAACTTGTTAACCCCCCCCCGGGGGGGATTCAGCCTTAACAGGCCACAGAGGAAGATAATGCAGCCAGCCTTGATGAGACCTGACAGACTAGGGTCAGATAGAAGGGGAGGAGGTCATCCCTATTAGAGGACTAGGGAAAGGGCACAGAAGGAGAAGACAGAGAGTGGGTGGTACTGGGAAGAAATAAGAGAGGGGTGGATACAAAGTGAATAAATTGTAATAAATAAATAAACATATACATAATTAAATGTAATTTAAAAAGAGATTATTCTAAACTCTTACTTTAAACATACTTTTCCTTTTTGCTTAGTCTGTCTTTCAAACACCCATCAATGCAATTTTGTTTTTGCATTGTTTTAGCAGTCCTCAGTCAATGAGAGGGGGCTTAGACTACCATGGTGGCTATTGTACTGGAAAGAAAATGATGGAGAAAGGATAGATTTAGGAAAAACTATTATTTTTTTGATAAATTTGATGTTTTTTTCTCTCTTTAGGCCTTAAGTTTAATGTTGAAATAGTGATGTGCAAGGAATATTATAACAAATAAAGGTAAGCTGTACCATTTGAAGGACTGAGATCTCTGAGTGAATAAAAAGGAGGAAGCCAAGAAAAGTAATATAAAAAATCAGTAACAACTACAAAACACAGATAAGGTGCAACATTTATATTTCGATGCTTTCTTATTGCAAACAAAATGAATAGCTGCCTCACTGTTCTTGGTATCAAAGTTGAAGCATTTTTGAACACAAAGTTGTCTCTACTCTATTTTTTTAAAAAAAAAAGTTTTTAATTACAGTTTATTCACTTTGTATCCCAGCTGTAGCCCCCTCCACCATTCTCTCCCTCTTTTTCTCCTATGCCCCTCTCCCAGTCCAATGATAGGGGAGGTCCTCCTCCACCTCCATATGACCCTAGTTTATCAGGTCTCATTATGACTGGCTTCATTGTCTTCCTCTGTGGACTGGTAAGGATGCTCTCTCCTCAGGTAAAGGAGGTGATCAAACAGCCAACCCATGAGTTCATATCACAGACAGTCCCTACTTTTACTTCTCTACTTTACATTCAAAAGAAGAGAAAACAAAGGAACAAACAACAGAGTCTTATTCCTTTAAATGGCTTCTTGTTAAGGTAGGCAGAGCAACTGTGAAAATAGGTAATGCAAAGATAACTGCAAATCCGACAGGAAATGGATTTTGCTCTACCAGAAGAACTATAGCTTAAGTGTATAGATACATAGTCTGTTCTGGGAGGCACCACTCAAGCTAACTATGTGACAATGTAGGGTCAACTTCCATCCAAGGTGGATGCTGCTAATATAAAGCCCAGCAGAGCAGAAACCAATTTTGTTTCACAGCTATTACAAAGGCTTTAGATAAGGAATAGAGAAGTCTGAACAACTGCTGGGAAGTTTAAACTCAAAGGGCTAATAAAGAGACCATCACAAAGAGACCTAGAATTTGGAAAAATCTATATTAACTTTCATACACTGAAAAAACCCAGTAGCTAAAAGTTTTATCAAAACTCCTACAGTGCATTTAAAGTGTCCAAAACTAACGGGCTCAATTAGATCTATGAAATTATAACAATCAATATTACATTCACACAATAGCAGAGTTTAAATAAAAGTGTAAATAATTATATTTTGCCCCTTTCTTTTTCTTTATTATTTTTGTTTGTTACAGTGTGGTTGACTAAATTCAGCTCTTCATATGTTTCAGGCAAGTGGCTTGGAATATTCTGCATCAAAACCAATAGCTATCATTTGTGGCCAGTCATGTTATCTACCTTAAAAGTGTAATGAAATATCAGAGAAAAATTATTAGTTAGATGATTCTTCAGCAAATGACATAAAATATGATAGAGGAACTAAATGAGATATGCAATGTCAATACAGATATTTAATACTTGCAATAAAGTAGTAAATGGATTCTATGTCCATTCTAGATATACTTTTAAATTGCATCATTGCAGTCAATCAAAAAATGCTTTTTAATATTATGCTTATTTCAATGTAGGCTTAAGAAGTTGTTTAAATTCACCAGGTTTTGATATAGTTTAGAATAATATATTTTTAGTATTATTTATGTGTAAACATTTTAAATAATATACGTTGTTCTGCATTGGGTACATTGTATTATATGAAAACGTATGTTTTTTTGATTAATCAAGGGAAATGAGTAGACATCATTGAATTGATGGTAATGAATAGTAAGGCAAATCAAACTAACCTGTCACTTTCATATAATTAGCACAAGTTTATGTTGAACGGCTTTTGAACAATGTGACTTGTGTTTCTCCACATAAATCATGCAATGTCCTCTTCATAGAATCTTATTTATACAATCTTCCTTGATCTTTCAAACTTAAGGATCTGACTCTTTTTACATAAAAGGTCACTGTGTTCACATCCATGATTCTCTCACACCCCATACTCCCTCCAACATGAGAAGTCTTTGGTATTTCATGTGCCTTAGAGGCTCCTTATGCTGGGATTTAATTTTCAGCCTTCACCATGTTCAAGAGGCATCAGAAAGAAATAGCTGTTCTGAACCTATAGCATATAGTACAGTAGGTTGCATGAAGAAAAGGGTTTTTAATCATGTGACCAGTCCTAAAATAAATGTACACCAAATATTTTAATTGAGTAATTTGATTAATAAGTAGTTGGAGTTAACAAACTCATCATTCCTAAGATATTCTACTCATTAAGGAACTGCTAAGAATTATGGTACCATTTTATAAACAAAAGCTAAAGACAAGATATTATATATGATAGGCAGTATTCGAGTTGAAAGATTGTTAATATAATATGGTTGAATTTGGCAGTGTAAAATAGGTTGTCTCTGTATGTATAAAAAGGAGATAATTTTAGCACACAAAATTCTTAGTGTGAATCGAAGTTCTCAATCTTCCCAGAAGCAACAAATCAATATGCATGCGATGTCTTCATTTCACAGAAAAAAAAAAAGAACTTGAAGAATTTGTATCAATTTTTTTCTTTGCAAAAAAATTCAGGCATTTGTTTTAGTACTTCTTTTATATTTTTGTTTCTATTCATATAATTCATATTCTGATTTTTATTAATTATTTCCAACTACCATTTTTTGATTTTTGTTGTTGTTCTTGTTTACCCAAAGACTTAAATTATTGAGTTGATGGCCTCACAAATGTGAACATACGAGCAACTTTAATTGGACCTAATAAGCTATTTTTAAAAATGTACAAAGTTGGAAATGGGACATGTTGAGGCAATAAGAAAAACTTAAAAGGGAATAATTAAGGATATATCTGATCAAATTTCATATATATATGGATAAATTTCTCTAGACTAAAGAATAGTTATTAATTTTAAATTTAAAACATTTAAAGTTTATTAGTGTATATTCGTCATACATAAAATGAGTTCCATTATGACATTTTTATAAATGCAAATATTTTATTTTGATCCAATTTACCTCACTAGCTTCTTGAAATTTTTATAATTACAATTAAGACGATCATACTGAGTGAGGTATCCCAAAAGCAGAAAGACGCACATGGTATATACTCACTTATATAGACCTATACGATAGGATAAAAATACTGAAGTCTATACACCTAAAGAAGATAAACCAGAAAGAGGACCTGGGGTAAAAGGATAAATCCTCACTTAGAAAGCCAAATGGGATGGACAAGTAGCAGGACAAGAGCCTACCACAGAGGACTTCGGAAATACTCTTCCTAGCAGGTTATCAAAGCAAATATTATGAAACATAACCAACCCTTTGGCAGAGTGCAGGGAATCATATGAAAGAAGGGGGAGTTACTATGACATGGAGAGGCCAGGAGCTCTGCAAGGACCAAATATATCAGGGCACAGGTGTCTTTAATGAGACTGTTTCTCCAACCAAGGACCATGTATGGTTATAACCTAGAATTCCTGCTTGTATGTAGCAAATGGTAGCTCAATACCCAAGTGGGTACACTAGTAAGGGGAACAGGGACTATTTTGGACATGAACTCAATGGCTGGCTCTTCAACCTCCCTGCCCCTCAAGGGAGGAGCAGCCTTGCTAGGCCACAGAAGAGGACATTGCAGCCATTCCTGAAGAGACCTGATAAGCTAGAGTTAGATGGAAGGGGAGGAGGCCCTCCCCTATCAGTGGACTTGGAAAGGTGCAGGGAGGAGATGAGGGAGAGAAGGGAAAAACAGGGAGGGAATGCGGGAGGGGGCTATGGCTGAGATACAAAGTACACAACTTGTGATTAATATAAAATAAAAATGAAAAAAAAAACAATTAAAGAGCCAATGAGATTTTGGCCTTTGGTGCTGAACCCTGAATATATGACCGTTTTATTTTTAACTTTTCATGTTTCCTAACGCTATATTTTGGGAAGTTATAATTTGATAGCTTATTGTTTAAAAGTTAAAACCATTAAATTAAAAAAAAACAGAACTTTTTCTCTACAAAAAGTTACATTATGCCCTCAATGAAAAAAAAAAAAAAGGAAATTTACTATTTGACTGTTTTTGGCTTGGAGATGGGGTCTTTTCAGATAGCCCTAGAGGACTTGCTGTTTGCCGTGGTTAGCAGCCAGTCTGCAGCAGTCCTCCTGTCTACGTGCTACAACTTCAGGGATGTGCCACCATGCCTGGCTAAAATATTTTTTTTCAAGGTATTAATTTCAAAAGATGATATTTAAAATAAAAAAAATTGTTAGTTATCTGGGAGAAAATTTGTCAAAATACTTTACTTAATATTGCTTTTAGTCTTGGAAAATAGCATATTGAAAGTCCACATAATTAGTTGGAAAGGGTGGTGCATTTCTTTTGTCCTAACACTCAGGGCCGCAAGCTCAGGTGGATTGATGTGAATTCAAGGCCTGCCTGCTCTACAAAATGAGTCCAGGACAGGAAGGGCTACACAGAGAAACCCTGTCTCATAAAACCAAAGAAGAAAAAGAAGGAGAAGAAAATAATAATAATAATAATAATAATAATAAGAAGAAGAAGAAGAAGAAGAAGAAGAAGAAGAAGGAAGGAAGGAAGGAAGGAAGGAAGGAAGGAAGGAAGGAAGGAAGGAAGTCCATAATTATATGATGTAAAACAAACTTAGGCATAGACATGTAAAATTTTACTTGGCTATTTAGCTGCTAAGTGGATTCATATTTAAATGTAAATATCTTTGCAGAGTGCAGTGTGAGATTACTAATTCTCATAGAAGATATTTTAAAATTTGCATGTATAATTGCATATTTCTTAATGCAAATAAATCTTAGTTTATTTTATCTTAGTTTATAAATACCCTGCTGGCAAGGTATTTATATATTTATCTGTGCATACTAAAAATGTATGCAAATATTTGGATTTACATACATACATATTTATTGTATTTATGTACCTCATGTTTTTATATGTTTATTATAGGCAGTTTACTCTTTATAAAATAAACATTGCTATTGTTAAACTTTACCATTACCAAATCTAGAGAAGACACATTTGCCATTTGTCTAGTGCAACTGAATTTTATAAATATTATATCTATTGAGACTACAGGGAGTGATTTTTCAAATGAATACAAATTATCTTATATGTGTAATTTCAAAATCTTTGCATATGCTTTAAAATATAAATATATTTTGTTTACTTTACCATACTTTTGAGCAGAAAAAAAAAACATTAAGGATTACTTGTAGACTTGAATGGCTTCTTAGCCAGGCAGGTCTGCAAATGAGAAGTGAAGATATGAAAAAGGATGACTGTGTCTACTTCATATGACTAGACATCCATGCAGAATTTCCTTCTAACATATTCTTCCTGATATGTACACCATGTCACAGCCATTTTGTGCTAGCGTCTTCTAAGTATAAGTGTTTGGTGTTGTCATAATACATATTTAGCTCCTAAGACTGATGGATTGCTTCAGAGAACGACTTGATAAGGCATTTTTTTCTTATCTGAGTCAATGTTTTCCTCAATACCATGAAGTAAATTAAAATAAAGTGTTTAAATCTAGTGCTTAAGATAAAGAAGACCAAATCTCATTCTAATAAATGTGAAATACAGCTTGTCATGTTCCCGTCACTCTGCAGAAATGCTACCACAAGGCTTTGCCAGTTAAGTCTAATGTGTTGACATTTATTTTTGCTGCAATAAATGTTAGGATTATATTTTTGCATTAAATTCTGGCATTTTTAAAGATCACGATGACAAGTAATTTATTCCTCAAATCACTCTGGTTTGTTTTTACTTTTTGAATATGGATTTGGCTGTGTGTCTCCAAGGCACTGTACAAAGCATATTTCATATGTTGTGCAACCTATTAGTTTGATTTAAATCCACTTTTTCCATCTGGATTTATGCAAGCTTTCCTTGATGTTATTTGCTCTGAATTATTTCCCAGAAATAATCACACTGAATCCAATTTTACACTGGCTATGTAGCCTACCAAATCTGCCACTGTTAAACTTTAAAGCTTTTATTGCTTGTTTCAATGAGGGCAATTTCTCTAGTATTTTACATATGAGTATGTAATATAGTGTTCTGATAACTAATTTTTTAAAGCTTCTTCTGCCCTTCCTTAAATACGGAATGAATGAGATTGCATATCCCAGAAATAAAGTCATTAAATGAATAGAAGGGACCAGCACAAAGAAAAGATGTTTTCTGCCTTTAAGACCTATATATGACAGTTTGAGTCAGTGTGAATAAAGTTTAAACCAAAAGCCCCAAGATAAGTCACTTATTACCAAAGCACTGATGAAGTTGTTTGTGAATACTGAAGCTTTATAACTTTTAGTAATTCAAGAGCTTTAAGAGAATGTAAATTTGAGTTGTAAGTGTTTTTGACTATTAAGATAGCTTTTTGTCTCATATGGAAGTATAATGTTCTTCAGCATTGGTAACAAACTTACTAAATTCATTTAAAACATATATATATATATATATATATATATATATATATATATATATATACACACACAATGTGTATGTACATAAAATATCTTATAATTGGTATATTCTTGAAAGAAAATGTAAAAATAATCATTAATTTGCTTTCTAGTGATCCTATAAATAAAACTTGAAATGTATATAATAAGTGCCAATTTGTAGAAAAGATCTTAGTTTTCAGCATCATGTAAAAATCCAGAGGGTTTCTATCTGATGCATTTACATAAATAAATGTGTGAATGGTTGTTGTCCCTTTAAGTCCAAATTGGTTTCTGAATGTTTCTGAAGAAAAGGCAGACCACTTTCTGAGCTTAGAAAATATCAAAGCTTCAGTTCTTGATTCTTCCTCTGGAAAATGGGTAACCAAAATCTTAGCTTTGTTTTCATGCATTATAGAATTAGAATTGACATCAGTCATCACCACAGATAATCTGGAGATTAATTCACACACAATATTTTTAAATGCATATAAGGAATATTGCAAATACAAACCATCTCACTATATGTATAAAATGCCTTTCTAAGATAGAAGAGACAGCAATTGCCTGGAGTTTGCTCATGTAGACTAGAATGTATATTATTGAGGTCACATATGCACAGGCAAAGTGAAATAGAGAGATGAGGGTGTTATTGATGTGATCCCAGACTTGAACAGAAAGCCTCAAGGTCAACTATTTAAAAACAGAGACACCTTTTTAGCTAGTTTGATTTATTTAACTTACTACCTCAACACACCTCATTATCTTGTTAACACAAGTGAAACTACAATACTATTATAAAATAAATAACATTCACTTATTGGAGTACATTGACTATGGTTTTATTTTCTTTATCACGTGATCTGGAAACAATCATTTAAACTACTTTGCCTTAACACATCTTTCTGAATGATGCAGTGCATTTTCTATATTGTGTTTAAACGTTTTTAAAGATTAATAATTGTAGTCTATGACACTGTGAAAACAATGACATGATTATTAATAAGGTCTTATATTTTACTTGACAATATTTACTAGATAATATAAAATTACATATAGTGTATATATTTAAATCAAGTAATTTACATTAATTAGTTAATGTTTTAAAGCACTTACTATAACACTCAGAAAGTTAAGTGATTTGTGTTATGGTGAGATAACATTAAAATAAAATTATTGTTTGTAATTTAAATTTTAGAATGTCTAGTCAGATTATATTCTACATTAGCAAAATGTAGTATGCACTAATTACATTCTATCAAAGAAAAGGAAATGTTAAAATTGATCATTTTATTAATAGATTCACATAGTAAGTGATAAAAAGTAAATTTTAAAATGCAGTTATAAATTGTGATGTGGCTTTGGAGATAGTACTTCAATTGATAAAATATTTGCCTTGAGACGATAAAGACCTGGGTAAAATTTCCCAAAACTGAAGCTATCAATATGCACTGAATTTACATGAAAACCATGACAAAAGTGCCTGGGCCATTCTTAACACATACTGTAGCCCTAGAGGAAGAATATTCACACCAAAAATCTATGTGTGGAAAGAAGGAGGAAATCAACATTATTCCCAGGCAGATCCCTCCTGTTCAATGGCCAATTATCTGAACATAAAAGCAATTTGTAGTTAGGAGAAGAAACCATGTCCCACGAACAGAAAAACTAAAGGTAGACAGCAAATATTCTTGGATTTGGTGTCTGTCTTCAGCAGGCATGCATAAACACACATGCCCCTATGACACACGTGTGAAATCACACACATGCAAATAAGCACAAAAACCTATACATATAGATAGAAAAATGTTTGTGTTTTTACAATGTAAATTAAAATAAATCGCATTCCAAATTAAAACTTAAATAATTAGAATCCACGGACTCTGAAAGAACAGTAGTAGTTCATCTCTAGCACCTTAGGCAATTGTTTTCATAAGATTTTTTTCTACCAATTCTTTTGAATTTATACAATTTCCATACTAATTGTTATTGGTGTACATTAATATATGTGTGCCCAGTGTCTCAATGATGTACTGACTACATCATGTGCACTGGCCACATAAAACAGTGGTTGTGTATGCTTAAATTTAAAGCTAAACCACCACAATTATAGAGAATAGACATAAAAAATACTGTCAACTAAAATTTCCCAAGTGGTTCCAAATTTTACAGTTATGAAATGTATTGAGATAAATGTCATTTTACATTTCCCATCATTACAGTTTATTGTTAAAATCTACTTCAAGCCATTCCTGGGGGATAAAACCCTATTCCTATATAGTCAGAAGGCTAAAGCATAATCCTCCCATTCAGTGGATGGTTCGATGTACAGCAAGTTCAGCACTGATCTTGATAACGTAATGAGATCCATCTCAACTTAAAAAGTAAGAAGAGATAACTCAAAGTGGTCCATTTCAAACTCAAAAGTAAAACCAACATGGATATACGGCAGTAGAACGGTGCTTGCCTAGCACCATGTGTGTGACCCTTGGTACAATTTCTGATAATGGAAATAATAACAACAAAGGTAGTCTGTTTTACACTAGTGAAAATTCATTTTTATTCTTTTAAGTTTTGAATATTTCAACTTTTTATATGTGAATATTGTATTTAAGTTATTTCTATCTCTCTATCTTTCACATTCTCCCAATTCCTTCTTGAAATCATATTCTTTTCTTATAAATTTATTATTGCAACACACACAAGCACAGAGAAAGAGAGAGAATGAGAGAGAGAAAGTGGAGACATACATATGTCCATTCTACCACAAAGATGCTTGTTGAACCATGTCTATTGAGGCTTTATTCATAATAACCAGAAACCAGATGTCCCTCAAGAGAAGAAGATAAAGAAAATGTGGTACACTTACACAATGAAATACTACCCAGCTGTTTAATAAAATGGCATCATAGAATTTGCAGGCAAATGGATAGAAAGAAAGAAAAATCATTCTGAGCAAGGTAACTCAAATTCATAAAGATAAATGTGGTATTCACTCATAAGTGAATATTAGCCATCAAGTGAAATATAACCAAGCCATAACCCATAAATTCATGAGAGGATAGGTAAAGAGGAGAAAACTAGGGGAATGCATGCATCTCCCTTGGAAATAAAGATAGAATAGATTTTACAGGTATGGCCATGAAGCCTGTAAAGAGCTATGGCTGTCTTAGTTTCTGTCAGTCATCCCCATTTAAATTGCTCTTGGGATTCTTTTCCTCCTATTGGGTTGCTTAGCAGAATCTTGACATGAGGGTTTATGCCTTGTCTTATTGTAACTCCTTATGCTACGGTTGTTTCTTTTCTTTTCTTTCTTTCATTCATTCTTTCTTTCTCATTCTCTCTCTCCCTTCCTTTTTGGTGGAGGATGGAAGAGGAGTGGATCTCAGGGAGAGGATAGGTGGGAAGGGACTGGGAGGAGTTAGGAGAAAGTGCAGTCAGGATGTAATGTAGGGGAGAATTAAGAAGAAAAATCTAGAGGAGCACACACAGATTCTGAGTTGCAGAGAAGCTGAACCACCTGAGTTGGTGAGTGGAAGGACTACTGAAGCCAGGGAAATGATGGCGAGGCTTTCTAAATGAGAGGGAACACCTCAAGAGGTGAGAACTTTGGTCTCGGGTCACTGGTGGACTTGCTTGGGGAAGGAGAGAAATGATCATTTCATCTCCAACACTTCCCCTTTTCTGGCTTTCCTCCTCCTCCGCACAGCCAGCTCACCAAGGAATCTCAGCTCAGAGCTCACTGCCTGGGGACTGAGGTTTCTGAGGCTGCTGAGGCTGAGCTACTGGCCCCTCAGCCACAACTGCCAGCACTACCTGCCTTTGGAGTTCCAGATCCATGGCACCATCCTCCCAGGGTCCCAGACTGCAAGCAGCCATACCAACTCCGCAGGGTCTCCCAGTCACTGACTGTAAGGCCTGCCCAACCCTCAGTGACAGATAATATGCTATATAGCCAGCAAAGTCCAGCAGACTGGCAAAACAAGCTAGGAACACCAGGCACTGGGCCTCCCAGGTCTAGAGAGCAGAGTGGAGGGACCCCAGGACTTCCCAGGAGGCATCTGGACCAGCATCCTAGCCTCCTGCTACAGCTGGACTTCCTAACCTGGCAGCTGCAACAGCACGGGCCTGCAGTGTGCTTCAGTCCTGCATATGGCTAAGCAGGGCCAAACCAGAGTAGAGAGCCTGGATACCCTGATCCTTTTAGATGTGACATGCTTGAGAGTGAGCATACCCTTGAGTGTCTGCAGAGCCCCAGACCCAGGGTCTTGACTAGCAACCAGGCATCGGTCGCCTCCCAACCATACACCCACTGTGGGAAACAGGGGGTCCCTTGGGACATCAAAGCTCCTGCTCTGTGGGTCCAACTGTGGAATTGAGTCAGATAAATCTGGGAATTGCACTGCGACTTCCACCAGCGCCTGCTACTATTACAGTGCATACACAAGTAACCCCCTAGAAGCCTGCAAGGCAAAGCCCCTTCCACACACTCAAGGGTTCAACATTCTCTATCACTCTGACCCTCGAGACACACTTCCACGCACATTAACACACACACAAACACACAAATGCCCTCATTTGCCCTTCTGCACCAGTGGACTTTCCTCCCACAGGCACAGCTAAAGCACCAATGTACACACTGAGGCAGTGAGACCTCTCTCAGCTTCCTGAAGAACTCTCCAGATGCTGGAGAGAGACAATACCAGTTCTGAGTCTGAACTGCAGAATCCAGGAACAAGGGGGGGGGGGGGGAGATTACAGATAAGCCAATGGCATGAGGTCAGCGAACGAACACATCCAACACAAATCAGGACATCGTGGCTTCACCAGAAACCCCTAAAATTGATGGATATGTCAATTCATTGGAAGCACAGAAAAATGACTTTAAAGCTATGCTTACCCAATTATTTTAGGCTCATAAAGAGGAAACAAACAAATCTCTCAGAGCAATAGCCATACAAATAGAGACATTAAAGAGGAAATGAACAAGCCTATTAAAGATTTAGCAAATCAAGTAGAGGCAAAGAAAGGAAATGAACAAAAGTCCCAAATAAACAGGCAAATATAACTAAACAAATAGAGGCACAAGTAGAGATATAGTTAGTGGCATACAGAGAAGAAATGAACAAAAATAAAATAAAGAGTATCTTAGAGAGACAGGAATATACATTCAACAGAAGAAGGAAATGGTGCAAGGCATGAAAACAGAATTAGAATCGATAAAGAAAGCACAGAGAAATCCCTAGAGCTGGAGAACTTAGAGAAAAGATCAGCAACCTCAGAGGTAACCATCACCAACAGAATACAAGAGATGGAAGAGAGAGTCTCTGGTGCTGAAGATACACATGCAGAAATTGATACTTATCTCAAAGAAAAAGTAATATCAGAAAAGTCCCAAACATAAAATATGCAAGAAATCAAGCATGGCAATGAGAAAACAAAATCTAAGAATAATAAGAATTGATGAAAAAAAAAGACTCCAGGTTCCAAGGTCCAGAAAATATTTTCAAGAACATCATAGAAGAAAATTTTTCCAACTTAAAAAAAGAGATGTCCATAAATATACAAGAGGGAGGCCTACAGAATACCAAATAGACTAGACCAGACAAGAAACATATCACCTCACATCATAGTCAAAACACTAAATCTGCAGAACAAAGAAAAGATATTAAAAGCAGCAAGGGAAAAAGGCCAAGTAACATATAAAGGCAGAACTAGCAGAATGACAGCAGACTTCTCATCAGAGACTTTGAAAACCAGAAGGGCCTGGGCAGGTGTCATGTAGACTTTAAGAGACTACAGATGCCAACTCAGACTATTATACCCTGTAAAGCTTTCAATCAACACAGATGGAGAAAACAAAATATTCCATGATAAAACTAAATTTATGCAATATCTACACAGCAAACCAGCCCTACAGAAGGTATTAGAAGGAAAACTCCAATCCAATGAAAACAAACTTCACCCAAGAAAACATAGCATACAGACAATATCTCAACAAAAATTAAAAGAAAACAAGCAACGAATCACAGTAAGACCATCGCTCCACAAAAAGAGGAACTAACAGCCACTGGTCACTATTATCTATCAATATCAATGGACTCAACTCTCCAATAAAAAGACAAAGACTAACAGAATGCGAACAGAAACAGGATCCAACATTCTGCTGCATCCAAAAAACAAACCTCTGCAAAAAAGTTAAACACTACCTCAGAATAAAGGGCTAGAAAAATGTTTTTCAAGCAAATGGACCCAGAAAACAAGCTGGGGTAGCTATCCTCATATCTAATAAAATAGAAGTTCAACCAATATTAGTAAAAAAGGATGAGGAGGTACAGTACATTCTCATCAAAGGAAAAATCCACAAAGAGGACAACATAATTCTAAAAGTCTATGCCCCAAATAAAAGAGCACCTACATTCATAAATGAAACATTATTAAAACTTAAATCACACATCGAGCCCAGCACCTTAATAGTGGGAGACTTCAATAACCCACTTTCATCAAGAGACAGATCATATAGACAGAAGCCAAGGAGGGAAATAAAGGCACTTACAGAAGTCCTAAATCAAATGGATCTAATAGATGTTTACAGAACTTTTCACACAAATTCAAAAGAGTATAACTTCTTTCCAGCATCTCATGGAACCTTTTACAAAATAGACCATATATTTGGTCACAAAGCAAGCCTCAACAGATACAAGAAGATTGAAAAAATCTTCTGTATTCTATCTGACCACTATAGACTAAAGCTGGACCTCAACAACAAAGGAATTAGCAAAAAGCCTACACTCACATGGAAACGGAACAACTTGCTGCTCAATGACAGCTAGGTTAAGAAAGAAATAAAGAAATTAAAGACTTCCTAGAATTCAATGAAAATGATTGTATAACATACCGAAATTTATGGGACACAATGGAAACAGTGCGAAGAGGAAAGTTCATAGAACTAAATGCCTTCAAGAAGAAATTTGTGACTCTCATACAAATAACTTAATGGCTCAACTGAAAGCCCTAGGGAAAAAAAGAAGCAAATACAACGAAGAGGAGCAGACAGCTGGAAATAATCAAACTCAGGGCCAAAATCAATCAATTACAAACAAATAAAACGGTTCAAAGAATCAATGAAACCAAGAGCTGGTTCTTTGAGGAAATCAACAAAATATACAAGCCCCTAGCCAAACTAAGAAAAAGGCAGAGAGAAACTATCCAAACCAGCAAAATCAGAAATGAAAAGGGGAACATAACTACAGACACCTAGGAAATCCAAACAATCATTAGCTTCTATTACAAAGGCCTATATGCCACAAAATTTGAAAATCTAAAAAAATAATGTATAATTTTCTTGATAGATTCCATCTACCAAAATTAAGTCAAGATCAGTTAGTCCTATATCCCCCAAGGAAATTGAAGCAGTCATCAACAGTCTCCCTGCCAAAAAAAAGCCCTGGACCAGATGGATTCAGTGCAAAATTCTACCAAAACTTCAAAGAAGAGCTAACTCAAATTCTCTTTAAACTATTCCACAAAGTAAAAACAGAACGAAGATTATCAAACTCATTCTATGAAGCCACCATCACCTTGATACCTAAACCACATAAAGACCCAAAAGAGAGAACTTCAGACCTATTTCTCTTATGAACCTTGATGCAAAAATATTCAATAAAATACTTGCAAACCACATCCAAGGACACATAAAGATATCATCCACCATGACCAAGTAGGCTTCATCCTAGGCATGTAGTTCAGCATACGGAAATCCATCAATGTAGTCCACCACATAAACAAACTGAAGGAGAAAAACCACATGATATTCTCCTTAGATGCTGAAAAGCATTTGTCAAAATCCAACACCCATTCATGTTTAAAGTCTGGAGAGATCAGGGATACAAGGCACGTACCTAAATATAGTTAATGCAATATACAGCAAGCCTATAGCCAATATCAAACTCAATGGAGAGAAACTTAGATCAATCCCACTAAAATCAGTGACAAGGCAAAGCTTCCCACTCTCCCCATATCTCTTTAACCTAAGTGAAATCCTAGCTAATGCAACATGACAACTTAAGGAGATCAAAGGGAAACAATTCGGAAAGGAAGAGGGCAAAGTATCACTATTCCCAGATAATATGCTAGTATATATGAGCAAGCCCAAAGTTCAACCACAGAACTCCTCCAGCTGATAAACACCTTTAGCAAAGTTGCTGGATACCAAATCAACTCAAAAAATCAGAAGCCCTCCTGTATACTAAAGAATAATGGGCTGTGAAAGAAATCCGGGAAACAACACCCTTCCCAATAGCCACTAATAACATAAGGTATGTTGGGGTGACTTTAACCAAGTAAGTGAAGACCTGATTCAAAAAAAATTTCAAGTCTCTGAAGAAAAAAAATTGAAGAAGACATCAGAAGATGATAAGATCTCCCATGCTCATAGATTGGTAGGATTAACATAGTGAAAATTACCATCCTGCCAAAATCAATGTACATATTCAATGCAATTCCCATCAAAATACCAATACAATTCTTACAGACCTTGAATGAAAGATCCTCAACTTCATATGGAAAACCAAAAAAACCCAGAATCTCCAAAATGATCCTGTACAACAACAGATCATCTGGAGGTATCTCCATCCCCAACCTCAAGCTGTAGTACAGAGCAACAGTAATAAATGGCATGGTATTGGCATAGAAGCACAAAAGAGGATCAATGGAACCAAAGAAAAGACCCAGAAATAAACCCGCATACCTATGGATACTTGATTTTTGACAAAGAAGCCAAAACCATTCAATGGAAAAAAGACAACATCTTCAAAAAATGGTGCTGGTCCAACTGAATGTCTACATGCAGAAAAATGAAAATAGATTCATGTTTATCACCCTGCACAAAACTAAAGTTGAAGTGGATCAAAGACCTCAACATAAAACCAGATACTCTAAATCAGCTAGAAGTAAAAGTAGGGAAGAGCCTAGAACTCACTGGCACAGAAGACAACTTCCTGAACAGAGCAGGAACAGCACAGGATCTAAGAGCAATAATCAATAAATGGGACCTCATGAAACTGAAAAGCTTCTGTAAAGCAAAGGCACTGTAGTCAGAATAAAATGACAGCCTAGAGACAGGGAAAGGATCTTCCCCAACCCTATATCTGAAGAGGGCTGATAACCAGAATATATAAAGAACTAAGGAGTTTAAAAAAACAATAAATCTAGCAATCCAATTGAAAAATGGGGTATGGAGCTAAACAGAGAACTCTCAATAGAGGAATATAGAATGGCAGAGAAATACTTAAAGAGATGCTCAACATCCTTAGCCATCAGAGAGAT
This sequence comes from Pachyuromys duprasi, assembly GCA_028658305.1. NCBI lineage: Eukaryota > Metazoa > Chordata > Mammalia > Rodentia > Muridae > Pachyuromys > Pachyuromys duprasi. Next base: position 71,724,728 of record CM053765.1, on the reverse strand, counting down.
GCAAATCAAAATGACCCTGAGATTTCACCTGATTCCCATCAAAATGGCTAAAATTAAAAACTCAAATGACAACACATGCTGGAGAGGTTGTGGAGAAAGGAGAACCCTCCTCCATTGTTGTGGGAATGTAAACTTGTACAACTACTTTGGAAATCAATTTGGTGCTTTCTCAGACAATTAGGAAAGTGCTTCCTCAAGATCCAGCTATACCACTCTTAGGCATATATCCAAAAGTTGCTCAAGCACATAATAAGGACATTTGCTCAACCATGCTTGTATCAGCCTTATTTGTAATACTCAGAACATGGAAACAACCCAGATGTCCATCAATGGAGGAATGAATACAGAAATTGTGGTATTTTTACACAATGGAATACTACTCAGCAATAAAATACAAGGAAATCATGAAATGTGTAGGCAAATGTTGGGTTCTACAAAAGATCATTCTGAATGAGGTATCCCAGAAGAATAAAGACACACATGGCATATATTCACTTATTTATACCTACAAGATATGATAAACACAATTAAATCTATATACCTAAAGAAGATAAACAAGAACGAAGACCCAGGGTAAGATGGTCAATCCTCACTTAGAAAGACAAGTGGGATGGGCACTGGATGTAGGACAAAACAAGTAACAGGACAGGAGCCTACCACAGAGGGCCTCTGAAAGACTCTGCCTAGCAATGTATCAAAGCAGATACTAAGACTCATAACCAAACTTTTGGCAGAGTGCAGGGAATCATATGAAAGAAGGGGGAGTTAATCTGACATGGAGAGGATTGGAGCTCCACAAGGACCAAATATATCTGGGCACAGGGTTCTTATATGAGACTGTTTCTCCAACCAAAACCCATGTATGGATATAACCTAGAACCTTTGCTCAGATATAGCCTGTGGTAGCTCAGTAACCAAGTGGGTTTCTCTAGTAAGGGGAAGAGGGACTATTTCTGACACGAACTCTATTGTGGGCTCTTTGATCTCCCCACTTCCCAAGGGAGGAGCAGCCCTGCTAGGCCACAGAGGAGAAATTTGCAACCATACCTGAAGATACCTGGTAAGCTAGGGTCAGATGAAAGGGAGGAGGTTCTCCCATATCAGTGGACTTGGAAAGGGGCAGGGAGGGGATGAGGCAAGGAGGGTGGGATTTGAAGGGAATTAGGGAATGAGATACAGCTGGAATACAGAGTTAATAAAATGTAACTAATAATAAAAATAAATTAAAAAAAAACAAAAGAAAAATCCTCAGCACCTAAAATATCAGAACACATGCATACACTTGTATATTGCATTTCCACCAAAACTGCAAAAAGATGAGGTAAAAACACACCTTGTGGACAGAAAACAGCTAATATATTGAATTTGTCTGGGAAGAGAAATAAACAAATACCAAAAGTTACTAGATTTAGAAAAAAATATCTTTTGGAATATTTTATGTAGGTGGTCTCAGTGAAGTGCACACTATATTTGAGAGTGAGGCAATTATTATCTCAGCTTTGGGGAAGGCTTTATTATTATTTTTTTTAATTTCAGTTTATTTACTTTACATCCCAAGGTTTCCCCTTTCCTCTGCTACTGCCAGTATCCATTCCCCTTCTTCCTCCTTTTCCTCTCCCTTAACCCTCCCAAAAGAGAAGCCCACACCCCCACCCAAGGATCAACCCTTCCCAGGACATTAACCACATCCAGTCTGAGCATACCTTCATCCGCTGAGGCCATGCAAGGCAGTGCTTCCAAAAGGAAGTCATGTTGTTTCCTCAACCTAATGTCTTTTTTGTTGTTGTTCTTGTTAGTCATAAAACTTCGCAGTGTTCAGCTACAGAGATTTATTGTTCCTTCATTAATGCTGAGCACTACAGGACATGAACAAACCTACTTAACCTAAATAATCTCTCCTGTATGGATAGGACTCCTCCACAAGTAGGATGGTCTGAGTAGTGAGCAGAGCAGCACACACTGGCGAGCTCCCTAAGGGTTCAAAGAAATCAACTAGGATCAGATTTTAGCAAATGCTCTCCAAGGATGTGTCATGCTTCCTTAGCACTGGAATTCAATATTCTGTGCTTCATCAATGACATCAAGTTCTCTATTTCCCCTAGTTCTTGGTGGTCTGTTTTCTACATTTTACTCTCAGTCTGTTTTTGAATTTGTAGTAAATTCAAGCTCCCCCATTGATGCTTTGTTCTTCCTTGTTTACTTTGGGACCAATTACAGATTCTTTAAGGAATTGTTATGTTTTGGTTGAATTTTCTTAATTTTTACCATCATTTTTTGTTGGACTTTTCATCAGTTATAATGGAATACAGTAAGCACTAATAGAAGTCAGTTTTCCAAAAGCAAATAAAAGATTTTCAGTTATCTCAGTGATGAAAGTTGAAGTCACATATGGCTGGTTTATACACTCAAGTGCAACATCTTATTATTAAATATATAAATATATAGATGTTTGGCCAAGAAGGGAAAGTAAAAATAACATGAGTCATTGTTAAATCATAAGGAATTAGGACAGATTCTAATTAATATTATTTTACAGGGGGTATGGTGGCAGTTTTAAATCATAAGGAAACTTGAGACATATTAGTCATATTAGTCACATTAGCTTAAGTTCTTAGTTTGGTGTTCAGAAACTTTCCATGTGATTTACAAGACACAATCAGCTGCTGGTAGCTAGAAGAGCAAGAGAAGTCAGATTTATAGAAAGAATGTAAACATTTGAAATTGTCAATCTGGTCATGGACCAGAACTTACCAGAAGAATACAGTCTGGAAAGTTTTGGGAGTTGATGACCATGGGTAAATTTAAAAAGAACCCAGCCAGTGACAGGATTTTTTTTCTGACTGCCTCCCTTCTCTTCTATGAAAGAATCAAAATGTGTTGACAGCTATCTAGGTTGTAATGATTGACAAAAGAACAGCCTGACTGTAGATAATTTATGATTTTTAGAGACACCAGGGATATGATATTTGGCAGTTATTTTTTCCTAATTAAGAATGAATATCATAAGGCTCTGTGATTGCATTCAGTTTGGAAGATTTGTCTGACTTTGAAATTGATACATGACATGAAATTAATTGGCCACCTGAATCTTTACACCAAACTGAAGTAATACTTCTCATGAATTTACTTCACTCCTGTCTTCATCCTTTCACCAATTGACTTGTGATAGCCAGTTTGAATTGGTGTATTTCAACCTTTGATGTTTACTTAAAATCATACTTTGTTCCCTCCCCTACCCAAGCCTGCTATTTTGCTTACTTTTTAGGCAGTAAATAGTATGCAACTTGAGAACAGCAAGAAAAAGCTGACTTGAGTCTAAGAATGTCTAAATATGTTCCTGGGATATGAGCAATATAATCAGATGTGAGATCAATTAGATACATTTTTCTTCCTTTGTATTGAAAATAGATTCTTTTCTTGTACACTATGTCCAGACTACAGTTTTCCTACCTTCCACTATTCCCAGCTCTACACAACACATCTCATCTCGTCTAGATTCACCACCACTCTTCTCAAATAAGAAAAGAGCAGTCCACTAAGAGAAAACAACCTTCTCACTGAAGCTGGAAAAGACAATCCAACAATTTAAAAACAAGCCCAAAATGCAGGCAGTGAATCAGAGACACACCAGTCCCAAATTAGGTGTTTTACAAAATCCCAAGCTAAGAGCAGCAACGTATATACAGAAGACCTGGTGAAGACCCATGCAGGGCTCATGCATATCACTTTACCTATAAAATACAATTTACCTATAAAATTCCTGACATTATTTTTTAACATCTGAGAAATATTCTGTTGTTGTAAATATACCACATTTTATTTTTTCATCCTCCTTCTATTGAGACACATCAATGTTATTTCCAGTTTCTGGCTATTTTGAATAAAACCACAATAAATATGTTTGAACAAGTGTCCTTGTGGTAGAGTGGAACCTTGTTGGGTATATGCCCCAAAGTGGTATAGTTGAGTCTTCAGGTAGAACAATTCTTAACTTTTCAAGGAACAACCACATTGATTTCAGTAATGGTTGTAAAATTTGCACTCCCACCAACAATGATGGAGTATTCCTCTTATTCCATGTGCTTGCTAGCATGAAGTGTCAGTTGTGTTATTGATATTAGGTCTTATGACAGGTATAAGATGAAATCTCAGAGTCATTTTGATTTGCATTTCTCTGATGGCAAAGGATGTTGAACATATTTTAGTGATTCTCAACCATTTAAGATTTCTGTTTAGATCTGTACTCTATTTTTAAATCTCTCTTTTTTAAAAATACATATATAGTGTTCTGCATGCACATCAGAAGAGGGTCCAGATCTCATTATAGATGGCTGTGAGCCACCATGTGATTGCTGGGAATTGAACTCAGGACCTCTGGAAGAGCAACCACTGCTCTTAACCTCTGAGTCATCTCTCCAGCCCTGTACTCTATTTTTAATTGAATTATTTGATTTGTTGATACCTAGTTTCTTTTTAAAAATTTTTATATTAGTTACAGTTTATTTACTTTGTATCCCAGATGTAGCTCCCTCCTTCATTCCCTCCCAATCCCATAGCTCTTCCCCACCCCTATCTAAGTCCACTAATAGGGGAGGTCCTCCTCCTCTTCTATCTGACCCTAGTTTATCAGCTCTCATCAGGGCTGGTCACAATGTCCTCCTCTGTAGCCTAGCAAGGCTGTTCTTCCCTTGCGGGGGGTTGAGGGCAGGATGGAGGTAAAGACCTGCCACTATGCTAATGTCAAAGACAATCCCTGTACCCTTATTAGGGAAACACCCTTGGATGCTAAGGTATATTGAGCTACATCTGAGCAGGGGTTGTAGGTTATATCCATGCATGAACCTTGGTTGGAGAATCAGTCTCAGAAAAGACGCCTGCGCCCAGATACATTTGGTCCTTGTGGCGTTCCTGTCCTCTCCATGTCTTACTAACTTCCCCCTCTTTCATATGATTCCCTGCACTCTGTCCAGGATTTGGTTGTATCTGCTTTGATCCACTGCTAGGTAGAGGCTCTCTATGGTAGGTTCCTGTCCTGTTTCTTGTTTTCCTCTTACTTCCAATGTCCATCCCATTTGTCTTTCTAAGTGAGTGTTGGTCATCTTACCCCAGGAACTCCTTTTGTTTAGTTTCTTTAGGTATGCAGATTTTTGTATGTTTATCCTATCTTATATGCCTAGTATCCACTTATATGTGAGTATATATTGTATGTGTCTTTCTGCTTCTGGGATACCGCAATCAAAATGATCTTTTCTAGATCCCACCATTTGCCTGCACATTTCATGTTCTCCTTGTTTTTAATTGCTGAGTAGTATTCCATTGTGTAAATGTAACAAAATTTCTGTATTTATTCCTCCGTTGAGGGACATCTGAGTTGTCTCCAGGTTCTGGCTATTACTAATAAAGCTGCTACAAACATGGTTGAACAAATGCCCTTGTTGTGTACTTGAGCATCTTTTGGATATATGCCTAGGTGTGGTATAGCTGGGTCTTGGGAAGCACTATTCCTAATTGTCTGAGAAAGTGCTAGATTGATTTCCAAAGTGGTTGTACAAGTTTGCATTCCCACCAGCAATGGAGGAGGGTTCCCCTTTTTCCACAGCCTCTCCAGCATGTGTTGTCACTTGAGTTTTGATCTTAGCCATTCTGATGGGTGTGAGGTGAAATCTCAGGGTCGTTTAGATTTGTATCTCCCTGGTGGCTAAGGATGTTGAGCATTTCTTTAAGTGTTTCTCTGGCATTCTATATTCCTTTATGGAGAATTCTCTGTATAGCTCCATTTTCTAATTGGATTACTTGATTGCTTTTTAACTTCTTTGGTTCTTTACATATTCTGGATAGTAGCCCTCTGTCTTGAATACTTTAGATATTGTGTTTAGGAGTTCTCTATCAGATGTGAAATAGAAAAATAATTTTTACATTTTGTAGGTTGCTGTTTTGCTAATCAACAATGTCCTTTGCTTTACAGAAGTTTTACAATTTCATGAGGTCCCACTTATTAACTGTTGGTGTTACTACTGGTGCTATCAGTGTTCTGTTCAAGTTTTCTCATGTGCCAATACATTCAAAGCGATTTCCCATTTTCTCTTCTATAAGTGTATCTGGTTTTATATTGAGGTTTTTGATCCTCTTGGACTTTAGCTTTTTTACAAAATGTTAAAATATGGATCCATTTGCATTCTTCTACATGCCAACTTCTAGTCTGACCAGCACTATTAGTTAAAAAGTTCTCTTTTTAGCTCATGTATTTCTGGATTATTTATCAAAATCAGTTCCATAGATGTGTAGATATATATCTGTGTATTCAGTGGCTCCTTTGATCAACATGTATATTTTTATGTCAGCAAATTTTATTATGACTATTTTTGTCACTATTGTTCTGTATAACAGCTTAAAATCAGGAATGGTGATAACTCCAGCAGCTCTTTTATTATCCATTATTCTTTTAGCTATTCTGGGTTGTTTTGTTTTGCATATGAAGTTGAAAATTACTCTTTCAAGGTCTGTAAATACTTGTGTTGTAATTCTGAAAGGAATTGAATTGAATCTGTAGATTGCTTTTGGTCAAATAGCCATTTTTGCTAGGTTAATCTAAATCCATGAGCAGGAGACATCTCATCTTCTGATAACTTCTTTAATTTATTTTTATTTATTTTTTAATAATTTTATTTTTATATCAATCACAGGTTATTTACTTTCTATCCCATCTGTAGACCCCTCCCTCCCAATCCCACCCTCCCTCCATCAACTCTTCCCTTCCCCTTTCCAAGTCCACTCACAAGAGAGGTCCTCCTCCCCTTCTATCTGTCCCTAGCTTATCAGGTCTCTTCAGGACTGACTACAATGTCTTCCTGTGTGGCCTAGCAAGGCTGCTCCTCCCTCAGGGTTGGGTGAGTCAAAGAGCCAGCCATTGAATTCATATCAGAAATAGTCCCTGTTCCCCTTACTAGGGTACCCACTTGGATATTGAGCTACCGTGGGCTACATCTGAGAAGGGGTTCTAGGTTATATCTATATAGGATCCTTGGTTGTAGAAACAGTCTCATAAAAGACACCTGTGCCCTTGATATATTTGGTCCTTGTGGAGCTCCTGTCCTCCCCAGGTCATATTAACTCCCCTTCTTTCATATGATTCCTTGTACTTTCCCGAAGGTTTGGTTATGATTCTCAGCATCTGCTTTGATCCACTGCTAGGTAGAGTCTTTCAGAGTCCCTCTATGGTGGGCTCCTGTCCTATTACTTGTTTTTTCCTGCTTCCAATGTCCATCCCATTTGTCTAAGTGAAGATTGATCATCTTACCCTGGGTCCTCTTTCTTGTTTATCTTCTTTAGGTGTACAGATTTCAGTATGTTTATCCTATCTTATAGATCTAGCACCCATTCATAAGTGAGTATATACCATGAGTGTCTTTCTTCTTCTGTGTTACTTCACTGAAGTTGATGTTTTATAGATCCTACCATTTGCCTACAAATTTCATTAATTCCTTGTTTTAAATTGCTGAGTAGTATTCCATTGTGTATCCATTCCTGCATTGATGGACATCTGTTCTTTAATTTCTATCTACAAAGATTGATGGTTTAACCATACAAGTTGTTGACTTGCCAGATACACAGTGAATTGTATATTTCACTTGTGATAAATAATAATAATAAGGAGAAAAAAAGAAGAAAGAGAGAGAGAAAGAAAGAAAGAAAGAAAAGCAGTTTAGCTTTGACTCTCCTTATTGTTTTGACTTGAAAGGCACCAGTCTTATTAAAGAGACAAAAGAAACAGAAATAGTGTAACTAGAAACATGAATGTGTAATATGCTAATATAATGCAATCTGAGTTTAAAAATAAAATAAAACATAATAAAAGTTTTTGATTTGCTTCGTTTGAGTTAATTCCATGCTGCTTTATATTATTTGAGGTTATTATGAAAGGTGTCATTTTCCTGGTTTCTTTCTCAGTCTGTTTGTCATTTGTATATATGAAAGCTAATGATTTATTTTAATTAATCTTGCATCAAGCCTTTTCACTGAAGGAGTTAGTTTATCAGTTGCAGCAGTTTCCTAGTGGATTTTTTTTGGGTCACTTGTGTATACTATCATATAATCTCTAAATAAGAATACTTTGACTGATTCCTTTCTAATTTGTATTTCATGGTCTTTTTCAGTTGTCTTCATATTCTAGATAAAACTTCAAGTACTATATTGAATAGATACGGACAGTGTTGTGCTGTTCTTGATTTTATTGGAAGAGCCTTATATTTTTCTCTGTTATATTTGATGGTGGTTATAGACTTGCTGTAAACTCTCTTTATTATGTTTAGGTATGGCCCTTGTATCTCTAGTCTCTCTAGAATTTTTATCAGGAAGTGGTTTGGGATTCTGTCAAAGGCCTTTTCTGAATCTAATGAAAGGATATTATGGCTTTTTTCTTTCATTTTGTTTATATGGTGAATTCTGTTTACTGATTCTTACATGTTGAACCATCCTTGCATCTTTGAGATAAAGCCAATTGGCCATGATGGATGAACTTTTTGATTTGGCTTTGGATTCTCTTTTCAAGTATTTTATTTTATATTTTTGAATCTGTTTTCATAAAAGAACTTGGTAAGTAATTTTATTTCTCTGTTGAGGCTTTATATGGAGTGTGTATCAGGGTAACTGCAGTGTAATAACCTGAAATAAAGATTATTCCTTCGGCTTCTATTGTGTGGAATAATTTGAAGAGTATTGGTCCTAACATTTCTTTGTAATTCTGGTAGAATTCTTAACTAAAACCGTCTGACTCTGGAATTGTACTGGCTGGCAGACTTTAATAATTGCTTCCATTTCTCTAGGAAGTAATAGGCCTCTTTACATTGTTTAATTGTTATTGATTTAACTTTGGTAAGTAGTAGCTATTGACAAAATTATCCATTCCTTTTAGATTTTCTATTTTCAGAGTATAGTTTTGAAAAATATGTCCTTATGTTTACGTGTATTTCCTAGGTGTCTGGTATTATATCAACTTTCAGATCTGATTTTGTAAATTTGGATATGTTCTCTCTATTTTTTTAATAAATTTATTTATTTTTATATCAATCACAGGTTAGGTTTTTTGCATCCCATGCATAGCCGCCTCCCTCATTCCCTCCCACCCTCCCCAAACCTCCCTCATCTCTTCCCCGCCCCCTCCAAGTCCACCAACAGGGGAGGATCTCCTCCCCTTCCATCTGATCATCTTGTCTCCTAAGGGCTGGTGCAATGTCCTTCCCTGGGATCTAGCCAGGCTGTTATTCCCTGGCATGTATATGGGGGAGGGTCAAAGAGCCAGCCATCAAATTCAAGACTGAAACCGTCCCTGTTTCCTTACTAGGGTCTTCCATTCGACAGTGAGTTATCATGGGCCACATCTGAGCAGGGGTTCTAGGCCACATCCATATATGGTCCTTGGTTGGAGAAACTGTCTCATATAAGAGCCCTGTGCCCTGCTCAGTTTGATCTTTGTGGAGCTCGTGTTCTCCCCAAGTCTTACTAACTTCACCTATTTTTATTATTACTTCCCGCCCTCTGCCAAGGGCTTAATTGTGAG
>CM053765.1:71681080-71715072 GCA_028658305.1 Pachyuromys duprasi | reverse complement strand
CCATATGTTTCTTTCTGCTTTTGGGATACCTTACTTAGGATGATCATTTCCAGGTCCCACCATTTGCCTGCGAATTTCATGATTTCCTCCTTTTTAATTGCTGAGTAGTATTCCATTGTGTAAAAGTACCATAATTTCTGTATCCATTCCTCAAGTGAGGGACATCTGGGTTGTTTCCAGGTTCTGGCTATTACAAATAAAGCAGCCACGAATATAGTTGAGCAAATGACCTTGTTGTGTACTTGAGCATCTTTTGGGTATATGCCTAAGAGTGGTATAGCTGGGTCTTGAGGAATCACTGTTCCTACTTGTCTAAGAAAGCACCAAATTGATTTCCAGAGTGGTTGTACAAGTTTGCATTCCCACCAGCAATGGAGGAGGGCTCCTCTTTCTCCACAACCTCTCCTGCATGCATTGTCACTAGAGTTTTTGATCTTAGCCATTTTGGTGCGTGTAAGGTGGAATCTCAGAGTCGTTTTGATTTGCATCTCCCTGATGGCTAAGAACGTGAGCATTTCTTTAAGTGCTTTTCTGCCATTCTATAATCCTCTACAGTCAGCTCTCTTTTTAGCTCCATACCCCATTTTTTAATAGGATTACTTGATTTCTTGCCTTTTTACTTCTTGAGTTCTTTATATATATTGGATATTAGCCCTCTGTCAGTAGTAGGATTGGTAATGATCCTTTCCCAATCTGTAGGCCATCGTTTCGTTCAGATGATGGTGTCCTTAGCTTTACAGAAGCTTTTCAGCTTCACGGCTCTCTCTCTCTTTTAGTTAGTTTAAATAAAGTTTTGTCAAGACTGTTGATTTTCTTAAAGAACTAATCCTTTGTTTCATTGATTCTTGGTATTATTCTCTTCATTTTTATTATATTGATTTTATCCCTCATTTTTATTTTTAGAAAAAAAAATACCCAGGGAGGATCCAAGATGGCAGCCCCGGGAGGACACTGTGTCTGAGGAGTAGGACAGCAATGTCAGCACAGTGACCAGGACACTGAACTCTGGGACCTAAAACACCAAGGTTTGTGATTGTCAGGTGAGAGGAATTTCTACAGTGAGATATCAAGTGGGAAAGTCCTAGGGACACCCAGGAAAAAGTCCGGGTGACCAGCTGTGCACATCTGCTAGCCCTGATCTGAACGCACAGCCTCCCTCAGTGCCACCAGCTGCCATCCTGGACCAGAGCACAGTCTCTGGTCCAGACTGAGGTGTCCCCAGATACCATCCCAGATCGTGGTGCACAGCCTCTGGCTCAGAAGGAAGCGCCAAGTTCCATACCAGAGTTGAGCCTTTAGCAGCCAGCCCAGGTCAGAGCATGGAGCCTCCAGAGCTCATCTCAAACCAGGACACTCAGGCTCTGGCACAGAGTGAAGTGCCCAGCCTCCAGACCAGAGTGGCGACCAGCCTGTTGTGCTCACAGCTTCTAGCACAGAGCACAAAGCAGGGCACCCAGAGCCCACAACAGAGTATATGTCACACTAGCAGAATCACCTACTGACCTCAGAGTTCAGCGTGCAGAGCCTGCCACGGATTGAAGACCACTGGGAATTCAGGAAACCTGAATAGGCACTTGGAGCCAGCAATCTGTGCTTGCTAAATGAGCTAGCATCCACATCCCCTCCTGCCCTTGCTCCCAAACTCCATAGCCCAAGCATATCCACTCCATAGTACTCCCCTTCAAGACACCTTCCAAGCACATGCAACCCCCCCACATACAGACACACAGACAGACACACACACACACACTTACTTCAGACCCCTTCCGCCCCCCCCCCCCCCGTTCCTTGCAACAATGATAATGCGCCACTGGATTTTCCTGCCACAGGTACAACTGAAGCAACAACACACACTCTCAAACCACTGGAACTCACTGATCTTTCTGAAAAATACTCCAGACACCAGGGATTGACACTTTCAGTCTGAAGTTCAGCCGCAAGGAACAAACAGCTCCTTGATTATGTATAAACAAATGGCCAAAGGTCTACATAAGAACTCACCTAACAAATATCAGGACACCATGATCCCACCAGCAACTTCCAAAAACAATGGAGACTATAATTCAGCAGAGACACAGGAAAATGTTGTTAAAGCTATGCTTATGCAGTTACTACAAGAACAAAAACAGGAAATGAACAAGGCCCTCAAAGAAATACAGAAGAATATAACTGCCCACATAGAGGAACAATTAAAGACATACAGAGAGAAAACAAACAAAAAAAATAGGAGCCACATTTAGTCAGATGAAGAAAATGGTAAAAAGCATGAAAACAGAATTAGAATCTATAAAGAAACACAAAGAGAGAAAAACCTGGAACTGGAGAATTTAGAGAAAAGATCAGGAACCACAAAGTTAAGCATCACCAATAGAATACAAGAGATGATAGAGAGAATCTCAGGAGCTGAAGATACACTTGCTGAAATTGATTCCTCACTCAAAGAAAAAATAAAATCGGAAAAGTCCCAAAGACAAAACATCCAAGAAATCAAGGATGCCATGGAAAGACAAAACCTAAGAATAATAGGAATAGATGAAAAAGAAAATTCCAGACTCCAAGGACCAGAAAATATTTTTAAGAAAATCATAGAAGAATATTTTCCCAACTTAAAGAAAGAAATGTCCATAAACATACAAGAAACCCACAGAACACCAAATAGACTAGATCAGAAAAAGAAATACCTCTTATCACATCATTGTCAAAACAACAAACCTACAAAAGAAAGAAAAAATATTAAAGGCAACAAGGGAAAAGGGTCAAGTAACATATGAAGGTAGACCAAACAGAATCGCAACAGACTTCTCATCAGAAACTATGAAAGGCAGAAGGGCCTGAGCAGAGGTGATGCAGTCTTTAAGGGAACACAGATGCCAACCCAGACTACTATACCCTGCAAAGCTTTCAATCAACATAGATGGAGAAAACAAAATTTTCCATGACAAAACAAAATTCATGCAATATCTACACAGCAACCCAGCCCTACGGAAGGTAATAGAAGGAAAACTTCAGTACAACGGAAACAACTACACCAAAGAAAATATAGGATACAGATAACTCCCCAACAAAACGGGAAAATTGCAATGAATCGTAGTAAGACCACCAACTCCACAATAAAAGGAACTAACAGTCATTGGTCACTATTATCTATCAACATCAATGGATTCAACACTTCAATAAAAAAACACAGACTAACAAAATGGTTGCCGAGACAGGATCCAACATTATACTGCATCCAAGAAACACACCTATGCAACAAAGATAAACACTACCTCAGAATAAAGGGCTGGAAAAAAAAGTGTTTCAAGCAAATGGACCCAGAAAACTAGCTGGGGTAGCAATCCTAGTATTTAATAAAATAGACATTCAACCAAAATTAATCAAAAAAGATGAGGATGGTTACTTCCTTCTTATCAAAGGAAAATTCCAACAGGAGGACATCACAATTTTGCACATCTATGCCCCAAATGCAAGACCACCTACATTTGTAAATAAACATTATTAAAGCTGAAATCACACCTGGATTACAACACCCTAATCGTGGGAGACTTCAATACTCCTCTCTCCTCAAAGCACAGATCATCCCCTCAGAAGCAAAACGGAAACAGGGGCACTTACAGATGCCTTAAATCAAATGGACCTAATAGAAGTCTACAGAACTTTTCACCCTAGTCAAAAGTGTGTACATTCTTTTCAGAACCTCATGGAACCTTCTCCAAAATAGACCATATAGTTGGTCACAAAGCAAGCCTCAGCAGATACAAGAATTGAAATAATCCCTTGTATCCTATCTGACCATAATGGTTTAAAGCTGGACCTCAGCAACAACAGAAACAGCAAAAAGCCTGCACATACATGGAAACTGAACAACTTGCTACTCAATGACAGCTTGGTTTGGGAAGAAAGAAGAAAAGAAAGAAAGAAAGAAAGAAAGAAAGAAAGAAAGAAAGAAAGAAAGAAAGAAAGAAAGTAAAGACTTCCTAGAATTCAATGAAAATGAAAGCACAACATACCCAAACTTATGGGACACAATGAAGGCAGTGCTAAGAGGAAAGTTCATAGCACTAAGTGACTTCCAGAAGAAATTCGAAACATCTCATAAGAGCAAAATAATGGCCCAACTGAAAATTCTAGAAAAAAAAAAAAAGAAGCAGATACACACAAAAGGATCAGACAGCTGGAAACCATCAAACACAGGCCCAAAATCAATCAATTACAAACAAATAAAACTGTTCAAACAATCAACGAAACCAAGAGCTGGTTCTTTGAGAAAATCAACAAGATAGACAAGCCCCTAGGCAAACTAAAAAAAAGGCAGAGAGAAAATATCCATATCAGCAAAATCAGAAATAAAAAGGGGGACATAACTACAGACACTGAGGAAATCAGAACAATCATTAGGTCTTACTACAAGAGCCTATATGCCACAAAATTTGAAAATCTAAATGAAATGGACAATTTTCTTGAGATATTCCACCTATCTAAATTAAGCCAAGATCAGATAGGAAGATTGAATAGACCTATATCCCCCAAGGAAATAGAAGCAGTCATTAACAGCCTCCCTACCAATAAAAAAAAAAAAAAAAAAAAAGCCCCGTGATGCATGGCTTTAGAGCAGAATTCTACCAGACCTTCAAAGAAGACTTAACACCAATTCTCTCAAAACTGTTCCACAAAATAGAAATAGGAGGAAAATTACTGAACTCTTTCAATAAAGCCACAGTCACCTTGATACCTAAACCACACAAAGATCGAACACAAAAGGAGAACTTCAGACCTATCTCTCTTATGAACATTGATGCAAAATACTCAATAAAATACTTGCAAACTGAATCCAAGAACACCTAAAAGATATAATCCACCATGACCAAGTAGGCTTCATCCCAGGCATGCAAGGGTGGTTTAATATATGCAAATCCATCAATGTGATCCACCATATAAACCGAATGAAGGAGAAAAACTACATGATCATCTCCCTAGATGCCCAAAAATTCATTTGACAAAATCCAACACCTATTCATGTTTAACGTCTTGGAGAGATCAGGGATACAAGGCACATACCTAAACATAGTAAAGGCAATATACAGCAAGCCTATAGCTAACATCAAACTCAATGGAGAGAAACTTAAATCAATCCCACTGAAATCAGGGACAAGGCAAGGCTGCCCATTGTCTCTATATCTCTTCAACATAGTATTTGATGTACTAGCTAGAGCAATAAGACCACTAAAGATATCAAGGGGATAAAAATAGGAAAGGAAGATGCCAAAATACCACTATTTACAGATGATAAGGTAATATACATGATGATCCCAAAAATTCAAACAGAGAAGTCCTTCAACTGTAAACACCTTCAGCAAAGTGGCCAGATACAAAATAAACTCAAAAAAACAGAAGCCCTCTAATACAGTAAAGACAAAAGTACCAAGAAAGAGTTTTGGGAAACAAAACCCTTCACAATAGCCACTAATAACACAGAGTACCTTGGGGTGACTCTATTCAAGCAAGTGAAAGACCTTTTTGAAAAAAAAATTCAAATCTCTGAAGAAAGAAATTGAAGAAGATATCAGAAGATGGAAAGACCTCCTGTGCTCATGGATTGTAGGATTAACAAAGTGAAAATGGCCATTCTGCCAAAAGCAATCTACAGATTCAATGCAATTCCCATCAAAATACCAACCCAATTCTTACAGACCTTGAAAGAAATAATCTCAGCTTCATATGGAGAAACAAAAAAAACCCCAGAATTTCCAAAATGATCCTGTACAACAATAGATCATCTGGAGGTATCTCCATCCTTGACCTCAAGTTGTACTACAGAGCAATAGTAACAAAACGGTATGGTATTACCAGAGAAGCAGAAATATGGATCAATGGAACTGAATAGAAGACCCACAAATAAACCCACACACCTATGGAAACTTGATTTTTGACAAAGAAGCCAAAACCATTCGATGGAAAAAAGAAAGCATCTTCAACAAATGGTGCTGGTCCAACTGGATTTCTATATGCAGAAAAATGAAAATAGATCCATATTTATCACCTTGCACAAAACTGAAGTCCAAGTGGATCAAAGAACTCAACATAAAACCAGACAGACTAAACTGGTTAGAAGAAAAATTGGGGAAGACCCTAGAACTTATTGGCACAGACTGCTTCCTGAACAGAATACCAACAGCACAGGCTCTAAGATCAACAATAAATAAATGGGACCTCATGAAACTGAAAAGCTTCTGTAAAGCAAAAGACACTGTCTTCAAAACAAAACGACAGCCTACAGACCTGGAAAGGATATTTACCAATTCTACGTCTGACAGAGGGCTAATATCCAGTATATATAAAAAACTCAAGAAGTTAAAAAATAACAAATCAATTAATACAAATTACAAATGGGGTATGGAGTTTAACAGAGAACTCTTTTGTAGAGGATTGTAGAATGGCAGAAAAACACTTAAAGAAATGCTCAAGTCCTTAGCCATCAGGAAGATGCGAATCAAAAGGACTCTGAGATTTCACCTTACACCTGTCAGAATGGCTAAGATCAAAAACTTAAGTGACAACACATGCTGGAGAGGTTGTGGAGAAACAGGAACCCTCCTCCATTGCTGGTGGGAATGCAAACTTGTACAATCACTCTGGAAATCAATTTGGCGCTTTCTTAGACAATTAGGAATAGTGATTCCTCAAGACCCAGCTATTCTACTCTTTGACATATATCCAAAAGATGCTCAAGTACACAACAAGGGCATTTGCTCAACCATGTTCGTAGCAGCTTACTAGCCAGATCCTGGAAACAACCCAGATGTCCCTCAGTTGAGGAATGAATGCAGAAATTAAGGTACTTTTACACAATGGAATACTATTCAGCAATTAAAAATGAGGAAATCATGATTTTTGCAGGCAAATGGTGGGACCTGGAAACGATCATCCTAAGTGAGGTTTCCCAAAAGCAGAAAGAAACACATGGTATATACTCACTTATATAGACCTATAGGATAGGATAAACATACTGAAATCTATATACCTAAAGAAGATAAGCAAGAAAGAGGACCCTGGATAAGATGATCAATCCTCACTTAGATAGACAAATGGGATAGACATTCAATGGAGGAGAAAAGAAGCAACAGGACAGGAGCCTATGACATAGGGCCTCTGAAACACTCTGCCTAGCAGTGTATCAAAGCAGATATTAAGACTCAAAGTGAAACCTTTGGCAGAGTGCAGGGAATCATATGAAAGAAGGGGGCGTTAGTAAGTCTTGGTGAGGAAAAGAGCTGCACAAAGTCCCAAATAGATCAGGGTCTTTTATGAGACTGTTTCTCCAACCAAGGACCATGTATGGATATAACCTAGAACCCCTGATCAGATATAGCCCATGGTAGCTCATTATCCAAGTGGGTTTCCTAGGTAGGGAAACAGGGACTAATTCTGTCATGAACCCAATGGCTGACTCTTTGACCCTCCCTCCTCTCCTCGAGGGAGGAGCAGCCTTGCTAAACCCCAGAAGCATACATTGTAGCCAGCCCTGAAGAGACATGATAAGCTAGGGTCAGATGGAAGGGGAGGAGGTCCTCCCCTATCAGTAGACTTGAAAGGGGCAGGGAGGAGATGAGGGAGGGATGGGGAGAGTGGGAGGGAGTGAAGAAGGGGGCTATAGCTGGGATACAAAGTACATAACCTGTCATTAATATAAAAATAATTAAATTATTAAAAAAAGAAAACCCCCAATATTTTGTAACTTTAAATCTCTGTTACTTGAGCCACACAATATTTTTTTTTTAAATTATGGATCACCAACAGTGGGAGAACACAGACTAACAATGGCAGTGAAACTCTGGAAAGGATCAATGATTTGTTTGTGTGCATGGAAGTACATAGGTGTGCTTCCATGTTCCGGTATATTCATGGGTGCCGAGATGCTTGCTTATGCATACAGAGGGGGCAGCTGGTGCCAGCTCTCCTCTTCTGTTTCTTTCCCCAGCAGATTCTGAAATGGTCTCTCTCTGAACCTAGTGTTCACCATTTTGGCTAGACTGGCTGTTCATCTAGCAGGAGAGATCCAGCTCTTTCTGATCCCTCCTCATTTAGCAATGAATTTGTGTGTGCTGTTCTGCTTGAATTTTTAAGGTATTGGACATTTAAAGCAGGTGATCATGCTTACAGGGCAAACTCTACCTACTGAGCCTTTGCTAATTTCCCTAACAAGGTTTTGAGATGTTTCAGAAGTCTGGACAATATATTGGTTAGAAACAATAGCCCAAAGAGTCCAATATTTATGAGGAATGGGAGCAAAAAATGAGTTTCCCAGATATTCCTAAAGTCAGGAACTTGAAGAATGTGATCATTAACAATGCATACTACAATGGTTATTGCTTTCAACCATATTTTCCAGTGACAGTCTTATTTTCACTTCTGGATACTGTTAGCTTACAAAAGATAAAACTTCCTAGTGGGCATACTGATATTTTCTTTTAAGACTGTTAAATACCTGCACAATTAACTAGGGATGATTTTTTCAGGTTTTCTGTTAAGAGTATAAATATATGGAATTGAAATAACAGATATTCATTAAACTTTATTCATGCCTAATTAACATTTAAAGTTTGGATTTAATTACTGTATTTGACTTCATTTAATCTCCTATTGGTGCTAAATTATTTAGGAGGAATTAGGTGTTGAGACTGTGTATAGCTATATACCTTAAAGAAATGTTGAGATCAGGAATTTTCAACTATATCTGACTTATGGGATATATGCTATATTTTCTAAGGCTCTTCTTGGAAGAAACTACTTGAAAGTTCATTGTCTTTGTTGGGTTACTTTGCTGGGGATATATGAAATCTTTAGGTACCATAAATGCGAGTATCAATAGAACAAAAAATGTTCTAAGTCCAATTTGGAGAACCAATGACTTTAATGAGATTACTTTCAAGGCTATGGTTCACCCAATAGTAACTTCATAGTAGGAAAATCTCACCTCATAATAAAGGATTTCACCCTATCCATCACTCAGTGTTTGGCTGTGAGTCTAAGCACTTGTTTTGAAGCTCTTCTGTGTAGAGCCTTTCAGAGGACAACTCTGATAGGCTTCTGTATGCAAGCTTAGCAGAGTATCATTCATAGTGTCAGGGGTTGGCACTCTCCCATAGTGTAAGTTTTTGCTTGTGCCACACATTGGTTGGATATTTCCTCAATCTCTGCTCTGTCTGGTCTGTCTTTATCCCTACACATCCAGTAAGCAGGGTAAATTTTGGATTGTTAATTTTGTGGGTAGGTTGGTATTTTACTCCCTCTACTAGGAGAATTGACTAGAGGGTGTTCTCTTCAGTCTCTATGGCCTCTACTACTACAAGTCTCTGCTCCTTTCAAATCCCCCCAGGAGCCTGCTGTGACTTAGGTCTCTAGCTTGTCACAGAGATACCCTCACAATCAGTTTCTCTTTTCTCTATATACCTTCTGTTCTCCTATTCTTGCTCTTCACATGTTTGGTCTCCACACATGTAACACTCTGCACCCCCACTCCTGCTCCTATCTTGTTCCCTCTCTTCAATCAGTAGTCCTGTGTTATGGAATTTTCTCAGAAAATTGGGAATAGCTCTTCCTCAAGACCCAGCTATACCACTTCTGGTTATATACACAAAAGATGCACCACCATATAAAAAAGACACTTCCTCAACACTGTTCATATCAGCCTTGTTAGTAATAGCCAGAATCTGGAAACAACCTAGATGTTCCTTAACAGAAGAATAAGTAAAGAAATGGTGGTACATTTACACAATGGAATACTACTCAGCTACTAAAAACAAGGAAATCATGAAATGTTCAGGCAAGTGGGTGAAACTAGGAAAGATCATCCTTAATGAGGTAATCTAGACCCAGAAAGTCACACATCGTATTTACTCACCTATAAGTGGATTTAAGCCATATAATACAGGATAAAAAGACTACAAGGCACAGATCCACAGATAAGTAACAAAGAGTGGATAAATCTCACTGGGAAGGAGAAATAGAAATATCCATCTCGTATAGATCCTAACACCAACTCCCAAGACCATAGGACCATATAGCTGCTGTGTAGGAGTAAGTTTAGCTGGAATCTCTGATGAGGCCTGATTGAAGTGCCCATCTCCATTTTCACTGTTTCCTTGTTTCCATTGGAAACATCAACACCGTTACTATTGATCTAGTTGTTATTGATTTGTTTACTGCTTTGTCACATCTTTGAGGAAAAAATGTTCAACAACTCAGCAGAATAATGTACACCTTTGAGACGAGTGGTATATCAGGTCTTGGGGGCACAGCTTCTATTTTGTAGTGATTCTGAAACTAATGTATGGATTGATCCATAAATACTGCCTCAGTCTTTGTCAGCTTTGTGCATGGTATGAAAGCTCATTAAAATCATTTGTGTTGGCTAGAGAAATGGCTCATCAGGTAGAACAGTTAGAGCACACACATGAAGAACTGACTTTATTGTCCCGAAATCAATTATTGCCAGGTTTTATATCACACATTTGTAATTCCATTACTCCTTTTGTTAGATAAGAGGCACAGAAAGCAAGAATTCCTAGAACCTCTTGGTCCAAATAGACTAGACAAAAAGAAAGGTTAAGAAACTTTCTTGTTTTTGTTTTTCTTTCTTATTTATTTATTTATTTATTTATTTGTTTATTTATTTATTTATTTTTATTACAATCTATTCATCTTGTATCTTTGCTGTAGCACCGTTCCTCGTGCACTCCAAATACCACCGTCCCTTCCTCATCTCCTTCATGCCTCTAAGTCCACTGATAGGGCAGTCCTCCTTCCCTTCCAGCAGACCCTCTTCTATCAGGTCTCATCCGGACTGGCTGCATTGTCTTCCTCCGTGGCCTGGTAAAGCTTTCCCCTACCTCAAGGGGAGGTGATTGAAGAGCCAGCCACTGAGGTCATGTTAGAGAAAGTCCAAGTTCTCCTTACTAGGGTACCCACTTAGAGACTGAGTTGCCATGGGCTACATCTGTGCAGAGTTCTAGGTAATCTCCATTCATGGTCTTTGGTTGGAGTATCAGTCTCAGAAAAGACCCCTAGGCTTACGTGCTTTGGGTCTTTTGCTCTCCATGTGGAGGTCCTGTCCCCTACAGGTCTTTCTATCTCCTTTTTCACAAAATTCCCTGTACTCTGGCCAAAGTTTTGCTATGAGTTTCAGCATCTGCTTCAATACCCTGTTGGGTAGAGTCTTTCAGAGTCCCTCTGTGGTAGACTCCTGTCACGTTTTTTCCTGTTTTCTCCTTCTTCCAATGTCTATACTATTTGCCTTTCTGAATGACGATTAATCATCTTACCCAGGATCCTCCTTTTTGCTTAGGTGTATAGATTTTATATGTTTATCCTATATTATATGTCTAATATTCGCATATAGTGATTATACACATGTGTGTCTTTCTGCTTCTGGGATACCTCATTCAGGATAATCTACTTTTAAAGCTGTTGTGTAACCTCTATACGTGTACAATGACAAGGGAATGCCACTTGCAAAATCTCTCTTTCTCTCTCTGTCTTTCATACACACACATATACAAACATAGACAGACAGAGGCACACACATTATTAAAATAAAATTAAAAAAAATTATTTATTGAGTTGAAGTAATGCTGAAATAATTGCGGTCATAAAAAGATCAAATACAGTATTATGCTTTTTTAATTAAATCTTTATGTGTTTTACATTAATCCTGAAATTTTCAGGCAAACGGTGGTATCTAGAAAAGATCATCCTAAGTGAGGAATCCAGGAAGCAGAAAGACACACACAGTATATACTCACTTATAAGTGGATACTAGACCTATAATATTGGATAAACACACTAAAATATGTACACCTAAAAAGCTAAACAAGAAGGAGGATCCTGAGTAAGATGATCATTCCTCAATTAGGAAGACAAACAGGATGGACATTGGAAGGGGGAGAAAACAGGAAACAGGACAGGAGCCTACCACAGAGGGCCTCTGAAAGACTCTTCCCAGAAGTATATCAAAGCAGATTCTGAGACTCATATGCGAACTTTGGGCAGAGTGCAGGGAATCATATGAAAGAAGGGGGGAGTTAATAAGACCTGGAGGGGACAGGACCTCCACAAGAGGAGCAACATAACCAAAATATCTGGGTATTATACTTTATTAGATATATAATGCAACTATGTTAAATGTTCACTTTTGCTGATAAGTGAACATTATTCTTCAAATTAAATAATTATACTTAAAATATGTATTTGATAAACTTTTACATATATCCAGAGAAATGACTTTTATATTATCATGGGACATATTCTCAAGAAATTACATTTATATCAATGAGAAGTAGCTGTAACATTAATGTAGCAATTAATCAAGATTTCTACAAGAGAAATCCTTCATATAGAAATTACCTTTGACTAGATAGCTGTTAAATAGTTAATAATGGAATTTATAAGGAGTCACTATCACTCTGTAAAGATCAAGAAACAATATAATGGATTTAATTAGTTGTAGGTAATCTCTGTGTGTCTTTTGTTCTTTGTTTATCCCTCTCCTACTTATCTCCCTCCCTGCCTCTTATGTTTAATCTAGAGGTAGTGGCTGACTGTCTAGTACTTATTCTGAAATTATAAGACAATAGAAAACTAATAATAAAAAAGGGGGACATTTATTGATTTATTCAAAATACTTTTTCCCTGTCTATTTGTTTATCAACAAATACAATATGATAAGGATGACTCAATGCTATATAGTTCCAGGTTATGGAGGCTTAATAAATTACAAATTATGAAAAATATGTTACATTGATGCAATCAGAAGAGGGAAATGACAGATGCATAGACTCTCTTAAAGAGGATATGGTAATATCAAGGACAAAAGATTTTCAGGAAGAGAAAACCATGAAACCATGTTCAAAACAAGGCAAAGATGAGTATATTTGGGAAAAACAAGGAGCCCTGTGTAACTATGGAGAGAATGTGGACTTATAGTAGACATAAAAACCAACAGTATACAAGATTGCTTTTGTAAGCTGTCATGAATCATAGTAAAATATTAATTTTAATTGGAAGAGACTGAAACATTCTTAAGGGTATTTTAACATGAAGTTATTTGATATCATTCAGTTATTAATGTAATTTTACCTAGTTTTTGGGTGAGGATAAAGTCAGAGACCTAAATTGGAAGCTATTGGGAAAGCAAAGGTATTATGTCAATAATACTGAAGATCTACCAGAATTTGAATGTAGGCATTATAGAAAATTTTGTAATGCCTATTCCTTTCTATTTCAAGGTCAAATGTCAGTTGCAGTTTATTCTGTGAAGCTCTTGGGCAATGATTCTCAACCTTTTTAATGCTGTGACCCTTGTGTTCCTCAGGTTGTGCTGATCTTCAACAATAAAATCATATTTGTTGCTACTTCATAACTATAATTTTGCTATTGTTATGAATCATAATATAAATACTTTTGGAGTTAAATGTTTGCCAAATTGTTCATGACCACAGTCTGAGAATCACAGCTCTAAGGTGAGAAGTAGTGGAATAGATAGTAATTAGTGAAAGTGATTATCAGAAGATGTGACTGTCTATGGAAAATCTTTCTAAACAGTGTACAAAAAGGCCTTCAACAGTTCAACATTTAGAGTACAAAAAGAGAAAGTTTTCAAAAGAAGAGAAGAGTAGTCACCAATGCAAGAAATGCTAGACAACACTCTCTTCCGGAATCCAAGCTGAAGGCTGAGTGTACATTTGTCACTGTCTTTACAAGTACAATGAAATTTGCAAATGACCATTACCTAACTGTAGCAATGTGGTGCCTATTACTGACCTTTTGATAAGGATCATTAAACAAAAGTGATTAAGCAAATGCAGCAGTGAATATGAGGCAATAAGAAGTTACACTTTGAAATTATAATAGTGCATCAAAGCAGAAACTGAGATTCATAACCAATCCTTCGGCAGATGGCAGGGAGTCATATGAATGAAAGGGGTGTTATGATCTGGAGAGGATAGGAGCTCCACAAGGACCAAATATATCTGGGCACAGGGGTCCTACATGAGACTGTTTCTCCAATCAAGGACCATGGGTGGATATAACTTAGAACTTCTGCTTACCTGTAGCCCATGGTAGCTCAGTATTCAAGTGGGTACCCTAGTAAGGGAAATAGGGACTATTTCTGACATGAACTCAATAGCGGACTCTTTGACCTCCCCACCCAGCAAGGGAGGGGCAGCCGTCCTAGGCCATGGAGTACTTTGCAGCCATTCCTGAAGAGACCTGATAAACCAGGGCCAGATGAAAGGGGAGGAGGTCCTCCCCTATCAGTGGACTTGGAAAGGGACAGAGGGTAAACTAGAGAAGGAGGGTGGGATTGGGAGGGAATGAGGGAGTGGGATTCCGAGTTAATAAAATGTAATTAATAAAAATAAAAAATAAAATAAATAATTTCAAAAAACTCTACTAGACAATAGAAGAGAATAGTGGATATTTTAGTAACTGAAATGTGATGTACAACTAGTGGTGTTTTCACTGATTGGAAAACTTGCACACTTTAATATTTGTTTTATTGAAGCAGTATTAATACTAGAAAAGGAAGCTTAGAATATTTAATAATTAGTAATTAGGAAATATCCAAAATTCATCTATAAATGTTTATAATAATTAGCATTCTTACTGTTATTTGTCTATTATTCGTGTTTACAACTGTATAAATACAAATTCTGACATTATGTGAACTACAATCATGATTATGAAACTATTATGTGAACTACAATAGTGATAATGCAATAAGAACTGCTCTTAATCACTGCTTTAATGTGATCTGTTTTGAGTATTTTCTGAGATATATTTTGTGACCTAAGGAGCTTAGAACATCCTTTTGTAGAGCTAACTTATCTTATAGGCAAACTTAAAGGCATATAACTCATCTACTTTAAAACTGAAGTACTAAAAAATTTGGCTATAAATACATTTTCATTCCTTTTTAATTTTAATTTTATTATTATTTACAATTTATTCATTATATATCCCGATTGAAGCATCCTTCCTCAACTCCTTCAAGTCCCACCCTCCTATTCTTTTCCTCCCTATTCTCTTTCCTTAGTGTCCTGTGACTAAGGGAAAGTCACAAAAGTTTCATTGCTTGCGGTATGGTTTAAATAAGATGGCTTGCATTGCCTCATATATTTGAGTGCTTAGCAAATAGGGAGAGGAACTATATGAAAGAATTAGAAGATTAGGAGGTGTGATCTTTGTTGAGGAGGTGTGATCATTTTTGAAGAAATGTTTAACTGCGTATAGGTTTTGAGATTTCAAAGGCCACACCAAGCCCAATGTGTTCCTATCTTTCTTTCTGCCAGTTACATGCAGATCAGGATGTAGAACTCGCAGTTACTTTAGCTTCATGTCTGCTACCTGCATCCATGTTCCCTGGCACGATGACAGTGAACTAAGCCTCTAAACTTGTGAGCAAGCCCCCAAATAAATGTCTTTTTTAAAATAAGAGTTTCTTCTTTGGTCATGGAATCTCTTCACAAAAATATAACAGCTACTAAGACACTATAATTTTTCTAAATTCTATCATTTCATACTTTAGTGTCTATTCTTGATAATGCTCATTTCCATATCTTTTTTTCTGTTAGAAACTCCTTTATTAAAAGAACCATTTATCTACATAAAAATATTTCAATATTTAAAGCTGCATAGCATACTATCTTCCACCTTTCCTGTCACACATGGGAATATGAAATAAATCCACATTCTGTCTTTTACATACTTAATATAAGTTTTCTTCACATAGATTCTTTAAGATTTTCTGTGGATCAATTCCATATCTCAATGTATAATATAAAACGGTCATCATTGAGTTGTTTAAAACCTGAATGAACTGTAACTAAACAGTGACAAGAGAGTAACAAATCCTATAGAAGCACAATGATTCATAAACTGGAAAGTGAGAAATGAATAATACGAAAGAAGACATGATGAGCCTACTGACACCAGGTAAACTCTGTGAACTCAAATGTCTCCACTTAACACTGCTTTGAATTTCCCTCTTCTACTTTCCTCTTTTATACCACTCTACATGTGAAATGAAAAAGTCCATTAAGTGAAATTATGCTACATTTCAGTTGTTTCAGCTTCCAAAATGAAGATTGGCATCTGAATCTTGAGAACAGTGCTTAAATTGCAGAGAAAATCTTGGATTTGCTCACCATGAACTAGATTGTTCTTCACAATTAACACGGGGCCAGTGCTTACATTATTTAGACTGCTGTTTGATGGCTGAATCTTTATTTAGAGAAACTTAACATGAGAGTTTACTCAGCAAGACCTTGCTGAAGAGTGATTAGTGAAGATCATATGGGATATGGTGATCTAGTAGTTAAATATAACTGTTCCATTTTAAAGGAACATGTAAAGTAAAATAAATAGTAAGTGGCATCTCCGTATTGTCACATGACCTTAGAAAACAGAAGGCACATTTAAAAATACATTAAAAAAAAACAATGACCAATTTTTTTTTATTTTTATCTTTTTGTATAGTAAGGGTATTCTACTTGATTTGTATACTGAAAAAATTCTTTCTGCAAGTAAAGAGGTTTTGCCATTTTCTCTCCCTCTCACTAATCATTAAAATCTTAATGAATCCTATGAATTATTACTGGTAAAACTGTTAATTCTCACATAACAGTCCTTGTCTTTCATGCTTAGAACAATGTCATATGTTAGTTCAACTTTCCTTCAGGGCTCCCTTTTCTTGATGATATGTATATAAATCAAAGTTAGATTATTTCATAGAAATATCTTGGGAATCACAATATCTTAAATAAGAAAGCGTGAGTTTCATTTTTTTTAAAACAGATCAACTACTAGGATCTATGGCGGCAGATACATATTGACCGAATATTAAGTCCTGGTGAAATGAGGAAGGATTCTATCAGATTCTTTGACAGTTGAAGAAGAAACAGAGATAGGGCAGAGACAGAGACAGAGAGAGGGAGAGAGAGAGAACCTTTATTTTGCTCACAGTCACAACAGAACATCTGGCCTCACATCTCTGCAAGACTCTTTAAAAGCATTCTTGTTAAGCATGATCATTGGAAAGATGAACTGAAACATTGACCAAACATAACATTATTGGGAATCATCATGGTGATCTCATTTAAGAATGAGTAACTGAAATTTAGGGCGGTCTAGAGACTTCAAATGTAAATGGAATCAGCTCTGCAGTCATTACTTCTGTTTCTGAATTCTTTACCTTTTTACTCTCAGCACATTGTTCCCTTTAGACTGTGTGATTTGAGGTTTTTTTTTTTTTTTTTTTTTTTTTTTTTTTACTGAGAACAAAGCATGTACAGTAGAGGATGAACCCTAATAGAAGCTAAACAACAACAAAAAACAAGAACAGGGAATTAAATAAACATGTATAGAGTAATGTGGACATCCTACATGCTTTCCTTTTACTAATTGCTTTCATTTTGAAACACAGTTAATCTTCACATACTTTAAAACTATATAGAAAATCCTATGCAACTTCTTTTCAACACAGTAAGCATTTTAGACTAAATGATGATTGAAAAATTCAAAATTAAATTTCACTGATGTGGGCATATTAAATAATGAAACAGAATCTGCAAATACCTCACTCAGTCAGGCTGTAGGCTTGAGATGCATCTATGTACAATATGGCCTGAATTGCCACACTTGTAAGGTTACCCTGGTTCCTTCTCTGCCAAGTGCTTCAGTAGAAAGGCTGTGGCCTAAGGGTATTTGCCATGATAAATGCATTCTCTCCAGACACAGATTTCCTCTGCTTCTTTGCTTGTCTACTCAGCACAACACTTGCCTTGTTTGGGGTTTTAATAGGTCTTTCTAGCCTGAAGGCAATTTTGTTTTTTTCATAGTCAATAGACAATAAAGTGTTGGCAAAGAAAGCACAGCCTGAAACTCATTCTAAATGTAGACCCACTTTTTTCTGTCTTACATGCTTAGGGATAAATTCAGTTTTTCCCCTTTTTTGTTTTTTGGTTTGTTCATGATACAGTTAAACACCTCTGCCTTTGTTAGCATCTTATTTATTTGTATATAACTGTCAATTTTAATTCTAGTTTTACAAGTGAGGTAAATTCCCATTCAGGGAAGTCAGACACTTGAAATGTATCTAGACACACTATCTGAACTAAAGTAACAGTACTTTCTTGGGTGTTTTCTGCTTCTGAAAGTATTCATCCATTTATTTGGACTGTTGATCTTTGACTGTATGTTAACCAGATCTTCATTTCTTTTTTTTTAAACAGATTTATTTATTATTTATATAGCATTCTGCCTACACACCAGATCTCACTATAGATGCTTATAAGCCACCATGTGATTGCTGGGAATCAAACTAAGGACCTTTGAAAGAACAGCAAGGTTCTTAACCTCTGAGCCATCTCTCCAGCCCTGATCTTCATTACTTGCTAGTTCCTACAATTTCTCTTATTCACTTTAGATCCTGGTAATGCTATTTCCAATTTTCAGAGAAAGCACTGGATTGACTTCCAAAGTGGTTGTACAACTGTACACTCCCACTAGCAATGGAAGAGTGTTCCCCTTTCTATATATCCTCCCCAGCATGTGCTCTCTTTTGAGATGTTGATCTTAGCCATTCTGATGGGTGTGAGATGGAATATCAAGGTCCTTTTGATTTGTATTTCCATGGTGACTAAGGACTTTGTGAATTTTTCTAAGTGTTTCGCTGCCATTTGATATTCCTCTAATGATAATTCTCTGCTTAGCTCTGTACCCCAGTTTTAAATTGGGTTATTTTGTTTTTTGATATTGGTTTTTTGAGTTCATTATATATTCAGATATTACCTCTTTGCCAGATGTAGGATTGGTGTAGATCTTTTACCAATGTGTACACTGTTGGATCATTCTTTGTTCTTTTGCCTTACATAAGTTTTTCAATTTCCACAGGCCTCATTTGGTAATTGTTGATTTTAGAGCCTAAGATGGGTGTTCTGTTCTACAAGTTGTCTCCTGCAACAAGGAGTTCAAGGCTCTTTCCTACTTTCTCTTCCAATAGAGTTAGTGTATTTGGTATTATGTTGAGGTCTAATCCACTTGGACTTGAATTTTGTAAAGGGTGATAAATATGGATCTATATGCATTTTTCTACATGTAGACATCCAGATAAACCTGCAACACAAGCAGGCGAGATCTTTCCACCTTCTGGTTTCTTCTTCAATTTATTTCTTCAGAGATTTGAAGTTCTTGTCATACACATCTTTTACTTGCTTGGTTAGAGTTACACTATGATACTTTATATAAATTTTGGCTATTGTGAAGAGTGTTGTTTCTCTAATTTCTTTCTCAGCCTTTTTATCGCTTGTATGCCAAAGGGCTACTGAGTTTCTTGAGTTAATTTTTTATTCAGCCACTTTGTTGAAGTTGTTTAACAGATGCTCGAGTTCCTTGGTTTAATTTTGTGTGTCACCTATGTATACTAACATATATTCTGCAAATAGCAATACTTTGACTTCCTCCTTTCTAATTTATATCCCCTTGATACTCTTTAGTTGTCTTATCACTCTAGTTGGAACTTCAAGTACTATATTGAAGAGATATGGAGAAAGTGATATAGCCTTGTCCTGTCTCTGATTTTAGTGAAATTGCTTTGAGTTTCTCTGGATTTAATTTGATGTTCACTATCAGCTTGCTGTATGTAGCCTTTATTTTGTTTAGGTATGGACCTTGTATCCCTGATCTCTCAAAGGATTTCATTATGAAGGGTTGTTGGATTTTGTCAAAGGCTTTTTCTGCATCTGATAAGGTGACCATGTAATTTTTTAAAGTTTGTTTATATGGTAGATTACATTGATGGATTTTTGTCTGTTGAACTATACCTGCATCCCTGGGATGAAGCCTACTTGGTCATGATGGATGATATCTTTAATGTATTCTTGGATTTGGTTTGCTAGTATTTTATTGGATATTTTGTGCATTAATGTTCATGAATGAAAATGGTTAGGATTCTCTTTCTTTATTGAATCTTTTTGTGGTTTGGGTATCAGGATGACTGTGCCTTCATAGAATGAGTTTGGCAATGATCTTTCACTTTCTGTTTCATGGACTAATTTGAGGATTATTGGTATTGCCTTTAGTTGTATGTCTAATAGAATTCTGTGCTTAAATAATCTGGCCCAGGATTTTTTGTTTGTTTTGTTTTGTTTAAACTGTCTACCTGATGTTGCTTTAATTTTGGTAAGTGAAGTCTATCAAGAAAATAATCCATTTTCTATGGATTTTCCAATTTTTGTGAAGTTGAGGCTTTTGAATCAAGACCTAATCATTCTCCAGATTTTCTCATTACCTGTTGTTATGTCCCCCTTTTCATTTCTAATTTCATTAATTTGCATACTCTCCCTTTCCCTTTTAGTTAGGTTAGCTAAAGGCTTATCTATCTTGTTGATTTTCTCAAAGAACAAGCCTTTGTTTTCATTGATTCTTTGTATTGCTCTCTTTGTTTCCAATTTATTGATTTCAGCCCTGATTTTAACTACTTCCTGTGGTCTATTCTCTTTGGATTGTTTGCTTCTTTTTGTTCTAGGGCTCACAGATGTGCTGCTAAGATACGAGTATGGGATCTCTCCAATTTCTTTTTTAATGCACAATATATGTAACATTTATTTCTTAACTCTTTGCATCTTTTAATTAATATTTATTACAAATTATTCACTTTGTATCCAGCCTGTATCACCTTCATCTCCTCCTAATCCTACTCTCCCTCCCTCTTCTCCCCCTATGCTCTTCTCCAAGTCCACTAATAGGGACTTAGGTCTATCTGATTCTAGCCTATCAGGTCTCATCAGGACTGGCTGTGTGGTGATCCTTCTCTGTGCCTGGCAAAGCTGCACACCCCATCCCCGCCAGGGGGAGGTGATCAAAGAGCTGACTACTGAGTTCATGTCTGAGACAGTCCTTGCTTCCATTACTAGGGAGCCCACTTGGAAAATGAGCAGCCTATGGGCTTCATCTGAGCCAGGGATCTAGGCCCTCTCCATGTGTGGTCCTTGGTTGATTTATCAGTCTCTGCAGGACCACCTGGGCTCAGGTATTTTGGCTCTGTTGGAAATCATGAAATTTGCAAGCAAATGGATAGAACTAGGAAAGATCATCCTGAGTGAGGTAACCCACAAGCAGAAAGACACATATGGTGTATATTCACATATAAGTGAATGCTAGCCATATACTATAGGATAAACATACTATAATCTATAGTCCTAAAGAAGCTAAACAACAAAGAGGACCCTAGGTACGAGGCTGAAACCTCATTCAGAAGACCAAACAGGATATACATTGGAAGTAGAAGAAAACAGGGAACAGGACAGGAGCATTCTACCGAGGGCCTCTGAATGACTCTGCCCGTTATGTTATCAAAGCAGCTGCTTAGACTCATAGCCAAACTTTGGGCAGAGTGTAGGGACTCTTAGGGAAGAAAGGGGAGATAGCAAGACCTGCAGAGGACAGAAGCTCCACAAGGAGACCAACAGATCGAGTTTCTTTATGAAAGTGCATTGTGCTATGAACTTTCCTTTTAGCACTGCTTTTATTGTGTCCCATAAATTTGGGTAGGTTGTGCCTTCATTTCCATTGCATACTAGAAAGCCTTTAACTTCTTTCTTTATTTCATCCCTGAACCTGTGGTCATTGAGTAGGGAGTTTCCATGAGTCTGCAGGCTTTCTGTTGTTTTTGTTGTTGTTGAGTTCCACCCTTAATCCATGGTGGTCTGAAATGATACCGTCAGTTATTTCCATCTTCTTCTATCTGTTGAGGCTTGATTTGTGAGTGAGTATATGGTCAGTTTTGGAGTAGGTTTCATGAGATTCTGTAAAGAAGGTATATTCTTTTGTGCTTAGAATGTTCAGCAGATGTCTGTTAGGTTCATTTGATTCATGATGTCTGTCTGTTAGTTTCATTATTTGTTTGTTTAGTTTCTGTCACAATGATCTGTCTGTTGGAGAGAATGGGGTGTTGGGTCTCTTGCTCTTACTGTGTGGGGTTCATTGTTTGATTTAAGCTTCAGTAATGCTTTTTTTAGAATGTGAATGTCCTTGCATTTGTGGCATAGATGTTCAGAATTGGTGGATTTTTCCTGTGAAAAATATGATGTGTCCATCTCTGTCTTTTGACTAATTTGCCTTGAAAGTTATTTTATTATATACTAGAATGACTACTCCAGCTTGCTTCTGGGGTCAGCTTTCTTGGAAAACCATTTTCCAGTCCTTTATTCTGAGGTAATGCCCAGTTTTATTGCTGAGGTGTGTTTCTTGTGTGCAACAGAATGCTGGGTCTTGTTTTCCCATCCATTCGATTAACCTGTGTCTTTTTATTGGGTAGTTGAAGCCATTGATGTTTAAGGATATTAACCAGTGTGTGTTATTTCCTTTAATTTTGATATTGGTGGTGTTAGTGTGTGTGATTCCCTTCTTTTGGTTTTGATGATGTGGTATTATTTATTTCTTTTGTTTTTCTGGGTGGAGTTGGCCTCCTGGGGTTGGAGTTTTCATTCTAGTGTCTTCTGTAGTGCTGCATTTATGGATAGGTATTGTTTAAATTTGTTTTTGTAGTTGAATATCTAGTCTTCTCCCTCTATGATGATTAAAAGTTTTGATGGATGTAGTAGTCCGGTCAACATCTGTGGTCTCTTAGTATCTGTAAGATATCTCCCCTGGCCCTTCTGTCTTTTAGAGTTCCTGAAGAGAAGTCAGGTGTAATTCTGATAGCTTTGCCTTTTTATGTGACTTGGCCTTTTTGCCTTGCAGCTTTTAATATCATCTCTTAGTTCTGTACATTTAGTGTTTTGATTATTATGTGATAAGAGGATTTTCTTTTTTAATTCAATCTATTTGGTGTTCTGTCAGCTTCTTGTATATTTATAGATATCTCTTTATGATGTAAAAATTTTCCTCTCTGATTTTGCTAAAAAATCTTTGCTTATCCTTAGATCTGGGAGTGTTCTCCTTCCTTTATTCCTGTTATTTGTAGGTTTGGTTTTTCATAGTGTCCCATATTTCTTGAATGCTTTGTGGAAGGACCTTTTTAGATTGAATATTTTCTTTGACTGATGCATTCATCCTTCAATTGTATCTTCTACAAGTGAGATTCTCTCTTCCATCTCTTGTATTCTGATGGTATTCTGATGGTGTTTATAGTTTCTGTTCTTTCGCTTAGGCTTTCCATCTCCAGGATGGCTTCAGGTTGCGTTTTCTTTATTGCTTCTAGTTCCATTTTTAGGTCTTGAGCAGCTTTACTCACTTCCTTCTCCTGTTTGATTATATTTTCCTGTATTTCTTTAAGGAATTTATTTAGTTCCTTCCCCTGCTTGCTTGAATTTCCCTGTAGTTCTTTGAAAGATTTATTTTCCTTCTTTGAGGCCTATATCATTTTCATAACGTCAGATTTAAACTATTTTTTTCTACCCTTTTGCTGTGATAGTATCTCCAGGGCTTGCTGTGGTAGGACTGCTGGTTTCCAGTGATGTCATATGGCCATGGGTTTTGTTGCTTACTTTCTCATACTGACCTCTAGCCATCTGATTGTCACTGGTGTTAGTAGGTGTTTTTGTTTTTGCTTTTGGCTCTTATGATCAAGCAGTTTGGGAGTAGGCAGATGGGGCTCTAAGCTGAATGTTGCTCTGGCCGACTCAGGCCTCCATGGGATGGAGGATGACTGGGGTTGGGTCCTGTGCACAGCTCAGCTTTCTGCTGCCTATGTCCCAGGTTGGTCAGGATAATAAGGCTGACTCTGGTATTCAGGTAGCGAAACAGGAAGAATCCAATGTCTGGTTGCTGGATCAGAGTGCCTCTTCATCTCCACTCCCCGTGTGTGGCACGGCAAGTCTCTGACCATACTAGGTCACAGTCTGGATCACAGTCCGGAGTTGCTAGTCCTGGACCGTGCCAGGGAGATAGTTGCAAGGGGCCTGGAACTGTGAGTTCCCAGTTCCTGGGTTATCCCCTCCTGTCTGGACGAAGCCTGATGTCAGTGTTTTGGAGTCAGTTGTTAGGTACTGGCTATAACCACTGACAATGTTCTCCCACTCAGATTCAGTATGCCCTGACTGCTGCCATCTTGAAAAGTTGCATTTTTTTTCCTTTGTGTTTATTGTAGTGGTTTTGAAAGATCATTGGTGTTTTCAGTCATGCACGGATTTATTCATTCTCTAATTCCAAAGGAGTACTATGATCAAACTAATTTTGATATAGGCAAGGCCTATATAATGGTGTTTGAAAGAAATTAAAAAGGAACACCTATAGGTCCCTATTTGCATTTTTTAAAGTAAGGAAAATATTGGTATGCTAATATGAACACCGATTGGAGTCAGTCTATTAAAAAGATGTCCAGTAATGTATTCATTATAATAGGCCAAATCCTTCTGACTTTTGAAAATAGTGTTTAAGTCTGTTGGTCTTCGACAATAAGCAGTTTCCCATCCTAGAAACCTTTTTCAGTGTCTGGATACTTTTTTTGATTCTCACAGGTGTTACTGGATCATTCTGGGCACACTAGAGACGTTGCTACACATCTTGAAAATTATAGACTAGTCTCAGTAGTGACCAATAATGTGAGCTGCAAAAATAAATAATAATCTGTGCATAAGGTATAAATCATATCCTGTGATAAATACATTTTTTCTTGTCTGCAGTCTGTGGCTTCATTTGTGTTCCTACAGCAGAACTGAGAGGCTCCAATATAGTTCACTTTTTTACAAAGCCTGTTTTGTTGTTCCCTGGTCCTTAAGAGAAAGCATAATGTGTAACATTAATACATACTGAAAAGTAGGATATTAGAATCTCATAGCAGGATTTTGGGATTGAGATGGAACGTATCATTCACTACCAAGGTTTTCTTCTGTGATTAAACAGAAGAGACAGTTAAAATTAGGGGTGTTGAGGGGTAGTATGGAAAGCTAATACAAGATAAACGTAATCAAATATATATATATATATCTGAAGGTGATCTTTATGAAAACGCCAAATAATGGGGAGGCACAGTCCCAACTGGACATCCCTTATTATCAAACACTGCTTCCAGTACCAGGATTGGGTCAAATCTAATTGAGTTGCACAGGGCCCCTATGGGAATCCCCAAAACAATACAGGCTATAGCCAAGAGTATATGTTACTTTTTAAAAACTTACGGTAAGGCCTCTTATTGAAGACAACACCTATAGAACTCATTAAAAATGAGTATGTAGAACTTGTACCTACATAGACTCTTCGCCTCACCCCCTAGTGTCTTTGGTAAAGAAACATACTCTGTACCCTCTCAAGAGAGAAACTTAGATATCACTCCAACCTCAAGCACTTTATCTTGCTTATTTTGGGTTTTGGAATTTTGAAATTATATTAGGTTTTTGAGAAAGAACTTAAAGTTTGTTTGGTGGGGAAAATATTTTTGAAGGAATTTGAGGAGAGGGATAATATGATCAAAATATATTTGAATTCAAAAATGTTAAATAATGAAAATATAAGATTATATAATATAAATTGTTTTAAATACTGAAAATATATATTTAAAAATACAATCCAAGTAAAATCCAGCATATCATTAAACAAAAATTGAAGGGAAAAGAACATATTAATACTTCAGCAATACTCTGTGAGTGAATGGTGGTAGAAGGGAATATCAATTGCTCCTTAAGTAAGACGTTTGGAAAGTAGGGAAGGAATATTTATGAGAAGAGACTAAGAAATAAGATTGGAGTCAAATGATATAAGCTGTGTTAAGATATCTAGGTTCTCTCTCTCTCTCTCTCTCTCTCTCTCTCTCACTCTCTCTCTCTTTGAATGGAAAGCAAATAGTTTTAAGTTATGGAAGTGTCCACAATAGATTAACACATTTTAGAAATCACAATAAAAAAGATCAACACAAATACCTTTCTAGAAGACATATGAATGATTTTAATGTCTATATAGTCATCCATAACCCTCAATGTTTAGCAGAGAAAATTGCATGTGCTAATATTTAGTAAATAATTGACAAATTAAAAAAAATAGAAATCAAAATGTTAGAAATGGCATAGCTCATAAGAAAAGTATTTACCGAAATCATTTAGGATGGGAAAGCACAATGTACTCTATAAATAACAATTGCCCATTGCAATAGGAAATCATTGGTGGGAAATATAAAAATGGAAGGCAGTGGTAGGATCCCTCCTCCCCACGTCCCTTTGTCTCCAGCTCTATCAAGAGAACAAAGAAAATGTCCTATGATCTATTGCCTGCACACAAAAGACCAAAGGATCATGGGGCAAAAGGCCTGAATACCATTGGGGCTAACTGCACAGATCCAAACTCTGGGGCAGAGAAGCTGAGAGAGATTTCTGATGAAACAGGCAGTAGAAATTAAATATAATCCATTCGTATGTGCCCAGCTTGAGATGGACATTAAAGATCCAATTTAGCTTACACATTAGTTTGCGCACACTCTTCTATCCAATTATTTTATCTATCAATTCATTATAGTTTCTGAATGCAAAACTAAGTTCATATTGAGAAGACCATTATCCCCATGTCTTCTTATTACCATTGTGTCTACAGCTCCATTAGATAAATAAATGAACAACAACAGCAACAAAATTCCAACTTCATCCTCTCTTCCTGAAAACCTTAACTGTTTCTCACCTAAGATATTTCCCAGAGCCCACATAAAACAGTTCACACCTGTATGGCATTTCACTCACATGCACATGTCCCTACATCCACATTCCCACACAGTAATAACACTACATATGAATATTTGTTAAAGTTTTCTAGGTCAGATAATCCTGTATAATGTGTCTAATAGACACACAGTTCTAAGTCATCTTTATTTCCCTATCTCTCTCTTCCCTCCCTCTGTAAAACTGCTTCCCTTTTTACTTTAGCAATAGAAAGCATAGAACACACTGTGTAAGCTATTTCAATTTCTAAATTTGAGAACATATTTTTTAAAGTTTTTCTTAGTGGTATCACATTACATTTCTGTGTGTATTATACATAATTTATTGTTTTTCAAAGAAGAAAATTCAACATTTATGCATATAACTGTGGTTTTTAGTATGTTAATAATGCTGTACAATAAGCATGATGTAATTACACATCATTTCCATCACACCCTCAAGTTACTTCATTCTTATTGTTAGTCTCTATTCCCTGGCAACTCAATCTACTCTTTATCTCCAATGAGTCTATCCTGTCAGTAGTGGATCAATGATGCAAATAATTGTGTAACAAAATGCACACATAATTTCACAGAGGTCAATGTCTTACATGACTTTTGGAAAGCACGAAGTTGAACTGCAGTGAAGAAAAAAATAGCATAGTTGGCACAGAGAAATCTGCACAGTGTGTGTTAAAGGTTAGAATCACTGAGAGGATCTAGGAAGAAAATTGATCATTGTTGTCTAGGACACTCTCGAAGGAAGGATTCTTGAAAGAGAAAGTGGATTAAACAAGTCCTGAAGGATTGACAGCTTGAACTAAGGAAAGAAGCTAAGTGGAAAATTATAAAGCAGTAGAGATGGAGTAAAGTGGTTGTTATCCAGAAAGTTTCCCAGTGGGTACATTCAAATTATTTTCTCACCTCCTATGGTGAAATATTTCTCAATATTTTTGGTTCTATCTCTTCTTTTTAGAAACTATTGAAATGGTACCCAGTTCATACTGGGGTACATGGTGTGAATGTAATATGATGCACTACACGCTGTGGTTACAGTTTAATGTTTATTTAGAATAAAATGAAAGTAACGGGAACCCTGACATTCAAGAATACTCACTAAGCTATTTTCATATCTATAATCAGTCACTCGTGTTTCAATGGAATATGTCTGATGCATAGGATATGGTAAAGTTGAAAGTGAGTGATACAACAAGTTAAGGCTTTTTGATGACACAGAACTGCTCAGAGAGTGGTGGCAGACCTTGTAATACCTTCGTGATAGTTTGGCATTCGTCCTGTCCGAAATGAACTTGCTTGAAGATTGCTTAAGAAATTTATAGGTCTATATATGGACACAATTACAATAGTTTTAGTGGGATTGTCTGAATAATTGAAGTTATTTTCTGTCAAGAATATTATGTTGGAAATTTTAGAGATATAGGTCAACAGAAAAAAAGAGGGATTGTGTGTGTGTGTGTGTGTGTGTGTGTGTAATCATAGGACATGAATTAGAATCCTCAGTATCCATATACAAAGGCTGAACATGGCCACATGTTCTTTTAATAGCCAGCATTGGAAAACAAGTCACAGGTAGATCCTAGAAGCTCTCTGGTAAGGCAGGTTAGCTGAAATAAAAAGCTTGAGGTATAGTGAAAATATTTATTTCAATAGAGTAAGGTGGAAAGCAATAGAAGAAGACCTCCTAAATCATCTTCTGACATCTCCATGTACACAAACCCACAAATATAGACACTCAGAGACACATGCAAGTACATACAAGCATAGACTATAAACATTAGAGAGAGGAGGGGAAGAAATAAGGCAGAGAGAAGAGGTTGGAAGAGAGGAGGAGGAGGGGAAGAGGAGGAGTTGATGAAGCATAGCAAGATAAACTAACAAGACAGGGAGGAAAAGAGCTTCCTTTGGCTTAAGCTTGTTTGTGCCTGGTGTGAAGGAAGGTTGTGAATAAACTTGGAAACCAGAAATTGAGGTTGAAATGTCTTTGTATCACCTTCATCATTATTAAAACAAAGTCTCTTGTGGAAACTGAAGCTCTCTGATTAGCTCCAAGAGAACCCTCAAGTCTCTTCATCAGTACTAGAGTTTAAGGCATGTGCTGCTATCCTGGCTTTTGTGTAGTCAGTAGCATCTTTTTTCTGACAAGGCATGCACTTTATTTACTGAGCAATCTATCAAATAAGAATGCTGAAAATAACAATCATTTGAAAGATCAAAGTGCATGTAGCTGTTCGTTCCCAATAAATCAGTTTAAGAATCTCACAAGGAATGCTATCTGTACTAGAAACTACATCTTTTGTCAAGGTGCACTTCATGTGACTCATGATTTAATCCCTTCTCATGTACTTTGACACCCATGCTATAGCTGTAGTTTTACCTTTCAAAAGTTAAAAAGAGGCAGACATGCACAAGCAGGAATATGTGCACACACATTCACAGAGAAACACAAACACAGAGACAGAACAGAGAGACACACGGAAAGAGAAAGAAACAGAAACAGCGAAACAGAGAGGGAAATGATCAGAAACTTGCTGAGACCTGAAGTTCCCTGGGGCCCCTTCTATCCTATTCCTGATTGCTGATAAGGCACTCAGGTGCTCATAGTCCCCTTTGATAAGGTCATGGGAACAGTCTTGAAAGGGTCTAGTTACTTCCTGAGTATCTCTCCTTCTTCAAGCTTCCATGCTTAAATGAGACTCATCTCTGCTTCAAATCAGCTCATTCTGAAATCTACTTCTGCAGCAAAGTTACAGTTCAATCTTCCCCTGAAAGGGAATGCCTCATCCTTCTGGCAGCATTTCTGTTTGTATTTCCTAGTGAACAGTGCTGACAAGGGGAATTTAGAATTCTGAGTCATTGCCAAGGCTCCCTCAAGTTTCGTGCTACTTAATTTCTTTCTAATAACACCTGTTAAATACCTACACTCTCTTGGTCTTCTTGCTAGTACTTCAAGTGGACTATCACATTTACCCATTACAACCACTTTTAAAGACATGGCTTATTATTAATCTCCATTGTCTAAATACAAGTTCCAAACATTAATAAATTACACCTGAACATACGGTTTATAAGTAGAAAAAATAGGTGCATTCTCATTAAATCTCTTCTCTAAATTTGATGTGGGCATTAGGAATATCTTCAAGATATTAATGATGGAGCATTCTTCTTGGTGTACTAAAAAGCCCATTAAAAATATACATCATCTATTATTTTTGAGAATGTAGTATAATTACATTATTTTCCCTTCCCTTTCTCACTTCAAACCCTCCCATATCTCTTTCCTTGTTCTCCTTCAAACTTATGGCCTCTTTCAACTAACTCTTATATGTATATATGTCCATACATATACATTTCTAAATGTAACCTGCTCAGTCTGTAGACTGGTACTTATATGTATGTTTTTTAGGGATAGGCATTAAGTACTAGATTATTAACTGCTGTGCTCTTCCCTGCAAAAGACTATTTCAGTGCGTGTGCTTTAACACCAAGTTTCTTGAATATGCTCATGCTTTTGTCTTATTACTGTTGTTGCTCTGAATACACAGCATGACAAAGACTTATGCAAGAAATCATTTAATTTCAGACTTTCTTCCAGTTTTAAAAGGTGAATTTATGACCATGATAGCAGGAAGAGTGGCATCAGGTAGACAGACAATGCACTGAAGCAGTAACAGAGAGCTTCAATCTCTTTTTTTAAATAT
The DNA here is from genome assembly GCA_028658305.1 of Pachyuromys duprasi. Lineage (NCBI taxonomy): Eukaryota > Metazoa > Chordata > Mammalia > Rodentia > Muridae > Pachyuromys > Pachyuromys duprasi. Next base: position 71,684,673 of record CM053765.1, on the reverse strand, counting down.
TAGTTACAATTTATTAACTTTGTATCCTAGCTGTATCCTGCTCCCTCATTCCCTCCCAATCCCACCCTCCCTCCTTCATCTCTTCCCTGCCCCTTTCCAAGTCCACTGATAGGGGAGGACATCCTCCCCTTTCATCTGACCCTGGTTTGTCAGGTATCTTCAGGACTGGCTGCAAAGTCCTCCTCTGTGGCTTGGCAGGGCTGATCCTCCCTTGGGGGGGGGTCAAAGATCCAGCCATTGAGTTCATGTCAGAAATAGTCCCTGTTCCACTTACTAGGGTACCTACTTGGATACTGAGATACCATGGGCTATATCTGAGCAGAGGTTCTAGGATATATCCATACATGGTCATAGGTTGGAAAAACAGTCTCATAACAGACTCCTGTTCCCAGATATAGTTGGTCCTTCTGGAGCTCCTGTCCTCTCCTTGTGATATTAACTCCCCCTTCTTTCTTATGATTCCCTGCACTCTGATGAAGGTTTGGTTATGAGTCTTAGTATCTGCTTTAATACACTGCTAGGTAGAGTCTTTCAGAGGCCCTCAGTGGGAGGGTCTAGAGGAATACAGAATAACAAAGAAACACTTAAGGAAATGTTCAACATCCTTAGCCATCAGAGAGATGGAAATCAAAATGACTCTGAGATTTCATCTGACACCATCAGAATGGCTAAGATCAAAAACTCAAATGATAACACATGCTGGAGAGGTTGTGGAGAAATGGGAACCCTCTTCCATTGTTGGTGGGAATGCAAACTTGTACAACCACTTTGGAAATAAATCTGGCACTTTCTCAGACAATTAGGAATAGTGTTTCCTCAAGATCCAGTTATACCACTACTAGGCATATATCCAAATAATGCTCAAGTACACAAGGACATTTGCTCAACCACGTTCATAGCAGCTTTATTCGTAATAGCCAGAACCTGCAAACAACAGAGAAGTCCCTCAGTTTGAGGAATGGATACAGAAATTGTGGTACTTTTATGCAATGGAATACTACTCAGCAATTAAAAACAAGGAAATCATGAAATTTGCAGGCAAATTGTAAGACCTACAAAAGATCATCCTGAGTGAGGTATCCCCAAAACAGAAAGACACACATGCTATACACTCACTTATATAGACCTATAAGATAGGATAAACATACAGAAATCTATACACCTAAATAAGATAAACAAGAAAGAGGACCTGGGTTAAGATGATCAATCCTCCCTTAGATAGACAAATGAGATGGACATTGGAGAAAACGAGTAACAGGACAGAAGAGCTTCTATCTTAATCCAATGTCAGAAGGAAAAGGGAGAGAGGCCTGCCCTGGCATGGGCATTTGAAACCTTAAAACCCAGTGCCATGGCAAACCTCCTCCAACAAGGCCACATCCCCTAACTGTTCAATCAACTGGGGAGCAAACATTCAAATATATACCCCTATGAGTGCCATTGCCATGTAAACCACCATAACATCCAATGCAACCATTCTGTCTGTGTTACCTACCAAGTAAAGGAGAGTTTCTCCATCTGTTTCTCAAAAATACAAATGGGAATAATTGTATTTTTGTTAAACACAACTGGGTGATGAAGTTTGGAAACCATATCCAATCCACTCATTCTTCACAATGATTCTTCATAATCTTTTTTTTTTTTGTCTTTGGTCAAGAATTTGTGATATAACTGTTGGTAATTTTCTCCTGAGAACTACAACCTGGACACTCAATTAAATACACTGAATTATAGTAGTCATGGTCTTTATATTCAAGGATATGTAGGCCCGACTGTCCTGGAACTCCGTTTGTAGACGAGGTTGGCTTTGAATTCAGAGCTCTATCTGCCTGTGTCCCCTGAGTGCTGGGATTAAATCCGTATACCCCCATGCCTCACTCCTAGATATCAGTTTCTATTGAGCCAAACATAAGTTAGGCAATGTGAGGTTTCATATAATTGACCTCATTTGTCAAAGCTTTAGTTTCTATGAGTTTGGACAGATAATATTAATGGGATTGCTTCATATCTGAGATGAAGTAGAAGGAATCAATTTACATTCATTATTATAATCTATAATTATTGTAGATGTTTTCTTTCATTTTCTTGGAAGCAAAGTTTTTTCATATAATATATTCTGAATACATTTTCTTCTCTCTTTATTCTACCAGTTCCTATTCCTCCCAGTCCCGCCCCAGTTTCCCTCCCTTCTAGATTTATACCATTTCTGTCTCTTCTTAGAAACCAGACATCTGTAGCCACAGCACAAAATAAAATTAAATAAATCAATTAAAAATGTTGGAGTATGACAAAACAACCAAATAAGACAAAAAGAAAGAAAAATAAAAAGCACATGAAACTCATATATACACTTGGGAATCCCATGAAAAAATCCTAATCAGAAGTCATAATATGGATGCAAAACACTTTTAAGGTAAAAATAAAACAAAATAAACAAACATCAGCCATAACTTAACATCATGAGACTAAGATCCTCCAAACATGCCTTTGAGTAGCTTTGTTGGTTTTCTACTGCTACACATGTGGCCAACACTTTTTATTATTGTTGTTGTTGTTATTGTTATTATTACAGACTTTTTTTTTATACCCTGCTGGCCTCGAACTCACAGAGAGCCACCTGCCTCCGCCTCAGGCATGCTCCACTGAGCCTGCTATGGCCTACTTTCAAGGATCATTTGGGTCTCCATTGAGAATTCCTTGGAGAATTTGCAAGTGACTATTAATTGCAAGTAGCTTCTGGATTAGGGATGAGTTGTGTGTCAAATTCCCTTTTCGGCTCTAAGACTATATTTACTAGATATCAAGCAAGCCCCGTACATGCAACCACACACTCTGTGAGTTAATATATATACCAGCTCTATTGTATTATAAAAACTTCCTCAAATTATTACATAAAATAGAAATAGAAGGAATTTTGCCCAATTCATTTTTAAGGCCACTGATACTTTAACACCTAAATCACATAATGAAGCAACAACAAAAAAATAGAATTATGGCCAATTTCCTGATGAATGTACGTACAAATTTCTCAACAAAATGTTTGCAAACAAAATTCAAGAATACATAGAAGAGATCATCCATCATGATCAAGTAAACTTCATACCAGAGATGCAGGGATGGTTTAAATACATAAATCAAGATGTGTAATCCACCATACAAATACACTGACAAACCACATCATCATCACATTAGATGCAGAAAAGACCTTATACAGACTCCAACACTCTTTCATGCAAAAGTTCAGAGAGATCAGAGACAAGGGACGGTTCCACATAAGAAAAGCAGTTAACAGCAGATCATAGACTGCTTAAATGGGAGAAACTCAAAACAGTCCCCTAAAACCAGGTACAAGATAAGGCTGTCCACTGTGTCCATATCTATTCAATGTAGTACTTTAAGACCTACTGGACCAATAACACAATTGAAGGAGAGCAAAAGAATGCAAATCACCATCCCCAACCTCAAGCTGTACTACAGAGCAATAGTAATAAAAACTGCATGGTATTGGCATAGAAACAGAATAGTGGATCAATGGAACCGAATAGAAGACCCAGATATGAACCCACACACCTATGGAAACTTGATTTTTGACA
>CM053765.1:71623619-71680580 GCA_028658305.1 Pachyuromys duprasi | reverse complement strand
GTGGGGAGGAGGGAGATGAGGGAGGGAGTGGGAGGGTAGGAGGGAATGAGGGAGGGGGCTATGCCTGGGATTCAAAGTACCTAACCTGTGATTGAGATAAAAATAAATAATAAATAAATAAAAAAAGAATGCAAATCATCCTGAGTGAGGTATCCCCAAAGCAGAAAGACACACATGGTATATACTCACTTATATAGACCTATAAGATAGGATAAACATACTGAAATCTATACACCTAAAGAAAATAAACAAGAAAGAGGACCTGGGGTAAGAGGATTAATCCTCACTTAGAAACACAAATGGGATGGACATTGGATATAGGAGTAAACAAGTAGCAGGACAAGAGCCTAGCACAGAGGGCCTTGAAAAAAAAAAAAAACTCTTCCTATCAGTGTATCAAAGCAAAGATTAAGAAACATAACCAACCCTCTGGCAGAGTGCAGGGAATCATAAGAAAGAAGGTGAGTTAGTATGAGCTGGAGAGGTCAGGAGCACCACAAGAACCAAATATATCCGGGCACAGGGGTCTTTTATGAGACTGTCTCTCCAACCAAAGACCATGTATCATGATAACCTAGAACCCCCACTTGTATGTAGCAAATGGTAGCTCAATATCCAAGTGGGTATACTAGTAAGGGGAACAGGGACTATTTTGGACATGAACTCAATGGTTGGTTCTTCCACCTCCCCGCCCCCCCCTCTGAGGGAGGAGCAGCCTTGCTAGGCCACAGAAGAGGACATTGCAGCCATTCCCAAAGAGAACTGATAAGCTAGAGTTAGATGGAAGGGGAGGAGGTCCTCCCCTATCAGTGGACTTGGAAAGCTGCAGGGAGGAGATGAGGGAGGGAAGGGGAGATAGGGAGGGAATGGGGGAGGGGGCTATGGCTGGGATACAAAGTACATAACCTGTGATTAATATAAAATAAAATTGAAAAAATAAAAAAGAATGCAAATCAAAAGGGAAGAATTCAAAAATATCTTTATTTGCAGATGATATCATAGTAAATATGTGGGCCCTAAAAATTCTGCCAGTGAACTCCTACCACTGATAAATGCTTTCAGTAATGTAGGTTAAAAAATTAAGAATAAAAAATCACTAGCCATTCAGTACACAAATTAAAAATGAACTGCTAATGAAATCAGGAAAATAATACTTTTCATAATAGCTTCAAATAATATAAATATCTTGGGGTTACTCTAACCAAGTAAGTGAGAGATTTGCCTGGTAAACTTTAAACATTGAAGAAAAAAAAATTAGGAAGGTGTCAGATGATGGAAAGATTGCTTATGCTCATAGACTGGTACAATATATAGTAAAAATGCTGATCTACTAGAAGCAATCTACATATTCAAAGCTGTCTCCATCAAAATTCCAACATAATTCTTCATAGACTTTGAAAGGATTATTTTCAGTTTTGTATGAAAACATAACCAATGGGGGATAGCTCAAACAGTTGTGAGTGATAAAAGAAAAGCTGGAGATGTTAACATTCTCCATCTCCAATTGCAATCAGCTATGGTGAACATTTTCTTAGTAATTTCAGAACTGAGTGGATGATTTTCTAAAGCAGAAGAGAATAATAATGGGAAGTATATCTAAGAAGGAGTTAAGGATCGTCTGCTTTCCTTAAGAATGACTGTCACTGAATCACAGTTCATGACAGCCTTGAATCTTCGGAAGGAATTCGTTGCTTTATTTACAAAGCCAGACTACGTACTAAGTAATTGGCATATGGTCAATTCCTTTCTGATATTGTTAGGAACTGAACTGAATGAACCATGGCTAAAATCAGGAAAAGAGAAGGAGAGAGAAGAGTGAGGTGTAACTTATAGCAGTTGGAACAGATTTCGTCACCCATTTATGAGATGTGATGGTGTGAGACAAGAATAATGGAAAAGTAGTCACCCAAAAAGAAAGGACCTCTACCTCTATCAACTGTCGTGCCAAACAAAGAGCATGGAGAGGACCTAGGCCCCCTGCTAAGATGTAGCCCATAAACAGCTCAGTTCCATGTGGGTACCTGAGTAAGGGGTGCATTGGTTATTTCTGCCACAAACTCGGTGTGTGCTGTTTGATTAACTCCCTCTTAGAAATGCAACCCTGTCAGGACAGAGAGGAAAAGGATCCAGACAGTACTGATGAGACTTAATAAGCTAGGGTCAGATGGCAGGAGAGAACAGTCCCCTATTTCAGTGGACTAGGGGGAAGGGATACAGAAGGGAGGATGAGCCTTGGAGGAGGTGAGGGAGGGGGCCACAATTGGAATATAAAATGAATTAATTGTACAAAATAAAAATAAATAACAAAGAAAAGAAAAATAGAAGAAGAAAAAGATCAGGTTACTACAGGTCTTTCATGAGAATTTAGATACTTTTTTGAGGGCTGGAGAGGTGGCTCAGAGGTTAAGATCACTGGCTCTTCTTCCACATACTCCTTCAATTCCTTGCACTGACATGGCAGCTCACAACTGTCTTTACCTGTAGTTCTAGAGGATCTGACTCTTGCACACAAACATTAATGCAGGCAAAATAACAATCCACATAAAAGGAGAATTAAAAAAAAGTTTTAAAAATAACAAACACTTTTATCAGGAAACTGAAGACAGCTAATGTAATGCCAACTGTTTGCTTTTCTATGCATTACACCTATATTATCCTCTGAAGCATAGCTACCATTTTTGTTTTATGCTACAAATAAAAGAAATAAAGCAGTGAAATTCATGAGACCCAACTACATAGCTCAGGTAGAGGTAATCACTGCTGTCACTGGTATGTGGTGCAGGAAGGACCTTAACTAGAACCATTAACACTGCCATTCTGTACTCATTGCTATCCAGAAAAGACAGCTATGTAACTCTAAATGGAGTCCATTACAGAAGTGTGTTTCAGGTAACTTTATTGCAGCAAAAATCACTCCAGAGCTTAGTAGCTTAAAACGAAAGCAGATTGCTTGTGACTAAGTGGTTGACTAATCAGTCCTGTTATGTGATTTTTGGCTGGCGTTACTAGAAGGACTACAATGGTCTCACTCACATATGGAGATGAGTATAGGATGGAATCTTTGCTAGGTCATTTGGCTTGAAGACTTGGAAGCCTGTGTATGGCTGTTAGTGTCTCACAACTTGGTAAGCAGATATTACAGAACTGATTAAAATGTAATTTTGGAAAATATGCTCCCTTAAAAAAGGCTCTAGTGTTGAAGAAGGCTTGGTTACTACCTTGTGGCATATTGAAAGATCACTGTATCATGAGGGCACAATGCTCACGAGGAAGCTAAGGAGAAGTGGGAACTCATTAGAATAAATTAGGTTTCTGTGGGCATGTCCAGAAAAGGATATATATATATTTTTTTCTGTATGTCTGTCCCTGCTTTTCTGGTTATGAGATGAAAAACTCTGTTCCCCTCTGTCTTTTGCACTGTGAAATGTCCTGTAACTGCACATCCACTGCGCTGAGGTCAAGTGATCATGCACCAACTATTCTGTAACAAAAATAAATCATTCTTCCTTTAAATTGTTCTTTCAAGTATTTACCACACTGATTTAAAAATAGTTGAATATAGGAGAGAACAAAAAAAGAACATTGAAAATCTCCAAAGACCTGGAGTTGGAAGTCTTTGAATAATGCTTCTTTCCCCCATTTTACTGTTTAAGCTATGACACAGAGAGCAGACTCTAGAGGAAAAGAGAACTAAACTATGTTTTCTAGGAGGAAATTATTTTTACATGTACGAATGAATAAATATAAATGGAATCCTTCCTTGGAAAATACTAGATTCTAAGAAAAGAGGCAGAATTACTGCTCAGAAGGCAGAGGGTTTTGCTGCCAACCCTGATGACCTGAATTCCTACGTTTGCTGTCAGCAATCCACATGATGAAAAGAAAGAACCATTTTTTTAAGGTTACCATCTTATCACTACACATCGGCTTTGACATAGGCTCCCCCCAACCGTAATATATAAAATATTAAAAAGTTAAACTGTAAGAAGAATATAGATATTCTTCGGACTCTGATTCAGATATATCCCTGATGATCATAAACTAAGAAAAATATTTACTCTTAAACTGAAACATTCTGTTTGGCCTTTCTTTTATGCAAGACAAAAAATAACATTGTATAGCATAGCAAGCACTATTATTTGAGCAGCTGATTTTGATTTCACTGAGAAGAGAATATCCCTAGAAAGGCTCAATACTAATGGTGTGATTATTATAGTGGTTCAATTTTTTTTTTCTAAACACTTGCTTCTACTTGCCAGTTCTCTGTACCACTGAAGGAATCTTATCTCTGTTATTTAATGCATTTGACAGTGGATTATAGTAGAATTAAATGCTAGGGGAAAACAAAGTTCTTTTAATGGTGCTGAATAATCTAAATGTAGAAATTATTCTAGTTCAATGGAGGGTAAAATTATAGGATGTTGAATTCTTTCCAACATGATGAATTGGGAAGATGAGATGTGGAGATTAAGTGCAGACTACTGTACAGACTTGTACTGTAACACAAGAGAGAAGATTATGCAGGTAGGGTGAACAAGGCAGAATTCTAGCATGTTGAAAGGGGGATTCCAGTTCATTAAATATAGGGCTGTCAGAAGCTCACAGATTTTGTGACAGCATAGTAAAGATAAATAGTTTTAAAGACCCTTTCTGCTCAGTGAGAAAATTCCTAGCTACTGAAAAGATTTTTGCATTTGCGGATGAATGGTCCTTGCTGAATAAAGCTCAAATGAAGGCATGTCAGGTCTCTTCATCTGCTGTGAATGATTTTAAAGAAAAATGGTAGATTTATTTTATGTTGTTTTCTCAAGAAATGTGGTAGGCAATTTAAAAATCTTGTGACATTTTCTGATAAAGCAGTATCATGCAAATGCATATTTCATATTAATAAGGATTAGGAATTAATTCAAAATGCAATGCTTATTGTCCTATTGAATGCTGAGCAAACTTTATTAAATAGTGCAATACTGTAGTATACCACACAGTCACTGATCAGGGAAAGTTAAATTAAATGAGTTATTTGGCCTCAACAACATCTTAAAATAGACAACGACATAAATACCCTGTGACTATTTGCATAGAACTATCATAGAAAATAAAGGCTGATACTTTCTATAGACAAACAGATTAGCGATGCCTTGTACTTGAGGAGTTACTATATAATATGAGTATCAGAGGGAGATGGGTGCTTTGGCAAGTATAAAAACATGGAAGTTTAGAAAACATGAAGAACTGAGACACTTTTAAAACTGGAAGGTCATAGGAAAAAGGTGTTAGGTATGAAATTGTTTAGATAGATGGGAATCATAAGCTGACTAGTTTTATGTCAACTTCAAACAAGCTAGAGCCATTTGAGAAGGTGGGATCTCCAAAGAGAAGAGGCGTTCATGAGCTTGGTTTCCATGTCAGCCTATAGTGCATTTCCTCGGGTGATGACTTATGTGGGAGAACTCAGACCACTGCATACTGAAAACAATGGGCAGTGGTACTGGATGTTATAAGAAAAAGACGCAGAAAACTATGACTAGTAGGCCAGCAAACATCAGCTTTCAATGGCCTATGCATCTGCTGCAGCCTCTGGGTTCCTGACATGACTTACTTTCTGTCCTGACTTCCCTCTGTGATAGAGTGGGACATGAAAGCCCTAAGTAGAAATAAATCCTTTCCTCCCAAAGTTGCTTTTGGTTATAGTGTTTTATCACATCAATAGAAATCTAACAATGACACCATAGACAGGTGGGTAGACACCATAGCCAACTAGCAGAGAGAATAATATAGGTTATGCTGGTATAGAAACTAAACACTTTTCTCAGTGTCTAGCAATGTAATATTGTTTTTCCTCAGATAAAACATAATTATTGGTGTTCACAATAGTTTTGTGTCATTCATATTTAATTTTCTGAGTAGAATTTAGATAATCAAATTCATGCCAATCCCTAAAAGAAAAGAAAAAAGGCTTCTAGATATACAATGCAATATGTTTAAAATCTTATATTTCAATTTTACATTATCCTAATACTTTTCAATTCTAGGTCATGATTGATCAAAAAGTGTATTGTGAGGCATACGTAAGATGTTTAAGGAAAAAAAAGCTACTGTACTTAGAACCTCTCTATGTGGAAATTTATAACTGTATTTAAGTTCCCGGTATAAGGTTTATATATGCAATAACTGTCTTTTTCACTAATTGTCCAGAGAATGGAAAGGGCCAATGCTTTGCATGTGCTTTGATTGGTCAGGGAAACAGAAACTCTATTCAATTTCCGTTGTTTCCTAATGAAAACAGGTATGAACACTCTGAAAACATTTGTAAATGCCCACATTCGAAGCTGTTAAAATTCAAACTTTTTTGTTGTTGTTGTTTGTTTGTTTCCTTTAAGGGAAAATGAAGGAAGGAAAAAAAAACAGAAAATAAAGGAGAACAGAGAATTTGGCAAATGTTAACTAGTTGCTCAAATTGACTAAAGAATAAGAAAAGAAAAGAAAATTTCCGTGTCGAATGTTGATCCACAGGGACTGCTTTTCCTTTGTGGTTGAGTTCTCTTTATATTTCTGTCCTGTTCAATGGAGCAAGCGTAAGGAGACATAGAAAGTGAAGCACATTGTATTCTCAAGCCACCAGATATGCTGTTGCCTGGTGTAAGTCACAGCAGAGATCAGATCAGTCAACTGGTAGGCCTAGGAATTTGTGAATGGCCATGGATAATTCCTTGTAGGAGTGATTCCTTGAGTGACTGAATAGATAATTTTCCACTTTATGCAGTTTGAAACAAAAACAAAAATGAGCGTTATGTGGTTTTTTGCATCTTTAAAATATTTCAATTCAGTCATTTAGTTATTCTGCTTGTAATGAAGAGCTGTTACATATTTTCGTACTGTCTTAGAAAAGACACACAAGAAACTATTAGTTGAAACTCCTTTCAATGTGCTCCTTTTTGAAAGTCTTCCATAGTGTTTGTCCTAATGCCTCGTACCCAGACACTAGGTAATAGATATGACATGATCTTATTATTTGTAAGATGAAATATTTGAGTATAATAGCGATGACTTCAGGGTTTGCAAACAAGGTTACAATGCAATAATGATACAAATTTGTTTTCAAATATATTCAAGGTATAGAGAGAGTTCTGTTTTAGTTTAATATCTCATTGGTTTAATAAAAATATAAAACTAATAAAATTCTAATACTATCATGCTTCAATAAATTAGTAATTTATTAAGTACACATTTAGTTTATTTATTTCCTCTCTGAACACAAAGATTTATTTAATTATTAATCGGAGACTTATATGTGCTCTATGTGATAAGATTTTCACCTAAGGGATGTTTTATTTTTCTGTTTTAGAGAGGGTTAGGAAGATCTTTATCAGGAATAGAATGAATGCTGGGCAAAAACAGAATAGAAAAACCAAAACTAAAAAATCCTTAAAGTCTTCTTAGTTCTTTCCAAACGTTTACCTCTTCTGACCTCCTTTGAGGATGTAAGTTGTCTTCAGATATACACTGGAACAGATATCTGTTACTAGAGAAACAGCAGTGAGCTGCACAATGTAACAGCCAAAAATTTCATGGCAAACTCTAATGATTTTTTTAGAGTAAAAATGACTCTTAAAGCCAAGATCAAATTAAGATTACACAAATGATAATGTTACTACCCACCCCCTCCATTGACTGAATATTTCCACACTGATTAACAGAAGTGTAAGGCAGCTTTTCCACAATCACAATTATTTAATGATTGTTTTCAGGGATAGAGTTACCTGAACTGATAATTTACATTGTTCAGTAAAAATGGGTTTGTGGTCCTCTATCTTTTTGCCCAGATGTTTTAGTTCATTAATAGACTTTTCCATGCTATCCTTCTCTTGCTACCACCTGCCCAGAACCAATACAATATGACTCCAGAAAGACTTGTAGGAAAAGCAGCAACACTGCTTAAAGCAAGCCTGTAGCTGCTGATCTATTAGAGTAATACCTCTTCGATCTATCTGTAGTTTTACTTGCATTTTTACTTCCATTCTACATATAGAAAACTTTTTCATTAAAATATTTATTTATGACAAGCATTTAAAGAGGCCTTCAATTTTAAAATTCATGCATCTAAGCCTATGTCTTTGTTTGAACAAACTTTTTTTTGTCAATCTATTTCACTGATCCTGAAATTCTACTAATCAAACAATTGAAAAAACTTCTGAGCTGTGTTGAGCCAATGCACATAAAAGTTATGATGATTAGTAACTAAAAATAACAAACTATTCATAATACAGCACAGGCTAGAAATATGTGAAGAGGTGGGTAAGATGGTTCAGTGGGTAAAGGTACTAACTGCCACACATAATGATCCGAATTCAAGCCCCGGAAGCACATGGTAGAAGAAACTTAAAATCTCCTGCAAATCGTTCACTGACCTATAACCTACACACAAATAAATTGGTATATAAACAAATAATATATAAAAATAAATTATGAAGATAAACCAGCAGTGGCATAGTAAAACCCAGATTAATTTGGGCCTCCTCTCTTCCTAAATACCAAACACAATATTTAGTGAATCTCCTTAATTCCTGGAAAATGCATTATCTTTAATGGTGTTAGGCTATTAGTTTATCTTTAACAATTATATTTCATATAAGGAAACCACTTGGATTAAACTGGAGCCATAGCACATGGACTTTATTTAATTTTTCTACCATATTACTGGTTATTTGTATTTATTAACCTATTTATTCTCATTACAATTTGGGTATGGAATGTCCCCATGGAGGCTCATGTGTTGAAGGTTTGGTTCCTAGCGTGGAGCTCTATGGAAAAGGAGAGGAAACTATATAAAGTAGGGCTTCTTTGTAGGAAGTCAATCATTAGGTCATATTACTGAAGGGTATAAATCTTCCTGGACCTGCCCTGTTTTTCTCTCTCTGCTCACTGACCATCAGAAGATGAGGAGGTTTCATCTAGCTCACATTCTTCTCTATGGTATCTACCTTACCACAAGTGGCCATTGACTGAAACTATGAGCCCAAACACACCTTTTCTCATTTTAATTAATGTCACACGGACCTTTAGTCAAGGCAACAGAAAAATGACAAATACACTCAGCTTATCTCTAGAAATAATAATATTTTTCTATCAAAAATGTTCATAACAATCCCAATAAAACTACACATCATAGGAATTGAGATATCATAAAGGATATTGCAAACTGAAGCACCGGAAAAAATCAAACTGATAAATTAAGGGTTCTTGCAATAGAAAGGTGTTTTCTCAGTCTATAACTCTCCCTTATTTTTTCCATTTATTCATTTGTTTAACTGCTTTGCAGCCTAATTTCACCCTCTTTCTTTTCTCTAACCAGTGCCACCCCTATGCCCCTTCCCTGCTTTCCCCCTCTAAGGGGAGGACCTTATGTGTACGAACACACTTTAGCACATCAAATCCCAACAGGGTGAGAGCATCTTCTCCAGCTGAGGCCAGACAAGGCAGCCTAGCTGGGGGACAGTGATCCTCAGGCAGGCAACAGAGTCGGAGACTGATCCTACACTTATTGTTTGGGGACCCGTATGCTGGACAAGCTGCACATCTGCTACACACACACACACACACACACATATATATATATGTATGTATGTATGTATACATGTGTATATGTATATATGTGTGGCCAAGGTTCAGCCCATGCAACTTCTTTTGTTGGTGGTTCAGTCTCTATGAGCCCCCATGGACCAAGGTTATTGTACTCTGTAGGTTTTCTTGACTGTCCTTGATTCCTCAGACTCTCTCAATCCCACAGCTCAGCCTATTGTTTGGCTGTGGGACTCTGCTGGAGGAAACCTCCCAGGAAAACAGTTATGCTAGATTCCTGTCTGTAAGCATAGCAAAGTATCATTAATAGTCTCATAGGGTGGGGCTCAGGATGGGCTTCCCATTGGTTTGTCATTCCCTCAGTCTTTGCTCCATCTTTATCCCTACACTTTTTGTAGGTAAGACAAATTTTGAGTTGCAGGTTTTTATGGGTGTCTTGGTATCTCCATCCCTCCACTGAGAGTTGTCCCTGGCTGCAGGAGGTGGGACTTCAGGCTTCATTTCCCCTGCTGCTAAGAGTCTCAGTTAGGGTCAGCTCCATAGTGTGGGTCTCTTTAAAACAAAGAAAAAAATCTGGCTTTTTTCATACGTCTATTTTCCAGTAAAAATTAGGCATTCATTAAGCTTCGGGTGTGTGAATACTGCTCTATTTTGTAACTCAAATTCTTGTCACTGTTTGTTATTATTTTAGAAGTTTGTAGGTTATTGTGGACATATAACTGGTAAGACTATGGATTCAAAAGTAGTCTGGGTTACACCTTTGGGCTGGGAGATGGTTTCAATGGGAAGGACTTTCTGCTCAGCCTATCAATCTGGGTTCGGTCTTCTGATTCCTCAGGTAAAGAGGAGAATAGAATTTTCCAAACTGTCCTTTGACCTCACTGGCTCACTGTGGCATTTCACTTTTTCTCCTAATTGTAAAGACAAATTTGAAAGTAATATACCATGTTTTCTTTTTTATAAAGTAAATAAAATCACCTAGATTCTTTATATAGTCAATTTTCCAAGCCTAGGACATTCTTCTTTTGTAGACTCAGACAAAACTACTTTTTTTCTTTTTCCTCATGTGCAGTATTATTAAAGTGGAGCTACCCAAAATTTAAAGCAATATAACATACCAAAATTGTTTATACCCTGTAAAGGCTAAATTATATTAATTTTTTTGTGTCTCATAAGTCAGTCTCAAGTGTTAAAATGAAATATATAGGGTAGCTTATACATAAGTTGAATTCCGTTTTCAAAATTCTGAGTTTGGTGACAGGGTGGGTCATAGGAGATGTCAATGTCTGATGAGGGTTCACTTCCTTAGTAGGTATTATCTTCCATCCTGTAGACACGTTATAAGTGGGGCAAAAGCTCACTTGTGCTTTATTTATTTTGTAAGCACACTAATACTATTCACGACAGCTGTAGTTACATGACTTCATCACTTACAGTTTATTCTCACCACCTTCTGATATGATCACATTATTGAATGCCAGTCAGCATTTGGGTTTGAGACACTCATTCTTTCTTTAGAATGAGGAGACAAGAGAACCCATTATAATAAATATTTGTTATTTTTGTATTTGATATATATTATAAATATCATAAAGTTAAGTGCATTTTCTGATTAGAATTTGTGATAAGTTAACATTTAAAATTTCAACATTATTATCAACTAGGAAAGAACAATCGAGAATAATGCAATACCGTTTAAACTGAATCAACTGCAAAAAATGAAATCACGATAATGGCAAGCATTAAGGAGAATGTTGGGCATAGAATCATATTTGTATTAATTAGAGTAGAAAATTTGTGAGAGTTTGATAATGGATGGACCTTATTTCCAAAGCTTAACTTTACAAATATTAATATGCAGTGATTTTATTTAAGTTCAAATTATGGGCAACAATTTTCTTTTCATTCTCACAACTCAATAAAATGGCAAATAAAATATCTGGGCCCAGAGGACTTTTCTGAGACTGATACTCTAACCAAGGACCATTCATGGATATAACCTAGAACCCCTGCTCAGATGTACCCCAAGGCATCTCAGTGTCCAAGTGGGTTCCCTAGTAAGGGGAACAGGGACTATCTCTGACATGAACTCAGTGGCGGGCTCTTTGACCACCACTGGCCCTGAGAAGGCCACAGAGGAGGACAATACAGCCAGTCCTGATAAGACCTGATAAGCTAGGCTCAGATGTAAGGAGAGGAGGACATCTCTGATGAGTGGACTTGGAGAGGGGCATGGAAGGAGATGAGGGAAGGAGGGTAGGAATGGGAGGAAAGGGGCTACAGCTGGGATACAAGTGAATAAACGGTAGTTAATATAAAAAATATAAAATTAATTTTAAAAAGTCCAAATAAGTTTAAAGCTTGCTTTACTCACAATGCAAAGACCTTTGTGTTGATGTGTGGGTATGATAAAAGAAGTGCTGGTAGCCTTTGTGCTCAAACACCTTTTACGACATCTTTGTACACCAGTTTGGAGTACTCATATTATGTTTATTATTATGTTTTAATTACTAAAACTTGAAGATTTTTGGTTTTTATCTCTTAATAATCTGTTGTTTTAATTCTTCAAGATTTTTGAATAGGTGACAAATATTAAGAGCTTCTAGGCAGTATTCTGTAATATTTACTAGAATTGATAACAGAAACAGTTTTCGTGGTTCAATTTTATAAATAATGAGAAAGGACTTCACAATACTAGTTAACTATAAAATAACACATTGCATTATTTATCATGCTAGTAACAAAATTTAGTTTTTGTTACAAGAACTATAATAATTTAAGCAGGTGGGGGATAGAAAATATGCATTTAAAATATTTAAATGAAGAAACCTCAATGGGAGCAAGAGAATTAAAGTTTTGAGGACTCAATATACTGTGAGGTTTAAAGTAATGTACAAAATGTATAGCTTGTATACGAAACAATACAGGTAATTAGAGTGGTTAAGTGGCAGAATAGAATATCATGAAGCAAATATAAGTAGGACTTTTTAGAATGTACAATATCATGATATCTCCCACTTCTTAGGTGATACTTGAAAACAAAATTGTAGTTTGGTTTATGCAAAATGTATAATATGGGAGTTATACAATATAGTTTAATGCCCCTATATACCCAGAGGCAGAGTAACCTGCTGCTCCAGGGCACAAACCAATCACTGTTTTCTAATGACCTAACTAAAATAATGGGAAATATGCTTGTCATTTTGTATTTAGCCTTTATTTTTAATATAAAATGTTGACATTTATTTGGATCTCTTAAAATATAAATATGGATATATGAATTATTTTATCACCATAGCAATCTCCTCTGAGAAATGGAAAGTGTTTTTCCTGTTTCACTGTAAATTTATTAATCTTAGGGTTCAGTAAACTGTCAATAACTTTAAGTTGTAAGGATGCATGGGCTTGAATTAATACATAATATGTTAATATATCCTTTCACCCACCCATGTTACCTTTCATCGGTGTAACAAAATACTTAAGAAAAATATCTTAAAGATTGAAATATTTTTGTCAGTGATGATTACAGAGGGTTGAGGGCATGACAGGCTCCACTCTTTTAGCCTTATGATGTTGGGAAACATTTGGCAAAGGGGTTCTTGCTGAGATCATACTGCTCACGTCATCTTATCATGGAAGCAATAAGAAGGGGAGGAAGAAAAGGCAGTAGAGAAAGAGAAGAGAGAGAGAATAAGAAAACAAGAAAGTAACCAATGACCAAACACTCACTCCCTTGGTCACATGCCTAACATGACCCAATTTTGACCATTCCATCCTAACTCCTAAGAGTTTTACATTTCAGTAATGCCACAGGCTTGTAGGCAACATCTTTGGGAGACATTTCAGATGTTAAAATTAAATCAAAATTAAAAGAGAATATTTTTTGTCCCAGCAAATAGAATTTTGTGCAGTAACCTTTTTCAATAATTTGACTTGTGATAATTTGTGATAATGGGGAAAATCAGTTTCAGCTGAGAGGGGCCGTGACTGTCCTAAAAGAAATTCTACAGGGAATGGATAGGACCGTTCTGAATAGAATCAAACTTCATTTGAAACATAGACTAAAGGCCTGGGGGATGTCTTTTTTTTTTTTTTTAACCTTCAACTTAATTGATCTTCAACAAAATGAAATCTCTCCCACACTGCAATTCCATTGGAATTTACAGTAGGGTTACATATCACAATAGAGAAATAGATATTTATTGATTGGTTATGCCTATGAGTGATATTCTACTCTGTAACTTGCAGAGCAATAGTCTCTGACTTGGCTTTTCTAGAATTGGATAACAGTGATAGTAAAGTGGTTGGTGTTCATTCATTTATGTTTAACTCTTTTTTTCCTTTTTAAAGTTTTTATATTAATTCCAGTTTATTCACTTTGAGTCCCAGCTGTAGTCCCCTTCCTCAGGTCCTCCTAATCCCAACTTCCCTCCCTCATCTCCTCTCATGCCCCTCTTCAAATCCACTGATAAGGGAGGACCTCCTCCCCTTCCATCTGACCCTAGTCTATCAGGTCTCATCAGGACTGGCTGCAGTGTCTTCGTCTTTGGCCTGGTAAGGCTGCTTTCCCCTCAGGGGGAGGTGATCAAAAAGCCAGCCACTGAATTCATGTCAGAGACAATCCCAGATTTCTTGGTTCTGTTGCTCTCCTGGTGTCACCTCCAGATGCTTTTCTACACTGCCTAGGATGACTAGTCACAGTCAAAGTAAAGGCACATTAAAAATACCACACTGAATGTTCTTTAGGACATACTCAATAGGTGAATAGGAAAGTAAATAAATGTTATGTCAAGATTAGAGTTTCATATTCAATGTATATACTACTTAGGGAAAGATACTTGAAAATCTAAAACTATGCTAAAGTAAAAAACTTCTACTCTAAGGAGTCTGAGAAGTTTTAAATATTCTAACTTTCTAACTTTTCTCATTAACACAATTATTGGGTTTTTTTGTTGATACACATATGTATTTCTGTTTAACGTCCTTTAAAATGTGTTTGATAATTTTATACTTTTATACTTTGAATTATTATCAAGTGTATGCCACCTTCCTATAACACCCATTTTCACATCACCCCAAACTTCATCATGCTCCTTATCTATCTATCTATCTATCTATCTATCTATCTATCTATCTATCTATCTATCTATCTATCTATCTATCTATCTATTTTTTATTTATTTTTGGTTTTCAAGACAGGGTTTATCTGTAAAGCCTTGGCTTTCTTGGTCTCTCTTTTTAGATCATGCTGGGATTAAAGGCATGTGCCAACAGGTACGGCTCAGCCCATGTACTTTCTAAAGTTAGCTAGTAAGTCCAATTAGGATTTTTATATTTGCATGGCTGTTTCGCCAATCATTAGAGCATGGAAAATCGCCAGCGTCCATACACTTTTTTAAACTACTTTATTATTTTTTTTTTGTTAAATAAAATTTATTCACTTTGTATCCCAGCTGTAACCTCCCTCATTTCCTCTCAGTCCCAGGTTTCCTCCCCCTTCTCTCCCTGTGTTCCCTCCCTAGCCCACCAATAGAGCCCTCCTCCCCTTCTATTTGTCTTTATCTTATCAGGTCTCATCAGGGCTGGTTGCATTGTCTTCCTCTGTGGCCTAGCAAGGCTCCACCTTCCAGGGGGAAGTGATCACAGAGCCAGTTATTGAGTTCAAGTAATAGAGAGCCCCTGCTCCCTTTACTTGGGAACACACTTTTAAACTGAGCAACCAACAGGCTTCCTCTGAGTAGGGCCTCTAGGTACAATCCATGCATGGTCCTTCTCAAACATGGTTCCTCTCAAACAGTATTACACCCTGTTGACCAAACACTTAAATATATGGGCCCATGGGAGCCATTCTTATGCAAACAAGCATGCTCAGATTTCCCTATTACTGAAAATTGAGAGCCCTCCTATCTCCCTGTGGGCTATCACTCTCCTAAACTTAAATATCCAACTCAGGGTAGCATGATATATTTGACCACAAATTTCTTTTTAATGTTTCTTTATTTCATATAACCTATTGCAAAGCAGTAATTTTTTTGTATAAAAATTAATGGAAAGTTTGGGATAAGAGTTAACTGAACCATTGATAGTTTAGATAATTTGACTTGAAATTAGATAGGTGTCAAAATATGAGAGTATGGGAGTAGGAAAATAAGCACAAATCCTATCAAGCCAGGTTGGGTCAGAGAAAGTTGACATCTCCATTATTAAGTTATTTTTTTTCCAGTAGCTCGACAGAGTACTAGGCATTATGGTGTCAAATACAATTAGTTGTCGATTCTGTCTCCACTATAATTAATAATAATAATAAACAGCTAGTCTTGTTCATTTTCTACCTCAGCACCTATTCAATCTTAATTTTCAAAATAATTCAGGTGGTAGACATTGCTATTCCATTATATTTGAAGGTACTGTAACTAAATGCCATAACTAAGTTTATATCTGATACACAGTCACATGGTTGTATTACTTCGAGTATGTACAGGGAAATACGGTGTTGCTATAGCTAATGGGCCAAAGGAGAATAATGATCACTTCCTCAGAAGTGATGTCCAACCTTCTTGACATAAAATACATTGTCTTTCTCTTCCACATACATAATAGTATTACTTTGGAGGGGTGGGGGTGATGAGGCAATCAGGGATCCTCAGGAAATCAAAACCTCTTCAGAATTTGCAAAAGGAAGAGATTCAACACATGAAATTCCATGTTTTTAGTAAAACATCGAAAAAGCTAGAAGAGAAAAAGATCAGGAAAAACTGCAAATTCTTTAGTAATCAAAAAGTTTTTGAACTTGAAGGTAACACTTCTAAGACTGCATTACCTGTAACACTAGAAATGTGTGTATATGAATGCCTGAATCACCTCAGAACCCATGTCTTCTCTTCCACCACAAGTCTGTCTTCTCACGGAAGTGTTGCTTTATTATTTTCAAAATTAAACCCTGATCTCACTGTAAGTTGGGGAAGAGAAGTATCATTTTATATACTCTTTTTGTGACATGGACTGAGTTAGCCAGGGCATTTGATTTGTAAATTATTAAAAGACAGAAAGCACTGGAAACAAAAACAAAATAACCCAAATCCATGGTCACCACAACCATTTAAGAGTAAGTTCTTGTGAAAGTCAGCGCCCCTTGGGACTAAATATTATACCACCTAAGAATAATTCTTCCTTGATCAAGAGTCTGCTATGTAATGTTTTCTAATTTGTGAAGAAGATTGGAAAACTCTCAGAAGTTGCCATGATCTATAATGACTTTGGCTATACAACATGAATGGCATTATTTCGGTTACCACACCGATGTTTCCTTGTGCTAGTAATTTCACTCTTTGCTGTTCTCTATTACATGTGCTTTCTTCCTTTTGGATCCTGTTGAACCAAGACTTAACAGAGAAACTGTGATAGCAGGTTTAATTTTAACACTTCCTAGCAGAACAAATTCAACCCCTGAGATTGGTTTCCTCAGATTTGGAGAAGTGTTTTAGTTCTTACAGCAGTACAATTAATTCACAAACTTAATACATTGTGAAGTTAGTTGTTTATAATCAATTTTATATTTTTCTTCTTGATGGTAGTTTTTTTTTCTTTTTTTTTCCCCCCTTAGATGTAATTTCTAAGACATGTGGCTTAGTTACTTTTCTATTGCATTGAAAAAGCACAATAACCAAGGAACTTAAAAGGAAAAAAAAAAGTTTCATTGGGGCTCACAGTTGCCAAAGACCGAAGTCCATAACTATCACAGCAGGGATCATAATAGCAGGCAGGCATGGTGCTAGAGCAATAGCTAAGAGCTTACATCTATTTTTTTTCCAAGTAGGAGTAGGAGGCAGGGATAGAAAGAAAAAAAAAAGAAAGGGAGAGAGACAGAGAAAGAATGAATGATTTGAGCTTTTGAAACCTCAAATCTCACTCCTAGTGACACACTCCTCCAAAAGTTCCACATCTCCTAATCTTTCCCAAACAGTTCCACCAAGTGGGAAACAAGTGTTCAAATATATCAGCCTATGGGCATATTTCTAATTAAAACACTTCAACTTACTGATTGTTTCATTTTTTTTTAATCTACCCTCTCATTACTTGCTTTTTCTACTTAAAGCTTATATACCAAGGTTATCTGATTTATAAAGGCGTTATTCTGAGATTATCTAAATTAGGTTTTAGTGGTAATCCTAAATCCTATTTTTTTCTTATGTTAATCACAAGTCGTTCACTTGTATCCCAGCCATAGATCCCTCCTCTTTCCCTCCCAATTACCCCTCCCTCCCTCACCTTCTCCCTGTCCCCTTCTTAGTCCATTGATAGGGGAGGACCTCCTCCCCTTCCACCTGACCCTAGCTTATCAGGTGTCTTCAGGACTGGCTACAATTTCCTTATCTATGGCCTAGTAAAGCTGCTCCGCCCTCGGGGAGGAGGGGAAGGTCAATGAACCAGTCATTGAGTTCATGTCGAAAAAATTCTTACCTTACTAGGGAACCCACTTGGATGCTGAACTACCATGGGCTATGTCCGATCAGGGGTTATAGGTTATATCCATCAATGGTCCTTGGTTGGAAAACAGTCTCATAGAAGACCCCTGTGCCCTGAACCTGGTATATAGGGCTCCTGTCCCCTCTAGGTCAAACTAACTACCCCTTCTTTCATATGATTCCCTGTACTCTACCGAAGGTTTGCTTATGAGTCCCTGCGTCTGCTTTGACACACTGCTAGGCAGAATCTTTCAGAGGCCCTCTGTGGTAGGCTCCTGTCCTGTTACTTGTTTTCTCCTACTTCCAATGTCGATCCCCTTTGTCTTTCTAGGTGAGTATTGAGCATCTTAGCCCTAGTCCTCTTTCTTTTTACCTTCTTTAGGTGTACAGATTTTAGTATGTTTATCCTATCTAATAGGTCTAGTACTCACTTATAAGTTAGTATATAGCGTGTGTGTCTTTCTGCTCCTGGGGTATCTCACTCAGGATGATTTTTTCTAGATCCCACCATTTGCCTGCAAAATTCATGATTTCCTTGTTTTTTATTGCTGAGTAGTATTCCATTGTGTAAAAATATCACAATTTCTGTGTCCATTACTCAACTGAGGGACATCTGGGTTGTTTCCAGGTTCTGGCTATTATGAAAAAAGCTGATTCAAACATGGTTGAGCAAATGTCCTTGTTGTGTACTTAAACATCTTTTGGATATATGCCTAGGAGTGGTATAGCTGGATCTTCAGGAAGCAGAATTCTTGATTGTCTGAGAAAGTACCAGATTGATTTCCAAAGTGGTTGTATCAATTTGCATTCTGATCAGCAATAGAGGAGGGTTTCCTTTTCTCCGCAACCTCTCCAAGGTGTTGTCATTTGAGTTATTGGTCTTAGCCATTCTAATGTGTGTCAGGTGAAATCTCAGGGTTGTTTTGATTTGCAACTCTCTGATGGGTAAGAATGTTGAGCATCTCTATGTGTTTTTCTACCGTTCTATATTTTTTTGACAGAGAACTCTCTATTTAGCTACATACCACATTTTTAAATTGGGTTGCTTGAATTTTTGCCTTTTAAGTTCTTTAATTCCTTATATATTCTGGATATCAGCCCTCTGTCAGATATAGGGTTGGTGAAAATCCTTTCCCAGTCTGTAGGCTGTCATTTTGTTCTGACAAGAATATCTTTTGCTTTGCAGAAGCTTTTCAGTTTCATGTGGTCCCATTTATTGATTGTTGATCTTAGAGCCTGTGCTGATGATGTTCTGTTCAGGAAGTTGTCTCCTGTACCAATTAGTTCTAGGTTCTTCCCTAACTTTTCTTCTAACCAATTTAGTGTATCTGTTTTTATATTGAGATCTTTGATCCACTTGGACTTTAGAATTGTGCAGGGTGATTAATATGGATCTATTTACAATTTTCTGCATGTAGACATCCAATTAGACCAGCACCATTTGTTGAAGATGATGTCTTTTTTTCCACTGAATGGTTTTGGCTTCTTTATGGAAAATCAAGTATCCACAGGTATGTGTGTTTATTTCTGGGTCTTTTATTTGGGTCCATTGATCCACTATTCTGTTTCTATGCCAGTACCATGTTGTTTTTATTACTATTGCTCTGTAGTACAACTTGAGATCAGGGATGGAGATACCTCCAGAGGATCTGTTGTTGTACAGGATTGTTTTGGAAATTCTGAGTTGTTTTTTTTTTTTTTTCTCAATATGAAGTTGAGAATTTTTCTTTTAAGTTCTGTAAAGAATTGTGTTGGTATTTTGATGGGAATTTCAATGAATCTGTAGATTGCTTTTAGCAGAATGGCCTTTTTCACTATGTTAATCCTACCAATCCATGAGCACGGGAGATCTTTCCATCTTCTGATGTCTTGTTTGATTTCTTTCTTCAGAAGCTTGAAGTTTTTTTTTTTTTCAAACAGGTCGTTCACCTGCTTGGTTAAAGTGCTTTATATTATTAGTGGCTATTGTGAAGGGTGTTGTTTCCCTGATTTCCTTTTCGGCCTTCTTATCTTGGGTACACAGGAGGACTTCTGACTTTTTCAGTTAATTTCCCACATCCTAATATTAATTTTGATCCAAGCTCAATCTTAGTACATGCTTTTCATCACCAGAAACTACATCAATGTCTTAGTCCTTGCTTTGTAAAGTCTTTATAAAGTTATTTTTGTAATTCTCAAAGCTGATATTCCTAGACACTCTATACTCAGTTTCTATTATAATTTCCAGTCTTATTCCGATTTCAAGTTTTCTTTATGTCTAACATCTAGATTTCTTTCATTTAGTCCTAGAGCCTCAGTAGACACATGGCCCAACATCAGAGTCGCCATAAAACCATTTTACTATTTGATTTATTTTTCTCTTCATTTCTATGATATATCTATATATGTATATGTATGTATATATATATCTTACTTCTGTAGTAGCCAAATATCAATAATATTATAAGGCATCTTCCATTGTTTGGGGCAACAAAAATCTGTCTCACTTCAAGATCATTTTACTCATTCAATTCTGCGAAGTGAGAATAAGAAAATAACCTATACAGATGATAATGATGTGGAATCACTAGTATATACCTATGGATGCTAGTTAAATTCAGAGTACAACTGTATTCCTCAGATTTTGTAGCTGTCCATAAAAATGTGCTTGCTGAAAGAGAGAAGAAACTTAAACTTGAATTGCTTCTTTTCTTTCACAGAAACAAGAAAACACCTTATTGTTTTTTAAATCTTTATATCCTATTTATATGGAACTTTTCTTTTTCTATTATTATTATTATTATTATTATTATTATTATTATTATTATTATTATTATTTACAATTCATTCACCTTGTGTCCCAGTTGGAGCCATCTCTCTTATGTCCTCCTGGTCCCATACTCCCTCCCATCTCCTGCCTTATTCCTCTCTTCTAGTACACTCAGAGAAAGTCCCCTCCTGTCTGACTCTAGCCTATGTGGTCCCATCAGGCTGCCTGGATCCTCTTCCTGTGTGGACTGGCTAAGTCACCCTACCAGGGAGAAGTGACCAAGGAGCAGGCAAATGAGTTTATGTCAGAGACTGTCTCTTCTCCCCTTGCTAGGAAACCCCATGGAGACTGAGCTGTCTGTGGGCCACATCTGAGCAGGGGGTCTATGTCCTCTCTATGAATGAAAGTGCCTTATCAAGACAAAATGATTTATCATAGACTTACAAAATTTGCATCAATGAGCATCAATGGAATAAGAGAAAAAAAGTGCATCTGGTCTGAGATCCTACCAGTCATAGAAATATCTCTATGCTGAATTTTGAACCTAGAGTCTTATACATGCGATCTAAGGTCTCTGCCACTGTGTTCTGTCCTCAGATTTCCAGACTGAATAATTTTGAGTGTTTATATAACTGATTGGAAAGTATCTACTGATAATAGAAGTAAAGAAATATAATACAAATTTTACTTTTATAGTTGCCAATAAAAATGTGCTTACTGAGAGAAGAAACTAAAAATGGAACTCCTTTCTTCAATGAAGAAAAAACACATCTTAATCCAACAGTCACTTAGTGTAAATTTATAATATGTACATTAATGAGCATTTAGTCAATAAACCTATCAATGTTTTAACCCTTTCTTAATGAGAATGATTAGTAGACCGGTGAATTTTTTCAGATCAAAGCAAACCAACCAACAAATACAGAGAAAAGGGAACAGAGGAGAACATTAGTGGGATCTATTCTCTCTATGTTACTCAGAAACACAAAGAACACAATTTTATTTGCATTATTTTCTTGATAACATCATAATCAGTAATGTTGCAGTCAGACATCACTTATTTAAAAATCTTTGAAGTAAAATGTTTGTTTTTGCCTGGAGATAATCATAGATGTGTCAGTTATGAAGGTTTCACTTTAGGTATGAAATTAAAAGGAACTCAATTTTAGTTATTGCAACTCCAGCAATTACCAAATCATAACTGAAATATCTTTTGGAGATTAATTATTTGTTGTTATTAGTCATTATTTGAAGATATTAGTCATATCTTCTCATCACAAGTGAAATAAATTTGGCACTCTTCCTAAAGTTTGTCTCTGAATCTTAGTATCTCCTTCTATATCCTGGTGGGTAGAGTCTTTCAAGGGCCTCTGTGAAAGGATCCTGTTCTGTTTCTTGTCTTCTCCTACTTCATATGTCTATCCTGTTTGCCCTTCTGAATAAGGATTAAACATCTTCCCTAGAGTCCTTTTTGTTGTTTAGCTTCTTTAGGAACTATAGATTTTATTATGTTTATCCTATATTATATGGCTAAAATCCACTTATAAGTGAGTATATAACATATGTGTCTTTCTGCTTCTGGGTTACCTCACTTAGGATGATCTTTTTTAGTTCTCATTATTTGTCTGCAAATTTCATGATTTTCTTGTTTTTAATTGGGCCGTTGAAAGACCTGAAGGGGACAGGAACTCCACAAGAAGAACAACAGAGCCAAAATACCTGGGCCTAGGTGGGTGCCTGAAGAGAACAGTAGTCCAACCAAGGACCATGTATGGAGAAGACCTAGACACCCTGTTCAATGGAAGCCCATAGGCTGCTCAGTTTCCAAGTGGATTTCCTAATAAGGGGTACAGGGGCTGCTCTTACATGAACTCAGTGACTGGCTCTTTGATCACCTCTCCCCAGGATGTGCAGCCTTGCCAGGGCACAGAAGATGATGATGTAACCAGCCCTCATGAGTCCTGATAAGCTAGGGCCAGATAGAAGGGGAATAGATTTGCCTCTGTCAGTGGACTAGGGAAAGGGCATGGGAGAGAAAAGGGAGGGTGGGTGGGACTAGAAGTATACAAGGGAGGGGGCTGCAGAAGGAATACAAAGTGAATAAATTTAAATAAATAAATAAGTAAATAAATAAAATTTTAAAGATGAAAGAAATTTGGTTAACTTAATAAACTAGCTACTGAAAAACACTGAGTATATTCTACTCACAGTCAACATGTACTGAGTCATAATATGTTAGATGCTTAAAAAATAATGTCAATGTAGATTAGAGAAATCAATGAAATTGAGAGGATTCACTCTTCTTCTAGGCCATGAAGAAACTCAGATCACTCATGATGCTTAGAAGAGGCTTTGAAAAACTGAACAACCAAGATAGGACGATCTTTAATCTGTAGATATGCCTACAGGCATGCAGTGTGCCCTGGGTGTCCAGTTTTCATAAGCTGTATATCAGGTGGCTTGAAGTTTCACAAGTTAACACTCTTGGGCTCCAGTAAGCAACCCCTTCCATTTATTTCTGTAAGATACTCCAACAAAGTTCATTGGCTCAACATTAAGAACAAGAAAATAATAATAATAAGGTATATTGTACTGGTTATACATCTTTTTTAAAACATGGTCAGTTACATAGACTGGCTTTATTTTTTTCTGTTTTTTAAAACTAGATTTTTTTTGTCACATAATAGGTTGTAATTATTATTTCCCCTTTCTGTTCTCCTTTTAATTGCTCCCCACCTCACTTCTCATTTGGATTCGCCTCCTTACTGTTTTTCAGTATAAAAAAATGACTTCTCAAGGATAATAATAAAATAAAGTAAGTTGATAAAATAAAAACTAACACATCTGAATACGACAGAAGGAACCAACAGAAGAAAAAAGCCAAGAAAAGGCACAAGAAAAAGATACAGGCAGAGTTCCATTCATTTGCCCACTCTGAAATCTCTTAAAAATATTAAATTTAAATGTATAATATACTCAAAGGAGCTGTAGGGTAAATTTTACATATATGTATATATTTACTTAAACATATACTTATTAAACATATTTTTGCATATTTAATTTATCAAATATTTTCTATAAAATTTTAAATATTAAAATATATTTTACATATTTATGAAATAAAATAATAGAAATTAAAATATACCATTTTAAAATAAAGAACAAGCCCTGACATAACCTTACTTTACCAAAAAACTTCCAAAAATGTTATTAAGTTCATGTTGGCCTTCTACTGCTGAGGATTCAGCCTTCCCTGAAAATTAATTTGTTTTCTCAGTGTCACTTGGAGAAAACTAACTTTTCATTAGCAAGCAGTTATCAACGGAAGATAGCTTCTGGGTTAGGGGTATTCCTGGGTTAGGGATGAGGCATGTGACTACTCCTTTGAGTTCTTGTATTCACTGTGGCACACATCTGTATGGGTCCAATGCTTGCTGCCTCAGTCTCAATGAGTTAAAAAGTGCATTGCTCCTGCTGGTTTGGAGAAAATTGTTCTCTTGTTGTCCTAAATATCTGCTGGCTCTTACACTCTCTCCCTGACTACTCTTCAACAGTGTTCCCTGAGTCCTAAAAAGAGAGATTTGGTGGATGCAGTTTGGGAATGATCCAAAAATTCTTTCACTGTTTCTGTTGTCTAGCTGTGTATGTGTTTGTTCCCCTTGGCTTCAGGAAGAAGCTTCTGTGATGATGGCTAGGCAAGGCACACTGTTCTATGTACACATAAGAATGAGATTTGGGGTCCTGTTATTGCTAGGTTTTATTTTATTTCTACTTCAGCATAGTATTATTTGGTTTTCCCCCACATTGTGGGATATCTATTTTCATGTTCTTGGTCACACAAAGCAGTGTCAGCAATGGGCTCCAATTTAAAGCTTAGCTTTAAAATGACTCTGCAGACCAAGCAGTCTTGAATGCATTTCCCCCCTGCCTCAAATGCCACAGCAGTAGGGATTAAAGGCCTGACATAAGAGGTACTATGAAGATTTAGTCTTTGGAAAATATTCCTTGCATTCTTGTAATATGTAATATAAATCTGATAGTAGTCATCTTGTCCTGCTCACCAAGTTTGCAAATATTTCCTCTGATTTCAGAAATCTTACTGTTATTTTTAAGAGCTCTGTTAATAATTTTAAATGTTGAAAATTCTGTTTTCACATTTTGAAGTTTTAAGGTTTAAATTATTAACCTTTATATAGCGTTTTGTTTGAAAACTATTTGGAATTGTTTGTATTTTTCTTTACATTAATTTGTTCAAAATATACTTTATAGTTTATTTTATAGATTTATTTTAATATTTTATATATTATTTTTAGTTTTAATGTGATCAGTTTTACTCATTATATCTCTAATGGTTAATATGGTTGATCAAAATGATGGAATCTAGACTCAATAAAAAAAAAAAAAAACATGTTTCTCTAGGCAACTGTGTGAGAGTGTTTCCAGAAAGCACTGAGAGAGATGAGCTGATATTCCTTCAGAGATGAAAGAACTTCAGACCTGGAGAATCAGACATGAAAATGTTCAAGGAAGAAGGGAGTGCTGCTTGCTGCCTTTGCTTCTAGCTGTGATGTGCACCTCTTCCTCCTCTGCCTACTTTTTCTACAATCTTTTCCTGACATCAAACTGTAGCTTCATCATGCTAACATAAACTGAAAACCTCCAGTTTTCCAGGACTTCAGAAACAGCAGAAGTATAGAAAGACAAATACACTTTCTTCTGTTACTATTCTTGTCACAGTACATCATTGCTCATTGCTGGTCACATTCACCATTAGTCCCTTCTCATATCTTGTAGTCTCATAGAAACAATGGGTACTTCCAATGGGCTTACACAAACTCGGGCTCATGCACCATCTCAGGAAGGCTCTTATTTGACTCTACCCCTCCTTGCTGAAGTATGTGCTAATGATGTAATCTTGGGGGAGGCATTTTCTTCAGTTGTGTTCCCTATGCACAACTTCACTGTTCTAAACTCATTGGATAAATTAAGTTTGTCATCAAACAAACAAACCAAAAAACCCTGAGTAAAAGACAGGAATGGTTGGAAAGAGGTGTGGGATCTTAGGAGTGGGAAGTAAGTAAGAAAAGATGAGGATAATAGTAACCCAAATGTACAATGTGTGTATGGAATTAGTAGAGAATGCATTTAATAAAAAGATAAGAGATACTTGAGTACAGTTGAAGCAAAGACACAACTATTTTTCCAACTAAATGTTTTTTTTCTAACAAAAGCACAGAACTTCTGCTAAATGTTGATTGAAAAATGTCTAGCAGTCTAGACAAAGCTCTACCCATTTGAAGTCAACAAAGATAATATTGAACTTTCTTAGTTTTATTCACAAGCTCTCTGGATTCCCAGTTGTGAGCAAATATTGGGCAAGCTGGGCTGTAGTATGAGCAAACATTTCAAGAATATCTAACACAATGGTACAGGCTAGGTAGGAAATGGATTTCTCAGCGTAGAAAATTACTGCAACATGGAAATACCATGGAAACAACATAGAGACGTGTATGATAGATGCTACTACCTGCCTATTCACCTTTAATGAAAGGAGAATCATTTGTATTTCCATTTTTACACCATATTGTTCTTGAAAGCCAGGATTTATTCATACAGAAGGTTTTAACATGCCAAAACATACAAAAGAAAAGAAAAGAAGAAAAGAAAAATGATACTGAATTGAAGATTTTTCAAATACCATAATACTATATATATTTTTCTTTATGAATTGTAAAATTTAAATAAGATTCTTTCAAATATTACCTTCGTTAAGTCTTATATCACATTATTCATGCTTATAAATACTTCTGGTGTTTGCTTGGCAGAGGATGCATGTGATCAACATTATAAACTAACAAATTGAAATGATAGGTACATTTTTAAACAACAAATAAAATTTGACATGCTAAGCAGGGAATACGTGAGAAACATTGTTTTGTGTTCCAGCTCGTGCTACATTAGGAATGTAGAGAATAAATTTCTCATATTTAATATATTGAGTTCACACATATGAAAACTGATTATCAAAGTAATATTTTATGTTATTTAGGGAATAGTTGTAGTCTAAAATATTCATTTAGATCATTAATATGTCAGACTGCATTTCACTTTAAGTAGAATTTAAAGTACAGCCTTTGACTTTCACACAAAAAACAGTTTGTTATTTAAAGACTACACACATTTTATAAACTGTGTGTACTCTGCATAAATCCATGAAATAGAATTATTCCTTTGCATTTACTTTATCAGCTAAGTATTTTAGGTGAGTTTACTTTGTACATATATTATTTATGTAATTTAAAAAGCACTTTCTAAACAACTAATAGTACAATTATATACAGTGATTCCAAAATCATTTTATGTAACTTGATAATATATGGATACACACACATATATGACATATATATTCCTTCTAATCATATTCAATAAAATTAAATCACTTTAATGTTATTAGTAATGAATGTGATGCTTTTGTGTAGGATTTTAAAGGTTTTCACCAATAAGGTAAAGAAATATTATAGATCAAATTTATGCAAAAGAAGACCTAAACATGGATACTAATATATAAAACATACTCACGTTTACCATATAAATGAAAACTATGGTAACCCCATGATACCAAAATGATTCTAATGGAAAGAACCTGAGGTGATGAATGGTGATTATCATTAGTTATATGACAATCATGACTCATATTTCTTTAGCATAGTATGCTTCCAAAGCAGGAAACTTTGAGAATGGCTGTATTAGTATTTTAAGGCATTGATTGACAACGGGAATTTAGATTTAAGTTTTGGAAGAAAATCTAATGTAATATTTGTCTTTACTGAGCTGGTAATTTGTGAAAACTTTTGGTATATAAAATGTTCTATTGCTCAGCCAACTTTTTCAGAAGAAATTCCCAGAGAAATTACCTTTACTCTGGTTTATTAGTTCTTCTTTTTGCCTCAGGAGAGACAATTTACCTTTCAACTATGAAGACCTTGCTTTGAGAAAGTATTTTACTCATTCTGACTCCCTAGAAGATTGAGCCAGATTTAAGGAAATTACATTTTATTTTTAGCAAGTGAGGGTCAGATATGCCCAACATCATGTGCTTTCTGCAAGGATTATCTAGTTTATCTAATTCATGTCACTTGCACCATGTGAGATTTCTATATCCTGCATGACATGGAATCTTTAAATAATCACAAGAACTTACCCCATTGGTCCATCTGCATGCATAGAAAATGAGCTGTAAGCCCATCTATTTTCATGCTTGCTATTTATTGATCAGTGAGTTCAATAATATGTGTCGTTATTACATGTTCCACATTAACAGAGTAGCTTCAGATAGATGATTCCATCTAAGATTGATAACAGTTCTTTGAAATGAGTCTGGACAGAAATAAGTGACTCATCCTAGAAAGGAGCCACAGTTTGAGTTCAGAAATCCTAGTTTCAGGTTAGTGCTGCTGTAAAGACCAGCAAAACTTTGGCTAGAATACCAGTTAAGGAGAAAAGAGAGAAACTAGCAATGAATGTGATTAATGGCAATATTTCAAAATCTGGAAAAAAAAAACAGAGCCAGCTTACAGAGGTTTGAAATTAGATTGCATTTCAGAAGCATTAATGCATATGAAGTAACTAGGGTATTGGCGGTAAATGTCTGCAATCTCAGTTCAAACCCAATCTGAGATACAGGAACTACATCTCTAAAATGCCAAAAAAATACAAAATACTAAGTATGTAACTCAGTTTAAGTCTACAAGATATTTTCACTTACGATTGAATCTGTCTCTCATCTGCTCACTTATGTAGTAAGTCTTCCTAGCAGATATGAATGTGCTTTCATAAAAATCTTTCTTTTAAATTTCATATGTCTTGCATATTTTGGTCACTCAAGGTATATCAAAATGAATGGAGAAATGTAAATAGTTCAGAAAAAGTGAGGGGGGGTTCTTACTCTAAAGCAGTAATGAGACTTTCACAAGTATCCTTAAAATTTCATTTCTGTGGCTGACAATAAATTTTGGGAAGAAATTATTCTGTGTATATGTATACATGTTATATATAAATGGTACTGAAAAATTAAGCATGGAATATACCTACTAGTTCAGTGTGAAAACTAGAAGTGATCTTGAAAAGATAAAGAAAATAATTCTTCAGTCTATTCTAAAGCATTTCTCTTTAAAAACAGGGATTGTCTCTGACATGAATTCAGTGGCTGGCTCTTTGATGTCTCCTCCTCCCTGCCCCGTGCCCCTAAGGGAGAAGCAGCCTTGCCAGGCCACAGAGGAGGAGATTGCAGCCAGTCCTGAAGAGACCTGGTAAGCTAGGGTCAGATGAAAAGGGGGGAGGGCCTCCCCTATCAGTAGACTTAGAGAGGGGCAGGGAGAAGATAAGGGAGAAAGGGTAGGATTGGGAGAGAATAAGAGAGGGGCTACAGCTGGGATACAAAGTAAATGAATTTTAATTAATATAAAAAATAAAAATTTGATCAAAAAAAGAAAAAAAAGTTTGTTTTTTCAAATTCTTGTTGGATTTAAATTTTTCATATTACTTTTATTGTGAATTTTGTGCCATTATCTAAAATAATGATCCAATTGTGCTTAAAATTTTGTGTAGAGACATTAGAAAATACATGAGTTTTAATCACCAAAATATTACCATGTAAAATTAACATGTAATAAAATACAGTGATATTTTAATATTATTTCTTACATATGTCTTTAAAATTATACATATTTTCAATAATAATTATCCTATAATCAGAGATGATAAAGATGCAGAATGGCAGTAAGAAAACCAGGCATGTAAAAATTACAAAACTAACTTTACAGAGTTGTAAACGATTATACAAAACATAAACATACAATCAAATGAATGAGTTCACAAAATTTGTTGCCTTAAGTGAAACTCCTCATAGGCTTATTAGAGTGTCAGTGCACAAAATCTCTTTCACAGCATAAGAAAATATATTAGGTATAATAAAATCCATCTGTACTTCTAAAGGATAAAACAACTAGTTTTTCGTGGATGGAATCTATCAAGAAAATTGTCCATTTCATTTAGATTTTCAAATTTTGTGGCATATAGACATTTGTAGTATAACCTAATGATTGATTGGATTTCCTCAGTGTCTGTAGTTATGTTCCCCTTTTCATTTCTGATTTTACTGATTTGGATAGATTCTCTCTGCCTCTGAGTTAGTTTGGATAAGGGTTTGTCTATCTTGTTGATTTTCTCAAAGAACCAGCTTTTTGTTTCATTGATTCTTTGAATCGATTTATTTGTTTCTATTTGATTGATTTCAGCCCTGAGTTGATTATTTCCAGACATCTGTTCGTCTTCAGTGTTTCTTCTTCTTCTTCTTCTTCTTCTTCTTCTTCTTCTTCTTCTTCTTCTTCTTCTTCTTCTTCTTCTTCTTCTTCTTCCTAGGGTTTTCAGTTGGGCCATTAAGTTGCTTGGGTGTGATGTTACAAATTTCTTCTTGAAGGCACTTAGTGCTATGAATTTTCCTCTGAGCACTGCTTTCAACGTACCCCATAATTTGGGTATGTTGTACCTTCATTTTCATTGAATTCTAGGAAGTCTTTAATTTCTTTCTTTATTTCTTCCTTAACCCAGCGGTCATTTAGTAGCAAGTTGTTCAGTTTCCATGTGTGTGTAGGCTTTTTGTTATTTCCAATGTTGTTCAGGTCCAGCTTTAATCCATGGTGGTCAGATATCATACAAGGGATTATTTCAACCTTCTTGTATGTTCTGAGACTTGCTTTCTGACCAAATACATGGTCTACTTTAGAGAAAGTTCCATGAGGTGCTTAAAAGAAGTTATACTCTTTTTCTTTTTATATTGGGTGAAAAGATCTGTAGACATCTATTAGGTCCATTTGATTTAGGGACACTGTAAGTGCCTTTATTTCCCTACTGGTTTTCTGTCTAGTTGATCTGTCCCTAGGTGAGAGTGGGGTGTTGAAGTCTCCCATTATTAGAAAGACTGAATAGCCCTATATCCCCCAAGGAAATATACACAGTCATCAAGAGTCTCCCCTCCTTTCAAAGCCGTGGGCCAGATGATTTCAGCGCAGAATTCTACCAGACATTCAAAGAAGTGCTAACACCAATACTCCTCAAACTATTCCACAAAATAGAAAAAGAGGAACATTACCAAACTGATTCTATGAAGCCACAGTCACCTTGAAACCTGAACCACACAAAGATCCAACAAAAAAAGAGAAATTTAGACCCATCACTCTTATAAACATTGATGCAAAAATACTCAATAAAATATTGCCAAGCCAAATCCAACAACCCATAAGAGATATCATCCACCGTGACCAAATAGGCTTCATCCCAGGCATGCAAGGGTGGTTTAATATACGAAAATCCATCAATGTAATCCACCATATAAACCGACTGAAGGAGAAAAAAAGCACATGAACATCTCCCGAAAAAGCATTTGACAAAATCCAACATCTATTCATGTTTAAAGTCTTAAAGAAATCATGGATACAACGCACATACCTAAACATAGTAAAAGCAATATGCAGCAAGTCTATAGCCAACATCAAACTCAATGGAGAGAAACTCAAACCAATCCCACTGAAGTTAGGGAAAAGGCAAGGCTGCCCACTCTCTCCATATCTCTTCAATTTAGTACTTGAAGTTCTAGCTTGAAGAATAAGACAACAAAAGGAGATCAAGGGAATACAAACTGGAATGGAAGAAATCAAAGTTTCACTATTCACAGATGATATGATAGTATACATGAGCAACCCAAAAATTCAGCCAGACAACTCCTTCAACTGATGAACACATTCAGTAAAGTGGCTGGATACAAAATTAACTCAAAACAATCAGAAGCCCTCCTGTATACCAAAGACAAAAGGGCCGAGAAAGAAATTAGGAAAACAACAACCTTCACAATAGCCACTAATAATATAAAGTACCTTGGGGTGACTCTAACCAAGCAAGAGAAAGACCTGTTTGAAAAAATCTTCAAGTCTCTGATGAAAGAAATTGAAGAAGATATTAGAAGATGGAAAGACCTCCCGTACTCAGGGATTGGTAGGATTAACATAGTAAAAATGGCTATTCTACCAAAAGCAATCTAACGATTCAATGCAATTCCCATCAAAATACCTACACAATTCTTTATAGACCTTGAGAAAAAAATTATCAACTTCATATGGAGAAACAAAAAACCCAGAATTTCCCAAACGATCCTGTACAACAACAGATTGTCTGGAGGCATCTCCATCCCTGATCTCAAACTGTACTACACAGCAGTAGTTATAAAAGCTGCATGGTATTGGCATAAAACAGAATAGTGGATCAATGGAACCGAATGGAAGTCCCAGAAATAAACCCACACACGTATGGATACTTGAACTTTGACAAAGAAGCCAAAACAATTCAATAGAAAAAAGACATCATCTTCAAAAAATGGCGCTGGTCAAATTGGATGTCTACATGCAGAAAATGAAAATAGATCCATATTTATCACCCTGCACAATACTAAAGTCCAAATGGATCAAAGACCTCAACATAAAACCAGACACACAAAATCGGTTAGAAGAAAAAGTGGGGAAGACCCTAGAACTCATTGACACAGGATACAATTTCCTGAATAGAACACCAACAGCACAGGCTCTAAGAGCAATAAAAAATAAATGGGACCTCATAAAACTGAAAAGCTTCTGCAAAGCAAAAGATACTCTTGTCAGAACCAAAGGACAGCCTACAGACTGGGAAAGGATCTTCACCAACACTCTATCTGACAGAGGGCAGATATCCAGAATATATAAAGAACTAAAAATGTTAAAAAGCAACAAATCAAGCAATCTGATTTAAAAAATGGGGTACAGAGCTAAACAGAGCATTCTCAGTAGAGGAATACAGAATGGCAGAGAAAAGCTTAAAGAAATGCTCAATGTCCTCAGCCATCAGAGAGAAACAAATCAAAACAACCCTGAGATTTCACCTTATACCCATCAAAATGGCTAAGATCAAAAACTCAAGTGACAACACATGTTGGAGAGGTTGTGGAGAAAGGGGAACACTCCTCCATTGCTGATGGGAATGCAAACTGGTACAACCACTTTGGAAATCAATCTCACTGTTTCTCAGACAATTAGGAATACTGCTACCTCAAGATTCAGGTATACCACTCCTGGGCATATATCTAAAATATGCTCAGGTACACAACAAGGACATTTGTTCAACCATGTTTCTAGCAGCTTTATTTGTAATAGCCAGAACCTGGAAACAATCCCCATGTCTCTCAGTTTAGGAATGGATACAGAAATTGTGGTACTTTTACACAATGGTATACTACTCACCAATTAAAAATGAGGAAACCATGAAATTTGCAGGCAAATGGTGGGACCTAGAAATGATCATCCTGTGTGAGGTATACCCAAAGCAGAAAGTCATACATCCTATATACTCACTTATATAGACCTTTAAGATAGTATAAACTTACTGAAATCTATACACCTAAAGAAGGTAAACAAGAAAAAGGACCTGGGGTAAGAGGGTCAATCCTCACTTAGAAAGACAAATGGGATGGACATTGGATGTAGAACAAAACAAGCAACAGGACAGGAGCCTACCCCAGGGGGGCTCTGAAAGACTCTACCTAGCAGTGTATCAAAGGAGATACTAAGGCTCATAACCAAACCTTTGGCATAGTGTAGGGAATCATAAGAAAGGAGGGGGAATTAATATTACGTGGAGAGGTTAGGAGCTCCACAAGGACCAAATACATCTGAGCACTGGGGTCTTTTATGAGACTGTTTCTCCAACTAAGGACCATGTATGGATATAACCTCGAACCTCTGCTTGGATGTAGCCCATAGTAGCTCAGTATCCAATTGGGTATCCTAATAAGGTGAACAGGGACTCATGAACTCAATGGCAGGCTCTTTGACCTCCACACCCCGCCCCCAAGGGAGGAGCAGCCCTGCCAAGCCACAGAGGAGGACTTTGCAGCCAGTCCTGAAAATACCTAATAAACCAGGGTCAGATAAAAAGGGAGGGTGTCCTCCCCTATAAGTGGATTTGGAGAGGGGCAGGGAGAAGATGACAGAGGGTAGGATTGGGAGGGAATGAGGGAGTGGGATTCACCTGGGATACAACGTTAATAATTTGTAACTAATGTTTTAAAAAAAGCCAACTGACACTGGAGAGAAATGGTGAAGGGAAGTATCAGGAATGCAAAGCCTACTTCTTGGCATTAGTAAAGCCCAAGAAAAGAGAAGAGAGCCTTGGAAGCCCCCTAGAGCACTTCTATGCAATGTGGGTTGAATGTGAAGGATTACAGGTAGGAAGAGAAATGGGAGTTCAGAAATTTCAGCTCTGTCAGAACAACTTCTATAAATGGATAACATTAATGAGTTTAAATATTTTTATTAAATTTAGTATGTGTGTGGGTGTATAGGTCAGAAAAAAACAACTAGTTTTATGATTTTGAAGTGTGTAATATAAGCCATTTTGCAGAAGGCAACATGGCACGAGCACTTTATTTACAGTATAACTAAATTAAGCACATTTAGTCACAGTTTTAAATCTACCCAAAACATGTGCCAGAATATCGGTCATTCGGTGAACTTCAAAAGTTAAAAACCTCCAGACTTTATTTTCAGTGTCTTTGTTTTTTTCCAGGAGTCATTTTATTATCTCCAGTCAATGAAATCCATTAAAGGGAAATTTGAAACCAAAATTTTAAGGGATTCCATTATTTTAACGATATTGTTACAGACATACATGTGGCCAAGAGTCTGACTGCACATTTAAAGAAATGAGTGAGCTAAGGAGTTAGTATTGAAAGCTAGAATACACACAATCCTTAAAATGAGTCTTCACTAAGTTGTGATTATCTGTTTTCTCCACAGGAACCCAAATTTATAGCATTTTAGGAGTAATTTTAAAAATTGATGTGATTCTAACATGAAATATGCATGTCTGACCACACAATTGTTTTTTTTTTTCTTCAGTTGGTTAAAATTATTTGAGTTTGGTAGCTACTTAGAAATCATGATGTCCCTGAATAGAAACTTTCTCCATGCTATAAATTTTATCACCTCACACTCAAGCTACATCATCAATGTGGTTCTTTACATTGCCTGTGGCAATAAAATGTCTGTGAAACTTGAGGTTTTAAAGTTAGGTTTAGGATGACTATCACACATTCTCAAGTCTACTGTCTATTACCCTAGCTTGACTCAGGAATTGGCCTAAGATTATAATTAAAATGTGTAAGTATTCAACATGCTTGTGTTTTACAATTTAATATTGTTTCCTCTAACCACTTTCTTGCTTTCCTTTTTTTCTTTCTTTTTATTTTAA
The DNA here is from genome assembly GCA_028658305.1 of Pachyuromys duprasi. Classification (NCBI taxonomy): domain Eukaryota; kingdom Metazoa; phylum Chordata; class Mammalia; order Rodentia; family Muridae; genus Pachyuromys; species Pachyuromys duprasi. Next base: position 71,645,456 of record CM053765.1, on the reverse strand, counting down.
GTAATTTATTTATTTTTATATTAATCACAGGTTATATACTTTGTATCCCAGCCATGGCCCCCTCCCTTATTCCCTCCCACTCTCCGCATGGCCCCCTTATCTTCTCCCTGCCCCCCTCCAAGTCCACTGATGGGGGAGAACCCCCCCCTTCAATCTGACCCTAGCTTATCATGTCTCTTCAGGGCTGGCTGCAATGTCCTCTTTTGGAATCTAGTTAGGCTGCTCCTCCCTCAGAGGATGGTCGACAACCCAGCCATTGACTTCATGACAGAAATAGTCTCTGTTCCCATTACTAGGGTACCCAGTTGGGTACTGAGCTACCATGGGCCACATCCAAGCAGGGATTATAGTTTGTATCCATACATGGTCCTTGGTTGGAGAAACAGTCTCATAGAAGACCCCTGTGCCCTGATCTATTTGGTCTTTGTAGAGCTCTTGTCCTCTCCAAGTCTTACTAACTCCCCCTTTTTTCATTTGATTCCCTGTACTTTGGCTGCCCCCCTCACACTTTCTTGTCTTTTGTCTGCATTTTTTTCTACTGTGTTTATTTGCATCATGACTTCCTGTCCTTCCTTCCTGTGTTTTTTGGTGTCTGGTTGGATTTGTGTGTGTGTGTTCATTCAGGAATTTGAAAATCCTCTCCTTCGTTTTCCATATTTATAATGTTTTCCTTGTCATTTCTTTGACTCTCTGTAGTGAGAATTATCCTTGTCTTGTACAGAATTTTGATAATAAATTGAATTTTAAAGAAATACCAATGATAGTAATTTATGTTACTTTCTTGAAAATTGAATTATGTTTTTGATTGGGATTACACTAGATTATCTGTATGTTCATTCCTTAAGTACCATCTCACTCACGTATCCTGTATTAGAGGATGGTGACTGGAAATAAAAAAGTTTCTTCTCATTTTGCCTTGTTCTTGTCAAGGATGGCTTTGTCTATCTTTTCTTTGGGGAATATCATATATGTGTCAAGGATAAGCTCTAAGCCACTCTTTTGAATGGACTACTTATACATGCCGCAAGTCAATTTTCTGCAAGCCTATACTAATATCTTTCATTTTATTATTTTATATTTGTTTTGAGAGCAAAAATATAACTTATTCTATTTTATACTTCAAATAAATATTGTTACTACATATCAAGAATATATGTAGGATTTCATGTCAGAGATTGCATAGATATTTAACATTTATATTTATATACATGTATAAAATTGTCAAAAAATGCAGGAAAAAGCAAAAGAAAAGACAGGAATCTATCTGAATAATATTACCAGAGTTATATTTAGTCATCAACATAATATTACTGAAAGTGAACTTGGAGTTAATAATACATACAAAGTAATATAGAAATGCACACATATGTTTTATATATGTGTATGTAATTTCCACCACACAGATAACCTAGATGCAAATAATTTTGTGAATACAAATGGCAAGACTGGAAACAAATGAACAAAACAACATGAAGTAACGATGTGTTCAGAGACTATATTTGTGTTTGTTTACTACAAATTTAATTGACAACTATTATAATTAATCTCTAGTAGTGAAGTACTAGTAACCAGCAACAGCAATTTCTGGAAAAAAATGACTTACTGGCTCTATATATTGCTTTAGTGTTGTCAGTGCAAAGTCATGCTTAAACCTAGCAACATGCTGCAGCTCTACTAAAATGCCATTTCTGATGTCTTAGAAAATAATCTTGGATTAGGAAAGCCACTCCACATTTGATGAAGAAAGATTATTATTTGGGGACATTAAGAAAGAACCTGGAGCAAATCCTAAAATAAATTATCTTCCCTGTAATGATTTATTAGCAAAAATATTCATTAAATATTTTCAATATAAAATGAAAAATTCTCTGGAGAGTTCTGGAGATTGACTTAGGTACTATTTACTGAATGTAGCATCACTGTAGTTCTTTATACACATAACAAAACAAACAATTGGGAGCAGAGTTTAAGGAAAGAGCCTCGTTTGTAAGGAGGTTGCTGCACAAGCAGTAGGCAGGGAGTTTGACCTCCAGCCCCCCATAGAGTTAGATGCGCTGCCATACATTTGTAGTCTCAATTCTGGGGAAGCGAAACAGATTTCCTATTGCTCCCTAGCCAGGATGTGGAGCTAAATAAGCAAACCCCAGGTCCAAGTGAGACCACATCTCTGCACATAAAAATGAATGTTTCCTGAAGAACAAGGTACAATATGAACTCTGTCCTATGTTCACAAGCACACACTGTATCTCTGACAGCATGAAAAATGGTAAAAATATTTATATTTCCTTTATTGTGTACCTAAAGATTATTAATACTAATATTAGAATCCTATAGTGTCATGGTTAGATAACCTGAAGATAAAGTGCTGTTCAAGATCCATAATAGAGTATAGGTGCCGTAGTCTATAGTATATGTACTATGTAGTACATAATCTATAGTACATAGTATATAAATACATAACATATAGTACATTTATATGCATAGCATATAGAACTCAAGTTATAGTTATGTATTCATACATATAAGAGTATATAACATAGACACGCAGTCTAGCTTAGGAAGAAAAATGTTAAGTAATAATAATGCTTCAGAGACTTACTGGAGAGCTGCTGTATTCTGAGATTCAAGTTAAAATGATCAAAAGAAATCAACCAGACAACTTGTTCCTGTAGGGCACTGTTCTTGAGGAAATAAAACTTCACTTATTTTTCTAGCTCTCTGGAAAGAAATAATCTATATGCAAGGTGAATTTAGCCCAGACATTTGGTTTCCTATTTCTCATTTTAGTTGGTAGTCCAGAAAAAAAAAACTTTTTTAACGTAGCTGCTATACAGAAGGTACTCCCTACAGTATATAAGTTTATATCTAACAGCAGTTCTTGTTTAATGGAATTGGCTCCTTCTCCTATAAAGATTCTGTGTTCTATCACCAACTTCTGTCCTTTTCACCTTACTTTGTGGAGCTTCAGATAGTTTCTAATTTCTTCAATTGATAGCCATAATTTATTCTTGATATATATTAAATAAAACTGCAATGGCCTTTTGTTTCTATCCTTGATCTGATGAATTCTACTCTGTTATTTTCTCTGAGACTTCACTTCTATTTAACCTTAGAAAGATCATTTTCACTTTTAAGGTTTTGAACACTAGAGCACACATGGTATATAGAATATGCTCAGTAAATAATTGATTAGTTAATTTTGGTGATGCTGATAAAAAGGGAATACCTACACACTATACACACATGCTATCACATATAATTTAATTTAAAAACAGCATCCTCATAAAACCCTAAAAAATAGAGAACTGATAAACAATTATACAATTCAGCAACTGCTATATTTGTTAAGTGATACAGCAAATATACCATTGAAATAAAATTAGTGTGCACTTCAAGTTTCAGACTCTTAAAATACTTCAAATTAAAAAAAAAAACCGACAATAACAAAAACCTCTTCCTTTTCACTGTCTGTAGATCTTCTGTCTGGTCCAGAAAGTATACCTAGACTAATTTTATATCAAAAATATAAAGAACAGGGATAGCATGTATCTAAGGAAAAAAGTTCAATTTTTTTTCAACTTATGTTTTTTTGAGAGAATTAGGTATCTTTTCTCTTTTACATATCTAGTGTCATGACTATTACAAGCCAGCTATGCAAGATTTGAAAACACAGTCATACCGCTAGCTTTTTCCTGTTCTTCATACAAGAAATTCTGACTGAAAATACTGATTGAGTAATAAATAGTGATGTCAGTACTCACTGAAGTTTACCCTGTCTTCTCAGAAAACATTTTACAAAGGCTTAATGCAAGAGTTTCATGTGTATTAAACATTTTTCTTCCAATTTCTTTCATTTTTATTATTTGTTTAGTTTTATTAGAGCATGCTAACTACTTATATGTTAAATTATGCAATAAAATATATAGGGATGAGAGAAAATTATATATATATTATATTATAAAATATGTTATATAGAAATATATACAAAATATATTAACATCTATTCCTATAAAACTTTTGTATTCCCACTCTTACAGATCCTTCTTTTTCTCAGTTTTTAAAAAGTTTTCAATTTACTTTCATGTCTACCTCTTTACTACAGTTTGTTTTAAGATTTATTTTGTATTTACTTTATGTGTATGTGTGTTTGCCTACATGCATGTATATATGTTCAATGCCTAAGATGGACAGAAGAGGTTGTTAGATCCTCTGGAATTGATGTTTGAAACATTTCTAAGCTACTTAGTAGGCACGAAACCCTTGCTTATGCCCCCCAGGTTGAGAAACCTTGTTCTAAGTATTTAAAGCTGTGTAGCATCCGAAGAATGCAAGCACAAAGTGTGGAAAGTGAACACATTTGCCTTCTGAAACTGTCTCAGCAGACATAAAAATTACACAGAATGTTTTCAGTGACAATATGAAGAATCGATTGGAAATCCGTACCAATGTTCAAAGTTCAGTCTCTTCATTTTTGAACATGTATTTGAACACTCAGTACTAAATGGGATGTCTGCATCAAATCACTGTTTTCAGGGCACACTGCACCCTGAAGAAGAGTAGTCAGGTCAAGATCCAGAGGAGTTAGAGAACACCAATGAATCAAGGCATTTTAGAAACAGCAAGGCTTGCACACATATGGACTTACAGAGACTGTGGAGGTGTGAACAGGACCTGAAGAAATCTAAGCTAGATAGAATCCTAGAGCAGCAAAGACTTGGCACACAACAGACAGAAGCAATATCCAACTTACAGCCACTAAAAATGAAAAAAATAATTCCTTCTAAGGAAGGTTCACTGGGGAAACAACCCTTCCCCCCTTTGTTTTGTGTTGTTTTGTTTACAATTTATTCATTTTGTATCCCTATTATAGCACCATCCCTCATCTCCTCTTGGTCCCACAGTCCTCCCTCATTCCCACATTCCCCTCCCCTAATCCCCTCCTATCTGACTCAAGCCTATCAAGTCTCATCAAGACGGCCTGTGTCCTCTTCCTCTGAGGCCTAGTAAGGCCAACCCACCAGACTCTACCCAGCAGAGGATAGAAGCAAATGCCAGGACTCATAGCTAAACTTTAGACATCCTGCAGGGAGTCTTTTTTAAATAGTTTATTATAGTATTTAATTAATTAATTAATTAATTATTTTCAGTTTACTCACTTTGTATCCCAGCTGTAGCCCCCTCCATTGCTTCCTAATCCGACCTTCCCTCTCTTTTCACCCTCTATGCCTCTTCCCTAGTCCACTGATAAGAAAGAACCTCTTCCCTTTCTATCTGATCCTAGCCTATCAGGTCTCATCAGGGCTAGCTGAATCATCTTCCTCTATAGCCTGGCAAGGCTGCACCCCCCACCATGGGGATCAAAGAGCCAGCCACTGATTTCATGTTAGAGACAGCCTTTGTTCCCCTTACTAGAAAATCCACTTGGAAACTGAGCAGCCTATAGACTTCCTCTGAATAGGGTATCTAGGTTCTCTCCATGTATGGTCCTTGGTTGGAGTATCATCTCTGCAGGCCGCCCTGGGCCCAGGTGTTTTAGGTCTATTCTTTTCCTTGTGAAGTTCATGTCCCCTCAAGTTCTTCCCATAAGGTTTCTGCCGTTCTGCCCAAAGTTTGACTGTTAATTTCAGTATCTCCTTAGATATCCTGACAGGTAGAGTCTTACAGAGAAACCCTGTGGAAGGCTTCTTTCCTTTTCCATGTCTTCTCTTAACTCCCATGGCTATCCTGTTTGCCTTTCTGAAAGAGGTTTCAGCCTCTTCCTGCAGGGAGTCTTATGGAAGAAGTGGGGAAAGAAGGACCCAGAGGGGAAAGAAGTGTTGCAAGGAGACAACAAAACCAACAAATATGGTCCCAGGGAGGCCTGCAGTGACTAATGCACCAACCAAGAACAATGCATAGATAGGACCTAGACCTCCCACCCACCAATTCTCAGATATAGCCCACAGGTAGCTCAATCTCCAACTAAGTTGCATAGTAAGGGCAACAGGCACTATATGTAACATGGACTCAATGGCTGGCTCTTTGAACAAGCCACTCTTTTTATTTTTTAATTTCATTTTTCATAATTTATTCAATATATATCATGATTGAAGCCCCTCCCTCAACACCTCTCAGTTCCACCCTCCCTTCCTTTTTTTCTCCCTATCACCTTCCCCTAGTCCACTGAAAGGAGTTCTCCTCCTCTGCCATCTATCCATAACATATCAAGTCTCATCAGGATTGCCTGGATCCTCTTCATTTGAGGCATGGCAAAGCCACATCACCAGGGACAGACAACAAAGTTCATGTCAGAGGTAACCCCTGTTTCCCTTACTTGGGAACCCACATGGATACTAAGCTACATCTGAGCAGTGGTTGTAGGTCATTTCCATGCATGGTCCTTGGTTGGTTCATCAGTCTCTGCAAGACTACCTAGGTTCAGAATATTTAGCTTTGCTGCTCCACTTGTGGGACTCCAGTCCCCTCTGTGTTGGTCTATCTCCCCATCCCCTTCTTCCATTAAACTTCCTGCACTCTGCCCAAAGTTTGGTTGTGAATCTCAGCTTCTGCTTCAATCCCCTCTTAGGTGGAGCCTTGCAGAGGACCCTCTACAGAAAGCTCCCATCTTACTCCCTCTCTTCCACTGCTTCTGGTGTCTGTCCTGTTTGTCATTTTGAGTGATATTTGAGCATCCTCGCTAGGGTTATCCTTGTTGTTTAGCTTCTTTAGGTCTGTATATTTTAGTATGTTTATCCTATATTATAGGACAAATATCTACTTACAAGTGAGTATATACCATACATGACTTTCTGTTTATGGGTTTCCTTGCTCAGGATAAACTTTTCTTCACCAAAACTACAATCCAGAAGGCTAATATGCAGACTATATAAAGAACTCAAGAAACTAAATATCAATAAACCAAATAATCCAATGAAAAAATGGAGTACAGAGCTAAACAGAGAACTCTCTGTAGAGGAATGTCAAATGGCAGAGAAACACTTAAAGAAATGCTCAACATCCTTAGTCATTAGGGAAATGCAAATCCAAACGACCCTGAGATTCCATCTTTCACACATTAGAATGGCTCAAAACCTCAAAGGACAACACATGCTGGAGAGAATGTGAAGAAAGGGGAGCCCTCCTCCACTGCTGTTAGGAGTGCAAACTTTTACAACCACTTTGGAAATCAATCTGATATTTTCTCAGAAAATTGGGGATATTGCTACCACAAGACCCAGCTATACCACTTCTGGGCATATACCCAAAATATGCTCCGTCATTCAACAAGAACATTTGCTCAACTATGTTCATAGCAGCTTTATTTTTAATTGGCAGAATTTGGAAACAACTTAGATGTTCCTCATCCAAAGAATGGATACAAAAATTGGGTACATTCACACAATGAATTTTTTTTTTTGAGCTTTACATAAATTGTTTGTGTATGTTATGGTTTCTGATTTGGGGATTTTTATGGGATTCCTGTGTGTTAAATATAAGTGACTCTATAGTGTTTTTGTGCTTTTTCTTTGATTCCTAGTCTGATTTATTTTTTTGGTTTTATTTTATTTTGTTATTATTCCTTCAGTGCCTGATTGTTTTCTATGAAGACTCAGATAATGTTTGAATCTGGATGTGAGAGAATATGAGAGAACCTGAGAGGAATAGAGGGAGGGGAAATGTAATTCAAATGTACTGTATAATAAAACTATTTTCATAAATAAATAAATAAATAAAATTGGTAAATTAATACTTGTATTGTTTCCATCTCTTATTTATATGTAAAACCCCACTTATTTTGACCAAATAGAATGTATAATCTAGTAGCCATGCTTTTTAGTGGTTGTCTAGCCTGAAATGAATCATAAAACTATATATATATATATTTTCATCTTTGGCTTTGAAACAGTTTTCTTGTCTTTCTATGAGGCTAGTACATTTGAATACATACAACGGTAGTCTGAAATAATTGGCTAACTTCAACAAAGGAAGCTAAGATAAAAGCCAACAGTTTATTTACTTTTACGAGTCTCTTGATGGTGAAGAAACAATCCAGTCACTGTAATATGAAGAAAGAAAATTAAGGAGTCTTCAATAACAACAACAACAAAAGTGGGCCTTGGGTCCATATGGAGAGGGACTGCATCTGGGTAGTTTTCAAATGTAAAAAAACTACCAACTACCAAAAGTCTTTGGGTCTTGGCTGATATTGATACCCGAAAGAAAATCGTTAAGTTTCTCTCTTTACTTTTCTTTATGACTCTAACTCCAAGAGTCCAGAAGAACTAAAATATTAGTTCTGAAAAGAAAAAGAAAATGAGGTCACTTACAGTTGAATGTAATAAAGATCATATTCAGATGGTTAAAATGATATTGCATATCATGATGTCAAGTTTTGATATAGTGGTAAATAAAATATTTTTCTCTATGTACAGAAATAAGCTAGTATATTTATTTAACATTATTGGCTTTATTTGTTTATTTAATGGATTAGTTATTTATTGATATTGTTTGAGACAGGATGTTACTCTTTTGAGTGAGTTGGCCTAGAACCTTCTACCTAGTCTGTGCTGGGCTCAACCTCAGGGCAATCTCCTTGCCTCTGCCTCACAAATTCTGGGATATGATGTTGTTTTCTACCATTCTAAAGGTTAATTAAAAAATAGAAGTATTTATAGTTGATTTGGCAAATTATTTCAGCTCTACCCTTAATTTCATTAAATGGTAATTCTCAACCAGAAATTTCACATTATTTTGCAAGCTTCTTTGAGAAATAGCTTGTAATTCATGCTATTAATGAAAATATATGCAAATGAAGAAATCTACGTACTGTGCAATATCAATTTTCTTTTCTCTTTTTTTCTCAATTAATTTATTTATTCACTTTACATTCTGATCACAGCCTCCTCCCTTCTGTTCTCCTGGTCTCACTCTGCTACTCTTTTCCCCTTTCCCTCTTTCCCTTCTCCTCAGAAAATAGGAACCCCGCCCACCCACACACCAATCTGCCCAGTACATCATGTCTCATCAGTACTAAACACATACTCTTCCACTGAAGCCAGATAAAGCATCCCAACTAGAGCAAAGAGATCCAAAGGCAGGCAACTAAGTCTATATTAAAGACATCTCCCTCTCCAATTGCTAGGGTACCCTCAATGAAGACCAAGTTGCTTACCAGCTACACATGTGTATGGGATCTAAGTCCAGTCTATGCTAGCTCTTTGGTTGATGTTCAGTCTCTTTGAGCCCCTATGGGACTACATTAAATGACTATATTGGTCTTCTTTGTGGAGTTTTTGTCCCCTTTGGGTACATCTAGCTTTGAGCTCAAGAATTTCCTGAGCTCCTCCTAATGTTTGGCTGTGGGTCTCTGCATCTGGTTAGATCCACTGTTAGGTGGAACCTCTCAGAGGGCAGTTATATTAGGTTCCTGTCTGCAAGCATAGCAGAGTTTCATTAATAGAGTCAGGGTTGGTTCTCTCCTATGGGGGTGGATATCTAGTTGGGCTATTCATTGGTTGACAATTCCATCAATTTCTGTTCATCTTTATCCCTGAACTTCTTGGAGGCAAGACAAATTTTGATCAATTTAATTTTCTTTGCTGTTTTATCTGTAAAAGTACTATAGAATAAGCAGGCTATATTTTTTTAAAGTAATTTCTCATTTTCAAAGTCCTTTGCAAGAACAATTTGCATTAGTTTTTTTATATGGTCTAGAAACATATTCATTATGGTTTAAAAGTAAACATTACATAATACTTTATAGAATTTGATATTTGTTGTCAATATGTACCTTACTGTGTTTCATGAACTGCTCTGAACAGATACAAATGATATAGCAACTCTTCTTTTGTCCTTGAATCCTATTCAGATGTTTTTACTACGTCTAATTAATATGCATTAGTTATTTGCTCTAGCAAAAGCTATCTAGGTAGCAAAAGCAATATTTCAATGCTTGATTTCTTTTAAATCAACTTTATGATGTTAAATAATGTGCAGTTTAGTGTTTAATACTTAAGTAATTGAGATGCTTTCATCAAAAGGTTGTGTGTTATAATACTGAAAGTTAGGATAGAGAACAGTAAAATAAAAAATACTAATCTATTCTCTTAGTCATTTCTGTTTCTTGTTATAATGGGTATGCTTCAATCATGGAACAGAGTGAATGCTCCTTGCCACAAATTTCCATATTTGTGGAAAGCTCCCTGTTCCTTTCTGGAGGAAAAACTGCTGAAAACACTGTTTGCCTCAGAGTGCATTGAAAGTTTGAATCAAAACAGTGTCAAGATCATGAGTGCTTTGATAGCATTGAAAATATTAAATGTATTAAGAACAGCAACATTGTGACAAATGAACGATTCATTGTCTATGGATCCCTGTTTCTTTTTTCACACACAGAATGTACTTTATCAAGCTTTGAATTTTCCTACTGGGAAGTGCTCTCTCTGCTCCACTATCTTCTAGGAGAACAATGTTTTTTGGTTCAGCTGAACTTTTTTATACTTCAGGGTCATGACCCTACTGCCATTTTAAAGTCAAGGGTGATTTGATGACAAAGATAGTGTCTGCATACAGAACTGTGCTCTTGAAGATTTTATAGGCTGCCATCATCAATCCTAATGTTATGTGTTCTTTCAGATGGAAATTCTTCAAGACAACTACATTTAGTTGAAATCATGAGATTGGAAGACGGAGAATGGTATTATTATTAGATGTTTCATGCGAGAACAAAGAATGAAGCACATCACCGCTCTAGTCCACAGAGAGGCTTCAGTAGAATCCTAACATCCTGGCACTGCTCTTAGGCATCTAACTGCCAGAAAAGTGAGAAACAAATCCATGCTTTAGGCCACCCACTTCTGAGCACATTTTATGGTGGCTCAAGTTAAGTAATATGTTGCAGAACAAAAGAAGAAAAATGGCATCACTCATGTCACTGAACAATAAGAAATGAAGCCGATTGACCCCAGTAAGGTAGGGTTCAAAGCTTTCACTATTAATCATGTGTGATGTTGGGATTTCATTTATACCAGAAAACAAATGGGTAAGTTATTTTTTCCAACTGTACAATACCCACAAATATGCATATTTCATGGAAATTAAGTTGATCCTATGAAAATTCAGCAGTGCTTCTTAGTTTTTATTTTACATTATTTTTAATGAACTGTTTTTCATTCACTTGTGAATCGGTTAAATTTGTTTTACTATTTTTTTTTCATTTCCTTCCTTAAATGTCAAGCATTTTACTAAGAATACCACAGTGTGACTCCGGTCCCCTTATTTAACTGTCATGTAAAACAAAAATGTTTGCCTGCAAAGATGATGATTGCTTTACTTCAGAAATATTTTTGCTTAATAATTTGATCATTGTATTTTATCATATTCCTGATACCTCAAATAATTTCCACCTCATTGCTAGATAATGTAACTTATTAGTCTTAACAGCAGATGAATCTGAAATCAAGTTCTAATTCTGATTCTGATGTTAATTCATCTTAAATGAAATATTTCTTTCTGTTTATCTTTTGGATTTTCTATTTCAATTGTCAATGGAGATCTTCAGTTTGCTCACTATATTAACAATACCTTATTTACATGTTGATTCTGCCCAAACAGCATTTAAAAATTGCATACATTCTCCATATTCTATTTCATTAAAATATTTCTTATTTTAGATATTTTAATATTTTAACATCCACCAAATTATATATTTTAATTGTTTCCTACAAAAATCCGTATCTTAACTTTTTATGGTTTCTTTATTATTTCTTTTTTATGTGTTTGTATATTTTGCCTCCATATGCAGTGTATTTGTCAGCTAGAAGATACAGGATCACTTGGACCGGGCTATGTCAGGTCTGGGGGTCCTGACTTGAGTCCTCGAAGAGAAGTCAGTGCTCTTACCTGTTAGGCCCCAAGGTTTCTTTTATTTTCCTATGAGCTTCTATTTCTCTAATACCATTTTCTCAGAAGTATTTTAGGGGTTTTTTGAACTTGTAAGTGGCTAAATTTAAAACTCACATTATTATTTGTGCTTTACTTTTTTAAACTTTGTATAATAATATTCTTACTGAAGTGATATTTTTCTAAGGGCAAAGAAGTGTTACTTTGATTTGGATTTGGATTCTTTCCAATTCAGATTCTCTGATAGTTCTGTCTGATCTTAAAATGACTATCAGGTTAAAAAAAAAGGCATCAAATGTGGTTAGGAAGAAATTGGGCTAAGATAATGCAAAGGTAACTAAGGAATGGTTTTTATTTGTATAGCGGTTTCCTTCCCACCCTTATTTTGAGCCGTATTGAACAACTCACCATTTTTACGAAGCATTGGGTTCTTTAGCAGTGCAATATCTGTATACTTAACTTTCTCAGTAAAAGTGATTTTGCCGTCTTTCAGCAGGCACTTAACTCCCACTCGTCATTTAAAGGTAATTTTAAGCACTATCTTTTGCTACAATTGTTCCGTAATGTCTCTGTCTCAGCCAGAAGATTCTAATCTCAAATTCCATGGTAACTTGTATATGCTGTCATACACTGTACTTTGGCATTTAGCACTCTGTCTCTTTCAATAAATTATATCTGCTGTGCTAAGTCCTTTGAATTTCCCATTAACATTAACAGGATGTGTGAAATATACTGCTAAATATTTTAGAAATTATCTTGAATTTATACAGGTTATACATTTTCAAAAACATGTAGGTGCTATCTCCATACTTGCTAATATCCCATGTCCTTGAAAAAAATTCCAGGTGTTCCTCTTGTTGTTAGGTCCATAGAAAGGGGCATTGCACTTTAATTAGCTCTAAAACTTCCTAAAAAATTTCACCTGGAATGGAAGTGGCTTCTAGCAGCTCAGGAAATACACAAAGAGGTCCCCTGCTAGGTACCAAAAACCTGCACGTTCTCTGTGCTTTTTCTTTTTCTGTTTTGTAGATGAACAGTTATATCAGTACTTAAAGATAAATGGGTCCACTGAGGTTATATACTATAGCAAAGGAAAGTAGCATGAATCAATAGGCAGCCAACCTTGACAGCTTTGTAAACACTCTGTGTAGTGATAGAAATAAAGACTCTTTGTGGTGGTATTTGGTTACCTTTAACAATTTTTCAAAGTTCATCATTTTAACCTTACGTTTTGATAGCAGTCAAAGTATATTTTCAAGAAGCTGTGATCTATCCATCTACCTACTTATCTATCACCTATAATTTATCATCTATCTCATCTATTGGTTTATATGTATATTTCCATCTACTTCTCTCAATATCATGATAAAATATGATTCTCTATGTATTGTAAATTATCTATCACGCCATTAAATTTTATGGCCATTACTCTTTTGTATAAATGGGATATTACCAGAGCAAGAAAAATGTAAAATGTAGGAACAAATATCTGGATAACAATCACTGAATAGAAAAATATCACAGATACATTGTGATTATTCTTACTGAAAACATTCACTTTACACTAAAATTACTTTGTTCCTACTACCCTCTAGACCCCAGAGAGAATTTGAGTTGCCATGCTTGCTTATGGAGGACATCTGAAAGCTAGCCTCCTGAATGCCTTATCTTACATATTGTGATTAGTCTAGGATACTGTATGTTTTCATTTACAGTACCTAGAAGGACAATGTCTTGTATTTCAAACAGCAAGATTTCAAATAATTAATATTGGGCCAACATGAGCCTTGGTAGTAGATAAACATCAACTGGTTGCTTAGTTGTCAGTAACAAATTAAAATAAGTACTTTCTCATTTTTTTTCCTTTGTGTTAATCCTAACAGTCTCTGATGTATAAATTTTGTATATTTAATTTAGCAGTAATTTTTGTATTTAAAAAATCTTCTTTTAAGTGTATGAATATTGTGTCTGCAAATATAAATGTGCACCATGTGCATGCCTTGTGCCCTTGGGGGACAGAGGAGAGCATCAGTCCCTCTAGAACTGGAGTTATGGATGGTGTGAGCTGATGTGTGTGTGTGTGCTAGGAAACAAACCACTGACCTCTGCAAAAACAGCAAGTGCCGCTAACTGTGGAGCCATCTCTCTAGCCTGTAATGGTTTTACATAATGAGAACTAGATGATCAAATGCCAGTGTTATTGTTTTTTTACCTCAAACCAAATTTTTGTGTTTATGTTTCTATAAATTTTATGGCTATATATCCTCTGTCTTTGTTATTTTTTTCTTCTGCTGTAAAGAAATACCATGACCATGGCAACTCTTATAAAGGAAAGCATTTAATTTGGACTTGATGACAAATTCATAGATTTAGTCCATTGTCATGACAGTGTGAAGCAGAATGGCACAGGAGACATGATGCTGGAGAGGAGCTAGTAGTTGTACATCTGGATCCACAGGCAGCAGGAAGAGAGAAACACTGGGCCTAGCTTGAGCTATTTCCTTTAAATTTATTTATTTATTTATTTATTTATCTATCTATCTATCTATCTATTTATTTATTTATTTATTTATTTATTTATTTATTTATTTATAATAGTTACAGTTTATTAACTTTCTATCCCAGCTGTATCCTGCTCCCTCATTCCCTACCAATCCCACCCTCTCTCCCTCATCTCCTCCCTGCCCCTTTCCAAATCCACTAATAGGAGAGGACCTCCTCCGCTTTCATCTGACCCTGGTTTATCAGGTATCTTCAGGACTGGCTGCAAAGTTCTCCTCTGTGGCCTAGCAGGGCTGCTCCTCCCTTGGGGGTATTTTTAATTAATTTATTTACTTTATATCCTGATCACAGCCCCCCTCCTCTCCAAACAGTCTCTCCATCCCATCTGCCCTATTCTCCCTCCCCTTCTCTGCAGAAATGGGGAGTCACCTGCCACCAACCCACCAGGCATATCATGTCACATCAGAACTAAGTTCATGCTCATTCACTGAGGCCAGGTACTGCAGCCCCATTAGGTGGAAGTGATTGAAAGTAGGCAACAGAGACTATGTGATACATACTCAACCTAGGGGAATGCTCATGCTCAACCTAGGGGAATCCAACATGAAGATCAAACTGCCTATTGGTGACATATGTATAGGATTTCTATATATATGTCTATGCATTTGTATATGTATATGCCAGTCCATGCTTGCTCTTTGGTTGGTGCTTCCATTTCAGTAAGCCCCAGCGGTCCTGGGTCAGTTGACTGTTGTTCTCCTTTCAGCATTCTTGTCTCCTGCAAGTACTTCTATCTTCCCTTCACCTCCTACTCTTCCATAGAACTGCCTGAGCCTTATGCTTGGCTCTGAGTCTCTGCATCTGTTTAGATCCCCTGCTGGGTGGAGCCTCACAGAGAGCAGTTATGTTAGGTTCCTGCCTGTAAACATAACAGAGTAATCATTAATAGTGTCAGGGGTTGGCTCTCTCCAATGGGGTGGCTGCCAGGTAAGATCAGGAATCCCTTCGACTTTTCCTCAGTCTCCATTCCATCCTTATCTCAGCACATCCTCCAAGAAGGGCTTCCCTTGAATGGGAAGTTTTGTACGTGGATCAGTGTTCCCCTTCCACTACTATAAGTCCTAGCAGGCCAGAAGATGGCCTCCTCAGTCTCCACGTCCTTCACCACTAAGAGGCTTGCTTGCATTTGAAGTCCTAAAGCCCGTGTCCAATAAAACACCTTCTCTAACAAGGCCACACTTACTCTAATAAGGGCACAGATCCATATTGACTAACCACCACATATTCCAAATATGAGAAAATTATTAATTGAATTTATGAGAAGAAAGAGAAAAAAAAGTGTAGAGAAGTTTAACTTCTAATTTAAATACTGCCATATTACTGGTACTGTAGAGATACTGCTGGTACTCCACTACAATGTATTTAATGTAGATTTTACTGAACAAGTTAAGTGTGTGTACATATGTGTATGCTTGCTAATAGTTCAAAGAGCAGACTTTTGGAGATTCATATTAAATTGGAAACGTGAAATGAATCTTAATTTTGGATTTGATCACAAAATATGACTTTTTTTTTAACATAGCAGTGACCTATTTGTTCTTAAGTGGGAATTATAATACTCTGGGAATTGTCAGTCTCTTCCAGGAACCTTCATAATTTTTACGGCCACACGATATGTATTGTTACACTCTTCCTTCATGGGTTATAGCTCATGCTGTTTCATAACAGTGAAGAAAATAAAGAAAACTAATAATACACTTTAGATTATATGTCTTAAGTCATGGAGTATTGATTTAAATGAAAACAGTTAATCTTTTTATTGCAATTTATTCATTTTGTACCTCAGCTTACAGCTGTCTCCCTTGTTTACTCCCAGCCACACCCTCCTTCCCTCTTCTCCCCATATGTCCCTCCTCTAGTCCACTGATATGGAAGGACCTCCTCCCCTTCTATCTGACCCTAGCCTATCAAATCCCATCAGGACTAGCTGCATCATTTTCATTTATGGCATGGCAAGGCTGCAAGCTCTAAGAGGAGGTGATCAGAAAGCCAGCCACTGAGTTCATGTCAAACACAGGTTCTGCCCCTGTTATTAGGAAACCCACTTGGAAACTGAGCAACAGAACCACAAAATCTACTGATACTCCAAACAAGAACTATGCATGGAGGATAACCTAGAACCCCTGCACAGATATAGCCCATGGCAGCTCAGTCTCCACTTGGAGATTTTTTTAAGTATACATGAGTATATGTACTCTTGATTATGTACCACTCTTTTCACAAATTTAGCTAAAAAAAAACTTAAAATGTTAATGATACAGATTTTTCAAGTATCATTTCATATTTTCTGTATAATCACACTAATGTACAATCAAAGAACAGATTAGATAAAAATATGAGGTCCATTATTTCAAATATTTTAAGAGTATAATCAAATGATGTAATCTACTCAGATCATAAATAGTGAGAATTTCATTCCTACATTTATTCTTCATAATTATGGCTAAGCTTTCCTCAAAATAAGTCGAGTGTGATACCATAGCGAAGTCACAAATTCTGTAGTTAGAATATTTTAAAATCCCTTAGAGGTTGCCTGGGAATATGCTACAAATACAGTATTTTGTTCTAAGGTGTCTTAAGCAAGATTATTTTTAACTCTTAGAACAAAAATGTATAGCAAATTTTGTTAATAAAAGTTAAGAGTTACCTAATTTGATTCTCACTGCACTCATTTCCCCAAGAATTTCCTTTATATGTCCATGCATACAAACACTACCTGCTAGATGATTCTAAACAAATTTAGCATGCATTTTTAAATTAATGATTTAGGTGATTATATATCTCCTAAAAGAGACCAATATGAATCTAAAAATAATAAAATTAATTGGGAAATTCTATTACAGATTATTTACCTTAAGATCTTGAACTATGCAAAGAAGGAACACTGTATTCTGGGTAAAGAGATGTATGAATTAAAAAAAAATATTTTGTCAGTTCCCTGCACTTGCATTGGCTTTGCATATCATTACTGGCTCTTCATTTCATGGTTTTTATCTTCAAATGGGTTTAAAATATCTTCACTGTCTACATAAGACATAATTTATTTGACTACAATGTCCATGACATATAAATATAATATGAGTTTTATAACTGTTTTTGTTTATAAAGTCAGTTTCATGTATTCATTCAAGAACTTAGTGATTATTCTGGCACTCAGCCAAAAATAGTTTTGAATGTTGCTCTGTCACAAATTAGAGAAAGATGATCTAACTCAGTTGCATAATTGTACATCTCCTTCTTGTAGAAGAAAATTAAAACATTCATGTAACCAGTATGATTTTTCAGATTGTTATTATTTTTTTCTACAGAAAGATCAAATATATAACAAGTCTCCAATTAGTTACTTACCAGTACAAGTAGTTCAAAAATCAATTATTATTTGAATGTGCCAAGAATTGTGGGAAGAATCAGTAGAAGGGAATGCCTTATCATTTCACAACTGAAATGGTTGTCATGTTAACTCTTCTAGGAAATAAGGTATATTTTATTCCTGAATAAAGTGAGGAAAAGAGAAATCACACAGATTGAATACAAGCACTTCAAAGCTCATTTACATAAGATGAATGCCATTTTACATAACAATTCTATAGGCATATATAATCAAAATAATTTATCATTTTATATGTAACATATGTTGCTAATTATTATAGATACTTATATAATCTTATTATAATGATCATAGATATTTGGGTATCTATCTGGTAGTCAGTATATCTTGAAGGGATCAAAATGCCTTTATTCATATCTCTGGGACCAATGCTATCTGAATGTAGGTTCATAGTTTTTCTGTTTGTTTTTTTTAATCTTTCCATAAGTAAATTCAGTCATTCAGCCTTCATTCATCTTGACTCAGAACTGTAGGAGAGTAAGAGAAATTTCTACTGGGCTGGATTTGATCATATTAATACCCATAAATGACTTTATGTTAAGTTTTGCCACAGATAGAAAATGATATACACCTACCATCAGGGCAGTACTTATCCAAATTCAATACACTGAATTGCCCTAGTCATCTTGGTCAGAAGATAAATTTTTAAAATGTAGTTTTAATCTGTAGTTTTTCTTCAGAGAAATAGAACAGTGTGTGTGTGTGTGCATGTGTGTATGTATGTGTGATATATGATGGAAAGATGGATGGATGGATGGATGGATGGATGGATGGATGAATGAATGGATGGATGAATGGGTGGGTGGGTGGATGGATGGATGGATGGATGGATGGATGGATGGATAGATAGATAGATAGATAGATAGATAGATATTATACAGAAAGTAGCTTATTGAAATTAGCTCTTGTATTTTGCCTGGATCGAAAGGCTTATATATGCTGCTTGCAAGACTAGAAACCAACAAAGATGTGAATTCAATTTGAGTTTAAGTGTCTGAAAATCATAAAATTCATTGGTATTATTCCAATTTTAAAGATAAGCACATGATATCCAAGATGTAAAGTCAAGGGTCAACAAATCATTAGTGCTCCAGCTAGGAAAGTTAGGAAGTTCATCTAGTTTGATACAAACAAACCATCCATTAAAGTATTAAGTGGTCTTTAGAGATTATTAAGCTCAGTAGTTCTCAAAATTCATTATTAGTGAATATAGAAGAGAGTGAAGACCAGGAATGGGAGAGGCAATGGAGGAAGGAGATAGAAAGGAATGAGGTACCTACAGTTTAATTAAGAAAACAAAAAGGTAAAAGTAAATATTCATTTATTTATAAATATTTACCTGAAGATAATACCTTTAAAGGATATTGTTCATCATATATCTTCATCTAAAGTAAACATTTTGCCTTAAATATTCAACCTTTGAAAGCTGTAATATTATACTATAATCCCAGCAAACCAGAAGTAGAGACAGAAGAGCAGCATAAGGCCAGGGCCAGCCTGCTCTGCATTAGAAAGTTTCTGTTCAGTCAGAGCTACAAAGTAATTACTTGTCTCAAAAATATTTCTTAAAAAAGCAAACAAAAAGTAATTCAATCAAAATCCATAGACTTTTTATTATAGTCAAAATATTTGTCACCTTTTTAAGACTTGAAAGAGTACAACTACAGAAAAATATCATCAAATCCTGTTAAACAGTAGAATCAAGATTACACTTTAAGTCTGTCTTTAGCACATAAATACCTCATAAAAACATAAATTTTATTTTTTTGCCTGTGGATAGTTAAGCACCTTTATGAAACTTACAATACTATTACCTTTTTAATCTTCATCTAAATTGGAGTTTCCAGAGGATGAAGTTTACACATTTCCAGCTATATTGCTATGCTGCTATGTTTTCCAGCTTCAGAAAACATATGTAGCCTCTACTGACCATGGGTTCAGAGTGATAGCAACTTTTAAGTGTAGATAGGTAAGTACTGTATGCCACAGCGAAACCAGCAAACACTTTGCTGTATGTTACTCCCTAGACACTCACTGTTTATACTAGTCCTGAAGGCCTCATGGATGAATTCTGCCTTCACAATTGCTCAATTGTCTGTTGGGAATCTGTGTTCTGGAGTCTAATGTTTTCCCCAAGATATTTCTCCAATATATATTCTAAAGTTTGTCTATTAGCAAGGGAGACATTATGCACACCCAGATCCTCAGAGAATTTGGGTATCTTGTACTTCTCCCAAAGTAAACAAACCTGGGTTTGTAGCCATGGCAGATCTTTTATTCTAGCCATGATTTCTTTATCCTTATCCACAATAGTCTATTAGTATGCCAGTTTAATTGCTCCCTGACATGTGCCAAATTGCTTCGCCTTGCTAATGCACAATTTCCATTTTGTGAAATGGGGTTGATAATAATAGCATCCACCTCACTGGGCTGGTGTAAGAGTTAAAGTAGACAGTTCATATGAGGTTTTCAGCACAATACACAGTATATAAAATTATTTATTATAGATTATAACCTTGGAGATAACCCAGGTTTCTTCATATACTATGCCTGTAAATGGAAGAAAAAATTTTCACTGTTATGTCCTTCAGAAATGAAATATATTTTCTCTTTTCCTTCACATACTGTCAATAAATAATTATGGAATAATCTACCTTTGTGGGCTCTAAATTTATTTCTAATTAAGCTTTTATACTAGAACCAACTGTACTTTCTAACCTGCCTTTTTCCTGTAGAGGACATACAGTATCATCTACAGTGTTCTGTCACACAGTGACTTAGAATAACACAAGTTTTTGATTTGTTTGGTTTGGTTAAGTTTGGTTAGGTTTTATTTTTTTAATTTTGTTTGTTTGTTTTTTATTCCTGGACATCAGAAATATAAATTCAAAGTGGTCACAAGATGATTGTTTATGTTAACTCCAAGAAAGATTCTATTTCCTTGTCTTTTGTGGATTCTGGGAATTCCTGAAATCTTTATCAATTGTCCATCTTCCTAGAAATCCAGTAATATCCTGTTTCGTTGTTTCCTACTACTGATAGATTTTTACTTCTTTGTTAAAGGGAAACATTTTTTTTTTGTCTTATCCATTTATTTGGAATTTTTAAAAATTGAGATTTATACTCTTTTTTTAAATTTATTTATTTTTATCTCAATCCCAGGCATAGCCCCCTCCCTCAGTCCCTCCTACCCTCCCACTCCCTCCCTCATCTCCCTCCTCCCTGCCCCCTCCAAGTCCACCAACAGGGGAGGACCTCCTTCCCTTCCATCCAATGCCAGCTTATCCTGACTCCTCAGGGCTGGCTGCAATGTCCTCCCCTGGGATCTAGCCAGTCTGTTACTCCCAGGCTTGTATGGGGGAGGGTCAAAGAGTCAGCCATCAAGATCATGACTGAAACAGTCCCTGATTCCCTGAATAGGGTCTTCAGTCCTACACCAAGCTATCATGGGCCCCATCTGTGCGGGGGTTCCAGGCCACATCCACACATGGTCCTTGATTGTAGAAACCGTCTCATACAAGACCCCTGTGCCCTGCTCAGTTTGGTCTTTGTGGAGCTCTTGTTCTCCCCACGTCTTACTAACTTCCCCTATTTTTATTATTATTTCCTGCCCTCTGCTGAAGGCTTGGTTGTGAGTCTAAATATCTGCTTTGATACATTGCTATATTGACTCTTTCAGAGGCCCCCTTTGGTATGCTCCTGTCCTGTTGCTTGTTTTATCCTCCTTATGAACATTGAAAAATACAGAATTAAATACAACCACAATCCAAGAACACATCAAAATCTTTATCCACCATGATGAGGTAGGCTTCATCCAGGGATGAGGAGCTGGTTCAATATATGAAACTCCATCAACATAATTCACCATATAAAGAGATTGAAAGAAAAAAACCCACATCATCATCATCATCAGATGCTGAAAAAGTATTTAATAAAATACAACACCCATACAGGTTAAAATTCTTGGAGAAATGAGACATAAGACACATACTTAAATACAATAAAGG
>CM053765.1:71602694-71623119 GCA_028658305.1 Pachyuromys duprasi | reverse complement strand
AAATGTCCTTGTTGTGTACTTGAACATCTTTTGGATATATGCCTAAGAGTGGTATAGCTGGGTCTTGAGGAATCACTATTCCTAATAGTCCAAGAAAGCACCAAATTGATTTCCAGAGTGGTTGTACAAGTTTGCATTCCCACCAGCAAAGGAGGAGGGTTCCTCTTTCTCCACAACCTCTCCAGCATGCATTGTCACTGGAGTTTTTGATCTTAGCCATTATGGTGGTTGTAAACTGAAATTTCAGGGTCATTTTGATTTGTATCTCCCTGATGGCTAAGGACATTGAGCATTTCTTTAAGTGTTTTTCTGCCATTCTATAATCCTTTACAGTCAGTTCTCTTTTTAGCTCCAACCCCAATTTTTAATTGGATTACTTGATTTCTTGCTTTTTAACTTCTTGATTTCTTTATTTATACTGAATATTAGCCCTCTGTCAGAAGTAGGATTGGTAATGATCCTTTCCCAGTCTGTAGGATGTCATTTTGTTTTGATGACAGTAACTTTTGCTTTACAGAGCTTTTCAGTTTCATGAGGTCCCATTTATTTATTGTTAATCATAGAGCCTGTGCTGTTGGTGTTCTATTCAGGAAGTAGTCTCCTGTGCCAATGAGTTCTAGGGTCTTCCCCACTTTTTCTTCTAACCAGTTTAGTGTGTCTGGTTTTATGTTGAGGTCTTTGATCCCCTTGGACTTTAGCTTTGTGCAGGGTGATAAATATGAATCTATTTTCATTTTTCTGCATACCGATATCCAGTTGGACCAGCACCATTTGTTGAGGATACTGTCTTTTTTTCCATTGAATGGTTTTGGCTTCTTTGTCAAAAATCAAGTTTCCATAGGTTGTGGGTTCATTTCTGGGTCTTCTATTTGGTTCTATTGATCCACCATTCTGTTAATATGCCAGAACCATGCAGTTTTTATCACTATTGTTCTGTCGTACATCTTGAGGTCGGGGATGGAGATACCTCCAGATGTTGTTGTAGAGGATTGTTTTGGAGATTCTGGGTTTTTTTGTTTCTCCATATGAAGTTGAGTATTTTTCTTTCAAGGTCTGTGAAGAATTGTGAAAGTATTTTGATGGGAATTGCATTGAATCTGTAGATTGCTTTTGGCAATATGGTCATTTTCACTATGTTAATCCTACCAATCCATGAACAGAGGAGGTCTTTCCATCTTCTAATATTTTCTTCAATTTCTTTCTTCAGAGTTTTGAAGTTAATTTTTTTTTCATATAGGTCTTTCACTTGCTTGGTTAGAGTCACTCCAAGGTACTTTATGTTATTAGTGGCTATTGTGAAGGGTGTGTTTCACTAATTTCCTTCTTGGCTCTTTTGTCTTTGGTGTACAGGAGGGCTTCTGATTTTTTTTTTTGAGTTGATTTTGTATCCAGTCACTTTACTGAAGGTGTTTATCAGTTGAAGGAGTTCTCTGGTTGAATTTTTGGGGTCACTATTATATATTATCCTATTGTCTGCAAATAGTGATACTTTGACTTCCTCCTTTCCTATTTGTATCCCCTTGATCTCCTTTAGTTGTCTTATTGCTCTAGCTAGGACTTCAAGTACTAAGTTGCAGAGATATGGAGAGAGTGGGCAGGCTGCCTTTTCCCTGATTTCAGTGGGATTGATTTAAGTTTCTCTCAATTGAGTTTGATGTTAGCTATAGGCTTGCTGTATATTGCTTTTACTATGTTTAGGTATGTGCCTTGTATCTCTAAACTCTCCAAGACTTTAAACATGAATGAGTTTTGGATTTTGTAAAATGCTTTTTAGGCATCTGGGGAGATGATCATGTGGTTTTTCTCTTTAGTTTGTTTATATGGTGGATCACATTGATGGATTTACATATATTGAACCACCCTTGCATGCCTGGGATGAAGCCTACTTGGTCATGTTGGATGATATCTTTTATGTGTTCTTGGATTCTGTTTGCAAGTATTTTATTGAGTATTTTTGCATCAAGGGTCATAAGAGAGATTGGTCTGAAGTTCTCTTTTTTCGTTCGATCTTTGTGTGGTTTAGGTATCAAGGTGACTGTGGCTTCATAGAAAGAGTTTGGTAATTTTCCTTCTATTTCTATTTTGTGGAACACTTAATAGAGAATTGGTGTTAGGACTTCTTTGAAGGTCTGGTAGAATTCTGCACTAAAACCATCTGGCCCAGGCCTTTTTTTTTTTTTTTTTTTTTTTTTTTTTTTTTTTGGTAGGGACGCTATTGATGACTGCTTCTATTTCCTTGGAGGATATAGGTCTATTCAATCTTCCTATCTGATCTTAGCTTAATTTAGGTAGGTGGAATCTCTCAAATTTTATGGCATATAGACTTTTATAGTAAGACCTAATCATTGTTCTGATTTCTTCACTGTCTGTAGTTTTCATTTCTGATTTTGCTGATTTGGACAGTTTCTCTCTGCCTTTTTGTTAGTTTGGCTAGGGGCTTGTCTATCTTGTTGATTTTTTCAAAGAACCAGCTCTTGGTTTCACTGATAATTTGAATAGTTTTATTTGTTTCTAATTGATTGATTTCAGCCCTGAATTTGTTTATTTCCAGCCGTCTGCTCCTCTTAGGTGTATCTGCTTCTTTTTTTTCTAGAGCTTTCAGTTAGGTTTTTTGTATCCCATGTGTAGCCCACTCCCTTCCTCATTCCCTCCCACCCTTCCTAACCTCCCTCATCTCCTCCCTGCCCCCTCCAAGTCCACCAAAGGGGGAGGATCTCCTCCCCTTCCATCTGATCATCTTGTCTCCTCAGGGCTGGCTGCAAACTCCTCCCTTGGGATCTAGCCAGGCTGTTACTCCCTGGCATGTATGGGGGAAGGTCAAAGAGCCAGCCATCAAGTTCAAGACTGAAACAGTCCCTGTTTCCCTTACTAGGGTCTTCAGTTAGACAATGAGTTATCATGGGCCACATCTGAGCAGGGGTTCTAGTCCATATCCGTATATGGTCCTTGGTTGGAGAAACTGTCTCATATAAGACCCCTGTGCCCTGCTCAGTTTGATCTTTGTGGAGCTTTTGTTCTCCCCAAGTCTTAGTAACTTCCCCTATTTTTATTATTACTTCCCGCCCTCTGCCAAGGGCTTAATTGTGAGTCCTAATATCTGCTTTGATACATTGCTATTCTGATTCTTTCATAGGTTCTCTTTGGTATGCTCCTGTCCTGTTGCTTGTTTTCTCCTTTATTCAATGTCCATCCTATTAGTTCATCTAATTGAGCATTGATCATACCAACCTGAGTCCTCCTTCTTCTATATCTTCCCTAGGTGTGTAGATTTCAGCATGACCTTCCTATCCTATAGGTCTATATAAGTCAGTATATACCCTATGTTTCTTTCTGCTTTTGGGATACTTCACTTAGGATGATTGTTTCCATGTCGCACCATTTGCCATTTTTCTTAAATACTATTTTCTGTTCCTTGGAGCCTGAAGTCTTCCTTTTCATCTATTCCAATTATTCTTAGGTTTTGTCTTCTCATGGCATCCTTGATTCCTTGGATATTTTTTGTTTGGGTCCTTTCTGACTTAATTTTTCCTTGAGTGAGGTATCCATTTTAGGCAGCATATCTTCAGCTCCCCAGATTCTCTCTTCCATCTCTTGTATTCTGTTGGTGATGCTTACCTTTGTGGTTCCTTATCTTTTCTCTAAGTTCTCCAGTTCCAGGTTATTTTCCATTTGTGTCTTCTTCATTAATTCTAATTCTGTTTTCATGCTTTGTATCATTTCCTTCATCTGATAGACTGTGTCTCCTATTTTTTTGATTGTTTCCTCTCTGTATATCTTTAATTGTTCCTGTATGTGGGCAGTTAAATTCTTTTGAATTTCCTTGAGGGCATTGTTCATTTCCTCTTTTTGTCCCTCTTTTTGTTCTTCTAATATCTGCATAATCATAGCTTTAACATAATTTTCCTGTGTCTCTGCCAAATTATAATCTCCATTGCTTTTGTGTGTGTCTGGTGGGGCCATGGTGTCCTGATTTTTGTTGGGTGAGTTCTTAAGTTAACTTCTGGGCATTTGTTTATATAGAATCAAGGAGTTGTTTGTGCTTTAAAGCTGAACTTCAGACTGGAACTGTCAATCTCTTGTGTCAGGAGTATTCTTCAAGAAGATCAGGGAGTTCTAATGGTTTAATAGTGTGTCTTCTTGCTCAGTTGAACTCTGTTGTGGGCTCTGTGTGCCTGTCTTTGTGCTCTGTGCTAGAAACTATGAGCACTGCAGGCTGGTCCCCCCTCTGGTCTGGAGGCTTGGCTCCTCACTCTGTGCCAGAGGCTGAGTGTCCCATTTGAGATGGCAGCTGGTGGTGCTGCTCTGGTCTGGAGGCTCCACGTTCTGACCTGAGCTTGCTGCTAAGGGCTCTCCTCTGGACTGAAGGCTTGGAGCCTCCTTCTGGGCCAGGGGCTGTGCACCAAGGTCTGAGATGGTATTTGGGGGCACCTCAGTCTGGACCTGATACTGTGTGTCCCTGTCCAGGGTGGTGGCTAGTGCCTCCATGGGGAGTGTGCCTACCCGAAGCAGCCCTGTCTGGGGAATGGATTTTGGGGCGTTCTCACAGTGGCCTATGGATGCACACACAGGGTCTGAAGTGGTTGCAGGAGTTGCCAAGCAGTGTATGCCCGCTGTATGCAGGCCGGTCTGAAATGGTACCCGGGGCCTTCTCAGTCTGGCCCATGGACACACACATGGACTGAGGTGGTTGCTGGCAGAGCCAAGCAGTGTGTGCCCGCCATATCCAGGCTGGTCTGAAATGGTACCCAGGGCCACACAAAGCGACTGAGGTGGATGTCCGCAGAGCCAAGTGGTGTGTGCCCACTGTATGCATGCTGGTCGAAACAGTACCTGAGTCCTTCTCAGACTGGCCATTAGACACACACATGGACTGAGGTGGTTGCCAGTGGAGCCGAGAGGTGTGTGCCCGCTGGATGCAGTCCTGATGGAAATGGTATCTGGGGACTTCTCAGTCTGGCCTGGAGACTATGTGACCCAGTCTGGTACAGTGGCAGCTGGTGCCCAGGGCGGCTGCTCAGTCAGATCAGGGCTGTGTGCCACTCGTCACCAGAAGTTTTTCTGGGGAATAACTGGATGTCCCTAGAATTTTCCACTTGATTTCCTCACCGTAGGAATTCCGCTCACCTGGCAATCACAAATGCTGGTGTTTTAGGTCCCAGAGTTCAGTCTCCTGGTTGCTGCTTTGTTACTGTTGTCCTACTCCTCAGACACAGTGTCCTCTCGTGGCAGCCATCTTGGATCTCCCCTCCTGAGTCCAAAATAAAGCTCTTAACAAAGGAATCCCTAATGGCTGAGAAGCACTTAAAGAAATGTTCAATGTCTTTATGCATCAGGGAAATACCAATCAAAACACCTCTGTGATTCCAGCATACAAATGGCTCAGATCAAAAGCTCAAGTGAGAGCTGATGCTGATGAGGATGTGGAGCAAGAGGAACACTTCTTCATTGCTTGTGGGAATACAAATGTACAAATACTTTGGACATCAATCTGGTGTTTTTGCAGAAAAATCAGAATAGTTCTACCTCAAGACCCAGATATACCACTCCTGTGCACATACCCAAAAGAGGCTC
The DNA here is from genome assembly GCA_028658305.1 of Pachyuromys duprasi. NCBI lineage: Eukaryota > Metazoa > Chordata > Mammalia > Rodentia > Muridae > Pachyuromys > Pachyuromys duprasi. Next base: position 71,617,548 of record CM053765.1, on the reverse strand, counting down.
CACCATACAACAAGGACATTTGCTCAACTAGATTGATAGCACCTTTAGTCATAATAGCCAGAAACTGAAAATAAACCAGATGTCCCTCAACTTAAGAATGGATAAAGAAATTGTGGTACATTTACACAATGAATATTACTTAACTATTAAAAACAAGGAAATTATGACATTTTAAGGCAATTGGGTGAAACAAGAAAATATCCTGAGACTCACAACCAAACATTGGACAGAGCTCAGGGTGTCTTGTGGAAGAGCCAAGGGAAGAATTGAGAGATCGGGAGATGATGGGAATACCAGAGGAAAACCATCTAGTCTTATGGGGGCTTACAAAGACTAAAGCAACAAATAAAGAGCAAGATCAGACCCCACCTAGGCCCCCTACACATATGGAGCTGATTGGCAGCTTGGTCTTTGTATGGGTCCCCTAACAAACAGTGTTGGGATGCCTAACAAAGCAGACATCCCTATGGCTAGCCCCAAGGGGACATGACAATCAGGAATCAGGCATCCGTGAGGCTAACTTCACAATCAGTGGCAACATGACCACCTGTGGACCGCCTGCAACCAACTGTTCATTCTGAGCATCCACTGGGTCACCTTATAAGAGTACTTGTCCCTCCTTCTCTCTTTATTTCTCCTCCCACCTTGCCCAGAGTCTCTGTGACAGCCTCCCTAAACCTAGTAAAACCTCCCACGTGGAACTTGTGGCATAGCATGATTTTGAACCTGCTGTATAACTCCACCACACTATCCTAACAAACAGAGTGGGGGCTTTCTCTGACATGAAATCTGTTGGATCACTTTCCACTATTTGGGCTTCCTTGCTTGACCTCAGTGGAAGAAGAGCTTAGTCCTGTTGTGACTTGATGCACTGGGCAAGTTACTATTGGGGCGGGGTGAAAGAAGCTCCTCCTATTTTCTGAGGAGAGGGAAAGAGGAGAAAAGAAGAATGGGGTTGTAGTGTAAGACTAGGAGGAAGGGGCTGTGATTGGGATGAAAGTGAGTGAATAAACTAAAAACATTTTAAAGAAAATTACGTTAAATACAAAGGAATTTTATAATAATGGAAATATATGAGTAAATTATGTGGGAGAACACTTTTAATCAACGTCTTAATCAGATTTCAATGCTGAGCACTCCTACCACTTAAAGGAAAAGAAAAATAAAAACACCAACACAAATCAACACCTTCCTATATCCCTCAGTCTTTCTCAAACTCATGCTTATTCATTAATAGTTATTGCTACATATATATAGCATACAGTCCAATATATGTGTATGTGTATACACATACATACTGTGGTCTGTAAGCACAAGCCAAGTAAACTCTTTTCTTCCCATGTCATTTTTGTTATTGTGTTGTATCACAGTATCAGAAAACCTAACATATCTCATGTTTATATTGATGTTAAAAATTGCTTTTTAATAAACTCCAATTATGCTTCATATTCTTCATCTTGGAAATATTTTATGTAGTATAATAAAGACTTGGCTAAACCTGAGTAGAGAAGGAACTCCCTAGGCTGCTGGTGAAAGTTCTGGTCTTGGCAGCTTGTTGCACAGGTGAAAGAAAGCTTAAAGAGGGAAGGATGGCAATAAAGAAAGAGAAGGAGAGAAGACAAGCAAAGAGTAGGGAGGAAGAAAAGAAAGATACACAAATGATACCTCGCTGGCGGTCGGATTTTCTTAACAGCCATTCTCTCTGCAAGGCATATGAGAAGTAAGAACATTTGAGCCTCTTTTCTACCTCCTTACAAAAGACAGCAAAGAATGACAGCACAACTAGGCTCTTTATTATCGTCTCTTTCTTATGACATTTTACACTGGATGAGATTTTAGGCAAAGCAGAAGACAAGAATGGCATTTTTCTCCTGCAATGGGAAAAAGAAATCAAGTGTCAGTCATTGATGGTACTTAAAAAGCAACTTCTATTGACTGACAATTTTAAAACCAATATTACTTTGCCCAAGGAGTAAGTGAGATATCAGACTTCACAGTTAAGACTGTGGTTTAGGAACTCTGGGAGGTTGCTATGCTCTCACTGTTTAACAAGTGTATGTAAGGGATCCTACAATGCAGAAGCTCAAAATCCCCTTTCATTCCACTTAATCCCCTTACCAATTCCTCTCCTGGGTTGGAGTTTCATGGCCACTTTGGTTCTTTGAAGATTGTTTTCCTGACTTCCATCCATGAGAATCACTCCAAGCCAAGTGGAGTTTTGTAAGTGCCACTGTCAAGGAAATCTGCCATCCTGCAACTAAAAGCTGGATTGAACACCGTAGGTGGTGGCTATTCTCTATAAAGTATAAACAAACCCGTAAGAAGGACAGGCTGAGCTAGAGAAGTGACTGGAGAGCATGCTTTTTATAAGAATAAAATAATGTATTTGGTTCTATGGAACTTGTTATGTTTCTTTATTTTCATTTTTCTGTTCTGTAATGCAGAAGTGATTTATAGAAGCAACTACTATTAGCTTAAAAAATTGAAAGATTATTGAAAACTATTATATTTTTGTATCAATACTTCTGTAATCTTTATACTTCAAAAATGTTTTTAGATTCCTTCTGAAAGCATAACATATCGGGGAGAAATTACCATTGTAAGTAAAAGTTGATAAATTTAATTTTCTGATTATGAAGGTATTGATTTTTAAGTATCTGTCAAAGAATAAGATAATTCAATCAAAGCTATTCATAAGTGAGAAACACATTTAGTGGGTTGGGATATATCTCAGTTGGTGGTTTGCTTGTTTAGTATGCAAAAAACATTATCTTTGATGCCTCTCACAAAGTAAATCTTGTGTGTTGCCATGTGCCTGTGATTTCAGCACTCAGAAGGTGAAGGCATGAAGATCAACAGTTATTTGTCATCTCATTTGACTCTCTGGCAAAGTTTATGACTGTTTGGGATACATGGGTCTACATCACAAAAATGCAATTAATATCCTTATCTTATAAAACATTGAATGTTAGAGTTAACTTACATCTTACAGGACTGACAGCTTATCTGGATGTTGGTATAAATACTAGGAGCTGAGGCTCCTTCAAATTCCAAGTATGGTAAAATATATACTGAATATTTCTATCAGAGAAACAAAAGACCAGAGTTCCCAATGAGATATATTAATATTGAGACATTTGGGGAAAAGCTAATGCACACAAATACATATATATATATATATATATATATATATATATATATGTGTGTGTGTGTGTGTGTGTGTGTGTGTGTGCATATGTGTTGTATTCTTGATCTCTTTCCTATCCCAAGTTGCAAGAATTCACGTTGTGATTTTCATAAACTGTGTTTAAAATAATGTTTTCAAAACACGTGATGTGTATACTTTTTCTGAGACCTAAGTATATATGATGAAGATAAAACAGCTTTTGAAGCAACTTTTCTCAGTGTGGATGCCAAAACATGCACTTCTCCACCATTCCTTTGCACACAGATAACAGGAAAAAATGGTTTTTTTCAGTCATTTTTTAAAATTACAGTGTTTTCAATTTCATATGGGAAACAAATAATAGCATAAAAATAACACTGTACAATGAAAGAACTACTGATATTATCATCATGCCTGATTTCAAGATATATTACAAGACTACAGAAAAAAATGGCCGTTGTGGTATTGGCATAAAAACAGACATGTTAGTCACTGGCCTCTAATTAAAGACATAGACATAATTCCATGCAATTATGGATACATGCTTCTTTATAAAGAAGACTGTATTACCCATAGGAATAAACAAACAAACAAACAACAAATAGCATCATCAATACATGATGTTTGTCATATTGGATATCTATATGTAGAAGATTGCAAATAGAGTCATCTTTTCTTTGCTCTCCTTGTGGAACTCCTGTCCCCTCCAAGTTTTTCTATCTCCCCCTTCTTTCATAAGATTCCCTGCACTCTGCCCAAAGTTGAGTCTCAGCATCTGCTTTAATACCCTGATGGGTAGAGTCTTTCACAGGACTTCTGTGTTAGGATCTTGTTCTCTTTCCTGTTTTCTCCTTCTTCCGATGTTGATACTGTTTGCCTTTCTGAGTGAGAATTGATCATTTTACCCAGTGTCCTCCTTCCGGATTGGCTTCTTTAGGTGTACAGATGTTAGTATGTTTATCCCATATTGAATGTCTAATATCTACTTATAACTGAGTATACACCGTGTGTGTCTTTCTGACTCTGGGATATTTCATGAAAAGCTTCTGTAAAGCAATGGACACTGTCATCAGAACAAAACAACAGCCTACAGACTGGAAAAGGATCTTCACCAACTTTATATCTGACAGCCAAAATATATAAAGAACTCAAGAAGTTAAAAAGCAACAAATTAAGTAATCCAATTAAAAGATGGGGTACAGAGATAATCAGAAAATTCTCAATAGAGGAATATCAATTGGCAGAGAAACACTTAAAGAAATGCTCAGTGTCCTTAGTCATTAGGGAAATGCAAATCAAAACAACCCTGATATTTCATCTTACAACCATCAGAATGGCCAAGATGAAAAACTCAAGTGACAACACATGCTGGGGAGGATGTGGAGAAAGGGGAACCCTCCTCCACTGCTGGTGAAAATGTAAGCTTGTACAACCAATTTGAAAATCAATCTAGTGCTTTCTCAGGCAATTAGGAATAGTTCTAGCTATAACACACCTAAGCATATATCCAAAATATGCTCGTGTACAACAAGGTCATTTGCTCAGCCATGTTTGTAGCAGCTTTATTTGTAATAGCCAGAATCTGGAAACAACCCAAATGTCCCTCAACTGAGGAATGTATACAGAAATTGTGGTACATTTACAAGTGGAATACTACGCAGAAATTAAAAACAAGGAAATCATTAATTTTGTAGGCAAATGGTGTGAACTAGAAAAGATCATCCTGAGTGAGGTATCCCAGAAGTAGAAAGACACACATGGTATATACTCACTTATAAGTGGATATTAAAGATATAATATAGGATAAACATACTAAAATCTGTACACCTATAAAAGCTAAGCAAGAAGGAGGATCCTGGGTAAGATCATGAATCCTTACTCAAAAAGGCAAATTGGACAGACATCGGAAGAGGGAAGGAACAGGGAACAGGACAGGAGCCTACCATACAGGGCCTCTGAAAGACTCTACCCAGCAGAGTATCAAAACAGATGCTGAGACTCCTAACCAAAGTCTGGGCAGAGTATAGGGAGTTTTATGAAAGAATCAGGAGATAGAAAAACCTGGAGGGGAGAGGAACCCCACAAGGAGAGCAACAGAACCAAAAACTCTGGTCACAGGGGTTTTTTCTTAGACTGATACTCCAACCAAGGACCATGCATGGAGATAACATATAACACCTGCAAGTATGTAGCCCATGGCGGCTCACTATCCAAGTGGGTGCCCTAGTAAGGGTAACAGGAACTGTATCTGACATGAACTCAGTGGCTGGCTCTTTGTTCACCTACCTTTGAGGGCAGAACAGCTTACCTGGCTACACAGGAGACAATGCAGCCAATCATGTTGAGACCTGATAGGCTAGGGTTAAATGGAAGGGAAGGAGGACCTCCCCTATCAGTGGATTTGGGGAAAGGCATGGGAGGAGATGAGGGAAGAAGAGTCAGATTGGCAGGGTACAGGGAGGGGGCTACAGCTGCTATACAAAGTGAATAAACTGTAATTAATAAAAACTTTAAAAATGTTTTAAAAAGTTATTCCTCACTGGGTATAAGCATATGAAATAAAGGTTTGCACATTTTACCCAGTCCTGTAGATTGACTAGCAAGCATCTTCCTCAAACATGTTTCTTTTCATGATTACAATATAAATCCACCTGTGCCAATAATTGAGTCATTTACTACTAAGATAATTATTTTTGATAATCTCACCTAATTTTTTAAAAAATAATATGAACAACTAAATTTATTTCTCCAAACAATGCCTGAAGTATTCACTTTTACTTTTATACTTCTTATCTGTCACTTGAAATACAATGAAGCAACATTCCATTTTTTACTAATATAAGCATACTATGTACAGAATTAAATATTCTCTCTTCAAGAAGTCATTGTTTTCCCTTCCTCTAGCATCTAGTAAGAAAAGAGACCTATGTTGAGGACAACATTATAAGTCAAGGCAAAAGGTTTAGTCAACATTTTGACGATAGAGAATGTATGTTATCAGTTCTGTGGCTTATTGTCATTCATTAAACTACCTAGAGCCTGATATTAGAATTATCACTTTCAAACAACAACTTAGCCTTAAAATAATCTGCTTGATGATGACTTTTATATCACCCTGTTGAAAATCTTTATTTCTAGTTTCATTGTCATTTTCTTTTCCATAATCGGATATTTAATTTCTACCTGCATCTAAAACCATTAATTATATGAATTGTAGCAATTTTATGTTTTAAACAATAGTCTGGAATTGTCCCAAAGCTGGGCGTGCCTTGTGCTGGTCCCAATCATACTTGTAAGCATTCACCTTAACTAAGAAATGTCAGAAAAACATTTTCATGAGTTGTATTTCTGCCTACTACCTCTTCAGAGGCTTATAAATTACTCCACTCTTTCTTCGATGGCTCAGATTGCTCTATACTATGAAAAACCTTTAACAATGTGATCAACATCTAGTTGTTAGAATTATCTCTAACCATAACAACAGCGCTTGTAGATTGCTTGACATTTTTGGTTCGTTAGATGGACAGAAGAATTTTATGTGATAAAGATTGTTTGCATGTTACTGAAAGGCACTAAATGTTTACTACTATGCATATATTGGTGATATAAAATATTTATTATCTTTCCTTTCAATGTGTATAAAAAGAAGACATCTGTTGCATCAAAATCAGCGTGGTATATACCAAAGACTATGTTGATTTGTTCTCATAAACATTCTGTCAGGCACACCTGGAGCTTCAACACAGTTGTTTCATAAACTTTGATTCAGTTGTGTTTTAAATCTTAGTAGGAAGAATTAAATGATGAATCTCCCTGTTGGTACCAACATTTTCTCAATTTCTGTGATTTTTTTCAGCTTTTTATATTGCATGAAAGGAACAGTTTCAGAGGATGCCACCTGAATTTCTAAAATGTAGTAGTTATTATAATTTTCTAACAAATTTGTTGGTAACTACTAAGTATACATATTCCAATTATGTGTCTGAAAGGAACAAAAATGGTCACTACATTGTTTTCTTGGACCTGTGATAGCTTCTTGGAAACAAACGTTGGCCAGGCAATTTTGATGATTGGATTCTGTGTACCCATGCTATGACATGCATATGTAATACTAATTAAATGTCTATGAACATATGTTTATATACATTACATGTATATATACATATATATCAAGTAATGCACTGAACACTCACATTTTATTATTCTTTATTATATAATTATTTAAATCAGTAACCATACATTGATTAGATAAGTACTCCACTATTCTATGAAATCACTGTGATATGAAGAGAACTTTCATGGTTAATTCTCTTTTATTACCCAGGTTTTTTTTTTTTCAATTTAGAAATAATAAACAAAACTATTTAAAAAAATGTAACTGAATTCTCACTGAGGTATGTATCTATCTTCAACATTTAGCTCATTAAATCTTGATAAACTTTGTATAGCCATTACAAATTACCATTTCTACTATTTATCTACTTTATTCTTTGAATCAATGTGGTCCATAATACATATATATTATTGCTCCCATCTTTTTTACACTATGGAAGGAAATGAACCTTCCCTCTGCCTCTTCTTAATTTCTGTTTCAGTACTGACTCACATATAAAGGGTATGGTTTTCTTGAAGAGTCTCTTATGGTCAGCCTCTGATGACTCATCACCTCACCATGAAAACATCTTCACGATCATGTGTATTAACAATTTGGATAGAGTCCTCCACACAAGGCTATTGTTAGTGATCTTTACCCTATTTCAAGATATAGTTAGCAGTATCTATGTACATTTTTCTTGTTACAACTGGGGAGATGTAATTGATAATACATGTATAATAGCTAGTAATTTAATGACTATCCATTTCCATAGTAAAGAAAATACTTTAATAGTAAGATGATTTTGTGTATACCTTCCAAAAAAGCAATCAAATGTTCACATTTCACTAAGCTATAGTGTACACCCATCTAGGAATATTCAACTTTCTAAAACGTTTGTCAGGTTTCTTTACCACTGTTCCTGTGATCATGTGGAAAGTCTTATCACATTTAAGAGAGGCCATAAGTTTTCCAAACATCAAAATGTTATATGAGTAGCATACTAAAAACAGGTTCAGGGACTCTCACCAAGATGTTTTCCTGAGGCAGTTAGTAGTATATCAGTTGTTTATTCTGTTTCATCTATGTTTTTGGTCTATCTTTTTAAATTCAGAACATTAGTGTTTCTAATATTGTGAAAAAATGGGATCAAGAGCAACTTGTAACTGATGTAGAGGCCAAGAAGAACTGCTTACTGGATTATGTAAGGGCTTCCCCTGCCTGCTTTCTGACAGCACTTAGAATCAGCAGAAAAAGGAGTCTCACTGACTACTGTGAGCAGAGCCCTCTCACATTAATCAACAATCAAGAAAATACTCTACAAGCTTTTGCACCAGGCAAACTTTCAATTGAGTTTTTTTTTCTTCCTAAATGACTCTAGCTTATGTCAAGATGACATACAACTAGACAGGACAAAAGGGTAGCTGTTTGGTTTCACAGGTGCTCCGCTCCCTATTAGAAGACCTGAAAATCCCATCAAACCTTCTTTACAGCAGGATGATCTCTGTGCTTGTGAGGGACAAGCAAGAAGTCAGTCATATTAAATGTTTAAATGAAAAGTACATCAATTTCCCCAGAGCTCTGCTCCTTGTCTGTCTTCCTTTCAGGACTCTGTTTACTCCTAGTCCCTCAAGTACCCCATGAAGAAGCTATAATTACATTTTCATTGACACCCAGGTCCAGGACTTATGGATTTCTTAATAGCCTTTTGTTGGAAAATATCTTCTACCAACTATCCTAAGTCCTGTGCTTTGTGCATTGTCACACATGTCATACAGAAGATATTTTCAGAAAAGATATCTTTGATTACACATGAAAAGTATTTGGAAATTGAGTTACATCAGTGTAAGGGACAAGGAAGAGCCTGATTCTACAAGAAATTCAAAAGTGTAAATTATATCAGGGCTAAGACTTCCCTGAGAGATGATAAGCCATTTATTTATTTTTATTGCCTTGTATCCACTCAGTCAGAATGTGTAGATTTAAACACTGCTGTATAGAAGGAATGATGACACTCCGAGAAAAATAACAAAGCAAGATGATTTCCTTTGATTACCACAATTTTTGAGGGCTAACAGAAGCAACTACACAGTAACTAGTGTGTGGTTACAATGTCAAGATGAGTGAGTACATGTGTGAATCATATCACAAATAGGAAAAAACAAATTGAAAGAACACCTTAGACAGTCTCTATTAAGGTTTGCACTTAGACTCCTCCATGGATGAGAAGGACAGTTCCTTGTCATCAGTGGGGCTGTCAGAGTGATATGAGGTGAAAGAGAAGTGTTAGGTAATGGTTAGGTCAGATATGCTTTTCAAGGCTACTATACAGAGTGGATTTTATCTGGGTTGCGAATGGTGGTATTTCAAAAGATTTAGGATCAGAGATAATTTGACATTTCCCTTATATGTTTGTTTGTTTGTTTGTTTATTACTATTTATTCACTTTGTATCCCAGCTATAGCCCCCTCCCTGGTGATTTCCCTTTTAAATACATTTGTTTTAATTTTTTAATTATTATTTTCATTTATTACAATTTATTCAATTTGTATCCTAGGTGTGGCCCCCTCCCTCATCTCCTCCAAATCCCACCCTCTTTCTCCAATTTATCCCCCTCTAGTCCACTGATAGGGTAGGTCCTCCTCCCTTTCTATTTGACCTAGCCTATCAGGTCTCATCAGGACTGGCTGCATTGTCTTCTCTGTGGCATGTTTTCAAGGAGAGCAAGGAGAGTACATCTCATTCTCTTGTCTAAACTCTAAAGATTTTAATGTTGAAAAAAAAGGACTGTGTGAAAATATTTTAAAGAATTTTGAAAACCCAGAAGACTGGCTGGACAAATCACTCACTTTGACATGAATCTATCAAAAATAATTTGATCTGAAAAACATACCTTGTCATATTGTCAGTTGTAAAGGTATATGCCAACCACATTTCATTCTTCTAAGCATCATATGTTGTCTTATTTATACTACAAAACATTCTGCCATATGCCTGAACACAAAAGTACTTACCTAGTAAAATGTCCCATATACAATCACGTCTCAATAAACACATAAAATGTCTTGACAGACTTATTTCCCAAAAAAATGAGAAAATATATAAAATATAATTCTGATCTTTCTATTATTTCATTTAATGATACACATTATGATATAATTTATTAACCTGAATATTATATTAAGCATATCTTAAGAAGTTCTAAAAGTAACTGATAAAATTTAAATGCTTTCAAATCCAATTGAAATATACCCCCGTTCAGATGGGGCCCATGATAGCTCGGTGTCTGACTGAAGACCCTAGTGAGGGAAACAGGGACTGTTTCAGTCATGAACTTGATGGCTGACTCTTTGACCCTCCCCCATACAAGCCAGGGAGTGACAGACTGGCTAGATCCCAGGGGAGGACATTGCAGCCAGCCCTGAGGAGACAGGATGAGCTGGGGTTGGATGGAAAGGGAGGAGGTCCTCCCCTGTTGGTGGACTTGGAGGGGGCGGGGAGGAGGGAGATGAGGGAGGGAGTGGGAAGGTGGGAGGGAATAAGGGAGGAGGCTACGCCTGGGATGCAAAGTACCTAACCTGTGATTGATATAAAAATAAATAAATTATATAAAAAAAAGAAATATATCATTTTTATGTTGTTCTATTTTTCCACTTTAGGCTAAGCCCCTATCATATATTAATTTTCTTACTTTTACAAAGGATATTCTTTTAATTTAACATTAAACTATGACAATAAACTATTGTCATATTTTATATACAGTATGTGAAATGCTAACTATTGAACAAAAAAATTAAAAGAGCATCTTTTTGAGATTTTAAAGGTATACTCTTCTTCGAACTTATATGTAATCAATTTCAAATTTAGTTATATATTCCAGTGGACCTCCCTCCTCCCACCCCCCGAGGGAGGACCAGCCTTGCTAGGCCACAGAGGAGGACACTGCAGCCAGTCTTGATGAGATCTGATAAGCTAGGGTCAGATGGAAGGGGAGGAGGACCTCCCCTATCAGTGGACTTGGAGAGGGCCATAGGAGAAGATGAGGGAGAGAAGGTGGGATTCGGAGGGAATGTGGGAGTAGGCTACAGCTGGGATACAAAATAAATAAACTGTAATTAATATAAAAAATGAAATTTTAATTAAAAAATAAATATATGTAACATGTTCCTTATTTCAGTTTAAGCAAAAGTATATGTTCTATGTATAGAAATGTGCATGACATATATAACCAATGTCATTATAATTACTAAATATATTTTATTTAATTGACACTGTAATACTATAAGTACTTAATATTTTCCATAATTTCATTGTCTTCAGTTAAAACTAGTTGGCTGTTCTATGTACTAGCACTCTCAGAAATAGGTTTTTATAGGGAGTTCTAAGAAAACATGAGATGCACAGTTTCAAAAATTATAATATTAATAAAAATTTAACCATAAAAAGAAAATAGAAATGAAACCCTTTCTCCCCTGACAGAACATTGATATTCTGAACTTAATGATTCTCAAGAAGATTTTGGCATCTCAGATTGCAAACAGATCAATGATCATGAATATGTAATCTAAGCCATAGAATTTTCAAGTGAACTGTCAAATAAGCAAAGTTTCACAGCCGATGAAAAAAAGAAAAAGAAGACATTTTGTAAATATGTTTTTCCTGCAATTTCCCTCATCACGCATGGACCAATTGCCAACATTACCCAATAGCTGCAGTAAAGTTCCACTGCCTAGAGATGGAACAGAACATATAGCATTCCTGTACATTACGTAATTCAGTGGCAGAGAAAAAGAAAACTCCCCCATCCATAGACTTGGAGAGGGGCATGGGAGGAGATGAGAAAGGGAGGGTGGGATTGGGAGGGAATAAGGGCAGGTGTTACAGCTGGGATACAAAGTGAATAAACTGTAATTAATATAAAAATAAAAATTTAGTTAAAAAAGAAAAACAAAAGAAAAAAGCAACTCCTTTCAAATATGATTTTTATTGAGTATTATTTTTTTTCTACAGACAGCACCCCTAGCTGTCAGACCCCTTTCTGTCACTGATGATATTGTTTTCATATAATTAAATGTAGACCCAGGATTTTTTAAATGAATAAAGTAGTCAGACTTATGTTAACCAGTTTGTAAAATAGAAATGAGGTACTTCATGAACTGGATTGTGAACCTATGAAAAGACACAAAGAAGTCTTAACTTTTATCACTCCAAAACTAGCCTTAGCTGGAAAAAAGCTTGACAGTGATACAATTATGTTCAAGTGCGTTTATTAGATGAGGAAACAACTGTCATGATGGGTATCTTATGGGAGAGAAAAAAACAAAAAATTGTCTAAACTTACGGGCTTGGAGGCAAAATAACAAAATTAAGGATAGAAAAGGCAGAGACTGAATCTGGAGCTTTTTGTTCCACAAGCCAAAAAGCTTGTGACTACTAGTCTACTAGAAACTGTACTAGCTGGTCTGCTAGAAACTGGAAATGACAGGGAAGGAAACTTCAACAGATTTCAGTTCACCGTGGAGATTGTAACTAAAATTTATTAACTGTTCTCAAAGCTATTCGGATAGCGGGCCTTTCATTAGTGTAGATGTGAGAAAACGTCACAGAACCATCAGAACTCTGAGGATTAAATGAAGGACCACTACAACTAAGGGGATCAGTGGCCAAAACAATAAAGTTTCTATTTTGCTCACTTAAATTTTAATGAGACAATTAAAAGATGTATATTTTCTAAATCACAGATTCCAGACAATTATCTGGGATATACCACTTAGCCTTTTTTTACATTTTCAAAACACAAGCTTAAAACTGTTTGAAATATTTTGTTGTTGTTGTTTTGTGCTCTGCAAATATTAGTTTGATTTGTTTTCCCAGCATTTTTATCACAATTTATTCACTTTGTATCCCAGCTGTAAAACCCTTTGTCCTCCCCCAATTCCGCCCTCCCCCTTCTCCTCCCCTGCCCCTCCCCCTGTCCACTGATAGGGTCCTCCTTCCCTTCCATTTGATCCTAGCCTATCAGGACTGACTGCATTGTTTTTCTCTGTGCTCTGGTAAAGCTCCTCCTACCTCAGGGGAGGTGGTCAAAGAACCAGCCACTGAGACAGGCCCTGTTCTCATTATAGGGTACCCAGTTGGATACTGAGCTGTCATGGGCTACATCTGAGCAGGGGTTCTAGGTTATCCCCATGAATGCTCCTTGGTTGGAGTATCAGTCTCAGGAAAGACCCCTGGGCCCAGATTTTTTTGGTTCTGTTGCTCTCCTTGTGGAGCTCCTGTCACCTCCAAGTCTTTAAAATATAAACTGTATTACTTGACTTAGATGTACATCAGAGTGTTGACCGAAATTATCGTCAACATATTTATGGACTAAAAGTAGCTATCTTTGCAATGGAAAGTGTGAAGATTCAGTAGCTGCTTAAACCATAAACCTGGGTATCTGAGAAGCCCCACACTTACATGCATCTGTGCTACTGTCAGTGATGCTGTTCAGTCTGGGGTGTTCTCCCTGTCCTTAGTCCTTAATCCTTGTGAGGCATGATACTATTTGGAAAGAAAGACGATAAATATATTTTCAGAAAGATTTCATCTTTGCATTATTCTATAAGGGAGGGGGCTACAGCTGGGATACAAAGAAAATAACCTGTGATTAATATAAAAAATAAAAATTATTTAAAAATGAACTTCAAAAAGACATTAGTGTTTACCAAATAAAACTATTCCCAAAATATTTTCACCATTTCAATGGAAGCCAAATTAGACTATCCCATTATGTGAAATATACACACACAAAAGATGAACTATCAAGCTATAAAAACACAGGCAACCTTAAATGCATGTTATATAGTGATATGAGTGAAGTAGAAAAGACTAGATGTGAAATGATTTAAATTGTGTAACAATATAGAGGATAAACAACATCTAGAGACAGTAGATGATATGATCTAAAGAGAGAAGAAGGAAGTGAAAGCTTACAATGTAAATTTACATTTAGAAAACATTGTGGTTGATAATATAATGGAAACTGTCTGCATGAACTCATCCAGTGGCATGGGAAGTATAACACCAAACTGTAGGTGGCAGTTAGAGCTAGATGTGCTTTTCATGTGCCTGTGCGAGCATAATTCTCCTGGAACAAGTATGCCTCTGTGACAACAAACCTTGAGAGTGAAAATCTAGTATGTGTGTGCTGTAGATGGCATAGGAATTTTTAAATATTCTAATGAGTTTTGCTGTGAAATTTAAATCACACTGAAAAATAAACTATCAAAAGTGGTCTCGTACATATACCATCCTTCACAATGTTGCATGTGCAATAAGAGGTGACATAGAAAGGAGGGTCAGATGCGTGGGGAGCAAACTCCTATTGTTTTCCTCATCAGATGTGTACAGAGTCAAAACTTTAACCACCCTGAGGTTTAACACCTTCACTTTTAAAAGGGGAAATTATTGAACAAATAGAATTAATATAGTGAAAATGACCATATTGCCAAAAGCAATCTACAGATTCAATGCAATCCCCATCAAAATACCTTCACAATTCTTCATAGACCTTGAAAGAAAAATACTCAACTTCATATGGAGAAACAAAAAAC
>CM053765.1:71567171-71602194 GCA_028658305.1 Pachyuromys duprasi | reverse complement strand
CCTTTATTGTATTTAAGTATGTGTCTTATGTCTCATTTCTCCAAGAATTTTAACCTGTATGGGTGTTGTATTTTATTAAATACTTTTTCAGCATCTGATGATGATGATGTGGTTTTTTTTTCTTTCAATCTCTTTATATGGTGAATTATGTTGATGGAGTTTCATATATTGAACCAGCTCCTCATCCCTGGATGAAGCCTACCTCATCATGGTGGATAAAGATTTTGATGTGTTCTTGGATTCTGGTTGTATTTAATTCTGTATTTTTCAATGTTCATAAGGGAAATCGGTTTGAAATTTTCTTTTTTTGTTGGGTCTTTGTGTTTTTAGGTATCATGGTAATTATGGTCTAGTAGAATGAGTTTGGCAATGTTCCTTCTGTTTCTATTTTGTAGAATAGTTTGAAATGTATTGGTATTAGCTATCCTTTGAAGGTATAATTCTGCTCTGAAATCATTTGGTCCTTGTTAGTATTGTGCAGCAAAGTTACATGATGAGTTCAAAAATCAAGCCATGTAACTGGTTACATGTGGGAGGTTTTATTAAAGGAAGGGAGAGGAGGTCACAGACAGAGTCTCTGGACAAGGATAGGGGAGAGAGAGAGCATGTGGTGCAAGTTCACCTTATTAAGGTCACCCAGAGCATGTGGAGGTAGTTTCAGGTGGTCCACAGGTCGTCCCTAGGTGGCCTCACAGATGTCTGATATCTAGTATGTCAGGTTCTTTGGGGCTGGCAGTAGAGATGCCTGCTTACAGATCCCAACAGTCCTAGCCTCTATCATTTTCATAAGAATAGATTAAGGTCATTTTCTTGTGGCACAGCTGTGTTAGGATACCTGGGGCTTGTTGTAGAAGTTTAACTGTGTTCTGGAGTTGCTATATTGCCCGGTTCTTGCTGATTGTATTCTTATGCAGCCCTTTAGCTATCTGGTTGTCCCTGGTGTTGGTTGGTTGTTACTGGTTCCACCTGAACTTCTCAGGGAAGCAGGAAAGAGCCTTGAGCTGAACACTTGATGTGCCTGGGGTCCAACAGCCCTTCTTGAGATGATGGGTAGGGTAGTGAGTCAAAGGCTGAATCTCAGGTAATAGCTAGCAGTACTCCTCTGCTAGCTGTGTCCCAGTTGGACCTACAGGGAGGAATTGGAGTGGTGTGGGTTCTAATGTAGATGATCCTTTATCCAAGGAGAACTTCTGATGAAGGTAGGAAGGACCATGGATTAGAAGCTGGATGATCCTGAGCCTGGAAGCCGACCTCAGGAAGGTGAATACTGCCAGTGTTCATTGGGGAAACATAGACAGGATGTTTTGAAGTCAGCAGCATGTCCACTTACTTTCTCCAAGTCACTGAGCTTACCCTCCTGCTACTCAGACACTGTGGACACTGGGTGCAGGCAGAGTGACCATTTTTTTAAGTAATTTTCTTATTCACATCGTGAACTACAATGAAAATCACATAGATTTGAATTTAGAAACTTTTTTTTAAATGTAACTACTAGACATCTGATAGTAGGGGACCTGTCACCCCTGGGAAGCAGGTTTGCAGAAAGATGCAGGTGGACAGAGGATCTAAATGAAGCACATGACCACAGTTCAGTCTACTCCATGTAGATGATTCTTTTTTTTTCTCAGTGAAAGTAGATTCCTTCCAAACTTCGCATTCTTATTTCACTTAACAAAATACTAAGCTCATATGGAAAAGATATTTTAAAAAAAAAATCAAACACACTATTTAGCTAAAGCAAAACACATAGGATTGTCAAGAAAGAGGTAAGTAATTGCTAGGTCCAGAAAAAAAATGGGGAGCTAAAGAACCTACAATTGATTTCAGGTAAAATTTTCATATTTTGTGTGATTATGTTTGTTAAAAAGCATTTATTGTGCAAATTATTATTGTGTTTGTGAATTATGTAGAAGTAAATTGTTACATACTGTTCAAGTATTTATGGGTTGGAGGTAATTTTTTAAAATACAGATCACAGGGTGTTTATAAACTGGCTGTGAACATAGAGGGTTTTTTTTAATGAAAAAAATACTTTATGTCTATTGCCATAATTTACAAGTAGGAATCTCTCATTAAACATCTGGGAAAAAAAGACAAAAAATAAATGATATAGGGCATAGATAGAGCAACAGAAAAAGATTATCAAGAATGTTTTCCCCATAATTTAGTCATATGTGTTCATTATTGTAAAATTACTTGATGTTTTAAAGTAATTTTCTTATGCAAATAGTGAATTATGATAAACAAATAGGGCAACTCAAGGTTCATGGAAGGAGAAAGGAGGATCTCTCTTGTGAATCTAGTTGAAGTATCTTTCTGGCTGAGAGCTAAGAATTTTAGCAAAATTAAAATTTTGCTTATATTAATGTATTTTAGGTAAAAAGGTAAAACTAAGATAGAATCATGTTCAAAGCCATAAAGTATATGGCATTTCAATGTTAGCAGCTGTAAGTTAAATTTTATTATAGCTTTTAAGAAACTTCAATTTTATTGCAAGATACTCTCTAGCCCATTGAACATTCTTGCAGGCCATGGTTTTATTTCAGTAGATTATAATCTCTTCCAAGAGACCTCGAATGCCAATAAATTTGATTATAAATAAAGGGGAAAACAGATGCAAAGTTGGGATTCTTACAAACCGTTTCGGCAATGTAACCCTAGACCACCAAAATACTATACATGATTGAGCTGAGAAGCTCGGGCCCATGTTCTTGGGTAAAACCTATTATTTTCTTCAGCAATTCTGTTTGTAATTCATGTGCTGGCTAGTTTTTTGTCAACTTTGAAACAAGTTAGTGTCATGGTAAGCAATGCTGTCATTGGAAAGGTGGTCCTGGGTACGCTAAGAAAACACACTGAACAAGCTACAGTTTAGCAACACTCTCCTATGGATTTATTATCACTCCCTGCCCCAGGACCATGGCCTGCCTATCAATTAATATTGCCTGCCAATATTGATATGAGAAGTTTTCCAAGGCCTCAACCTTATGTATTCTAAATTCTTTTATTTTTATTTTTATTAATTACAGTTTATCCACTTTGAATCCCAGCTGTAGTCCCCTCTCTCATTCCCTCTCAATCCCACCTTCCCTCCCTCCCTCTTCTTCTCCTATGCCTCTCCCCCAGTCCAATAATAGGGTAAGTCCTCTTCCCCTTCCATCTGACCTTAGTCTATCAGGTCTCATCAGGACTGGCTTCATTGTCTTCCTCTGTGGACTGGTAAGGCTGACCCCTCCTCTCCTGTGGAGGTGATCAAAGAGCTAGCCACTGAGTTCATGTCAGAGAAGGTCCCTGTTCCTATTATTGGGGAATCGTTTTGGACAGTGAGCTGCCATGGGCTACTTCTGTGCAGAGGTTCTAAGTTATCTCCATGCATGGTCCTTGTTTAGAGTATCATTTTCACAAAAGGCTCCTCTGCTCAGATTTTTTGATTCTATTGCTCTCCTTGTGGAGCTCCTGTTCCCTCCAGGTGTTTATAGCTCCCACTTTTTTCATAAGATTCCCTGCTTTTTTATTTCTTTTCTTTTAATTTTTATTAATTACACTTTATTCACTTTGTGTCCCCCCCATAAACTCCTCTCTACTCCCCTCCTAGTCCCACCTTCCCTCCCCCTTCTCCAGACATGCCCCTCTCCAAGTCCACTGATAGGAGAGGTCTTCCTTTCCTTTCTTCTGGTCCTAGTCTACCAACTTTTAAACAAGATCATTTTAAAGGAATAAATTGATAGCCTTTGTGTTTCATTTTGACAACTAATCAGGATATTATAGTACTTCATTGATATGGCTTAATCAGCCAAAAAGTGGCTCCCAAAGCAAACTTCATAGATAATTGAAAAGGAACTCTTTAAATTGTATCATTTCACATCTTTAGTGCTCTACTATGAATTTATTGTATTGCATTTTAGACTTCTTTTAGTTGGCTGTAAGATACATGATCATGAAAATGAATGTTGTAGAGGAGGAATTTTTTAAATTAATTTTACAAATTGTAAGGACAAGTTAACACAGTTACAAATCCAGGCTACCAAGTGGTGAAGAAGTACTTGGCAGAGAGAAGAGGTGGGTGAGGAACTCTAAAAGGGCAATGCAGAAAGAGGATCAGAGCTGGATAAGTTGAATCAGTTGGATAGACACAGAACTGCATAAATGTTTTCAGACAGTGAGGTGTTTAGGGTTATGGTCTTGTACTTGGGACTGGTTGATTTGAAAAAAAAAAAAAAAAGCAATTCACTTACCCAACTAAGTTCTTTATTAACTGTTCTGGTAAATTTGCCCATGGCAGCTCAGTGTCCAAGTGGGTGCCCTAGTAAGGGGAACAGGGACTGTCTCTGACATGAACTCAGTGGCTGGCTCTTTGATCACCAACCCTTGAGTGGGGATCAGCTTTGTCAGGACAGAAAGGAAGACACTGCAGCCAGTCCTGATGAGACCTGATAGGCTAGGGTCAGATGGAAGGAGAGGAAGACCTCCCCTATCAGTGGACTATAAGAGGAGATGAAGGAGGAAGAGTAGGATTGGGAGGGAATGAAGGAGGGGCTGCAGCTGGGATACAAAGTGAATAAACTGTAATTAATATAAATAAAATTTAAAAATTAAAAAAATATGTGGGTGCAATAGTTTCTACTAGACCAGCAAGGCCTAGATAACAGCACTTCACTATAGAAAACAGGAAAATTAGGGAAGAGGAATTATTCAAATTTCACTTTTGCAATTATCTCCAACAAGCATTTTATGTGGAAAAACTATTTTTATTTAAAACTACCATTTTACATTTCACTGAGCTCACACAATCACATCATTCAATTTGAAAATTTATTTATATTTCTACCCCATTGGATGAGGTTAGTTTTAGGCTCCAATTTAATCATTGAATTAAGGAAAAATAAAAGTAGCTGAATATATTCAAACTTCAATAATCCTTAGCACAATTTCCTGTTTCTGATATGTATTGCTTTATTCAGTACACTGGGCTTTCAAAACACCCTTTGCTTAATTCTTTATTGTGGAACACCTAAAGATAGGTTGGAACATGGTCATCTCTTTATAGGCTTAAATTTGTGAGAAAAAGAAAGAGGCTGTAACCTGAAACAAGAAGTCAGTGATCACTTATGGAAAAAGGAAACGGCGTCTTAGAGTTAGCACACATCGGTTTATAAGGTTTTTTGGAATATCTATTAAAACACAGTAGATGTTGTCCTTGTTCAGTCCTTATTTAGATGGTCAAAGTAAGGATGATAAACTTTCATGGATTAACTTTTAATACTTCTAGAACACCCAATCCAGGTACACTTCCTGGCTTTCTGGCTATAATAGTCTTTTCATCCCCTCGTCTTCTGTAGTGCTGAAACTGAATACAAATGATTAACATTTAATTACAGAACCTTCAGATTTGAAATTCAGAAATGAAAACAATGTTTTCATTTTAGGATTTCTATGATTTTTAAATAGATTTTTGTAATTTATATACTCTTATTTTTATTTGTCAATTTTATATTTCTTTCAGAATTAACACTTATTTCTTTGATATGTAGATAATACAGATATTTTTCAAAACAAGTGTGCTTCTACCTGTCAGTTGATCTACTCATAACTCCTGTCACAATGTCTATTTTTTTCTCTTGAGCTTACAGACAAACACACACAGTAAGCAAATACACAAAACAAGTTATGTTTAATCTAGGATTTTGTAGTATTATCATACAGTGTTTGAAGAAACCTTTAATATACAGAAATTCCACGTTAGGCCCAGGTTTCTCATACCACAAGCAAAGAAGGGAGGTAAACAAGAAGACACAATGGCGTTGAGCAAATATGTTTTTCTTTGTAAGCTTGTGCTTAGCATTCCAAAGACCTTCTAGTAATCTGCGCTGGACCACATTCAACACTAAACATATTTATATATCAGAATAATTTAATATGGTGTTGACAGTCTGTTTCATCACTGGCAAATCTGTAAACAAAATAAAGATTTCTACAGAGAACTATTAGGAGCACACTGGAAAATCAAAAAGATATGAGAGAGTGGGTAGAAGCCTTTCCCATAGAAAGGCACTAGAGAGGCCTTTAATATTTTGGCTGTGATCTCTTCTGCATATGGCTTATTCCTCTGAGAATCTTCATTAAGACACACTATTTACTTTTGAAATGTAGGTGCTAAGTAAGAACTAAGTAGATTCTAACTAAGTACTAGATGATAACTAAGTAGATTCACCACATATATGATCAATGATTTGCTAGGTTCATTAATGGGTTGGTAGTGTGCTATGAGAGCCAATTTTACTAGGTCTCTGTATGCTCTCTCTAATCATCCTGAGCAGCCTTCTAACCATGCCAGGATAAAGATCACCATCAGAGGTAGACTGCCAACGTAAGTCAGATCTCTGAACAGAAACAAACCCTTATCTTTATATTTCTTAATCTATGTTTAAAAAAATGAGGAAGATTATAAGGAGGAAAAAAGATGGAGACTTAGTGACACTTCCTCAATGTATTAATAAAATGGAATTTTTTGTGAAGGGCTTCAGTGAAGATGAAGACATGAAAGAGGTCTGTCATATATACATATTTTTTAAAAACTTATAATAATTATAATTTAACATCCCTTCTAAAATATTATCAAGAAGCACACACGCACACACACACACACATATATATACCTTATATACCATATATATATAGGAGCCTAGCATAGAGGGCCTCTGAAAGGCTCGATATAGCAGAGTATCAAAGCAGATGCTGAGATTCATGGCCAAACTTTGGGCAGAGTGCAGATAATCATATGAAAGAAGAGAGATTTAGTAAAACCTGGAGAGAACAGGAGCTCTGCAAAGACCAAAAACATCTGGGCACAGGGGTTTGTCTGAGACTGATTCTCCAACTAGGGACCATGCATGGATATAACCTAGGATCCCTGCTCAGATGTAGCCCATGGCAACTCAGTATCCAAGTGGGTACCTTAGTAAGAGGAACAGGGACTATTTTTGACATGAATTCAATGGCTGGCTCTTCGACCCCCTGCCCCCCCCCCCTCGAGGGAGGAACAGCCTTGCTTTGCCACAGAAGATGACATTGCAGCCAGTGTTGAAGAGACCTGATAAGCCAGTGTCAGATGGAAGGGGAGGAGGTCCTACTCTATCAGTGGACTTAGAGAGAGGCAGGGAGGTGAAGAGGGAAGGAGGGTGGGATTGGGAGGGAATGAAGGCGGGGCTACAGCTGGGATACAAAGTGAATAAACTGTAATTAATATACAAAAATTAATAATAAAAGAGATTCCAATGTCTGGAAACACAGCATCTTGGAGATAACCTTGATGTTTCTTAACATTCAATCAAAGCTGATATACCTGTTTTCTATACATATCAGTTTCATCAAGGCCAAATCTGATATAAATGTAGCAAATTAAGTAATTATTTTCTGACTTCATGTGTGCATACTTCATTTTATCTTTTACAAAGGATTCTTTTAAATTATTGATCCACTCATGACATTCTTCCAAGCCAAGTTCTCAGTGGCTTCTCTCAGCAGTTAAAAGAAAAGCCCTCAGAATTCCTTAGGCTTTTTTTTTTTTTCCAGAATTTGCAGGTCTTTACTGCCTTCTCTGATTGTCACCAATAACCTTTTTTCCTCACTAGTTAGCATCACACTGACAAAAATAAAAATAAAAATCCCAAAATGTCTCCATTGAAAATATTGTACTTTGTCTTGTCACAGTCTTTGACAAACCTCATGAGTATGTATGTATGTATATATATATATATATATATATATATATGTGGTCCTATTCAAATTTCAGAGGTTTGTTTAACAGAAGTATTTCATAAAAAAACCTTCTAAAATTATCTTATCCTATTTTATCAACAAAAGTTCTTTAATAGAAAAAAATTTAAAGGATTTTCTTTGTCATTGTATCACAGGCAACATCTAAATTTATAAAGATCCATATATATTTATGTCCCTGATTTACTGATTTATTTAATAATGCTAGCAAATACAATGCAAATACCATGAAGCAAAAGATATTATTTATTTTACCAATTGTACCTGACACAGAGTATATGCATAATAAATATCATTGCATAAATAACAAAAGAATAATAACATTCCTATATATCAAAAGTAAATATAAGCAGGATTTTAAAAAATGATAAGATAGTTTCAGCATGTATCAAAAAAGCAGAAAGATAAGAACTTTGAAATTCACCATGCACTTAGTGCAAACCCTGCCATCCAGACAAATAGCAAAATTTTCCACTTGACAAGTCCCTTATCTTTAATATTCTTCATAGCACTCTCTATGTTCCTTCAGTTTATCTGTAAAGTTGAATCTAATAATATCCAAATACATCTAAATTGACAAACTCTTACTTTATTTTCTGTTACCTCAATATATTACAGTCATTTTCTTTCTGGGACTGCTCCTATGGTTAGCTGTGTTGTCTTGGATATGATGGCTGTGTTATGAATGATAAAAGTTCCATAGGGTTCATCAAGTCATCTTCATCACCAGACAAGAGAAAGTCAGAAATAGTGTTACACATTAAAACCTCAGCTGACAGTAGCTACTGATAAGAAAACCCATTATCACCTGATTATATTATAAAAAAATAAAGGGTGGAGAGTTGGCATGCCTTTAAAAATATTTTTTATTTTAATTTTTATTAATTATACTTTATTCACCTTTTATCCCCCCAAACTCCTCCCTCCTCCCCTCCCAATCTCACCTTCCCTCCCTCTTCTCCACGCATGCCCCTCCCCAAGTCTGCTGATGGGAAGGAGGTCTTCTCCTTCCTTCTGATCCTAGACTATCAGCTCTCATAAGGAGTGTCTACATTGTCTTCCTCTGTGACCTGGTAAGGTTGCTCCCCTATCAGGGTGAAGCCTGCCACAGAGGGCCTCTGAAAGGCTCTTCCCTGCAGACTATCAAAGCAGTTGATGAGACTTATAGCCAAATGTTGGGCAGAGCACATGGAATCTTATGAAAGATGTGGGAAATAGTAAGATCTGGAGAGGACAGGAGATCCACAAGGAAAGCAACAGGACCAAAAATCTGAGCACAGGGGTCTTTCCTGAGACTGATACTCCAAACAAGTACCATGCATGGAGAAAACCTAGAACCCCTGCACAGATGTAGCCCATGGCAGTTCAGTGTCCAAGTGGGTTCCATAATAATGGGAACAGGGACTGCCTCTGACATAAACTGTTTGGCATTTTTTTTAACTCACAGTTTCTGTTCAAAGTTTGAGAGTCTTCTGTTAAGATTTTAAGAAAGACTAAATTTTCTTTTTGAGAATTTTATCTCACTTTTTATGATGTATTATTGTGGATAAAGTGTTAAAAGAATAAACAATGTTAAATACACACAAATATGTACTTTGGTATGTACATATATATATATATACATACGTTATATGCATATTGGTGTATGTAAATACACATATGTATGTATGAATTTGTTGGACTGTTTTATTTATTTGTTCAAAATTCAACAAGTATTCTACTTGGATTAAATCAGAAGCTGCCTTTGGTTTTATTTTTTTGTACTAAGGTCTCTCTAGAACAATTTGATTGGATTCCAGTTGCACATTCTCCCCAGATATGTGTTCAGTCCTTCCTTAGTCTTCCTATTTCTGCTGTTCCTTCTCATTGGTCTCTTCTGTCCTTGGACAGAGTAAGTGCATGCCACCTTCAGGGCATTTGTTTTCCTTGAACTTTTTTGCCTGGAGCAATGTCTTCCAGATTTGCAATAGAAAATTTTAGCTTGTTTTACCTTCCTCATTTATTTACTCAGCTATCAGCTTCTTAATAAACCTAACTCTCACAGTCCTATAAAATATTCTAGTACAGAAACCCTAATTCAAAATTTTTGTTCTTTCATTTTACATATTATAAGAACTGTATCATTTTTGAATGCAGGATATGCTTCCCATTTTCTCCTACTTCCAATGTCTATCCCATTTGTCTTTCTAAGTAAGGATTGATCATCTTATCCCAGATCTTCCTTCCTGTTTAGCTTTTATAGGTGTACAGATTTTTAGTATGTTTATCCTATATTAGAGGTCTAGTATCCACTTATAAGTGAGTATATACTGTGTGTATCTTTCTGCTTCTGGGATACACCACCTAGGATGATGTATCTGACAGAGGGCTAATATTCAGTTTATATAAAGAACTCAAGAAATTAAAAAGTAACAAATCAAGTAATCTAATTTAAAATGGGGTACGGAGCTAAACAGAGAACACTCTGTAGAGGAATGTAGAATGGCAGAAAAACAGTTAAAGAAATGCTCAATGTCCTTAGCCATCAGGGAGATGTAAATCCAAATAACCCTGAGATTTCACCTGACACCCATCATAATGGCTAAGATCAAAAACTCAAGTGACAGCACATGATGGAGAGGTTGTGGAGAAAGGGGAACCCTCCTCTATTGCCGGTGGGGGGGATGTAAACTTGGACAACCACTTTGGAAATCAATCTAGTGCTTTCTCAGACAATTAGGAATAGTTCTAGCTATAACACTCCTAAGCATATATCCAAAATATGCTTAAGTACACAACAAAGACATTTGCTCAAACATGTTCGTAGCAGCTTTATTTGTAGTAGCCAGAACCTGGAAACAACCCAGATGTCCCTCAACAAAGGAATGGATACAGAAACTGTGGTACATTTACACAATGGAATCTCTTATTGCTAAAATAAGGAATGTTGTGAAGGAAAGTTTTGAGTTGGATTTGAAAACTCAATGTAATATTTCATCTTACATATTCCAAAAATAATTAGTAGGTATGTCAGTATCTATGTCTCGCTTAAGTGAATTTATAACAGAATTGACAAACTTGAAATAATATGTATAAACTTGAGTTCTCTGTTACAACTGTTGTAGAAATTTTCAGTAAGTTGTAAAGCAATAAGTTAAGAGCTAAGAGCTCAGAGTCTGAAAAGTCTCCAGTGAGGCCAAATCTATTGTCTTTTAGAATATATTCTTTTAACATATGTGCAGAAATTTACTTGTTCTTCTAAATGTGTGGAGTTTTAATTATATACTTGTTTGAAGATGAGTTAAAATGCAGTTTTTATACTTTGATAATTGTTCCAAGAGTACAGCCTTCTTACTAGGATTACCTTTGAAATTCTAATAGAAAGGTGTTTAGATAGCTGCCTTGAGCTTCTGTATCATTGGAAATCTGTTATCATTTTTTCACAATAAGCAATTACTAAAATACAGGTATACAAACTAGGAACCAGTCTTCAGAGATTTAAAATACAATGTGGAAAGTAGTTTTGCATGGTAAAAATTATAATCTTTGTCTCCACACATCTACTTACCACGTGTGTGGGGCAGTTGTTTGACATTTACTGGACTGTTTTTGGAACACTCAAGTGCCTCTCTGGTAAGAAGGACTATGTGCCTCTGTATCTACTAACCCATAAACAGATAAGGATTTAGTGAATTTATCTAATGTGAATTAGTGTCCCCACCCCACACCTTTGATAAACAAGATCAACTATTAAACTAGTAAGGAAACCCACTTTGGCAAATTGAAAACAACCATGTTTTCATCAACATTGAATCACAGATATAAAATATTGTATGGGAATTATGCCTTGATAAATGGCAACATTCTGGTCCCATACTGAGCCCAGATGGTTACAGTGTCTTTAATACATGTAACCATTTGGTGTGAGCACAGTTGTGTGTGTCAGTCTCCTCATTTCTGTTTAATGATGGATATGTTCCAAATAATACAAGATGTTCTCTCAACATGCTAAACTTCTGGCAAGTGAGCTCTTCCCAGTTTATCATACTCTCAATAGATCCATTCAAAAATTATCTGAATTTCAGACTAATAACTCATGTTTTCAGTCAAAAGGAATAAAATAAAACCAGCACATCCTTCCTATCCAAAGGAGGAAATGCTTGTCAAAACTAATGACTTCAGTCTCTGATTATAACTTCAATATGGTGATTTCTGGGCTTTGGCTATTTTCACAAATTTGTTTGTACTTTAATTGGTATTGCACAGACACATTGCCTTACAATTAGATACAATAGTTTTGAATAATACCTCAAATATAAAAGCATCATTTGATTATTTGTAGCCAGCAATATTATTTCAAATTTGCTTTTTACAAGTAGGAATTTATGCTTTACAGACTGCCCAAAAATTTGAAGTCTCTCCACCACTTTCTTTTCTTTTTCTTTTAAATTTTTCTTTTTTTTCTTTTTTCTGTTATTCTTATATTAATGACAGGTTTTGTACTTTGTTTCCAAGCCATAGCCCCCTTCATCATTCCCACCCACTTCCCCCATCCCTCCCTCATCTCCTCCCTGCTCCTTTCCAAGTCCACTGATAAGGGAGGACCGCCTCCCCTTGCATCTGACTCTAGTTTATCAGGTCTCTTCAGGACTGGCTTCAATGTCCTCTTCTGTGGTCTAGCACGGGTGTTCCTCCTTCGTGGGAGGTATGGGGAGGGCCCAAGAGCCAGCTATTGAGTTCATGTCAGAAATAGTCCCTGTTCCCCTTACTAGTGTACCCAGTTGGATACTGGGCTATATCTGAGTAGGGGTTCTAGGTTATATCCATACATGGTCCTTGGTTGGAGAAACAGTCTTGTAAAAGACCCCTGTGCCCTGATCATTTGGTCTTTGTGGAACTCCTGTCCTCTCCAAGTCTTACAAACTCCCCCTTCTTTCATATGATTCCCTGCACACTGCCAGAGGTTTGGTTGTGAGTCTTAATATCTGCTCCTACCACCGAGAGCCTCTGAAAGACTCTCCACCACTTTCAAAATTAAAAAAAAAAACACATCACATTATATGGCATATGATATAGTTCTAAAATGTGGCCGTATTCCTTATCATCACTAGATTTGCAAGAATAGGTGTGTGTCATGAATAAATATAATAAATTATATATATATATATATATATATATATGTGTGTGTGTGTGTGTGTGTGTGTGTGTGTTGTGTGCGTGTAATCTTTTTTCCCCAGTAACTACCTGGTATCTATCCAAAGGAACAAAGCTGAAAATAGGTTTATGTCTGGTAACACACAGGGTTAACTACTAATTTAACACATTATACTGCATTTATTTAGTAACATGCTACACTAACTAGATAGTTTGTTGATATCATGAAATACATTTTATCACTAAGGGTACATTCATACCCTGACATACTTTCAGTATATTTTTCACCTGGATATTTTCAGATCAATTAAACCCAGGTCTACCATGGGTAAATATCCGTGTGTCTTTCTGAATGAGAAAGGAAGAGCAGCAGTATAAAGCCTTCTACCTTAGGTAACAAAAGACATTTCTGAAACAAGCTGTATGACATGTTTATTCACTTTTTTCTACCTACATAAAGGTTGTTTGATAGCAGCAATTTTCACCAGGTTATTCCTCTAGAAATCTATATCTATATATGGACAAATTTATCCATAAGCTATTTCTGTGTATCTCTGCGTATTGAATGAGACCCAGGTTAGAAGTTTCCCCAAATGTAAGAATTTAATTTAGAGACACCTTAACTTTTCTTACTATAATTTACACCTGAAGGCATATGTTAGCATCGGTGAGATTCCTTTGAAAATGCCTTGTACTTTACAGAAATATTTGTGTAACTGTATGCAGCTAGAAATGTAGGTTTTAGTTGACCCATGGCTAGCTCATAGTTAGAAAAAATTGTTAATTCATATGTTCCTGACTAAATTACTAGTCTTATTTAACAAATTATTTAAGAAATGTGTACAGATTGGAATATTAACTTTGAGATTCTCACTGTAATTATCATCTTTGACTTGTCTGATCTCATACAAGGTTACTCACAGAAGTTTGGTCCTTAAATCCTGAAAATTCAAGTTCTGAGACCTTTACTCATTATGACCCAGTTTTTTGTTTGTTTGTTTGTTTTTGTTTGTTTGTTTTTGTTTTTATATGCTGTCAAGACAGGCTCTTGCTACACAATTCTGGCAAGCTTGAAACTTCCTATCAATACATGCCTGGTGCATATTTGCAGCAATCTTCTGTCTCTGGATTCTAAGTACTGGGATTTTAAGCTTAGATGACATATGAGAGCAATAAAATATTTCTCTATGTTCTCTAATAGAGAACATGAATGCTTGATTTCTCTGGAAATCCTAAAGATATATAAGTCAGAGAGTCAGCAACTTTTGGGTCTACAGACATCACAGTTCCAAGAGGGGACCTTAATATTGGTGTTTAGCTAAATTGACATAGTGTCAAATTACCTTCCCTTTATCTAGGTTTATACCAATAGACAAAACCTAGTTTCAGCCATAAGTACAGAAGACTCTTTGGCAGTGAAGGATTGTGAATGCAGAGATTCATAGCTGCCCTTGTAGTGAAGAATAAGAGACAGTTGAGGGCCAAGGTTTAAACAGGACATTTATATCGCATCTAGGTCTCTGAGAACAATGCAGATGTGATGCCATGAAAATGTATGAGCAGGGAGAAGAGACTTGAAATTCCATTGTGTGGGCAGGATGGCATTTCAATGCATGTCTCCATGCAATATTTAACTCACAGCAGCTGTGCTTACTCACACTGGTCCTGAACAAGGCTGACTTGATCAATAATCAGTCATGAATAGTTGACAAGTTTGCGGAGCCCTGTCCTCTACTTCTGAACTATTGGCTGTTGATTAAGTCTGGGAAATGGCAGGGATGGTGGTGGTGTAACTTTATGTATAGTCGTGCTGATCCTCCAGTTTCCATTAGATACACCAATTACCATGATCACACACATGGTCCTGGCAAAACCCAAGCATGTAATAAAGGAGGTGTGGTGTGTGTGTGTGTGTGTGTGTGTGTGTGTGTGTGTGTGTGTGTGTGTGTGTGTGTGTGTGTGTGTAGAAGGGTGATGTGGATGGGGTAGATAAAAGGGGGTAAATGTTCATTTTAATCAGTAGAAACTAGATAAGAGTACAAGACAGTTGAAGAACAAATATAATTTGAAAGTAGTTTTAAAAAGACTTATGGTGCAGAACTCATTCAGACTGTTGTATCTTCTCTATTTTGTTTTAAGTTTGGTACATACTTGAGACAATTACACATGAATTTGAAAACTTTCCCCTCTATCTTGTCTTTGTCATTCAATTTACCTGTGCTTTATTTTGGTTATTTTCGGGATGAGTTACCTCTATTTATTTCAGAACTTATTTCTCTGTGTTTGCTTTTCTTTATCTGCCTGCTTTTATTTCATGTTCAGAACTGTCTGTGAGGCTGTTTCTCCTGCTTTTATTTTTCCTTTGTTGATACTCTGGTCTTACTTTGCTGCCAGAGTCTAAGCGAGATGTGAAACGGCTATCTCATGTGGATTAACTCTGCGCTGCACAACATTTTTCTTTTATGTTTTTGTTTGTTACAAATTATCATGGTTTATAAACCCTTCCAGGCTTTTCAAAGGGTTTTATATTACTAAACATGAAAAATAAAAGGATGTAGCAATTTCAAAGGGAAAAAATTCCCTTTCAGGAGTCACTGAGGATGCAAAGTAAAGTATAGAGTGGCTAGTGGTTGTATTTTCTAACATCATGAGGTGATACAGTACTTCTTGAAATGTCACAGAAGTTAATGAGGCAATTTCCTGCAGAGCTATGGGACAGTGTAGAGCAAACCTGACAATGCCTTCTGTGCGCACACACACACACATTCACACACACACACACACACACACACACACACACAGAGGCACTCACAAAGGTACTTTCCTCACTGCAAATAATAGTTTCAGAATAATTAAGAAAATAGTGTCTACATATGAAAAATTGAATCACTCTCCTAAGTTTATTCGGTGTCTCAGACATCAGGAATGAAGATAGTTTTGTGCATTTTTAGCTGAATGTAATTTTTCCTAAGTAAATTTGAAAGAAAGCCTCATATCAGTTCCTACCTGCCTTCAGATCCTTCAAGACATATTTAACGGGTTTTATTTATTTATTTATTCATTCATTCATTCATTCATTCATTCATTCATTTATTGCTAGCAAAGACCAATATCACCTTTGGGTCATTAAGTAATTATACAGAGAATATAATTTTTCACATACACATTTTCAGGAGATTTATAAATGAGGGTTAAAAGGAAACAGTAGTAACAGTAAAACAATGTGCATGATCCAAGAAAAGTATGGAGTCATCATCGTCATTCTTCTGTGTGACAGGGAATTGTAGCTGTGGTATCTTGACTGGGTCAGCCTAGACTCTGAGCTTTTGACTTTTGTATCAGTTGGCAGTAGAACCAAGGGGTTCTCATTAGAAGGCTTGAAAATCGGATTCTCAGGGTAAAAAATTTCATAAATGAAAGCTAAGTTACAGGTCGGCCAAAAAAATGGCTTCTATCCTTTATACGTTTTATTCTTTGTGTATATTCTCAAAGACTATAATTTTATTTACTTGCTTTTGTGTTTATAAAGTGAAATTAAAATATTTTTTCTTTTTTTTAAAATATTTTTCTTTAGAACATCTTTTGTTGCTCAACACTATGCTTGTGGGATTTATAGTGACTTTCAAAGATAGATTTATTTCCATATATTAGTATTTTTCATCCCACGATCATATCACAAACTATGTCTCCTCTTGAAGGTCAGTATATCTACTTATCTATATAAGATGCTTCCAGATTTTAATAACTATGAACATTTTATGTAAATTCTTTCAAATTTCTTGACTTATCCCCAAATATTTAACTAACACTAGAATTTGTGGTGTTTTGGAGTATATGCCCACCTCTATTTTAAATAAGTGCTGACAGTTGTCCAAAATATGTAACCAATGTGAATTTAAGTTGTGAGAATTTCCACAATAATGTTGCTAAAGAGTTGTCGATAATCTCGGTTGTTTATTGTACTGATCACTAAATTTTTGTGTCAGTAGACTCCCTCTGCTTTACATTAGTGCTATATAGGATTGAGTCTGCTCTATGTGACTGATATATCACTTTTTTCAGGAGAACAGAAGGACCCTACTTCCCCCTTTGATGAAAAGAGAGACTTTAATGAGTAAGACTACTCACAGGATGTAGCCTCTCTTGCTCTACATTTGCTGACATCCATTGGTGAATGAAAAATTAAGGTTAACCCTTATAATAGAAGTAGGCAATTGTATTCATGTCACCATGGGACCTGTTATCTGGTTATATGATAGAAGTGTATGTGTTAATGTATTTGAACTCAGTTAGAAAAGAGTGACATTACCCACAGTCTTATCCATCTGAGAAGCCCCTAAGCTATGATACTTAGTTCCCAGGGAAGATGAACCCACTAGTGATATTGGTGGGTAGTCAATTGCCTTCTGCTTGATTTTGAGTGCAATTCCATGGGAGGTCATTCATTCATAAGACTGTAAACCTGATCCAAAGTCCCCTAACAGTGGGAATAGGGGCTGTCTCTGATTCTGCTGCCTGCCTTTGGATACCTTTCTACTAGTTGTGTTGTGTTGTCAGGTCTCAAAGGAAGCTGATACATTTAGTCCAACTGGGACTTGAGATGCCAGTGTGAATTAGTATCCCTTGGGAGGGCCTCCCCTTCTCTGAGAAGGAGGGGGAGGAAATGGAGGAAGTTGACATCAGGTTGGGACTGGGTGGACAGGAAGGAGGGGGTTGGGATCAGGCTGTTAAGTGATTAAAGAAATAAATAAAGGAAAAAAATTAAAATGGCATTTTCTAGAAATAGGAAAGTAAAGAAAGGATAATTGGAAGTGATGATGGCTACATTGCATGATATACACATGTTAAATTATGAGAAAACAATACATACAGTGTCTTTAAAAAAAGTAGAAACAGTGAACCAGTATGTCATCATAGTTCTTAAACTCCCATAAAAATTCTTAAAAAGGTTTTACAATGATATTTTACTGTGGCTGCAACGTGTTTTTTTTTTTTTTTACTTTATATTAGTGAGGCAAACTGTATTTTTACTAGTTTATATGTGCATTTTTGTGTGTATACACATATGAGTTCATGTACACATACATAAGCATGTGTATGTGGAGGTCCTTAGGTGATTTCTTCTATCACTTCTGACTTCAGTTCGTTGAGGGAGGATGTCCTGCTAAATTGTGAGCATACCTTTTCAGCTAAAATTGCTGTCAAACTCCTTGATTCCTATATTACATCTATCTCCACCAACCCATCACTTGAGCTACCAGTATACAGAGGCTTGCCTAGGATTTTATGGGCAGTTTAAGAATTAGAGCTCAGGTCTTCATGCTCACACAGCATGGACTTTATATATCTCTACAGACATGTACAACTGTTTCTTCTGTGAAGTGCTAAGTGACATTTTCAAACCCTGTTTTCATTTTTTATAAGTAATTTATTTATTTTCATATTAATCACAGGTTATATACTTTGTGTCCCAGCCGTAGCGCCTCCCTCAGTCCCTCCCACTCCATCCATCCATCGCTCATCTCTCTGCCCCCTCCAAGTCAACTGAAGGGGAGGACTTTCCCCCTTCCATCTGACCCTAGCTTACCTTGTCTCTTCAGGGCTGGCTGTAATGCCCTCTTCTGGGATCTAGTTAGGCTGCTCTTCTCCCTAAGGTTGGGGGGGTTCAACAAGCCAGCCATTGAGTCCACGACCAAAATAGTTCCTGTTCTGCCTACTAGGTTACCCAGTTGGGTATTGAGCTACCATGGGCCACATCCCAGCAGGGGATCTAGGTTATATCCTTACATGGTCCTTGGTTGGAGAAACAGTCTCATAAAAGACCCCTGTGCCCTGATCTATTTGGTCTTTGTGGAGCTCTTGTCCTTGCCAAATCTCACTAACTCCCCCTTTTTTCATATGATTCCCTGCACTCTGGCGATGGTTTGGTTGTGAGTCTTAATATCAGCTTTGATTCATTGTTAGTTAGATTCTTTCAGAGGCCCTCTCTGGTAGGCTCCTGTGCTGTTGATTGTTTTCTCCTACAGTAAATGTCCATCCAGTTTGTCCATCTAAGCGAGGAATGATCATCCCACCATGGGTCCTCCTTCTTGCATATCTTCTCTAGGTCTATAGATTTAAGTATGTCCATCTTATCCTATAGGTCTATATAAGCGAGTATATACCAAGTGTTTCTTTCTGCTTTGGGGATACTTCACTCAGGATGATTGTTTCCAGGACCTACCATTTGCCTGGGAATTTCATGATTTCCTAGTTTTTAATTGCTGAGTAGTATTCCATTGTGTAAAAGTACACAATTTCGGTATCCATTCCTGGACTGAGGGACGTCTGGGTTGTTTCCAGGTTCTGGCTATTACAAACAAAGCAGCAACAAATATGGTTGAGCAAATGTCCTTGTTGTGTACTTGAGCATCTTTTGGATATATGCCTAAGAGTGGTATAGCTGGGTCTTGAGGAATCACTATTCCTAATTGTCTAAGAAAGCGCCAAATTGATTCCAGAATGGTTGTACCAATTTGCAATCCCACCAGCAATGGAGGAGAGTTCCCCTTCCTCCACAACCTCTCCAGCATGTGTTGTCACTGGAGTTTTTGATCTTAGCCATTCTGATAGGTGTAAGGTGAAATCTCAGGGTTGTTTTGATTTGTGTCTCCCTGATGGCTAAGGATGTTGAGCATTTCTTTGTTTTTCTGCCATTCTACAATCTTCTACAGAGAGTTCTCTTTTTAGCTCCATACCCCATTTTTAATTGGATTACTTGATTTCTTGCTTTTTAACTTCTTGATTTCTTTATATATACTGGATATTAGCCCTCTGTCAGATGTAGGATTGGTAAAAATCCTTTCCCAGTCTGTGGGCTGCCGTTTTGTTTTGATGACAGTGTCTTTTGCTTTACAGAAAAGGTCCCATTTATTTATTGTTGATCTTAGAGCCTGTGCTGTTGGTGTTCTGTTCAGGAAGTAATATCCTGTGCCAATGAGTTCTAGGGTATTCCCCACTTTTTCTTCTAACTGGTTTAATGTGTTGGTTTTATGTTGAGGTCTTTGATCCACTTGGACTTTAGTTTTGTTCAGGGTGATAAATATGGATCTATTTTCATTTTTCTACATATAGAAATCCAGTTGGACCAGCACCATTTGTTGAAGATGCTGTCTTTTTTCCATTGAATGGTTTTGGCTTCTTTGTCAAAAATCAAGTTTCCATAGGTGTGCAGGTTCATTTCTGGGTCTTCTATTTGGTTCCATTGATCCACTATTCTGTTTCTATGCCAACAGCATGCAGTTTTTATTACTATTGCTCTATAGTATAGATTGAGGTCAGGAATGGATATACCTCCAGATGATCTGTTGTTGTCCAGGATCATTTTGGAAGTTCTGTATTTTTTGTTTTGTTTTGTTTTTCCATATGAAGTTGACAATTTTTTTTCAAGGTCTGTGAATAATTGTGTTGGTATTTTGATGGGAATTGCATTGAATTTGTAGATTGCTTTTGGCAGAATGGCCATTTTCACTATGTTAATCCTACCAGTCCATGAACACGGGAGGTCTTTCCATTTTCTGATATATTCTTCAATTTCTTTCTATAGAGACTTGAAGTTTTTTTTTTCAAACAAGACTTTCACTTGCTTGGTTAGGGTCACCCCAAGTTACTTTATGTTATTAGTGGCTATTGTGAAGGGTGTTGTTTCCCTAATTTCTTTCTCGGCCATTTTGTCTTTGGTGTACAGGAGGGCTTCTGTTTTTTGTTTTTTGTTTTTTTTTTTTTGAGTTGATTTTGTATCCAGCTACTTTGCTGAAGGTGTTTATCAGTTGAAGGAGTTCTCTGGTTGAATTTTGGGGGTGCTCATGTATATTATCATATCGTCTGCAAATAGTGATACTTTGACTTCTTCCTTTCAATTTGTATCCCTTTGATCTCCTTCAGTTTTCTTATTGCTCGAGCTAGGACTTCAAGTACTATGTTGAAGAGATATGGAGACAATGGGCAGCCTTGCCTAGTCCCTGATTTCAGTAGGATTGATTTAAGTTTCTCTACATTGAGTTTGATGTTGGCTATAGGCTTGCTGTATATTGTCTTTACTATGTTTAGGTATGTGCCTTGTATCCCTGATCTCTCCAAGACTTTAAACATGAATGATTGAAACCCTGTTTTCTTAAGTCTTCTTGGTCTATTGCTCCTGTTTTGGAAGTCCTTAAATGCATTGTCACATTTTCCACCACCATATATTTGTATTGAGTATCATGCTATTTTGCTTTATTCACAAATGTTATTCAGGTAGCACTTCTGTTTAGTACTGAATATTTGATGCTCATCTAATGATATCATCTATAAATAGTTGGGAGTGAGAATGTAGTTTCAGGGCACAATATCTGTTTACATAACATGTCTAGAATCCTGGATTTAGTTCCAAATAACACACCAGCACATGCTTGCACACACAAACACTCACTCACACACACATACCCATGAACAATTACTAACACACACACACAATTTCTTAAACGACTAATATCTAAAATGTCATACTCC
Source organism: Pachyuromys duprasi (assembly GCA_028658305.1). Classification (NCBI taxonomy): domain Eukaryota; kingdom Metazoa; phylum Chordata; class Mammalia; order Rodentia; family Muridae; genus Pachyuromys; species Pachyuromys duprasi. The sequence continues at coordinate 71,580,756 of CM053765.1, read as the reverse complement.
TGTAGAAATCTTTGTTCTGTGCCATCCTGGTGACCTCATGAATGCTTATGAGAGTTTTCTGGTGCTTGTTCTGGGATTTCTATGTACAAACAATATGCTTTCTGTGGTTCTTATTTTACCTTTCAAAGTTTTGTAATATTTTCTTTACTTGCTAGACTGAACTTCCTAGTTATTAGAAAAAATACTGTAGTGAAGTGGATATAGAAGGACATTTCACTTTTAAATAGCACTTGAAAGGGAAGGTTTCCTCCATTTTATCATAAGTTTTCTCTGAGATTTAGAGAAACTTTTTTTTCACATTTTGAAAGTTCCCTCAGGTTCCTATCTTTTAAAAATACATGAATGACTGTTTCATTTTACAAATGCTTTTATTGTATCTATTCCAAAAGACTATTTTAGTTTTTACTCTTTGTTCTTTCATGTAGTTATATTTGATTAATTTTTCCAATGTCAAATTAGCTTCACATATCGCAAGTAGCATAAAAACTAAATCATTATATATTATTATAATATATATTGAAGGATACAGTATAAGAAACTATTAAGAATTTCATGTCTCTGTGATTTACATCAGTTCAAACTTTCTGCTTTAATTTCTATTTTTAATTTTCATTTACTCATTCATTCATTCATTCATTCATTCATTCATTTTAATTTATTCACTTTGTATCCTGGCTCATCATCTCCTCCCAGTCCCACCATCTCTTCCCCTTCTCCCCCTATGCCTTTCCCTAATCCACAAATAGGGGAAGACCCCTTCCCGTTGTATCCGACCTTAGCCTATCAGGTCTAATTAGAACTGGCTACATCCTCTCCCTCTGTGGCCTGACAAGGCTATTTTCTCAGGGGGGAGGTGATCAAAGAGCCAGCCTTGAGTCCATGTTAGAAACAGCTCCTGTTCCCCTTACTAGGGAACCCATTACTTAGAGACAGAGCTGCCTTTGGGCTTCATCTGTTCAGGGGTTCTAGGTGCTCTCCATGCATGGTCCTTGATTGGAGTATCAGTCTCAGGAAAGACCTGTGGGTCCAAGTGTTTGGCTCTGTTGCTCTCCTTGTGGAGCTCCTGTCTCCTCCAGGTCTTTCTATCTTCCTCTTCTTTCAGAAGATTCCCTGAACCCTTCCCAAAATTTGGTTATGAGTCTCAGCATCAGTTTTGATACCCTGCTGGGTAGAGTCTTTCTTAGACCCTTTGTGGTAGGCTCTTGTCCTGTTCCCCGTTTTCTCCTTCTTCTGACACCCATCCCATTTGCCTTTCTGAGTGAGGGTTGACCATCTTCCATAGGGTCCTTCTTGTTGTTTAGCTTCTTTCTTTTCTTTTTTATTAAATTCTTTATTAATTACACTTTATTTACCTTATATACCGCTGTAGATCCCTCCCTCCTCACATCCCAATCCCTCCCTTCTTCCCCCTTCTGCACCCATGTACCTCCCCAAGTCCACTGATAGGGGATGTCTTCTTTTCCTTCCTTCTGATCCTAGTCTAGGTTTCATCAGGAGTGGCTGCATTTTCTTCCTCTGTGGCCTGGTAAGGCTGCTCCCCTCTCAGGGCAAGGTGATTAAAGAGCAGGCCAATCAGTTCATGCCTGAGACAGTCCCTGTTCCCATTACTGTGGAACCCACTTGGACACTGAACTGTCATGGGCTACATCTGTACAGGGGTTCTAGGTTATCTCCATGTATGGTCCTCGGTTGGTGTATCAGTCTCAGGAAAGACCCCTGTGCTGTTTTTTTGGTTCTGTTGCTCTCCTTGTGGAGTTCCTGTCCTCTCCAGATCTTACTATTTCCCACATCTTCCATGCACTCTGCTCAAGGGTTGGCCATAATTCTCAGCATTTACTTTGAGAGTCTGCAGGACAGAGCCTTTCCGAGGCCCTCTGTAGCAGGCCCCGGACTTGTTCCCTGTTTTCTCTTTCTTCTGATGAGCATTCTCTTTGCCTTTCTGGATAGCTATTGAACATTTTAGGAAGAGTCCTCCCTCTTGATTTGTTTATTTAGATGGACAGATTTGACTAGGTTTATCCTATATTATATGTCTATATGAGTGAGTATATACCATTTGTGTCTTTCTGCTCCTGGTATAGCCCATCAGGATGATCCTTTCCATTTTCCACCATTTACCTGCAAATTTCATGATATCCTTGTTTTTATTGCTGAGTAATATTCCATTGTGTAGATTTACCACAATTTCTCTATTCATTCCTTAGTTGAGGGGCATCTGGGTTTTTTCCAGCTTCTGGCTATAACAAATGAAGCTGCTACAAACAAGGTTGAGCTAATGTCCCTACTGTGTACTTGAGTACTGTGTACTCTTTTGGATATATGCCTAGGAGTGGAATAGCTGGATCTTGAGGAAGCGCTATTCCTAGTTGTCAGAGGAAGCATCAGATTGATTTTCAGAGTGGTTGTACAAGTTCACATTCCCACCAGCAGGGAGAAGGGGGTTACCCCTTTCTCTATAACCCATCCAGCATGTTTTTGTCACTTGAGATTTTCATGTTGGCCATTCTGATGGATGTAAGGTGAAATCTCCGGTTCATTTTGGATTGCATTTCCCTGATGAATAAGGGTGTTGAGCATTTCTTTAAGTGTTTCTCTGCCACTCAATATTCCTCTATTGAGAATTCTCTGTTTAGCTCCATACCCCACTTTTTAATTGGATTACTTGATTTGTAATTGTTTTACTTTTTGAGTTCTTTATATATACTGGATATTAGTCCTATGTCAGATATAGGGTTGGTGAAGATCCTTTCCCAATCTGTAGGCAGTCATTTGTTCTAACAACAGTGCCCTCTGCTTTATAGGAACTTTTCAGTTTCAAATGATAGTATGCCTGAGTGACCCCAAAAATTCTACCAGGGAACTCCTACAGCTGATTAACAACTTCAGCAAAGTGACTGGATACAAAATTAACTCAAAAATATCAGTAGCTCTCCTGTATACAAAAGACAAAAGGACTGAGAAAGAAATTAGTGAAACAACACCCTTCACAATAGCCACAAAGGTCATAAAGTAACTTGGTGTGAACCTAACCAAGCAAGTCAAAGACTTGTATGAAAAAAATTTCCAGTCTTTGAAGAAAGAATTAGAAAAAGATATTGGAAGTTGTTTAGCTTCTTTAACCAGCTAGATGTCCCTCAACCAAGGAATGGATACAGAAATCGTGCTACTTTTATCTGATGTAATATTGAAACAATGAAATCATGAAATGTGTAGGCAAATGGTGGGCTCTAGAGAGGATCATCCTGAGTGAGGTATCCCAGAAGCAGAAAGACACACATGGTATATACTCACTTATAAGTGGACATTAACCATATAATATAAGATACAAATATTAAAATCTATAGTCTCAAAGAAGCTAAAGAACAAGAAGGAAGCTGGGGAAGATGCATTTTCTATTTTTAAAATGAAGTTCTTCTCTCCTATGATGTATTGAAACATGTATTTTCATGCTCTATCTTCAAATTTGGAATTAACACATCATGGTGGTATACACTTCTGACAGAGGGCACATCATCAAAAAAATTGGAATTAAAGTTTTGAGTTTTGATAAATGTACCTTTTAATAATTTTATCTTCTTTTGAATTGATTTTTAATTTGTACATTTCATCTACATGTTAATTAGCTTTCATCTTTTATGATTTCAAGTTTTAAAATTTCAACAATTGAGGATTGTTCATTTTTTTCTGTTTTCTGTTTGTTTACTTTGTTTTGTTATTACTTTCATCACTTTACTAAGTTTTGTGCTATCTACTTTTTCCATTCTAAGATCTCATGTAGTCAGTTGTGGCATCAAAACAGCTGGTCTTAAAATCCTGATATTCCTCCTTGTAACTCCCTATTGTTCTTATGACAAGTTAATTTTTTTTCTAAAGCTTTTGTAATAAACATTTTCAAGGATGTCAAATAAATCACTAGTTTTTTGTTTTTGTGAGCACTTTAGGATTATATGTTGTTATTATATTCTATCTTATATACAGCTCTGACATTTATTTTATTATGTTTGTATTGTTATCAATTTAAATGAGTTGCTAATATTTACTATAAAGTTTCTTCAAATTATTAATCTATTTAGAAATTATTTTGTTAATTTTTATACATTTATTCATTTTTATCCTTAGTTTTTGATTATTTTATGGTTTGTGGGTATGCTACGTAAAATAAATTTATTTACTTATATTTTGAGTTTCTCAATTTGTGTTTTCCTTAATTTTTTTTTTTTTATTTTTTCCATTTCTGTTTTCGGATCTTGAACCATTTGCTTTCCTTCACCTGTCTGACTGTATTTTTCTTCAATTTCGTCAGCTGTTTGCTTGAACATACCTCTGTTTCTTTTATTTCTTTCAGTGAATTAATTATTTGCTCTCTCAAGGCCACAAACTGTTTGGCTGTATCTTCTTGTATTTCTTTATGGATTTTATTCATTTCCTCCATTGTCATCTTCATAAACATAAATTTGAGGTCATCTTCTTGAATTTCACTTATGTTAGGGTAACCAGGGCACTTGCTCCAGGATAACTGGGTCCTGGAGATGCCATATTGCTTTGGGTTTTGTTGATTGTACCTTTACTCTGGTCTCTACCCATCTGGCTGTCTCAGGTGTTTGCTGTTAGATTCTGGTGCCTATTGGAATCCTGGGAAGGCAGGAATCTCCTTGGCAGCAGGACAGTTGTTCCTGAAGGAGACCTCCTCAGCTTTTTGGGTATGGTCACCAAATGATCAGTATTTCTCAGGAAATTGCCACATCTCTTCCCAGGTGTATGGTCCTGTGGTAACTGGGCTTTCTGGGAGCCCCGGAGCTCTCTTCTCACCAGGAGAAGTCCCAGAGACAGCTGCCCTGCCACTGGCTTTCTCGCTCTGAATTTAGTGTGCTGCCGCTGTTCATACACTGTGTTTGCTGGAGACAGCCATCTTGAAGAACCAAGGAGGCCTGAGGTTTGGTCGGATTCGCTGGGGAACACATGCTGATGTATTGGGTACTAAAGGTCGGTCTGTTGGTCACTGTGTGGTCAGTCCTGTCCTGCTCATCAGACAAGGTGTGTTCTCGGTACTGCAATCTTGGATCTCCAAGAGGAGATATTAAATTTAAACCCTTATCCATTGTGGATATTTGGAATATTAAATTCCCAACAATTATAATATATTGCTTTCAAATTTATTATTTTTTACAGTTTCCTTTTTGCATTGCTTTGAATAAAATAATATTTTCTATTCCTCATAGATGATTAATCTCTTAAATATATTGTACAAAGTTTCTGTTAATTTTTATTAGAGCTGAGGCACAAGTCATGTAGAGAATTATGGGAAAGAGTATGAAATACACAAAATTCTGCCTATTTGTCAAAGATGAGACTTTTTCAAATGACAGTAATTTAATCCTAAAATTAAGAGAAAGAAACGGATGGAGGGAGGGAGGATGGAAGGGAAGAAGAAAGAAAGCAAGGAAAAGAAGAAGAACGAAAGGAAGGTGAGGGAAAGGAAGAAAAAGAAAGGGAAAAGGAGGGAAGAGGAAGGCAAAGGGGGAAGGGTAGGGGAGTTGAAGAGAAGAGAAGATTAGGGAAAGGAAGGAAAGAAAGGTAATCCTAGCATGCTGCTTGAATTGCACATGGAAATTCTTAAAATGGAGGATGTGAATTTTAGGGTACAAGTTTTTCTTTCTTTCCACTTGTGCTTATAACAAATCAAAACCAATAAACATAAAAAAAAAAACCTTGTATCTTTAGGTAAATACAATTTGATACTAGAGATACAGAGTGGGGTGGAGGTATTGGTGGTTAAATTTTTCTTCTTATAGCATGCATTGTATAAAAACTCATTTTTCATGGGTGGACATTTTTTGAAGCCTTCTTATGAAAAGACAGCCAGTTCCTTAGCAAGTAGTATAGGCAATATAGTTGCTAAGTCATTTCTAACTGAGGAGCCAATTTAGAGGGAAAATGCTAACAGTAGGACAGAAGCTTCAGAGGTATGGAAGGAGAAAAGATGAGACAATCAGCAGGTTTCTGCATTAATTTGGTCGATAACCTTGACACTAAAGTGGTGATGAAAATCTCACAAGGTGTGAATGGAGGTCTCCATCCAGCAGGTGAGGAACTTTCATAATACATCAGTTATAGTTATTCTTTTGACTATATGTATAGTGAGTGTCTCACTGTTGATAACATTAAATATATGATATTGTGGAGTGAACTGACAAATTTTGAAGTCAGATGAATTAAAGTCAGCTGAGTACGTTGGGTGATTTAGCCTTTCTTGCCTACTGGGTCTTCCTCTCTAAAATATAAATATTGGATCTGATCATGTGGCAGTTCCACTGAGCTCCATAAGGTCTGTGACTGTTCATACATTCAATGACAGATTCCCAACTGAAACAGATCAGATATAAAAGGAGATAAATTATTTCCTCTCTAGGTAAAAGGCACACAGAGTGTAGGATTTGAAATTCTCGGGGGGAGGGCTTCAATTGGGATATATAATGAACAAATTATTTAAAAAAAATAAGAATACCTGTGTGTGTGTACGTATGTCTGTGTAAAGAAATTCTGAGAAGATTTTTCACTACTGCTTTGGGGAATCTTGGATGTGTAACTCACTGGTTAGGCTATCACATGATTCTTCATGATGATGTATTTATGAAATTATAAAAGAAATATTTCAAGGTAAACATATTTACTAGACACATCAAATATCACCAAACTATAAGCATATGTTCATGAAAAATTAGAAATCACATTCTTTCTTTCTTGATGCACATTTTAATGGCAATGAAAATTTGACTTCTTGCTGTCTCCAACCTACATAAAGAATGCTTTTTTTGCCTGTGTCAAGTTTTAGATTTGAAAAGCTTATGAAACTGCTGTTATCATTCACTCATGATTGGATAGGCAAGCTCCTTGCTAACATGCACTAAGTAATTACTTTGGTGATTAATTTTCACAATTATATCACAGAGAATTAAGGGTTAATTTAACTTCATGTTATAAAGATTTTTCAGAGTGCTTAAGTCATTAAGCTTAGGTGAAAAATGTTTGTTATTGTCAGTCACTGAGAAATCACAATACTGAAATTAGGTGACCTGACTGATGGTAACCATCCTTGAGTGTCAAGGACCAAAAGATAGAAGCAGCAGGGTGAGATGAAAGGGGAGGAGGTCCTCCCCTATCAATGGACTTGGAAAGGGTCAGGCAGTAGATGAAGGAGGGTGGGATTGGAAGGGAATGAGAGAGTGGGATACAGCTGGGATACAGAGTTAATAAAACATAACTGATAATAAAAATAAATGATAAAAAACTCTAAGGGAATTTGGTAAGGAGCTTAAAATGGCAAACCTTAAAGTATTTGTCTTCAGAGAAAATATATTTCATACGAACGATCATTGAAATTGACCTAAAGCATGATTATTAAGGAACTTGAACTCAGAAATACTTTTGACTCTTGGTGAATCTTCGTCTCCAAAAGTTGTCTATTCTTGAAAATAATTCCTTTTTGGAAACAAAGCAAGTATTTTTTTTCATATAAACAAAGACTTACATGCTTTTTCAGTATTCTGATTTTGTCAGAATCATCTCAGGAAATAGTGGCCAACTCCATTTACATCATCATTTCTTATATTTCTACTTATTGCTCTTGACTGTTTCTTTCTCAAGAGACTACAGTGTTTTCACTCATAAACCAGTTAGAACTCTATCATTCAATTTAAAATTTTCCTACTTTTCTCATAAGCTTTTGTTTGCATAAATTTTGTTTTAATTTTAGGAAATTCTTTCTCACAAAATGGAGCATCTGATTTTGTGCCTCTCAGTGTTTTCCCATTTATCACGCTTTTCCATTATTTAAAAGCACTTAACTTTTAACTTTTGCTGCTATTGAAGCTCAATGAAATCAATAGCCATTCCCAACTTATTGAGCAATAGCCAAGTAATAACAAATTTTGCTGAAAATTACCAATAGAACCTAAAACTTCATGCATGCACCAATATATTTTCTTCAAAAAAGTGAATTTATATATATATATATATACCACTGATTATGTGCAATACAGAAAGTAGTTCAGTAATGCCCTAAAACTGAGGAAATGTATTTTGATGTTGAACACATAAGAAAATATGAACATAACACATTTATGCTTTTCAATAATTTCCTTCGAACTTACAAGATATTTGAGATTCTTAGGATCACAGACATGGCCTTGGTGATATTATGTAGATTAAAAATGATTTTTCCAGATATTCATACAACTCTGCAGTTTGTGAGCCTACCCAGCAGGAAGCTGTGAGAAACAGTGAGATGGGAGAGATGAAAGAGAATATCAAATGAATGTTGATCATATAAAAATAAGGGTTGCATTTTGTATATGGCATTCACACACAAAAGTCAGACTCTTACTGTCAATGCAATGAAAAATGTTGAAATATTTCAAACTGGGTATTAATCATATATTCTTAATGAGTGCACATCATTCTTAGCAAATATAAGGTGTTGACAACATATGTTCACAAAACACATTAAACTATCAAATCTTCCACAATTAATATTAAAAGTTGCAAAACAAGGAAGAAAGTGTAACTAAACTCATTACTGGATGTTATTCAAGTACAGAAGGCTTCTCTCAACACACTTAGATGCTGGGTATATTTTCAAGGGGAAGCAAGACTTGTGTGACATTATAAAGTATTTTCCAATACTTAAAGGTGGAAGGGATATACAGACTAACTGGGTGATCAGCAAAGATGTTTAGCAGAGAGCATGTTATCTGCTGAACAGTTTATCTGGAGTCACTGAATCTGTGACTGACTTTGTAATTACTCAGTTATAGGCATCACATCTTGAATCATTTCATTGTATATTCATTATTTTGGACCATAGTAGTCCACAGATTTGGAAGATGGGACATACTAGAAATGGGGCTTGAAATTCAAAAGTATAGTTTTACTAAGGGGAAATAGGTGAAGAGCTAATAGTGTATAAAATGTGTAGCTGAATCTATATACACACTATCAAAATCCTTTGGGAGCTCAAGAGGCAGTAATGGCTCTGATCAGTGTGGAAAGCTTATAAGACATGTACAGATTGTAGGCATTAGAAACTTGTTCTATACTAAAGAACATGAAGGCTTTGTTGTTTTGAGGGTTATACAATAAGAAACAAAATACCCAACTAAAAACTGGCAGCCAGACTTGATGAGACCTGATAAGCTATGGTTAGATAGAAGGGGAGGAGTCCTTGCCTATCAGGAGACTAAGGAGTGGGCATAGGGGGAGAAGGGAGAGGGTGGGTAAGACTGGGTGGAGACAAGGAAGGGAGCTGCCGCAGGGATACAAAGTGAATACCCTGTATTAAATAAATATATAAATAAAATTAAGTTTAAAAACAAATGGGGCACAGAATTAAACAGAATTTTCTCTTTTTAATTTTAATTTTTTTATATTGATTATTCACTTTGTATCCTAGCTATAGCCCCCTCACTCATTCTCTCTCTAACCTACCCTTTGTCCCTCATCTCATCCCATGACTCTCTCCAAGTCCACTGATAGGGCAGTTCCTCTTCCCCTTCCATCTGACCCTAGCCTATCAAGTCTCATTAAGAGTGGCTGCAGTGTCTTCCTCTGTGGGCTGGTAATGCTTCTCCTCCCTCAGGGGGTGGTGATCAAAGAGCCAGCCACTGAGTTCATGTCAGAGACAGTCTCTGTTCCCCTTACTAGGGTACCCACTTGGTCACTGAGCTGCCATGGGTTACATCTGAACAGGAGTTCAAGGTTATCTCCATGAATGGTCCTTGGTTGTAGTATCAGTCTCAGAAAAGTCCCCTGGGTCCATATATTTTGATCCTGTTGCTCAACTTGTGAAGCTCTTGTCCCTCCCAAGTCTATCTCCCCCTTCTTTCATAATATTCCCTGCACTCTGCCCAAGGTTTGGTTATGAGCCTTAGCATCTGCTTTGATACACAGCTGGGTAGAGTCTTTCAGATGCCCTTTGTGATGGGCTCCTGTCCTGTTCTCTGTTTTCTCCCTTCCAATGTCCGTTCCATTTGCCTTTCGGAGTAAGGATTGTTCATCCTACCCAGGATCCTCCTTCTTACTTAGTTTCTTTAGGTGTACAAATTTTAGTATGTTTAGCCTATATTAAATATCTAATAGCCACTTATAAGTGAGTATATACCATGTCTGTCCTTCTGATTCTTTTCTAGATGATACCATTTCCTGCAAATTTCATGATTTTCTTGTTTTTAATTGATGAGTAGCATTTCATTGTGTAAATGTACCACAATTTCTGTATCCATTCCTTAGTTGAGGGACATTAGGGTTTTGTCCAGGTTATGGCTATTACGAATAAAGATGCTATGAACATAGTTGAGTAAATGTCCTTGTACTTTACTTGAGCACATTTTTAAGATATACATAGGAATGGTGTGGCTGGATCTTGAGGAAGCACTATTCCTAATTTCCTGACAAAGCGCCAGATTAATTTCCAAAGTGGTTGTACTAGGTTACATTCCCACCAGCAATGGAGGATGGTTCAGCTTTCAATAGATGAATCTCAAAAGGCCAAAAATACTTAAAGACACATACAATGCAAGTCAAAAGGACTCTGAGATTCCATCTCACACTGGTGAGAATGGCTAAGATCAGCACATGCTGGGGAGAGTGTGGAGAAAGAAGAACCTTCCACCATTGCTCCCGGGAGTAGAAACTTGTACAGCCACTTTGGATATCAGTCTGGTGCTTTCTCAGAAAATCTGGAATAGCTTTACCTCACAATCCAGCTATACCACTCCAGAGTATAAACCCAAAAGAAGCTCCATCATACAACAGGAGTACCTGCTCAACTAACTTCCTGTAGTATTCCTTAATTCCTTTTGTATTTCAAATACTTTGGAAGTCATACTGTGAAGATACATATTGTTTACAATTGCTGTTTAAAGTATTTTTACGGATCATCTAATTTCTTCTAAAATGGTAGAGAAATACTGATTGAAAATAAATGTGACAAGGGCTCATGCTTGTACTCCATTGTGGTCAAATCATAGCCTTTATCATATTTTCTAATGCTTAAAATCAAGGAAAGCCTACCACTGAGTTTATGGCAGAGAAAACCCCTGCTAGGGACCCCACTTTGAGATTGAGTCTATGGGGCTTCATCTCCTTTCCATGCATTATCCTTGATTGGGGTATTATTCTCTTCAGGAACCCCAGGGCTCAGTTTTGTTGTTGTTGTTTGGTTGGTTGTTATTATTATTATTATTTATTTTTATTTTTTTATTTTTGGCTCTGTTGGATTTCTTTTGGAGCTTCTGTTTCCTCCAAGTCTTTCTATCTCCCTTTTATTTCATAAGATTCGCTGCACTCTGCTCAAAGTTCGGCTATGAGTCTCAACCTCTGCTTTGATACCTGGATCAGTAGAGTCTTTCAGAAGCCATCTGTGTTAAGTTCTGTACTGTACCTTATCTTCTTCTGGAAGCTTTCTGATCAACTCTCCCCTAGGGGGGAATATCCTTGCCAGGCTAAGAAGGTAGGCAAAGCAGCCAGTCCTGATGATGCCCCCAATAGGCTAGGGTCAAACAAAAGGGGGGGGGACATCCCCTATCAATGGGCTATGGTGAGAGGGGCATAAGGAGGAGAAAAGGAAGGGGGTGGGGTTGAAGAAGAGGAGGGACAATGCAGCCACAGCTGGGAAACAAAGTGAATAAAATATATGAAATTATAATAAAATAAAAGTTAAGGAAAGCAGTATTTGCTTGTATTTGTATTCCTGCTTTTCTATAAACTCTTGTTTCTTCCCTTGCCTGATCTTCACACTTGTAACTGAGTCAAGGGAGAAGAAATTTTTCTCAAGATCAGTTTTTTGTTGGTGAAAACATTGCCCATTTTTTATAACCACATTTCTTTGCTAAATGTATATGTTCTACACAATTATGAAATCTTTCCTCCTCTGTACTCTAATTTAGAATTCATTGAAAGTTTAATAAGCACTAGGGTAAAGATTTAGCGAAGAAATTATTCACTATTAGTCCTGAGGGGAAACTAAAAGGGAACCAAATTAATCATTGACTCTTTTGCACTATGCTTCATAAACACCATCATTATCTATAGGGCTGGGATTCTCTACAGAAAATACTTGCAAGGGATCTAAAATCCCTCAGAATTTTGGGTTCACCTCCTACTTCCTGCGTTTTGGGTAATTATATTTATATTTGGATTAGAAGACAGTCAATAAAACCAAGAGTCTTAGATTAACTCTTAATAATTTTAGGCATTCTTTGTTAAATAAAACACTATTCCATAATATTTTTAAAAAGTCCCTAGCTATGATGCTGAAAGTTAGATTTTTAAGTAGCAGCAACCAGTCATATTATCTGGAAATGTCATGGCTCTAGATAACATAAAACTGTCATATAAAATATGTAATGAACAGTGATTATTTTAAACTTTGCCCTGATAAATATTTATATGTTTATGTGATATTTACATATATATTTATATATAACATTTATATAGATATGACTATTAATAGGCAAGACATCTTTCAAACAGAAGTTCATAATTTGATTTACAGTTATAAATATTTCACTGGCAATTTAACTGAGTAGAAGTAGAAGCCATTTTCTACAAATCATCAATAGGCACCAGGCTAAGAGCCCAAGGAAGGTTAGGAAATTTGGTCTTTGAACCTTGAAAAATAAAATGAATCGAACTTGTTAACTGAAGTCATTGTCTTTGCTATCTTAAATATCCAGGTGTTTCAGTTAGCTTCTTTTCTACAAAAAACTAGGGAAATATAGCAGGAGAGTCCCATTGATGAAGCATATTAAATTTTTTTCTATCAGGGTTAACAAAATATATTGTTGGCCCACTAAAGAATGAAAAGCAGATTTTTTACAAGGGATTAAATCATTGACTCTAGTTTCTCCAATATACTCTACCAATACTGTAAACATACTATTTATCAACAAATAGCTATATTATATTTCTGGAATTTACAGCATATATTTTAATGTATCATTTTAGACTATTTGCTCTTTTCAGTAAATGATTATCATTACATAGATACAAACACATACTTATACATTGACTGTGAATCAGGTGTATGAACAAAAGTATTAAGATTGCTGTTATGCCTTAATTCAGGTTGAAAACATTGATTACATGGAAAATTACATGAAAGTGAGGTCAATTGTTATAGTGTTCTCCTAAAGACACTTTAAACATACAACAGAAGAGCAGTGTTTAATTTTAACCTATTTAAGTGCAATGAAAGTTCCACATTCTTCAATTGTAAGACACATTTTAATAATACTGTATCACCATTGAGAGTTTTACAAATTATCATAAATAAAGTGGTTTTGAACATCTATGAAATATTTAGCTCACAGTTATGCCCTGCTCAGTTTGGTCTTTGTGGAGCTCTTGTTCTCCCCAAGTCTCACCAAACTTCCCCAGATCTATCATTACTTCTCGCCCTCTGCCAAAGTCTTGATCGTGAGTCTTAATATCTGCTCTGATACATAGCTACATTGATCCCCCCCAGAGGTCCTCCATACCCCATTTTTTAATTGGATTACTTGATTTGTTGCTTTTTAACTTCTTGAGT
>CM053765.1:71552180-71567071 GCA_028658305.1 Pachyuromys duprasi | reverse complement strand
CATGCCTTTTTTCCCCCACAGGCTTCTCAAAGCAATAAGCAAAACAATATTTTGTGGGATTTACCAAATGTTAACTGGGAAACCCTACTGTTTTTAATTGTGCTTGAATGAATGCAGATCAAGATTCATGTGAACAAATAAAGTGTTTTCCCCTGCAAAAAAAAAAAAAAAAATAGAATCTGTGTCTTGAAAATATAACTGCCCACACTCATATTTCAAGGAATGCAGTTTATAAATGATGGAATCTGGTATAATAAATTAACTATCCTTTTCCCGGATTTATCATATACATATAAAATAAGATATTACCACTAATAGAAATATATTTTTTCATAGGTGTTTTCTTAGGTTTTATAAGTAATACATTCACATAGTGAGCACTCGACATGAATTATCTAATACATTGTTAATCTATCTATTTGTAAAGATATTTACTATTATTTTCTTTCATGTTTATTAAAATTTTATATGGTACTATGCATAGAATAAGTAGTCAATAAAAATTTCAAAATAATTACACTCAGACATTCTTTTTATATTTATTTATTAATCCCTTTTTTACACATATTATATTTTGTCACTTTCTTTTAGTCAAAATTAATTTTTTTAGTAAAATATATCATTAATACAGTTTTTCACCTTTCTGCTCCTTGCATCACGCACACATACACAACCAGATCACTGATTTTTGTCTCTCATCTAAAAAGAAAGAGACTTCCATAAAATTTTAAAATAATAAATTACAGTAAAATAGAACAAGATAGAACACAGAGAAAAGAATCATAATAATGCAAAATAAACAGTGGAAAAGTAGGTCAAATGCACAAGAAATAAGCATATAGATAGATATAGATGTAAAGACCCCACCATATGAACACCCAGGAATCCTAAAAAAAAGCACACACACAAAACAGAAGCCATAATATGAGTTTCATGGACCTATACAGCAGCCTTACCAGGCCACAGAGGAAGACAGTGCAGCCAGTCCTGATGAGACCTGATAGGCTAGGGACAGAGGGAAGGGGAGGAGGACCTCCCTTATCAGTGGACTTGGGGAGGGGCATGGGAGAAGAGGGAGAAAGGGTGGGGTTGGGAGGGGACAAGGGAAGGGGCTACAGCTGGGATACAAAGTAAATGAACTGTAATTAATAAAAATAAAATAAAAAGGAAAATATTTTTAAATAAATATAAATATAAAAATTTAAAGAAAAAATGAAGGAATATTATCTTCAGTTTCTGATTATACATAGCATTATTCCAATTAGTTGAGCAAGTGTCTCTGGATTAGGATGTAGAAAGGTTTGGGTATAAACAAAATAGAAAAGCGTACAATAACAAAATAACAGAATTCAACAATGTTGACAACTCTCAATATTAATGCTCTTAATTCCCCAATTCCAAAAAAAAAAAAAAGAAAAGAAATATACTTTAAGATTTGAATTGAAAACATGGTCTATTCTGATGCATTCCAGTGTCACACCTTAACAGCAAGGATAGGCATATCTTTCAGATGAAGGAATTGCAAAAAAAGATTTCCCAATAGATGGACATTTAAAAAAGAAAATATGTGACAAAATAAACTTCAACCTAAAACTAATCAGAAGAGATAAGGAAGAATACTCCATACTGATCAAAATAAAAATCACTTCAAGTTTTAAAACATCTGTGCCTCAAAAGAGTTACCAATTTCATAAAAGAACACCAACGGAGCTTAAACCATATCATCTATGCACCTAACTTATGTAAGTGATCCTAAAAGCAGTATCAGAAAACTCCTAAAGCTGATAATCTCTTACAGCAAAGGATCCTTGTACAAAACTCACAAAACCAGTGGCTTTCCTATACAAAAATGACAAATGGACTCAGAATGGAACAACATCTTTCACATACGGATTTTACCTTAGCTTTGTGAATATATGAAGCCCATTAGCTTCTTTCTCAAAGGGATGAAAATTCTCAGTTTGTGTGTGTGTGTGTGGGGGGGGGGGGAAGTGGGGAGGGGCTCTCTTGGGTTTGTTTATAAATTCAGTGTTCCAGATTGTTCATCAAAGCTGTATCATTTGGAAGCTGTTTCATCTTTGCTGTAAAATAATGAACCCATCAGCTTCATGAAAAAGAAATTGAAGTTAATCAACTCTGCAGCTCCCTGAAAACTATGAGGCTTAAAACATAGGAGATAGGAACAAGCTGATGATCTCTTTATTCACACATATTTTGGTACAAGAATTGGAGGATATAAACTAAGGGAATGTTCACCTATAAGATGGTGACTTAAAGCTCTTGACAATATTACCAGAGTTCTCAGATTGTCTTTAAATGGAAGCTTATCCCATCAAAAGTACACAGACTTTTATGTTTTGGGGTGTCAGTCATTAGATTTCAGAAAACATATGCAAAATATCTTCCCCAAATCAATTATACAGCAGAATAAGACTGTTATTGAAATATTAATAAAGGTCCTGGGAGACTGTTCAGTTATTTTTGCTTCAAATATAGTAAATTTACCCTCATGTTTTATACATTGTTTAAATTTGTGTGACATAAATAATGCATAACCGAGTAATTTATTTTTTAAAAATACACATTTTTTCTCCATTTCTAGTTTCACAGCACATTGTTATGCATGTCCTTCAGTTGAACTAATCACCTGTCTCAGCTGAGTATTAGTCAACATGCATATAATGTAGAAGATCTTATCAACTCAATACATGCTAAGAAGTGTGAACAGACTTCAGAAAGAAAATTAAGCATGCATGGAATGGTATGTTCAATATACAGTCCACTATCCATGTCTAAATACAATTCATCTATCAGTCCATCAATCTGTCATCTATCTATCCATCCATCTATCTATCATCTGTCTATCTATATACCTGTCATCTATCATCTACCTGTACCTATCTTCGATCTACAAAGCTACCTTCATACCTATCTAGGGCAAAAACAATGTAGATAAAAATACAAAATTTGAGAGGGCACAAGTTCTAAGAACTTCAGACAGTAAAGATAACATTGGTTAAATCTCATTGTTACTTTCGTAAAAAAAAGAGCAAATTATTTATATATATATATATATATATATATATATATATATATATATATATATATAGTCCGATTGTTAATCAGTGTTTTCAGAACATTTATATAATCATTTAGTGTGTTTGTGTTTTAAAATCAGTAGTTGTCTTTACCCTTCAGTTTTATCTCAATTTAAACTTAAATTTCTAGCGCTCCCTTTGAAAAATATACAATAGTACTGAAAGGGATGTGCAGGAATCCACACAACTGAAAAAAAACCTTAAGTTTGTTAGGATACTGCATTTCTAGAGGTACTCAAAGGTTGTTCATTAAGAGACTTGTTGAGCAAGATGTCTGTATGGGTACTGATAAAGAGGTTTTTTTGTTGTTGTTGTTTTCTGCTGTTTTTTTTTTATTATTTTTCTTACTGTGTCAGTAGAAACTAAGGGAGTTTAGTTTCCATTCTGTCAATTTATGATTGAAGTGAGTGCATTTAGTGTTTATGCAGCAACAGTGTGGAGGCCAGAAGAGGCTATCATTTTCTAGACATATGAGTATAGAGATTTTACTGGCTTGCTACATGGATCCAAACTTTGGTATTTATGACGGAATTGTAAGTGTTCTTGATTACTGAGACATCTTTCTAGCTGTTATTTACCATTCTTACGCACTCCTTATTGAGATTTTACAGACTTTAATTGTTACTAACTTTTATATCATGAAATAATTATAAAAATGCAATAACCTTGAGGAAAGCATGGTGGTACACTTCTGTAATCCCAGCACTCTGGGAAGCAAAGGCAGGAGGATCACTGTGCATTAGAGGCCAGCCTGTTCTACAAAGCGAGTCCAGGACACCCAAGGCTACACAGAGAAACCCTGTCCCCAAAACAAAAACAAAAACAAAAAGTAAAATAATCTTGTTGAAGCATTTCTGAAACATCTGCTTACTCAGTTATCATTTCTGTCTCATGTCATCTCTCTCCATGTTGTCCTTGGTGCGTAGATATATCTTCTACAACATAAAAATATCCACTTGTCATATCTTTTATGAAGATGTTCCAGCCTTTTTTCTTTTTTTCCTCAATTTTCATTATTATTAATAATAATTTATTGACTTTGTATCCTGGTTGTAGCCCCTCCCTCATCTCTTCCCAGTCTGGCCCTCCCTTCCTCTCCCAGGAAGGCAGGAGTCTTAATGTTAAACATGGTCTTGATTCTGTGTATGTTACTGCTGGGGCAGACCTGCACGCCTGCAAATAATGGCCAAAGATTTTGCTTCCGCTGCCACAGGAAGAGCCTTTCAGTGATGCTCTCACCACTCCGTTGGACTAAGACTCTAAAACCGGAGCCAATTTTTTTTTCACTTTTTTATATACAAGGATGTGACATAAGGCTGATGAAACACATCCTAAAGTTTTGACTGCAAGCAGCTGCTTTGTCAGGAGTGGCCACCTCAAAACCACAGTCTGGATGGCTGAGATTTCTAGATATGCCGGTATCATAGGTAAACTGAGATTATGGAACATGCTGCTATTATAGATAGTAAACGTCAAAAATATGCATAGTGCAATTCTCAGAGTATGGTAAAAGAGCTTAAATGCATCTTTAAGGTGTCTGGTCACAAAAAAAAGGCTTGATGTATGATGTAAAATAATTGAAACAAAGTAACATTTTTATTTAAAAGGTTTTCATTTAATTTCTTAATTATAGAGCAGGGATAGATATTGAAACCTATCAATTCTATGCTTTCTTATACTTCCGTCCTTTTTAATTAAAAAGGTTTTTCTTTAAATTTTGTCTTTTTTGTTACTTTAATTATTCTTTTTTCTTATCTTTTGAAGCGCCACAAATATGGTTACACATAAAGACTCCCATGAGCTTTGGGAGCTTAAAATTATTTCCAGTGTGAACTAATTAGAAGAATAATTAAACCCAAAATACCAGACTCATCATTGACTTTTAAGTTCATCCATTTTATTCTTTTATCTCTCCTCCTCTATAGAATTCAAGATTTCTTGTTTTCTGTCCCTCCTTCTGCCAGCCTCCAAGAAACATTAGTCTTGCCAGTTAATTTCTTCGGGTTTGAAGCTGAAGAATTCCAAGTGAAAGGCCAGTGGCTACTTACTTAAAAAAAGAACATAAATGAACTGACAGATGCTGGAAATCACATCGTTTTAACAAGTATTCCCAAATGTTGGAGTGAAAGAGTTCAGGCATCTAAGAGGTAGCACTAATTAACAATCACTTAGAAATTTTTTTTTTAAATTGTTACTGAGACGGTGGTTCCAGATGCATACCCAAGATAATCTTACAAATGAATTAAGTTTGAACAGAGAAGAATATAAGAGAATTTTAATAAATTAAAACTACAAAGAAATACCTTTGAGAGTGAGATGGGTACATAGGAAATAAACATGATCTGATGCTTCAAGTTCTCATGATTTGAGGTTTTCATTAAGATAGATGAGAAAACTATCTTCTGCCCAATATGGTGTATGCATTGTTTTTAAAGCCTGTTAGCCACTGTCTCAAGCCAACCGAGGAAGAAATGAAGCCATTCAGTAACAGCTGGTTTTGACTTTGAGCTCATTGACAGAGTGTTCTATGGTAGTCCCAAATCAAGGTAAGTATTGAATGTAGGAAACAGCTAACAACATTTATTATTGTGAGTTTACTTACTTGTAGATTTTGTTAGTTTTGGACCAGAACATAATTACTAATCTCATTGTCATCCAGTAACTCATTAGTTCAGTGACCAAATTAAAGCTCTTTCCATCAGTTAATCTTTAACTTAATAATTATAATTCCAGGCTGATCCCTGATCCAGCTGTAATTACGCAGTGACAACCACACTGAGGACTGTTTCTTTTTCTGCTACTTTGAGATCTTGTCTTTGCCCAGAGTGACAAGACCTAGGACCATGCATGGATATAACGTAGAACCCTGCTTGGAC
This sequence comes from Pachyuromys duprasi, assembly GCA_028658305.1. NCBI lineage: Eukaryota > Metazoa > Chordata > Mammalia > Rodentia > Muridae > Pachyuromys > Pachyuromys duprasi. The sequence goes on along the minus strand of CM053765.1, from coordinate 71,561,097 downwards.
ATAGACGGTGGCAACTCAGTATCCAAGTGTCATGTCTCTGACATGAACTCAGTGGCTAGCTCTTCGACCTCCCACCCCCCATGAAGGGAGCAAACCAGCTAGGCCACAGAGGAGGACATTGCAACCAGTCCTGGTGAGACCTGATAAGCTAGGGTCAGATGGAAGGGGAGGAGGACTTCCCCTATCAGTGGACTTAGAGAAGGACAGGGAGGAGATCAGGGAAAGAGGGTGGGTTTGAGAGGGAGTAAAGGAAGGGGCTACAGCTAGGATACAAAGTAAATAAACTGTAATTAATATGAAAAATAAAAATAATTTTAAAAGATCTTGTCTTTTCTCTCAATTCTCTAAATCTAAAGCTACCAAATAAAATGTGGACTACTGAGAAAGAAATTTAAGCTATATTTTTATATTCTTTTAAACTCATAGCAAATTAGAACATACTGGTCATTAAAGTCATATATATATATATATATGTGTGATACCAAAACTTCCAAATTTATAGTCATAAAATGATTGTATAGAAATCTAATAAGGTAATACCATTAAAGAAATATTGAAAATGTTATACTATTAGAAGTCAAAAGAACATTTTACTCATATGTTCCATATAAAGTAATATATATTTAATTAACTTGAAGATAGACAAGGTGAGACTTAAACATAGAATAGGTTTTGTCAACATACCATGCAAATTACTTACATGAGCTTTGAGGTACAGTAGCAAAACATTACAGACATAACTTATTCAAAGTAAGTGCTTGTTTTGCTTACCATTCTTGAGGTTGCAGTCTAAGATCCAACATCCCTGTTTCTCATGGTTTCTGACAATTATACTGCATATCCATGAAAAAAATGTACATGTAAAAAAATTACTGTCTTCACAAAACAAGAAGCAAACAAAAAGAGAGTACAGTCTCACAACCATAGGAGGAACATTCCCAGTGATTCGTTATGAGTTTTCTCTTACAAATATCCTTACCAGATTATTTTGAATGGCATGTATTTAGGACTTTGGGGATAATATCTGCGATTGTTAGTTTTTAATGTCAACTTGAAACAATCTAGAATTACCTAAGAAAAAAGTCTCAGTGAGAGATTGCTTGTTAAATTGATTAGGGAAACTGCTTGTGGGGCATTATTTTGATTAGAGGGAAGACCATTATCATTCATACACTATCCACATATGTCTACCACATCCATGTATGTATATGAATATATATCCCATATATATATATATATATTTCATATGTATTAATATCCTTTAATTATATGTAAATGTAGTGTACATATTTGTTATTTAAGACCTATAAAACTATCACATTTCTCAGTCTTATCTCAACCCATATGTACTTCTATTCTCATCCACGTGCTAAATTACTGTATTGATTATTTAACATTGTCCTTGTCTTGTTTCCATGAAGTCATTAAAATTGCTCTGTTCTATGTAATACTCACTCAGTGAAATTTGAAACTGTCTTTCTGTCTAGGGTTTACTCATGTTTGACTCATAATAAACTACTTTTCTATATTTCTTAAACAAAGTTCTTACTTACTATCAACAGTTATTCTTGTCAAACGACTACCATTATGTAGAAGATTAGGACAATACCTTCTTTTACCTAAGTGGCTGAACACTTCTAGAGCTTAAAATTGGAATGGATGGACAATTACTTATATAAAAGAATAACAAAGAGAAAACATAACTTCTATTAAAAAGGATGTGAGTCACAATTTCTACTTTCTATATCTAAGAATATTTATTAAACTGAATAATAGCATCATCTCTGAGACATAGATTCTAATACTTGTTAATAACAGAGAGTAATGTTTTCTCAAATATATAATACATATTGATACTGTATTTGGAAATGATAAATATAAATGATAAAATCCAAAACTCAAAAAACATAAATCAACAATTTGTGATATATTATCACATTGAAAATGTACAACCTAAAGCACAAACAAAATGATAAAAGCATAACAGTTTAAAAATCATTAAGAGGACATTCATGTGTAAACCAACTTTTCTAAGTATGCAACATACAATTACATTCATAAGACATTTAAAACTAGGAAAAATTAAATTAATTCATAATTCTGGAAGATATGCCATTAACATTATTCTTAAAAGAATAAATTAGTTTGCTAAATTCATGAAATAATATACTCTTGTTTGATTAGGAGATATGTGATTGATAATATGACTTTTTCAGTTATATTTTCATTTTTCAGTAAGTATATCATAACATTATGTAAATGTTACAGTTATAAATTATTGTTATTGTTTTATTAATCTATTTCAAAATACAATGGTTTGAAGACTTAGCTAAATCAAAATAGTTTGCAGAATTATCTAAAACTCAGTGTGAATCAGCTCTTAGAATCTAATGATTCATTTGTATTTTTTTTTTTTGGTCAATACTGTGTTCTGGACAATGTAATGTAATCTCATCACTGATAAAATGTGGACTTTCCAAAGAATAATCTTTGTCTAACTTCGTCAAAAAAAATGTGTAACTCTTCCATTATGTCTCCAAAAGCCCATGGAGTATGAGTTAAATTGTCTTTAAGGTTTGCTTATCTTTAGTGCGTACATCTGATAGTTCACTCATGCACAGGATTTATAATCCACATTACCCAATTAGTTTTTCATCAAGTCTACTAACCTGTAATAGTTAAACTGAATTTAGAGAACATACATGTTCTTTTTACATTTGAAAAACTGTTCTGATGCACTTACCTATTTTATTAATCTGAGCAGTGTTAATGTATAGATATCTGATAGCAGCCTTCTAAGGACTTTCTATGCAAATTTTAAGAAACAAAAGAGTAATTGGAATTGTTATCAATGTTCAAAATACAGGGATTTTCTGAAGGAAGTTGAGTAACTTATCTATAAATTCTGGTAAAGGTAGGGTAGTGGGCTGGGTGATTACAATTTGTTACTTAACGAATGTAGACAATGAAAAGCTACATTTACTTCTACATTGCAATTTTACATATATCATGAGCAAGCTTGATTTCACTAGCAGATTTTAAACATGAATAAGTCAGATGACTTTATGTTACACTCATTTATTAAAGCAAATTATTTTCTTCTGTGATCTACCATCAGCTGCTTATAGTCCTCATTCAGCAGGCTACATGTAATCTGAATAGTACTTAGGTGGCTTGCAAGAGGAAGATTTATTTTGTGCAAGTGACACCCTCTAAGTTAATTTTCCACTAATGTCTGAATAACTTTCTTCATTTGTGAAATTATATTTAAAAATCGTCGAGGGTATCTAACATTTGTATTCTCCCTAGAACTTTCTTTCCACCCATTATAATACCTTTTCTTTCAAGTAAAGCCTGATAGATTAAAGTTAAATGTCTTTAAAGACAATTTCACTCACCATCTGTATGTCATCGGAGAACATGCAGCCACAAAGGGGAAAGAGAAAATGATCAGATTCATTGGTCTACCACAGAAATGCAGTGAAGTTTTACTTTAACTGTTACCAAACTTTTTTTATAAGGGGGAAAAAAGAATTATGGAACAACAGGAGTCCTTTTCATCTCCAGATCCTGCTCATGAGAAATCTCATGAGGGCTTTCAAAACTGCTGCTCCTGCATTCATCTGAAGGGGAAGAAGAGGACAAACAATTGAAGGTGATTTTAGCAAGATTCGGGCAGCAATGCTGAAATTTAATGCTGAAAGCAGAAGGGCTATAATGTCAGAGAACTCGCAAAGAAATATGAGTTTAACTATGTCTTCATTAAACTTTTGGCTTTAAGCTTTTTAAAGGTTGAGTAAAATATTTCACTGTTGTGTCTATCAGAAATCATGCATTAAACTGCTGGAAAGTTTGACTGTATTCTATTTTTAAAAGATTCTGTTTCCAAAAGTCTACTCATTATATACACTGCGAGTAATGCCCAGAATAATAAAAAAATGCCTATTAAATACATATGTTTTGATGCTAGGTACTAAAGGTTATAAGTAGGAAATTAAGGGGAAGCCACACCAGAATGAAGTACACAGAAGGCCAATGAATGACAAGCCCTTTAGAGTGGCCCAATCTTTTTCTAATACATGTGCTGGAAAGTTGTGTTTCATATTCTCCCCCATAACAACTCACATGTTAGTGATATACATAGAGATTTATTGAGATATAATCAACATACCTTTTACTTCATTTATATAATTATATGTCACAGTGGATTTTAGCAAATTGAATATATGAGTACTCCACAATCCATTTTGAATCATTGCATTACATTACATTACTCTCTTAAAAGTTCTATAACTTTTAGGAATCAGTTCCTTCTCCTCTACCTCAAGCCCTTAGCAATTAATAATCTATGTTCTGTCCCCCTAGTTTTGCCCATTTTGGAGAAAATAATCATAAAATATGTAAGATTCTGTGACTGGCTTCTTTCATTCAGAATGCTCCTAGGCTTAAGAACACATCAATGCTATTCAATATTGCTCTGTTGAGAATTCTTTTTTGAGCTCTGTACCCCATTTTTAATTAGATTAATTGATTTATTGGTGTTTAGCTTCTTGGTTCTTCGTATATTCTGGATATTAGACCTGTGTCAGATGTAGGGTTCCTGAAGATCTTTTCCCGGCCTGTAAGCTGTCATTTTATTCTGTTGACAGTGTCCATTGCTTTACAGAAGCTTTTCAGTTTCATGAGGTCCCATTTATTGATTGTTGCTCTTAGAGCCTGTGCTGTCAGTGTTCTGTTCAGGAAATTGTGTCCTGTACCAATGAGTTCAAGGCTCTTCCCCACTTTTTCCTTTAACTGATTTGGTGTGTCTGGTTTTATGTGGAGGTCTTTTGATCTACTTGGACTTTACCTTTGTGCAAGGTGATAAATATTGATCTATTTTTGCTACATGCAGAAATCCAGTTAGACTAGCACCATTTGTTGAAGATGCTCTCGTTTTCAACTGTATGGTTTTAGCGTCTTTGGCAAAAATCAAGTATCCATGTATACGAGGGGTTATTTCTGGGTCATTGATTCAATTCCATTGATCCAACTTTCTGTTTTTATGCCAGTACCAGAGAAACACTTAAAGAAATGCTCAATGTCCTTAGTCTTCAGGGAAATGCAAATCAAAAGGACACTGAGATTCTACCTTACAACCATCAGAATGGCCAAGATAAAAAACTCAATGGGCAACACATGTTGGAATGGTTTTGGAGAAAGAAGAACCCTCCTCCATTTTCTTGGGAATGGAACTTTGTACAACCACTCTTAAAATCATTTTAGGAAGGTCACGCTGAAATCTATACACCTAGGGAAGATAAACAAGAAGGAGGACCCAGGTTGGGATGATCAATGCTCGCTTAGATGAACAAATGGGATGGAAATTGAATGTAGGAGAAAACAAACAACAAGACAGGAGCCTACCAAAGAGGGCCTCTGAAAGACTCTATATAGCAATGTATCAAAGCAGATATTAAGACTCACAACCAAGCCTTCTGCAGAGGACAGGAAATAATACGAAAAGAGGGGGAGTTAGTAAGACTTGGGGAGAACAAGAGCTCCATAAAGACCAAATAGATCAGGACATAGGGGTCTTTTATGAGACTGTTTCTCCAACCAAGAACCATGTATGGATATAACCTAGAACCCTTGGTCAGATGTGGCCCATGGTAGCTCAGTATCCAACTGGAGACCCTAGTAAGGGAAACAGGGACTATTTCTGTCATGAACTCAATGGCTGGCTCTTCAACCCTCCCCCACCACACACACACACACACGGAAAGAACAGCCTAGCTAGATCCCTGAAGAGGACATTGCAGCCAGCCCTGAAGAGACAAGATAAGCTAGGGTCAGATGGAAGGGGAGGAGGTCCTCCCCCATCAGTGGACTTGGAGGGGGTCAGGGAGGAGATGAGGGAGGGATAAGAAGAGTGGTAGAGAATGAGGGAGGGGGCTACAAATGGGATACAAAGTACCTAACCTGTGATTAATATAAAAATAAATAAATTACATTTAAAACAAAAATCCATTTGGTACACTCTCAGAAAATTAGGAATAGTGCTACCTCAAGATCCAGCCATACCACTCCTGGGTATATACCTGAAAGATCCTCAACCATACAACAAGGACATTTGCTCAGCTATGTTCATAGCAGCTTTTTTCATAATATCCAGAATTTGGCAACAACTTAGATGTCCAACTGAAGAATGGATACAGAAATTGTGGTACATTTATACAGTTAAATACTATTCAACTATTAAAAACAATAAAACCATGACATTTGCCAGCAAATGGATGGAACTACAAAAGACGTAAAACTTTTCTTAAAACTATATTTGATATGTAGGGACACAAATGAATAAAGTGTAATGAATAAAAATTAAAAATAAATAAAAATAAATGAAACATATATATATATATATATATATATATATATATGAGTTATTCCCATTATATTAGAAACTAAGGTGCCAGAGAATTTTCCTAAATGCTACTATGTGTGAAAAGGAATGATTTGCATACTGAAAAGGACTCATCTTTAACAAAATACCAGTTAGAAGGAGCAGTCTCATTTTCATGCCTTTTCTAATTAATTATGAGAAGGAAGGCCTTGACAATGTCTGGTCCATCATATTAAGAAAGGGCAAAAGAATCATATTATTTCCATGAATAAGTTACAGGTATTCATATAAATTTCTATAAAGTCAAGAACTCAAAAACCCACTGGACTACCACACCTTTTTCTCATGAGGCCATGTTAATTTCTCCAGTTGATCTGCTTTGCTAAATATTTTTTCATTAAACTTCCTTTGTCTCTGTCTCCTAGATTAAATATTTTGTTTGAAAAAGTAAGAACCAAGGAAAACCCTTACTTGGTAAATATTTGTGATGATTCTGCTTATAGATTCTCATAGGTTACTAACAGTGTTCTTTTGTCTTTCACATTTTTCATTGTTTGAGAATTTGCTATGTGTATACAATATATTTGGAGTCAATCCATCTCCATTCTGGCCCCTATACATCGCTTCTCCCAACCCACCACATCTCTATGCTAATTTCATGTAGTCTGCTTTTAATATGCTAAGTCCAGTTAAGACTACCAGAAAATACATGGATGTAGTGCCATCATTGGAGCTATTAAAATAAATGAACAACTAGTCAGAGTACAGAATAAGGGATAGTGTACTTCTCAGTTCTAAATAAGACATAGACATCATGTCTTCCTTACCCAGGGTTAATATTCTTTGCTGAAGACAGGGGTGGAAATATTGTGGGAATCAGAGATCAAAGATAGCTGTTGGCCATGTTTTTAATTTTAATAATAACTTAGTTGTAGTGGAATAAATTATCACTTAAGGCTACCATTCAATAATGTGTAGGTATAAAGATTTTATTAACCCCAGATTTAATACTTTCTCTTCTCCAATAATACTATCATCCTCAGAGCTAGAACTGGCACAGGTATTACTATAAATAACAAAAGGTAATGATTGGGCTTATTGTGGCTGTGCAGAGATCTTCATCAGCCTCTTTGTATACTTCCATTGCCATGAATTTTAACACTATGATTTAGGGAAAGACCAAAATAAAAGCGATATTAATGTTACCATGGAAGGGGAACTTCAAATTCTGCAATGGCTCACATGACATAGTGAAAGTGAACATTGTGATTTCATTCAGATGTAATCATTACAGAATATTAATGAAGCCATAGTTCATGATTGTTGTGTGATTAGCACACAAATAAATAAATTTGGGGGAATTAAATCAAGCATTGGAAGTCATGACAAACTTAATTGTCTATGCTCCAATTATGACCTCACTTCCTGATAGTAAGTCAGAGGAACAATTCAGTTTCCTCTGCAATATAGAAATAAGTCAATGCATTTTTACCACAAAGCAGTATGCAACAAAATTATTTTTGAAAGAAAACATATATATTATAATGCTCTACCCACATATTCTTAAATAACAATTGAAACACGTGTACTAACCAGTTTTATGTATAGTAAAAGGCCATCTAAACCTGATGTCTCCAATGTTTATTTATTTATTATGTTATTAATTAATATTATTTATTAATTGATTTTTAAAAATACATAAAGAAGTAACTGGACTTCTTTATGTATGAGATAATGAGATAAAAAGGTGGATTCTTACACAGGAGGGTCCAGGTGATATCAGGTGAGGAGCTGGAGCAGAAAAAGCCACAAAGTACAAGTATCTCTGGGATGCACACTAGAAGAAAACCAGATTAGCTTAGAGGGTTAAAAATAGAGTAATAGGAGGATCCAAGATGGCAACGTCAGGAGGACACTGTTTCTGAAGAGCAGGACAGTAGTGTAGGCACAGCAACAGGGAGAGTGAGATCTTGGACCTAAAACACCAGCGTTTGCAACTGCCAGGTGAGCGGAATTCCTACAGTGGGGAAATCAAGTGGAAAAGTCCAAGGGACACCCAGCTATTCCCAGGAAAACTCTGGAGAAGGACAGGCTGCCCACAGCCGGGCTGGGCGCCTAAGCCGCCATTTTGGGATGGAACACACAGTACCCCAGACTGACTGAGTTTCACCCAGATACCGCTGGCTGCACAGTGCAGGCACACAACCCTCTGTGCCAGTGGCCGCCAGTTTGGGCTGGGGCACATGGTACCCCAGACTTACTGAGTTTCACCCAGATACTGCAGGCTACACTGGTCAGTCACACACTCCTAGGCACACCCAGCCACCACCCTGGATTGGGACTCATAGTATCAAGTCCAGAACGAGGTGCCCCAAATACCATCTCAGACCTTGGTGCACAGCCCCTGACCCAGAAGGAGGCACTAAGGCTCCAGTCAAGAAGAGAGCCTTTAGCAGCAAGCTCAGGGCAGAGCTCGGAGCCTCCTGACCAGAGCAGCACCGCCAGCGGTCATATCAAAGGGGGACACGCAGCCTC
>CM053765.1:71538298-71551680 GCA_028658305.1 Pachyuromys duprasi | reverse complement strand
TGTGGGCTCTGTGTGCCCAGCTTCGTGCTCTGTGCTAGAAGCTGTGAGCACTGCAGGCTGGTCACCCCTCTGGTCTGGAATCTTTACTTCTCACTCTGTGCTAGAGTCTGAGTGTCCAGTTTTGAGATGTCAGCTGGGGGCTGTGCACTATGCCCTGTGCTTGCTGCTAAGGGCTCTCCCCTGGAATGGAGATTTGGCACCTCCTTCTGTGCCAGGGGCTGTGCACCATGGTCTGAGATGATATTTGGGGCACACACAGTGGGTTTGGGTTGGTGTGCATCCGCTGTATGCAGGGCTGTCTGAAATGCTGCCAGAGGCCTTCTCTGTCTGGCCAGTGGACAGACACCTGAACTGGGGTTTTTGCTGGTGGATGTGTGCAGTTTTCGCCCTCAGTGTGCTGTCTGGTCAAGATGGTCCCAGTATCCTCTCAGCAGTGGGTTGAGACAGAACTCGGTTTCCTCCCAGGTGCGCTGGAGGACTCACACACTGACTGAGTTTTTGCTGGCGGACAGAACTTGGGGTCCTCCCAGACACGCCTGTGGACTCACATACTGACTGAGTTTTTGCTTGGGGAAGAGTTAGGCTCGCACCCCTGCAGTGTGTGGACTGGTCAAAACGGTCCTCCAATCCACTCAATCTGGAGTGGTTTCGATGATCCGTTCGTGCCCGCAGCACACCTGTGGGTTGAAGCAGAACCCCGGTGCAGTGTGAGCTCCTAGGGTGCAGTTCAGTGAAAACGGCACCTGGCTCCTCCCCAGACTGCCCGCGAGACTGTGCGATCCAGTCTATAATGGTGGGTGTGGGCACCCAGCACAGCTGCTCATTCAGATCAGAACTGTGCGCCGCTGGTCACAGGGAAATTTCTCCAGGTAATAACTGGGTGTCTCTAGGGTTTTCCCACTTGATTTTCTCACGGTAGGAGTTCCGCTCACCTGGCACTCACAATGCTGGTGTTTTAGGTCCCAGAGTTCAGTCTCCTGGTCGCTGAGTTGTTTCTGCTCTCCTACTTCTCAGACACAGTGTTCTCTCCTGGCAGCCATCTTGGATCCCCAAACATCTCAATTCTAAGCATAGCACTCAGCCACACTTGAGACTAGTTGTCAGGAAAGCAGAATCCAGAGATTCAGATAGGCACAGGGTCATGTGGTGCTCAAGACTAAATCATCCCTGAGGACAAAGGATCTCTACTGATACCTGTAAGCAAGTGAGGGATTCTTTCCAAAGAGCTCGTGTGAATATTGATAATTTCTAACATTCACCTTGTTGGTCAGTGGGCCATTTTCTGAATAAAAACGCATTTCTGGCCAAAAAAGGTGGGTTCTTATGAAAGAAGGGGGAGAGGAAAGACCTGGTGGGGGCAGGAGCTCCACAAGGAGAGCAACAGAACCAAAAAATCTGGGTACAGGGGTCTTTTCTGAAACTGATACTCCAACCAAGGACCATTTATGGAGATAACCTAGAAACCCTGGACAGAGGTAGCCCATGGCAGCACAGTGTCCAAGTGGGTTCCCTAGTATGGGGAACAGAGACTGCCTCTGACATGAAGTTAGTGACTGGCTCTTTGATTACCTTCCCCTGATGGGGTTGCAGCCTTGTCAGTGCACAGAGGAGGAAAATGCAGCCAGTCTTGACGAGACCTGATAGGCTAGGGTCATATGGAAGGGGAGGAGGACCTCCCCTATCAGTGGACTTGGAGAGGGTCATTAGAGGAGAAGAGAAAGTGTGGGGTTGGGAGGAGATAAGAAAGGCGCTACAGCTGGGATACCAAATGAATAAATTTATAAAAGTATATGTCATGTTCAATTGACATTATCTATGAGGAAACAATATCAGTAGTCATACTAATGTCACTATTTAGAAAATGAAAAAGAGTTATAAACTTATTGATATCATCCTTGAGGAAAAGCCAAAACATGTATCTGTAAAAGTACATTTAGTGGACAGCACACACACACCACCACCAGCACTACCACCACCACCACCACCACCACAAGATTATCTGAACTCCATGACATGCCTTATGAACATGGATTAACTACTAAGAACAATAGATGATATCTGTTATTCAGTTTGTTACTGGGATAGTATGAAGAAATTCCGCTTATTAAAGCCTCTAGTGTGTAAACATGAAAATATCTTGGGAAAAGTTTTACTTAAAAGATAGTACTAGAAAAAGAGGTTACTTGATCTGGGAGTGCTGATGAAGATGCATGATGTCTATACAGGACTGCTTAGGGAAATGGAAAATGGTTTCCTAGGACTAGCTATCTAAGGTACCTAGAAACCACCACAGGGGTCCAGATACCTAGACACGTCTGAGAAAGGCTGGAAAACTTGGCATTGCCTGCATGGTGACGGTTATTCATACAATGCAAAATTTATGTGGCCATTAAATCTCACACCATAGCTTGAGAAAAAGCCACTGATGCTGAAAGATGTTAGCAAAGCCGAAGTGCCCTGCAGTGAGGTTCTGGGAAGCTACTCTTAGGCCTCAGGCTGTCTATATGCCCAGAAATAAGTTCAAGCCAGACTACAGAAGAATTTCTTTTGGTTGGATAAAATCCATGATTCCTCTACTAGATGTGACCCTTCTCTTTGGTAGGAGGGAGAAATGGCCCTCCATTGACATGCACCTGTGGCTGCCTATCAAAGCCCATGCTGTCCTCCAGGTTCTCTTTGTCCCTATTCATAACGTGCTATATGTCCCAAACTCTTTATACCTCTACAGCAAACTTCAGGACCTGCTCCTGTTCATGGGCTTTCCTTTCAGCTCTTTTCAACTCCCTATTCTCTTGATCTCTTGTTATTCTTACTATTACCTAACTTTCTATTCTGAATCTCTTGCTATCTCCACTATTTTCTTCAGATTTCCTAGCCAAGACCATGGCCAGTGTGCTTTTTTCCCCTCTCTTTGCCTTGGACTCTTTTAGATGCCTCTGGATGTTTCCTCTTTAATCCATTATTAAAACCTTCTTTTATTGAAGTGACCATTGCATTTTGGCAGTTTCCTTATTTTGCTCTTGAGCAAACATTTGATGTCAGGATACATGGAAGGAAACAATAGCTGCCCCTTCTCAAGAGGCCCGGGCTCTTCTGAATGAATCAAGCTACTAATTGGACCCATTTAAGATACAGATCATTTGTTTCTTCAGGTTTCTGCCATTTACCATCTTCAACTCCACATTCTGGGGACTTCCTTTTCTGCCACTCCTCCTCCACCTGTTCTATCAATTCACCTCTCCTTGACTACTCTGGTAAGTGTCATTCTTATACTCCCAAATAAATGTATCTACTATACTTCATGAAAGTATCTCTTTGTAACAAAGGAAAGTACCCCAGAAAAACACAACTGGACACAATGTAGTGATCAATAATCATAAGTAAATCAGCTCTTGGGACATGGAGGTCTTGAATAGTCAAAGAAAGTTTGATTAGACAAATATAACATTTAACATATTTTCATGTATGATATATATTGATATATATTTGCATGTAAAAACAATTAATGAAAATATAGGCTCTGAATTAGACAGAGAACAAGGATGGTTTTGAGGGAGTGTTTGGAGGGAGGAAATGGAATGGAGAAATATCATTATGTTAGAATCCCAAAAAATAGATCAAAAACCTTCAATCACAAAATTATCCCTGCTTCCCAATAGTTTTAAATCTAGAGCACAGATCACATCCGTTATACCTCCCCTAAAATCACCAAATATAATGAAATACAATAATGCCTTTTGAACATTCTCTCAATATGTTCAACACTTTCTTATGCTATGCATATTTCTTTCTTTCTTTTACTGCAACAACTTGAAGTTCTAAATTTTGGGTCATACCTGTATTTCTACTGAGCTACATTAGTAGGATATCAATAGCAATAAATTGCAATATTTCCAAAGTTCCATGTACGCAAAAGAGAAGTATTAGGAATTTTCTCTGCCACAGCTTTTCCTTAGTGTTCCTTTTGTTATATCATCCCTCTGACTTACATTTGAGTATAAAGAAGTTGGAGATTATTTTCATTCTGAGAGGTCATTTTATCACATCATGTTAATTTTATTAACTGTTTAACCCAAAGCATTCATGTCTTCTTAAAAAGGACAAATCAATCTTTATATGATATAAATGAAATTTTAAAAATCTACATTACTGAAACACTGTTGAGGAAAATTGCACATAATTTTTCTCAAGAATAAGTTATATTTCCAAGTACCCTATTTTCAGGTATAATTACCAATTAGCCTACAAAAACATAATAATAGTATAGCATATGGAAATTATTTCAAAATTATAGGGAATTGAAAGTTGATGCTTATTATATAGGGAGCTTGGTAAGATTTATTCATACCAAAATTATTTGAATTAGAGTTTTCAAAGTGAAAAATAGTAGACATATATTGACTCATTAAAAAAGAAAGAGAGAATACTCAAGGATTGAACACATGGAATAATAGATTTAATTTCCATGGCAGATAACCTCACCTTGAAATAGATTGCATTAAGAAGTTCCTAATGCATTACTGAAGCATGTTTATCACTGCTTCTGTGAGATGGTTCAAGAGAACATTCATGTGGTAGAAAGACACATCCTTATACTCACAAATAAGCATAGCTACCACACCTTATGAAAGAATCTCTTTACAGCAAAGGAAGTATCACAGAAAACCACAACTGGACACAATGTAGATATCAGTTATCACACTGAGATGATCCCTGGGGACAAAGAAGTCTTGATTTCTCAAAGAAAGCAGGCTGATTAAACTACAGAACAACCTAATGATTAGAGTTCCTAGATAGCATCCAGATCAGACCTTGCCTCCAAGTTCCAATGTGACTTCCTGTCCTGACTTCTCTGGATGATAGAGTATAAGCTAAAATATAGCCTTCCTGATCAAGTTGTTTTGGGTCCTGTTTTAATTATTATTATTATATTTTTAACCACAGGAATGGAAACTCTGCCTCAGATACCCTATGTTCTCCGAGTGGCATTGTTAACCATATAAGGTAATTCCATTTGAATTCTTTCCTTTTAAATTGTAAAATTTGTTTACTAAATAATAGCTATTAAGGAGGTCCTCCCCATTTGGTGGACTTGGAGGGGGCGGGGAGGAGATGAGGGAGGGTTGGGGAGGGTGGGAGAGAGTGAGGGGGGGCTGCGCATGGGATGCAAAGTACCTAACCTGTGATTGATAACAAAAAAATAAAAAAAATGAAAAAAAGATATTTTTATAAATTTTTATTTTCATTAATGAACTCATTATTTCCTTTTCTCCATAAGAAAAATTCTTTAGTGAATATCAAGCATCCAACTTTGGTAGATTCTTTTTATTTGTAAATTTCTATAAATGAATGTGGAATATATTGATCATGGAAACAATCTACTTAAACTAACGTAAACATAATCAATATTGTTATGCCCTAGATTGGGCTAAGAGTTTCTATAGCTGCATGTATGACTTAATAACTTTTGGATGGCAATTTGGAGTTTTGTAAAATTTTGTAGTATTTATTTCTCATTTTCTTTTCAGGACAAAAATTGCCCAGAATCACTTCCTATGTTACCAAATGGCAATAAATATTTATGTGTCCTTTTAAGTAGTTAGCATTATGTTCTCTAATATTGAGCAATTTTTAGTTTCATTTTTATTGTTAATAAGCTTATTTACTTATTCACATTACATTTCAAACATATCCCCCTCCCTCCTCTCCTCCCTGTCCTATCCTCCTACCCTCTACCCTCTTTGTCGCTTGCTTTCTCTTAGAAAAGGGGAGTCCCAGCATCAAGCCACCCCAGCTCATCAAGTGGCTTCTGAACTAAGTGCGTCCTCTTACACAGAGGCCAAGCAACACAGCCCAACTAGGGCGAAGCGATCCAAAAGCAGGCAACAGGGTCCAGGTCAGAGATAGCTCCACCCCACTTGCTAGGGGAACCACTCCGGAAGATCAAGTTGGCCCATGGTTATCTATACCCCTAGGTCCAGATCATGTATGCTCCTTGGTTGCCAAGCCCTGATACTATTGATGATACTCTGCTATGCTTTTAGACAGGAGCTTAGTGTAACTGCTCTGAGAGGCTCTCTCTACTCAGCAGTGGGTGGAAACAGATGCTGAGACCCATATCGAAACATTAGGCAGAGCTTGGAGAGTCTTGTAGAGGGTGAGAGAGAGGGAAGAAGGACTGGGAGGGGACAAGAACTCTACAAAAAGACTAGCAGATTCAACTAACCTAGACCCATGGGGGCTTACAGAAACCAAATGATTATTTTTACTGTGATTTATTATACATTGGCATCTGAGAAAATATTATCATTCTTCATGTTTTACTTTAACTCTGTACTGTCAAATGTCAGTAGAGTTACTCTGCGCTGACAGAAGAAATTATGTCCCCATTTATCCCCTTTAAAATGAAAGGCATTTTTTTGTACTACAGAGTATGACCCCAAAACACCAGCAATGACTTTGGACAAGGAGCATAGGACAAGTTTACAAAGTATGTAATCTGCTACTGATCATAAGTGAAATTACCTGCTTTTTAAAAGTGAATTTAAAACCCACTGACACAATTTTTGAAAAAAAACAAAAAGACATGAAATAAACTCCACTATGGAATGCTTCATAGCATTATAATACAATAATGATATGCAACAAAATAGTTTAATAAAACAATCAAATAAAATTATATATGGAATAGCAAATAAGGTTGAGTACTGAGTACTCTCAGAACATAAACATCAGAATCTAGAATGAAAAACACTTGTATAGAATTCATAAAAGAATATTTTCAGAGTCTGTAGCCTGATTCAATAAATAATCCTTGAATTAAATATTTGATAATTAAGTCAAAATATAAGTTAACACAAGCAATATTATTTAGCACTCCTGCTGAAAGCAATCACCAATAGGTGGTGCTGCTGTGATGAAATTTGATTAAGCTTCATGCAAATCTGATCCTAGATTCTACTGCTTTTAATTTCCAATAAAGCTTCATCTCACATTCTACTTAGCAACCGTTCAATAGTGAACTGGTTATGAAATGTCACCAGGGATAAAATGTTTTAAGTATTTGAGAAGCATTTTCCATCACCATCATTTAAATATATGAGAAATAGGTCAGAGAGCATCACCATAAAAAACAGCCTGTTCAAGGTGGTACTTATCTGATAAATGAATATACAAGTGCTTGACTCAAATGGAAGTTATGAATTTTGCATCAAGCCCTTCATCAAGGTTGAATTACATAATGTCTCAGTTAATGGCATATTTGTGTGACATTTCTTGTCAAGCATTATTTCTCTTTGTCAGGCTAAATATTTGATTTGTGAAAAACAAAATGAATTTCAGTGACAGCATAAAAAGAATGTTTACAATAACAATTAAACACAAGTGATAAGACTACTAAATGTATAATTTGCAGATACAAACCTGTGATTTTGGACAACTACTATTTATAGCCAGATGCCAAAACCCTTACAACTACTTTGGTTTTATTTTGAAATATTTAATTATAAATATTAAAAACCCTAATTCCATTAATGGCAGATATATTTTGATAAAATTTGATAAATTCAATTTTTGGAACAGGAATCACTTCTTTCAGGTAAAGGTTAACAACAACCTTTAATTTGATATTTTTATGACAGACTGAATATATTTTTCATTAAAAATTATACCAGAC
This sequence comes from Pachyuromys duprasi, assembly GCA_028658305.1. NCBI lineage: Eukaryota > Metazoa > Chordata > Mammalia > Rodentia > Muridae > Pachyuromys > Pachyuromys duprasi. Next base: position 71,544,005 of record CM053765.1, on the reverse strand, counting down.
ATTTGAAAAGTAACTACCAAACAAATGTGAATATCATCAAACTGGATTGTTTTCCCTTTTCACAAATTTATGTTCAGAATGATATTTTAACTATTGAAAGTATGATTAAAATAAAACACATACGTTTACTGTTTACTCAGAAATATTAACCCCCATTTTCAGCTTCATTTTTTGTACATTGCTTCCTTTCTCTTTTCTTTTTTTCTCTTCTCTTTCTGTTACTCTCTGTGTCTTTCTCTCTGTCTCTGTATCTCTGTCTGTCACTCCTTCTTTTTCTTTTTCTAAGGTACACACTTAGTAACCCTGACATAAGACATTATAGATTACTGTGTTTACTATTCTAACAGAAGACATATTTAGAAGAAATAACCAATCAAAACACATGTTTTATTAATTGCATTAGTTAAACACTATGAGTTTGTGTCCCACCATATTCATGGTTCAAAGTGCTGACATTTAGAGACAAAGCTTTACAAAAGTAATCTGGTTAAAATGTGTTCAATAGTTTGAACCTCAATCAAATGTCATTTGTGAGTGGAAAGAGGAAAAGCTAAGTCAAACATCAGACAGCAGAGTTTCTTCAAAGAGACAGATAAAAACTAGAAGTCAAGCAGAAATGAAACAAACAAACAAAAACCGAAACTATAATCCAGACTCTAAGGGAAAGGCATAAACAGATGGTCCTAACAGTCTTCAGCAGGTAGCAATCCCAGTGCGACTGTGCTCTTTGACTTAGAGTATCCAAACTATATTAACAAAAATAGTATTTTTATTGTCTAAGTTGCTGTTTGTGGTGCTCTGATTTGTCTCAGCCATACAAAATGCTAACCATTTTTATCATCTGCTCTTTCTGTTAAAACATAGAAATATTATTTCACAATTCCAGCAAACCTTACTATGGTAGAAAAAAATTATAACTCAAAAGCAACTTGTGATCCATTTACTTATAACAGAAAATGTTTCTTCTCTTGAAATTTTTTTCTAGTGTCAGTCTGTAAAAGCACAAGGACGGAGCCTCCGAAGCATTGTTTATACACTCACTATGTCCAGGTGTCTGTCTGCATTTAGATGAATACTACTTCAGGAGATATCAGGACAATTATCAAAAGAGAATTTTGCACTTTTTTTTGGAAACCACTTCTAATACAATGTCATTCTCTACTGACACAATTCCTTAATAATCAATGAATAGTTTTGTTGAAAAGAAAACAAAGAAAAGAGTGATCAAAGAATGTAAATTATGATTGTAATTCTGCTAAACTCATAGGATTCTACAGCTTTCTTTTCCCTACATTCTTTCCAAAAGAGTGTGTTAATTTAAAGACAACCCACTAGTTTCTACAGAAATGTTTACATTATTTTTTGCCCATAATTTTCTCATAGTTTTCTGGGATGAACATGGTTTATTATTATATAAGCATATTTTTGTTCATTTTTTAAACTTTAGTTTTGAATCAGCTCATACCTATTTTTCACAAGGTTGCCATATGAAAAATAAGAAAATTAGCTATAATTAAAATATCAAATTGACATTCAACATGCACTCCTCTTTACAGGTTTTATCATTAACTATGTGTATCCTATGGAGAGGGTATGTGAACATGAGTGCAAGTAATGGGAGACTACAGGCATTGGACTCCATCTCCCTCTGTGAAGCTAGAGTTACAGGCACTTTTATGCAACACAACATGGGTGCTGAGATCTGAACTGGGGTCCTCTGAAGGATGGTATACTTTGGTTTTGTTTGTTTGTTGAGCTTATTTTTGTTGTTGTTTCTTTTTATTTTCTTATTGAAAATAATCTTTGCTCATACATTACATTCAAGTTACAGTTTTCTTATCTTCTAGTCCTCCTAGCTCTCCCCCAGCTTCCTCTTCTCCCAGATCCACTTCTCTATCTCTTCTTCAGAAAAGAGCAGGCCTCCAAGAGATGACAGCCAGACAGGACAAACAAAATACAATTAGACAAGACAAAAGTCTTCATATCAAAGCTGGGCAACAGGAGGAAAAGAGTGCTAAGAGCAAGCAAGAGCATCAGACAAACACCTGTTCCCACTGTTGAGAGTCTCAGAAGAGAGAATTTTCAGAAGGATCCAAGATGGCAGCCCTGATAACACACTGTGATCAGCAGAGCAGCAGTGACTGCACAGCAACTAACAGACAGAACTGTGGAGCCCAAAACCTCAGTGACTGTATTCCCCAAGTGAGAGAAAACCACACATGAAGGAAATAATTAGGTCCAACCTCAGGTTACCCAGCTACCTGCCCCCACCCCCGACCCTGGGAAAAATTTCCTGGGTTCCTGCAGTCACTAGGTCTCAAGCATATAACCACATGCCTGCACACGGTGCTCTTCTTCCCAGACTGAAATTGTGAGCTATAAAACACCTGGGACTGGGTCTCAAAGTTGTGTTGTGCTGACCAGCCACTGAATACCTTCTATATACTGGGGCATAGAGCTCTAACTTCAGACCTACAGACACCTGGGAGCCACAGAATCAGCCCCAGATGCTTCTTCAAAAGCTCAACATGTTTCCCTAGTGAGACATACCAAACCTCTGAGCTTTATGATATTTCAAGAGGGCCGAGCCCAGCAAACACAGTGTATGGGTAGCAGCAGCTCACTAAACTCAGAGCAAGAAATCCAGTCGTAGACCAGCTGTCCCTGGACTTCTGTGGGAGCTTCCATGTAGCCCAATTAGCCCACAAGACCATACACCTGTAAGCTGCAGCCATTCCCTGAGAACCACCAGTCATTTAAAGGCTATACTCAACAATCTGAGAAGGGCTTCCACAGGAAAAACTGGTTTCTTGCCCAGAGGGTTTCCCGAACTACCACTGCCCACTAGGATTCCAGCACGCACCAGAAACTACTAGCCAACACCTGAGACAGCCAGAAGGGTGAAGGCCAGTGTAAAGGCACAATCAATAAAAGCCAAAGCAATGTGGCATCTCCAGAACTCAGTTATATAAGAGCAAACAGCCCTGAAAAACCTGACTCAAGTGAAACTCAAGAATATGACCTTAAATCTATGCTTATGAAGATGATAATGGAGGAAATGATTTTATTCATTAAGAAATACAGAAAGATACAGTCAAACATTGTGGTCATCCATAAAGAAATGTGGGAAGACATAGTCAAACAGATTATGTCCTTTAGAGAGGAAATAATTAAATCACTGAAATAAATGAAAGACATAGATAAAAGTTTAAAGAAAAAAGTGAAGGAATTGAATGAAAGACAGGAAAATACAAACAAATAGGTGAAGGAAATGAACAAAATGGTCAAAGAACTGAAGATGAAAATAGAAACATTAAAGAAAACACAAACTGAAGAAATCCCGGAGAGGGAAAACTTAGGGAAAGAAACAGGAACTTCAGAGGTAAGCATCTTACAAGAGGTGGGAGAAAGAATCACAGGTGTAGATGATACAATGGAAGAAATCAGTGTATCCACTAAAGAAAATGTTAAATGTAAAATATTTTGACATAAACCATCCAAGAAATCAAGGACAACATGAAAAGGCAAAACCTAAGGCTACTAGGAAGAGAGGAAAAAGAAGATTCCCATTTCTTTGTTGTTGTTGTTTGGATAATGGTTATTTTATTATGAAAATTTCTAGACTGATCAAGAATACAAAACAAACAGAAAACCACGAGCCAACGCCTAGCATTAATAACCAACCACAGCTTACTTTCTTTATTTGTTGTTGTTTGAGTTCATATGAAAGATATTCCAGAATCATGTCAACATGAATTTCATCATAAATTTCAAAAACAAATATTTTATATAACAATAACCCCATTAGCTCATTCATCAAAATTACAAAAAAAATCATTGACATGAGATACATTTTCTTAGTTATCTGTTATCAGTACAAATCAGGATCCATCCAGTCCGTTCACTTTGTTTGGCTGTTAAGTCTCTTACAATATCTATAAATCTCTTCTAACCTGGAGCTGTCTTCTCATTTTACTCTTCCCCACTGAGTTGGAGTAAGCCTGTCAATTTCTCTGAGGTGCTCCCATCTCAGTTTTGACTGGCTCCTTTCCTGTGAAACCATTTGATTTGTACCTCCTCATTCCTTGCCTTCTCTCTAGATTAGAAATTACCCTTGTGTTTGGATGTGGTCAGACTCAGCTGTTTCCCCAGCACATGTCACTGATGGCATTGTTTCCTTGTGTGTTTCCAGTCCTCTCTGTGGATATAGGCCATTCAGGTACACTGTTTTATTTTTATATAATTTAATTTTATTTTATGTGCATTTCTGTGAGATTGTTAGGCCACCTATAACTGGATTTACAGACAGTTGTGTGCTGTCATGTGGGTGTTGGGAGTTGCACCCAAGTTTGTTGGAAGAGCAGATAATGCTCTTAAACACTGAGCAGTCTCTCCAGCCCCACAAAACATTTCTTTTTCTTTTTGTATATTTTTATTTTTATTAATTACAGTTTATTCACTTTGTATAACCCCTGCTCCCGCCCTTCTCCCTTCTCTATTACTCCCTCTCTCCTCTTTCTCCACCCATGATCCTCCCCACTGGAAACAACCCAGATGCCCCTCAGTTGAGGAATGGATACAGAAATTGTGATACATCTAAACAATGGAATATTACTCAGCAATGAAAAACAAGGAAATCATGAAAATTGCAGGCAAATGGTGGGAACTGGAAAAGAGTATCCTAAGTTAGGTATCCCAGACGCTGAAAGACACACACCGTATATACTCACTCATAAATGGATATTAGAAATGTAAGATAAACATACTAAAATCTGTACACCTAAAGAAACTAATCAAGAAGGAGTGCTCTGGCTAAGATGTTCAATCCCCATTCAGAAAGGCAAAGAGGATAGATATCAGAAGAGGGAGAAAACAGGGTATAGAACAGGAGCCTACCACAGAGGGCCTCTGAAGGGCTCTACCTTGCAGGGTACCAAAGCAGATCCTGAGACTTATAGCCAAAGTTTGAGCAGAGTGAAAGGAATCATAAGAAAAGAAGTGGGGACATGATAAGACATGGAGAGGACAGGAACTCCACAAGGAGAGCAACAGAACCAAGAAATCTGGGCACAGGGGTCTTTTCTGAGACTGATACTCCAACCAAGGACCATTCATGGAGATAACCTAGAACCTCTGCATAGATGTAGCCCATGGCAGTTCTGTGTCCAAGTGGGTTCCATAGTAATGGGAATAGGAACTGTCTCTGACATGAACTGATTGGCCTGCTCTTTGATCACCTCCCCCTGAGGAGGGAGCAGCCTTACCAGGCCAGGAAGAAAATGCAGCCACTCCTGATGAGACCTGATAGGCGAGGATCAGAAAGAAGGAGAGGAAGACCTCCCCTATCAAGATTCCCATTTCTGTTCATCCAAACAAGCATTGATCATACCAACCTGGGTCCTCCTTCCTGTATATCCTCTCTAGGTGTATAGATTTCAGCTTGACCTTCATATCCTATAGGTCTATATAAGTGAGTATATACCATATGTTTCTTTCTGCTTTTGGGATACCTCACTCAGGATGCTTGTTTGGATGAACAAATGGGATGGACATTGAGTGGAGGAGAAAACAAACAACAGGACAGGAGAAGGCAAAGGAGGACCTCTGGGGGGGGGGGTTAATGTAGCGATGTATCAGAGCAGATATTAAGACTCGCGATCAAGACTTTGGCAGAGGGCAAGAAGTAATGATAGATCTGGGGGAGGTT
>CM053765.1:71506677-71530157 GCA_028658305.1 Pachyuromys duprasi | reverse complement strand
ACATGGTCCTTGATTGTAGAAACCATCTCATACAAGACCCCTGTGCCCTGCTCAGTTTGGTCTTTGTGGAGCTCTTGTTCTCCCCAAGTCTCAACAACCTCCCCCAGATCTATCATTACTCTCGCCCTCTGCCAAAGTCTTGATCGCAAGTCTTAATATCTGCTCTGATACATCGCTACATTGACCCCCCCAGAGGTCCTCCTTGGCATGCTCCTGTCCTGTTGCTTGTTTTCTCCTCCACTCAATGTCCATCCCATTTGTTCATCCAAACAAGCATTGATCATGCCAACCTGAGTCCTCCTTCTTGTATATCCTCTCTAGGTGTGTAGATTTCCGCTTGACCTTCCTATCCTATAGGTCTATATAAGTGAGTATATACCATATGTTTCTTTATGCTTTGGGGATACCTATTTTTGATAAGTTTGTTCTGATTATTTGATTTGTCCTATTTCCCTTTGTTAGACTGTTTGTTTTTACTTTATTATTGCTTTTTAGATTCCTGTTGGTTTTTAGGCAGAGACCGGAGGTGGATATGAATGGGAAGAGAGGTGACAACATGGGAAGAGAGATGACAAAAATATGAGGACTGTAAGAAGAGGTGAAACCATAATCAGAATAAATTGTGTGAAAGCAACCTATTTTCAATAAAAAATTATTACCAAGTTAAAAATTTATTTTTAATTTCATGAAGTTGCTATATTCTACTTTTAATTTTATAATAATATAATTAAAACAATTTCACATTTAAGAAGGGGGAAATAGAAAAATCTGGAGCTCCACAAGAAAATCAACACAGCCAAAAATTCTGATAGCTAGAGTCAGATAGTAGAGGAAAAGGACCTCCCCTATTGGGGAACTGAGGAAGGTACAGAGGGGGTGAAGGAGTGAGGATGGGACTGGGAGGAGATGAGGGAGGGGGTGCAGCTGGGGTAAAATGTGAATACATTGTAATAAATGACAATGACATTAATAACAATAACAATAAAGATGATCAATGAGCCCCCCCCACAAAAAAAAACAGAAAACAAAAAGAAAATGATACTTGTGTAGGAGAATATCAACACTGAGATAGAAATTACATCAAAGAAATGAAATTCTACCGAAATAGTCATGTTTCAATGTTAATGTAATTATTTCAGAGAAGCAGAAATTAAGTAAAAAGAATTAAAAAAAAAAGATGCTGAGAAAAACTACTGTTTGCTTGTGTGACTGTAAAGTGGTCTTGGGTGTACTAGGTCACTCCAAAGGCAGAGAAGAGAGAGGAGAGGGAGGGAAAGAGGAAGAAAAGGTGGAGTCAACAAGGCAGGAAAAACAAGGACGACAAGAAGGAGAAAAATCGGATATCATTATAAAAACACACTGGGCCATACTCCCCAAGATGAGTAAACAAATGGATAAAGAACTTCAACTAAGAGAATTTCAGCAGGACAGATTAAAAAATACAGTGTTGCCATACAATACATTTAGAAATAGGTGTATTAGTGTGTTCATGACAATGTGGGCAATTATTATCAACTTACACAATCAGAAAACTGAATAGTCCTAATTCTTTTTTAAAAGTAATTTATATATTTTTATATTAATCACAGGTTATATACTTTGTATCCCAGCCGTAGCCCCCTCCCTCATTCCCTCCCACCATCCCCATCCCTCCCTCATCATCTCCCTGCCCCCCTCCAAGTCCACTGATAGGGGAAGACCCCCCCCCCTTCCCTCTGATCCTAGCTTATCATGTCTCTTCAGGACTGGCTGTAATGTCCTCTTCTGGGATCTAGTTAAGCTGCCAAGCCAGCCATTGAGTTCATGACCTAAATAGTCCCTGCTCCCCTTATTAGGGTACCCAGTTGGGTACTGAACTACCATGAGCCACATCTGAGCAGGGGTTATAGTTTGTATCCATACATGGTCCTTGGTTGGAGAAACAGTCTCATAGAAGACACCTGTGCTCTGATCATTTTGGTCTTTGTAGAGCTCTTGTCCTCACCAAGTCTTACTAACTCCCCTTTTTTTCATATGATTCCCTGCACTCTGGCGATGGCTTGGTTGTGAGTCTTAATATCTGCTTTGATATATTGCTATATAGAGTCTTTCAGAGGCCCTCTGTGGTAGGCTCCTGTCCTGTTGCTTATTTTCTCCTACATTCAATGTCCATCCCGTTTGTCCATCTAAGCGAGGATTGATCATCCCACCCTAGGTCGTCCTTCTTGCTTATCTTCCCTAGATGTATAGATTTCAGCATGTCCATCCTATCCTACAGGTTATAGTCCTAATTCAAATAACGAAGGTGACATGGTGAAAAGCAAGGAAAGGTAAGTAATTTCAGGGAATCAGAATTTTATGTGTTCAGTACCAGACATTTTAAAGTTTTGAAAGTTCCAAATAACAAATAAGGAACCTCGTACCCAATCACTGTTTTAAGTTGATTCTAGCTCAATATCCACAATAACTTTTAATTTATTTCTTACTGACTTTAAGATTCAAGTTCTGTAACAAACTCATGTGAGGTGAAGGTAACAATCATGATAGATAGCTTCAGCCTTTCATGGGGCATTCAAAGACTCATTTATATTATTTCAAATATTAAAATTATGAGTAAGTAAAAACTGCCAATAATGATGAGCCTACAGGGGGACAATCCCCTGATTTTCCAGGTGTTTCTTGTATAAGCACTATGCCTCTTCACAAGTACTTAAATAGTTCTAAAAGTACTCCCTTTTCTTGAGATGTAGTGATTCCTAAAAAAAAAGTTATTTATTCAAAAATGAATTCATTTAATTGTTGGTAGTTGGGAAATCATTTATCCTTGGAATCCTGCTTAAATGATTTTTAATTAAATAATTTATGTATTTACTATACATTTTGCTCATATCTCCTTCCCATTTCTTCTCCCTCCCTCTTTCCCCCACCCCCTCTCCTATGGCTCAAAAAAGGAGAGTAACCCTAGCCACTCACTGCAGCTTATCAAGTTGCACCAGGCTTGAGCACTTCCTTTTCTCCTGTGGCTTGGCAAGGCATCCCCACTAGGGGGAAGTGATTAAAGGGCAGACAACAAAGTCCATGTCAGATACAGGCCCACTTCACTTCCCAGTGGGAACACAGGAAGCCCAAGCTTTTCCTTGGCTACATCTGTGTAGGGGATGTAGGTTCAATCCATGCATGGTCCTTGGATGGTTCTTCAGTCTCTGCAAGCCCCCCTGGAACCTGGTAAGTTTGCTTTGGTTGGTCTTCTGGTGGAGTTCCAGTCACTTTGAGGTTCTTCTATCTCCCCACCCCCCCTTGCCCAACTCTTCCACATGGTTCCATGGCCTTTGCCCAATATTCAGCTGTGTATATTTACACAATGGGATACTACTCAGCTATTTTAAAAAATCATGAAATTTGAAGGCAAATGGTAGGAACTAGAAAAGATCATCCTGAGTGAGGTAACCCAGACCTAAAAAGACACAAATCATATGTACTCACTTATACGTGGATTTTAGCTATATAGGATAAACATACTACAATTACAGACCCAAAGAAGATAAGCAACAAGGACAACCCAAGGGAGGACACCCATCAGAATGGCTAAGATCAAATATCAAGTGACAACACATGGGAGGATGTGGAGAAAGGGGAACCCTCCTTCATTGCTAGTGGGAATGTAAACTTGTACAACCACTTTGGAAATCAATCTGGCATTTTTTTTCAGAAAGTTAGTAGTAGTGCTACCTCAAGATCCAGCTATACCACTCCTAGGCATATATCCAAAAGATGCTCAAGTATACATGGACATTTGATCAGCCATTTTTTAGCATCTCTATTTGCAATAGCCAGAATCTGGAAACAACCTGGATGTCCCTCAGCGGAGGAATGGATACAAAAATTGCACATTTACACAATGGAATACTACCCAGCAATTAAAAACAAGGAAATCATGAAATTTGCAGGCAAATGGGGGGAACTATAAAATGTTGTCTTGAGTGAGGTATCCCAGAAGCAGAAAGACACACGTGGTATATACTCACTTATAAGTGGATATTAGTCATATAAAAAAGAATAAACATGCTAAAAATCTATACTCCTAAACAAGAAGGAAGACCCTAGGAAAGTGGCAAAATCCTTACTCAGAAAGCAAATGGGATAGATATCTGAAGCAGGAGAAAAAAGGGAACATGTCAGGTGCCTCCCACAGAGGGCCTCTGAAAGACTCTACCCAGCAGGATATCAAAGGAGATGCTGAGACTCATAGCCAAACTTTGGGCCAAGAACAGGGAATATCTCTGACATGAACTCAGTGGCAGGCTGTTTGATCATTTTCTTCTGTGGGGAGTGCAGCCATATCAGGCTATAGAGGAAGACAATGCAGCCAGTCCGATGAGACCTGATAGACTAGGGTCAGATGGAAGGGGAGGAGGACCTTCCCTATCAGTGCACTATCAGTGGGGTAGGGGCATGTGAGAAGAGGGGTGAGGGGGATTGCAAAGGAACAAGGGAGGGAGCTACAGCTGTGATACAGAGTGAATAAAATATAATAATAAAAACTAATTAATTAATTTAAAAACACCCAGAAGGGAAAATAAAATAGAATTCAGAAGTGGTTGAAGAGAAGGGGCAAGGTAGGAGAGAGATCACAGAGAGAATGAGTGTGGAGAACAAACCTGAGAAAGTGGGTTCAGGAGTACAGAGGGCTTGCAGAGAGAAGAGAAACTGAGGGCAGAGGCTTCTCTGTGACAAGCTAAAGACCTCAGACAGAGTAGGCTTCTAGGAAGATACAGGAGTGACTCTAGCTGTGAGTCCTACCAGCAAGGATCATGGAGACTGAAGAGGGTAGCCTGTAACTAGATGGAATGTCTACTGAAGGGGGAGGAACACCAACCCACCCACAAAAACTTTGACCCCAAAATTTTCCCTGCCTACAAGATGTGCAGGGATTAGAGAAAACAGGACAGAGATTGAAGGAAGGACTGGGCCTGACCTGAGATCCACCCCACAGGAGAGTGTAAACACTATTAATGATATTTTGCTATTCTCACAGGCAGGAGCCCAACATAGCTGTCCTCTGAGAGGCTCCACCCGTCATTTGTTCAAATCAGACTGTGTTTAAATAATTTTTAAACAAGTTATTACTCCAACCCACTTTGTTTATTCTCTCACTTTTCCTTACCAACTTTAACCAACATTTCTATACATCCTTTAAGACTCTCTCTCCCTTCCCTCCCCTCTTTCTCTCTCTCTCTCTCTCTCTCTCTCTCTCTCTCTCTCTCTCTCTCTCTCTCTCTCTCCCTCTCTCTCTCTCTCTCTCTGTGTGTGTGTGTGTGTGTGTTTGTGTCCAAGAATGTAGGGGTGTATGTCATGTATGTGTACTGTTGTACTCTCAACATCTCAGAAAGTATTTTGCTTTTTTTTTTAAGAATCCTAAATTTAGCAGAGCACCTTTTCTGCTTTTATTTATTTGGGGAGCATTAAACCCCTCAGAAACATTTCAAATGCATAAATTATCCGAGGCATTCCTCATATATGAAGCTTTTGGCATCAACTTTTTTCTCTGTCTCTCTCTTTCTCATTGCAGTGTCTGATGAGTTTGGAAGTATATTTCTTGTTGGTAAAAATCAGGGACAGGAAACAGGATGAATAATATCCTATTTTAAACCTTTAAGAGTCATAGAGTATCTCTGACATCAAGGAAACATTACTCCTTTTTCAAAAGGTTGAATTGTGTTGCTTCTACCAGCACTCAAAATTCCTGATTTAGAATGATAACTTGTTGACCCCCCGCATATATATATATATATATATATATATATATATATATATATATATATATATATATATATATATATATTAAAGTGAGGAAGCCATTTTTAATTTAATTTTAGACACTGATCCTGTCATACTATAGAAACAACTTCCATAAGATTATAAGGGTGCACAAGAAGCAAGCGTGTCACTGATGAAAATGCCTTTTACCATTCCAAGATGTTATCCAGAGTAATTTGTAAGCAAACGAAATGACACTGGTGCCCGCAATGACTTTCCTCTCTGCTGTTTGCAGTGTTCCTGTCCAAAACAAACTAAAGCAGCACAAGGAGTGTGAGTCAGAAACCTACTTTGGGAAGAACCTGTATTCAAGCTAATCAAAAACTTCTAAAATGAGCCATGCTCATTTTCAGGCGATTTGCCTGTGCACCTGCTCAAACTGTGTTCCAACTGGCCTGTGGTTTAACTGCTCCCTAAGCACTTTTGATTAAGAACACAGCTTCATCAAACAGGGCGGCAATGTCTCACACCTGTATTTGAGTTCGATTTTCTTCTCTCAAGAAATGATCATGAATTAAATTCCACACATTAAAAAAATACGTTCCCTTCTATTTTCCTTTTTCTACATCTGCTTTAGGGAAGGTGTAACTTAAGAAACGATTTCTGACACCACAATCCCACAAAATAAGAAATACATCAATGACACAAGACTACCCAGCAGTGATTCATTCTCTTTTAGGATGATCTTTACAAAGCAATGGCCTAGTACACATCAGTTTTATGCTTGGGACCATATGTTGCACAGATTTCTGTTCTGTTACTTGATAGCGGAGAAATCTTAATCCACTTTAATCTTCTACATCACAATATAATTGTCTGTAAAATGGGTATGTACACGTGTTGTTTTCATGCCTTCAAAAGCTAAATAAGATTATTAGAATATCTAACCTCATTCTGTAAGTTAGGAAGCTCTCAGTAATCTGAGTTACAGAATGATTTTTTTTACAGGGTGATATTTTTGATACTAAGCGAGACAATCATATATGTTTATTCTTCACAGTCAGTCTTTCTCTTTTTCCTTCTACCTCTTACTCCCTCTCTTTCCTTCATAGATCCAGACAAGTAGTCATTTTGTATATTTTTTCATGGATGGTTACATTATCAATCTAAGATCATATTTAATACTTACAGAAAACAATATAACCAGAAACCATTAGGGGGAATATCTTTATTTTCATATTCATGAATTCAAGTCAAAAGCATACAGTCCTGTTTATGAATCCATTTAATATATGACAATGACTAACTAAAGTAAATGAAAAGAAACTTTAGTATTAAATGAAAAGCTCTCTGGCTTTAGCATTTACCTACATAAGATTAACAATATCGCACAGGCAATAAACTGATCAAAATTTTTCCCCTATGGTTGTTTAAACATCATCAGATGTAAAATGGTGCCATCTTATTTTCAGTCCTTCATCATGTAGTCATACATATTTTGAAGAAAGATTTTCTATTACCACATAAATAAAGATGACCATATGTAAATAAATATATAGATAGATATTGTAAAATATAAATTGTGCATTGAAATCTGAGCAGATAAATTTTTTAGCTGATAAGCTTATTAATTTTACTCATGGTAAAAATAATCTTTCACAACACATTTGCATTTACTTAATTAGAAATGGTTTTAAACCTTACACACCAAAGTCAATCAGTGTCTTTGCATTCACAGAATCGATATGGTTCTGCCTACTGTACTACTAGCCCACCATGAGTGGCAGATATAGAGTACCATGTTATATCATCCCTGAACAACCTCAATGTTAGTCACTGAATCTGTTTTCCTATTACATCAACAACATTTCTTGACTTTTTTAGAGATTCCTCAAGAAGACCTAAGCTCACAGTACCCAAATAAAAAGAAAACAAAGCTACAGCTAGAAAGTAATTGATACTTATTGTGTTTTAGTTCTTCAAGCTTTGCATTAAATAAGGATTGAAAATACATATTTACAATTAACAATATAATGGGATGTTTTTCTCTGTTACCTAGAATATATGCATTTGGCCTTTAATATTTGTAGCTTAAATGTGTTCAATGCACTCTCTAAAGATAGTGATGCAATTCTGTAGCTTTCTACAGCAGTGAGTTAGCACAAATGATGATTCAATTCCTATACTGACCTATCATTCTATATATTGTTTTAAAAGGCTTCTTTATGTAAACATATCTCATAACAATACATGCAGGCTTAGTATTTTTATTTTTCCATATGTCTCTATGCCATAGAAATGTAACCTTTTGCTACTGTAAGTATGGGCTTATCTACTTCAATCAATGCTCATGGTGGACTTGGCTATTTTTTATTTTTTTTACATCATTCAGTCTGAAATTTTTTGTCATCATGATTCCATTTGTGACTGAATTAACATTTATTTATGTGCTTTAGTAGTCTTATGCAGAGTCAATTTTACTTTCCTTCTGAAAGTATATTTCTTTCTAACATGTGCTCATCAAAAGTACTATTTTTGAATAGTTCTTCAAAGATCTTTGAAGTAAATTCAACCATTATGGTTTTGTCCCATCAGAATGGGCATCCTTTCTGTAGCTCATTAGATTTTTAAAAATTAATTAATAAGAAAGTTGGGTTCTGGAGATTTTTGCAAGTTTATACAATCAAGAATAGAAAATAGAATATGTTTTGTTTATCATCGTCAATACAATGCTTTTGTCCTGTACCACTCTGTCCAAAAGAAGTAGACGAAATTGTGACATGAAGTGTATGTGAGGGAAGTACTACACCAAGAAAGAAGTTGTAGTCTATATGATAAAAGAATGTTTGTGTCTTTCTATCTCCCCCTTCTTTTGTAAGATTCCCTGTACTCTGCCCAAAGTGTGTTCTCTGTTTTCTCACTCTTCTGATGTCCCTGTCCTTTGCCTTTCTGAGTGAGGAATAATAATTTTACCCAGGTTCCTCCTTCTTGATTAGCTTCCTTAGGTGTATAGATTTTAGTATGATTATCCTACATTATATGTCTAATACCCACTTATAAGTGGGAATAGGAGCTCCACAAGGACAGCAAGAGAACCAAAAAATCTGGACAGAGGGATCTTTTCTGAGACTGATAATCCAAACAAGGACCATGCTTGGAGATAACTTAGAATCCCTGTACAGAAGTTGCCCATGGCACCTTAGTGTCCAAGAGGGTTCCCCAATAATAGGAACAGGGACCATCTGTGACATGAACTCATGGGCTAGCTCTTTGATGAGCTGGGAGCAGCCTTACCAGTCCACAGAGGAAGACAAAGAAGCCAGTCCTGATGAGACCAGATAGACTAGGGTCGAGTGAAGGGGAGGAGGACCTCCCCTATCATTGGACTGGGGAGGGGCATTGAAGAAGATGAGAGAGGGAAGGTGGGATTGGAAGGGGATGGGAGAGGAGGCTACAGCCAGAATACAAAGTGAATAAACTGTAATTAATAAAAATAAATGAAAATTGAAAAAAAAAAAGAATGTGTGTGTTCTCAAAGACCTGAACATAAAACCAGAAACACTAAATCTTTTAGAAGAGAAAGTAAGAATCAGCCTTGAACTCACTGGCACAGGAGACAACTTCCTGAACAGAACCAGCAGCACAAGCTCTAAAATCAACAATTAGTAAATCCACATGAAACTGAAAAGCTTCTGTACTGCAAAGAACACTGCCAGCAGAGCAAAGCAGCAGCATAGAGACTGGGGAAAGATCTTCACTAACCCTACACCTGACATATATACATACATACACACACACACACACACACACACACATATATATATATATATATATGCATACATACATATATATCCAAAATATATAAAAATTCAAGAAACTAAACACAAACAAACAAAATATTTCAATTAAAAACAGAATACCAAGCTAAACAGAGAATTCATAATAGAGGAATCTTGAATGTCTGAGAAGCACTTAAAGAATGCTTAGGCTGGACAGATAGCTCACAACCATAAATATAGGAAATGTTCAACATTATTAATTCAAGGAAATGCAAATCAATGACTCTGAGATTCCATCTTATATCTATCAAATGGCTAAGATCAAAATCTTATGACAGTACATGCTGGTGAGGATGAAGACAAAGAGGAACATTCCTCCATTGCTGGTGGAGTATACAACCACTTTGGAAATCAATCTGGAGCTTTCTCAAAATCCAAATTTATCATTTCTGGGCATAAATCCCAAAAGATACTCTACCCTACAAAAAGGACACTTGTTCACCTATGTTCATAGCAGCTTTATTCATGATTACCAGAGACTGGAAACAACCCAGATGTCCTTCAACTAAAGAATAAATAAAGAAAAGGTTTTACATTTACACAAGAAAATACTACTCAGCTATTAAAAACAAAAAATAAAAATCATGATAGCTGCAGACATATGGATGGAAAAAGATCATCCTGAGTGAGGTAACGCAACCTAAAACAAATACCAAGGGAGAGAGCCAAGTCCTGACACTATTAGCAACACTCTGCTATGATTGCAGGTGGGAGCTTAGCATGGATGGTCTCTGAGAGGCTCCACCCAGCAATGGATTGAAACAGATCTTGAGACTCATAGCCAAACATTGGATGAAGAACAGAGAACCTTGTGGAAGAGTTGTGGGGAAGGATGGAGGGCCTGGAGGGGGACAGGACTTTCACAATAAGACTATTGGAGACAACTAACTTGGTCCCTGTGGGGCTTGTGGAGACGGGAGCACCTACCCCACACCATCCAGGGACTGGACATAGGCCTTCTGCACATATGTTCTCGATGGGCAGCTCGGTCTTCATGTGGGTCTCCTACTAAGGGAAACAGAGGTGGTCTCTGACAAGGACTCTGTTGCACATTTTCAATCACTTCCCCATTGTGAGGCTACCTTATCAAGCCACCTAGAGAGCTTTCAATCCTGGGGTGTGTTTTTCTTCTTGGGTTGTTTGGTGGGTAGGTTAGGCTCTCCTGTTCTGAGTGGTGGAAGTGGAAGGGAGAGTGGGACTGGAGGAAATGGAGAATGGGGCTCTGATCAGGATGTTAGATTAATAAGTAAATAAATTATTTAATTTAATATAATGTGAGTGTGTTTATTCACATTTAGTTCTAGAGGAAATATTAGACATGAATGCTTTGTCATTCTGCCCTTGGGATACATGCTGACCAGGCAAATATAAAACATCCAATAGAGAGAGTATGCTTCTGAGACAGAAATTTACCACACTCAAAAGTGGAGACTTAGCTAGGCCACAGAGGAGGACATGGCAGCCAGTCCTGATTATACCTAGGGTCAGATGGAAGGGGAGGAGGACCTCCCCTATCAGTGGACTTTGAAAGTGGCAGGGAGGAGATAAGGGAGGGAGGATGGGATTGGGATGGAATAGAGGAGTAGGATACAGCAGGGATACAAAGTTAATAAACTGTAACTAATATAAATAAATAAATAAATAAATAAATAAGTGGAGTCTTTTTTCAGACTGCAAACTTATTATATTAATATTTTAGTTCAGAAGTAATACCTGGGCAGCAAACATCCTGTTTATCAAAAAACACTACTAACTCGTGCATCAAAATACATAGCATACTTTACTCTTAGCTACGTTTATCTTCTCAGTGATCTCTCTGGATTTAGTATAAATATGTTAATATAGAAAAAGCAGTCTTGCCAGGCTTGGTGGTGAATACCTGTAATCCCAGCACCAAGGGAGGCTTGTGAGTTTGAAGCCAGCCTATTCTACAAAAGGACTTCAGGACAGCTATGGCTACACAGAGGAGCCCTGTCTCAAAAACAATACAAAACCAAACCAAAACCAAAACAGCAGTGCTAACATCATTCTAACTGTTGTTGATTTCCTCTTTCTTTTTATTAGGTCCTTGAATAGTACTGATTGTTAAACTTTTAGTTTTATTCTCAGTTTATTTTTTATATCAATGAGTGTATAATAGATCTTACCATGAACTTCTGTATGTAGTTATCTTTTAGGTCTCACATCAAACGTCTGTTGTATGTGTTTTTTTCAAATGTGATACACTATTAAGAGGAGATCTGATCCTTGCAGAACTCCTGTCCTCTCCAGGTCATACTAACTCCCCCTTCTTTCATATGATTCCCTGTACTCTGCCAAAGGGTTGGTTATATGTCTTAGTATTTGCTTTGATACACTGCTAGGTAGAATTTTTCCGAGGCCCTCTGTGGTAGGCTCTTGTCCTGATATTTGTTCTCTCCTACATCCAATGTCTATCCCATTTGTCTTTCTAAGTGAGGATTGATCATCTTACCCCAGGTCTTCTTTCTTGTTTATCTTCTTTATGTGTACAGATATCAGTATGTTTATCCTATCTTATAGGTCAGCCTTGCTAGGCTACATAAGAAGACATTACAGCTAGTCCTGAAGAGACCTGATAAGCTAGAGTTAGATGGAAGGGGAGGAGGTCCTCCCCTATCAGTGGACCTGGAAAGGGGCAGGGAGGAGATTAGGAAGGGATGGGGGGATAGGAAGGGAATGTGGGAGAGGGCTATGACTGGGATACAAAGTACAAAACCTGTGATTAATATAAAATAAAAAATGCTAAAAAAGAGATTTGATAGTTCTTATTTCTGTTGTTATCATATAATATGTGCAGGGTGATGAATATGGATTTATTTGCATTTTTCTACATGTAGACATCCAGTTAGATGAGCACCATTTGTTGAAGATGCTGTCTTTTTTCCATTGTATTGTTTTGGTTTCTTTGTTAGAAATCAAGTATCCATCTATGTGTGTGGGTTTATTTCTGGGTCTTCTATCTGATTCATTAATCCATAATTCTGTTTCTATGCTAGTACCATGCAGTTTTTATTACTGTTGCTTTATACTGCAGCTTGAGATCAGGGATGGAGATACCACCTGATTTATTATTATACAGGATTGTTATAGCAATTCTGGGTTGGTTTTGGTTTTGTTTTGTTTTAAATATGAAATTTAGAATTATTCTTTCAAGTTCTGTAAAGACTTGTGTTGGTATTTTGATGGGATTTGCAATCTGTGGACTACTTTTGGCAGGATGGCCGTTTTACTATGTTAATCCTGCTGATCCATGAGCATGGGAGATCTTTCCATCTTCTGATATCTTCTTCAAGATATCAGAAGATATCTCAAGTTTCTTTCTTTAGAAACTTTAAGTTTTTGTTTTTGTTGTTTTTTCAAACAGGCCTTTCACCTGCTTGATTAGAATCACACCAAGGTACTTCATGTTATTTATGGCTGTTGTGAAGGGTGTTGTTTCTCTAATTTATTTCTCAGATCATTTGTCTTTTGTATAAGGAGGGCTTCTTCAAAAAATGATGCTGGTCTTACTGGATGTCTACAGGTATAAAGTACATCCATATTTATCACCCTGCACAAAGGTAAAGTCCAAATGGATCAAATGCCTCTACATAAAACCAGACACATGAAACCTGTTAGAAAAAGCGGGGGAAGAGCCTAGAACTCATTTGCACAGGAGACAACTTCCTGAACAGAACACCAAGAGCACAGGCTCTAAGAGCAACAATCAATAAATGGGACTTCATGAAACTGAAAAGCTTCTGTAAAGCTTTGCTTTACAGAAAAAAAAAAAAAATGACAGCCTACAGATTGGAAAAGGATCTTCACCAACCCTACATCAGACAAAGGGTTGATATCCAAAATATATAAAGAACTTAAGAAGATAAGCACCAACAAACCAAGTAATCCAATTAAAAAACGGGATAGAGAGCTAAACAAAGAATTCTCAATAGAGAAATCTCAAATGGCAGAGAAACACTTAAAGAAATGTTCAATGTCCTTAGTCATCAGGAAGATGCAAATCAAAATGTCCCTGAGATTTCACCTTACACACATCAGAATGGCTAAAATCAAAAATACAAGTGACAACACATGCTGGAGAGGATGTGGATCCAGGGTTTTAAATGCCTTCCATGCAGAGTCTTGGTTGGGGTATCAGTCTGTGCAGGGACCCAGGGCTCAGTTTTTATGCCTGTGTTTGTCTCCTTTTACAGCTCCTGTCCCCTCCAGGGTTTTATATCTCTCTCTTCTTTCCTAGATTCCCTGAACTCTGCCACAGTTTGGATGTAAGTCTCAGCCTCTGCTCTGATACCTAAAATCCTGGCTCAGATTTAGCCCACAGACCCAGTCTCCAAGTGGGTACTCTAGTAAGGGGAGCAGGGGTTTCTCTAGCATGAACTCAGTGGCAGGTTCTCTGATCCCATTCCCCCATGTGGGGTGCAGCCTTGCCTGGGCATAGAGCCACAGTGTAAGATAGTGCAGCCAGTCCTGATGAGACCTAATAGGATATAGAAGGGGAGGAGGACTTCCTCCATCAGTGGACTAGTGGAAGGGCATAGGGAGAGAAGAGGGAGAGGGTGGGATTGGAAGAGATGAGGGAGGGGGCCACAACCAAGATACGATTTGAATAAATTGTAATAAATGATGGAAATAAAAAAGAAATAATGTATAATATGTAAACAAATAATGTAAAAAAAGAAAAAATGTATAATATGTATATTATTTCATGAAAAATAGGTGTCTCATATATTTCAACTGATTAATATAATGAAAACTAATTTGTTACTAAATGTGTTTTGGTGATATAGTATGATAATAATTTAGTATATGATAATAGTAAAATTTGTTTATGGGAATCAACCTAAATGTAGCTATAAATTACCAACATTTATAGACTATGGTAGATATAATTCTGACATGAAGTGTGGCAGAATATTTATAAAAATAAATACCATAGGGCTGGAGAGATGGCTCAGCAGTTAAGAGCACTTCCTTCTCTTAATTCAGGTTCCATTCTCTTCACCCATGTTGTGAGATTCACAAAGGATTGTGAATCTCCAATTCTAGGAGATTCAATAATTTTGGGAGGATTTTTTAGCACCCAAATGTACATGATTTGCCAATATACACTCTGAAAAAGTCACATAAAATATGGTTTCGAAATACTGTTTTGATAATTTAGAATTAAATGAACATCATTTAATCACTGTAGAAAATATGCATGCATACTAAATCTTTTTCCAGATCATTCAAACTCAGATTGCATTACAATATATTTAAAATATATTTTTGAGAAAGCCATATATCTACTAATGTTTTGATGAAATTCACTGCTCATGTCCACCACAAGCCTCAATTTCTCATTAGTCTCCATCTTCTCATTATCTTCTTTAAAAAATGTGATCTCAAAAAAAAATCATACTGAGTTCATTTAATGTTGTATGCATATATGCATGGGCATAGGGAAGTTTTTGAATTCATATATTCAACTGTCTTGTTTTTGTCTATAGAAACAATTTTATCATTTACCTCTGGTTCTTGTTTCCACTCCCTCTTCTGAAATGATGCCTGAATCATTGAGGGAGGTATGTGATACTTTTAATAAACTTTGAAGGTACAGCAATAACAAAAGAAAATACCATAATCAAAATGACATTCCTGAAAAAAGTCCTTGGAATCATGTTTCACAAACCAATCATTAAGAAAGAAGCTAAAATAAAGAGGAGAGAGAAAAACAAAGAAACAAAGAATTAAACAGAACAACCAATAGTTCCATTTCACCAAAGAATGTGTAATAAATCTTTAATCTGATGTTCTGTAATGAAATCTAATTTATGGAAAATATAATTAGTTTGGAAATGATAATCTGGAATCTTAACAGACACATGTTAAACTATGTTGTTTGGCAATATTGGAGATAGTACAATAATAGAAAAGCTCATTGTCCATTTGTGCATGAAATGTTTGGTAGAAGAGAAACTTCCTAGGTATGTAAAAACTGATATCAACTCATCAAACTATATCAAACATATGGAGCCTAAAGAAACATTTCTTCATTTTTTATTTATCACTAAGAACAAGAAAAGAATGCCATGGTTGATGCTAGAACCATATTATAATTAAAGCCCTAGACTCAGGTTTTGTCAATATATGACAAAGAAAAATAATTTATTGTTTTATTTGACCCAGATGGAATAATTTAAAGTAAAGAAGATTGATCATATATTAGCACTGATAAAACTCAATCAGGTTGTGGAAATGAAGTGAACTTGACATTTCTAAATAACCATCTTTTTTCTGTTGTAGCTAAGTATATGGTAAAATGTAAATGAAAAAATCAAAATAAATAATAAAATCATAAAACCAAGTCAAGTGACAGAGAACTAGACCAAACAAAATAGTTAGAAATCAAGTGGAACTTTATGATATTCTGAGATAGGCTTGGTCACTTTATATTGGAATAATATCAGAAAGTTTAGTGAAAGGGGTTATGAAATTTGGTTTATCATCCAGTGAAAAACAATGCTGTGAACTTTTCTAGTACAAAACAATAATTGAATTCTAAAACAAGTTTATGATTTTAAAAAGCACCAGAACACATTCTTACATACAGTCAGAAAATAAGTTCTTAGGAGATTTAAATAATACAAAAATTGGTAATTATATCAAAATATTACTCAAAATCCAAGGAGACATTTTAATGCATTTTCAATATTAAAATGATACAAGATGAGAAGCAA
Source organism: Pachyuromys duprasi (assembly GCA_028658305.1). Lineage (NCBI taxonomy): Eukaryota > Metazoa > Chordata > Mammalia > Rodentia > Muridae > Pachyuromys > Pachyuromys duprasi. Next base: position 71,513,842 of record CM053765.1, on the reverse strand, counting down.
TAACATAATTATCTATAAATGACAAAGATTATTATCTAGAATACGCAAAGAAATTGTCCAAATCATCAAGGAAAAAAATTACAAAATATAAAGAGAAAAACTATCCAGAAGAAAAAAAGAAACAGATTACAGAATACATCAGTAAACCTAATGAATATATGGAAAGTATTCCTAATGTTATTATGCAGAGGAAAGCAAGTAAGAATAACAAAAGAAACAGCTTTGTGTATTAGACTGGTAATAATCAAAAAGCTGAAAATTGCCAAATGTTAGTAGAATATGAATCTCACTGCTGGTAAGACTTGAAGGTTGGCAGTCATTCTTGAATACTCCATATGGGGATGTGTCCAAGGTTATTTACTGTGCAGTATTTTTGCCAAGGGGGGAAAGAAAGATCGAAACAATTTGCCTGTCTATTATTTGGAGAGTAGATAGATTAAATCTGACAGATGACACTGTGGTGTGATATAAAAATTCTTTAAATTATGACTTGGATATACACACAGCATCACATATTAAGTCATGGACACATACCACTTTGTGAAAAACAGAGAGAAATCAAGGATGAGAAACAGGATAATGATCATTTTTAAGTACTAAATGTAACCCAGTTTAAGTAAACTCATATGTAATCTGTATGTGTTTTGCATATATCCAGTCTCAAAATGAGATTTCCTTACTGACTTCTCAGATTATGCAATTTGAAAAAAGTCAACTCTTGCATGCAAGCGTATGTCATACTGTGGCTTAACCCTTCAAGTCTGCAAAGGCTTATGCTTCCTTCATTAGTACTCTGTGTGTTTCAAGTTAAAAAAAAAAACTGCTTAAATTTCCTATCTCCCTCACATTTCTTCAGCTACAGGAAAATCTATGACCAAGGCAATTTATATGGGAACCATTTTGTCGAAGCTTATGGTTTACGTGGGTGATCACTATAAATGGGAACATGTCAGTAAGCAAAGAGGAATAGCCCTGGATCAGCTTACAGCTGATGACGTATTATTGGGTTTGCTCTAATGCTAACCCTCAATATCTGGTTACACCTAACCTCATTATGTAAACCTGCTTGAGTAATTACATCTGATTGGTTCAGTAAACAACCTATACCTGGGCAGGGCAGAATAGGGTAGGCGTGGTTAGTTACTTCTAGGAGAATCAGGGGAAACAGAGGGGAAGAGAGGAAGAAGTAGGACACCATGATGGGTTATTCTGGATAATAAAAAACATGTGGGGCCTGGACAAAGGAGTCCAATAATGGTGTGAAAAGGCCCAGATAAAGATTAAAAGCAAGTATTTATAAGATTATGGATGGAATATAGGATGATTAAGGAGGATGGCATTAGATGGGGACTGGGAGATGGATGGCAAGATGATTTAAGTAGCTTAGGTAGGAAGATCTGCCAAGGTAAATAGGGCAATTAGTAAATCTAACAGTTGTCTGGGTCTTTCTATTTGTGATAGCAAGTTAGTTAATACTGTAATACCGCTGTGATAATCATAGGGCTATAGTAAACATTATAGAACCCAACACTCATTTTTAATTTACTAATGCAACAACTGATCCATATCCATAGTGGAGAGACAGAGACAGAGAGAGAGAGAGAGAGAGAGAGAGAGAGAGAGAGAGAGAGAGAGAGAGAGAGAGAGAGAGAGAGAGAGAGAGAGAGAGAGACCTGGGAATGGGTTTGGACTCTTAAAATCTCACAGACTACTTCCAGTCTCTAACAATGCCACAAACCTAAAATCTTCCCCACAGTTTCCACTAACTTGGAACCAAGTATTCAAACATGTGAGCCTAGGAGGGGCATCCTCATCAAACTTCCATAATCAAACTCTGGTAGGCTGAGGCAGAAGAATCAAGATTTTGTGTACATACAGGCTACACTGCAAGATGCTATCTCAAACTCTCAAACAAAAAAATAGAAAATACCTGCCTTAATTAGGCTTTCTTTAAAACACCATAACCCAAAGCAACTTGGAGAAGAGTTTATTTATGGTTACAAAGGTTACAGTTATAGTCTACCATGAAAGGAATTAAGAGCAGGTAAATAATTTTGTGCCCTGAAGATAAGAAAGTTAAACAGAAGCCATGGTGAGAGCCTACTTGATGACTTGCTCTCCATGGCATGATAGACCTGCTTTCTTCTATGCTCCAGGACTATCAACTCAGGGGTGAAACCATGCCGAGTGCTTTGGACCCTCCCAAACTCATCACTAATCAAGACTATGCCTAGCTATGCTTAAAAACAATCTGATGAAGACAATGCAGCCGCTCCTGATGAGACCTAATAGACTAGAATCAGAAGGAAGGAAAAGAGGTCCTGCCCTATAAGTAGACTTTGGAAGAGGCATACGTGGAGAAGGGGGAGGAAGGGAGGATTTGGGAGGGGGAGAGGGAGGGTGCTACAGGTGGGATACAAAGTAAATAAAGTGTAATTAATAAAATAGAAATTAAAAAATTATACACAAAGTCAAAGATAAAAAAAATCTGATGGAGGCTTTCCCCCCTCAATCGTGGTTCCTGTTATCTAAATTTTACAATGTTGGCATAGACACAGAAAAACCTAGCCAGTTCTACTTTATAATTTTTATTGGATACCCAAGGGGATGAGTAGGGCTCAGATTCTTGAGCCTTCTCTTGGACTCTTTTCCCTCTGTTGGTCTCTGTTGTCCAACTCTGATATGATAGTTTTTGGGTTACCTAGTTATATTGTTATATATTTTTTGTTACATTTTACTATTATAATTTGGAAAACCACTTATTTTCTAATGAGAGACACCACACCGTATATCTAGATGGAAATGGAGATAGGGAGGAATTTGTGAAGTAGAGGGATGGTGAAAACATAATTAAGACATATGATATGAGGGAGGAAATGTATATATTTATTTGCTTATTTGTTTGTTTGAGAGAGGGTTTCCCTGTGTAGGCATGGCTGTCCTACACTTACTTTTTAGACAAGGCTAGCCTCAGACTCCCAGAGCTCTGCCTCGAAGAGTGCTGGGATTACAGGTGTGTACTACCACGCATGATGGACTGGGAAAATGTTCTTTCAACAAAAGAAAAAAATGTCATAACCAGGAAAATACTTTTACTACATTCTGAACATTTTATTTTTCTAATTTTTTGGCCAAATACCCAGAGTATGTTGGTATGTTGATATATATATAATAACTATAACTATAAATTATAGTTTTATTTTATCATGGTTTAGAGGATATAGTTAAAAAAGTATGAAAATTGGAGAAATCTGGTAACATAGTATGTACAATAAAGAAGCAGAGAAAGACAAATAATGTTGGTTATCTATCTTAGTAATCCTTGCTTTTTTTTCACTCTGTAACTCCATATGCTAGAATTATGCAAACTGCATTTAAGGTTGGTGCATTATTTTTAGTTTAACTTCTCAATGGTTATCAACTTAACATTAGAGTCTTTAGAAAGTATATCTCTTTTCAGTTCTGATTCAAGTACATAAATTTCAAACCATGATCTTCCATGCTTTTTTCTCCAAGATTCATGACTGTCTTCTAAAGCAAAACACACATAGTTCATTTGTGCAGGTTTTCAAAGTCTTAATAACACCAAAAATGTCCAAACTCTAAAATCTTCTGTTAGAGTGAAAGGAACCTTTCCATGATAAACATCAAGGAAAACTTTACCTTACATTTCTGTCTGTATCTGGGGTTTGTGATGCCATCATTTGTGTTTTAACATCCTTTAGTATCTCCATCTCCTAGTTCTTTAACTTGGAAGATAAAACTTCTCTCTAGGTGGAGATATACTCCATGTTTTTTTATTTCCCTATTTATTTATCCCATCATTCTTGAAGATTCAATGTCTTGGCATATTCATTGAAACTTGAGCTTATCATTTACAAATGGATTCAGCAGAGTTGCAAGGATTCTTTTCTGAATATCCAGTCCTGTCTCACATTGCTTCTACTTGTGAAAGACTGGCACAATTCTCTGTAATATCTACCTCTGCATTTTCAAGGCGAATAAAACTTGTACCATGTAAAAGATACTGACAAGTTTACTTTCCATTTCAACACTTTGTTTATACCCTTTCAACCACAGCTGTGCCCAATTCGTGTTAACTTTTGATAGCTGAAACATGGAACACTTTGTCTCAGTGATTGCTGTTGCCATTGGTTTTGTTTTGCTTTATTTTGTTTTTAGAAGAGAAACTGAGCAGCATTTTAGTTTTATTTCCATTATTTTAAATTGTAATTTCACTTATATAAACTGAAGACTTCGATGGGTAGAGTATTGACCTCAGAAGCTTATTGCTTGTTGTATCAGTCTAAGACCAAGTTTATACCCTAAACATTCTAAGTCTTATAATAATTACACAGACTTTGTGCAAGCATTCCTTTGTGAAGACTATGCTTATGTTTCTTTTGTTACACTCTCTCATACAAATACACACAAAACACACACGATTTCATTATATTTCTCTACCTGGAGAATATTTTTCATTGTGAATAATGTAAAATCAATGAAAACTACCAACGCTATAAGCTGAACACCACTTTCTTGAAAATCCCACCATCAAACAAATTTACCTATTGCTGTGTTGTTTAGCCTCCTCAAAGTTTCAGAGCTCTGAAAAGATCCACCAAAAAGAATATCATTAGTCCAATTTCCAGGAAAGTCATTATTCCCCAATGAAATTACATATTATTGTCTTTCCTGTTTGCCTTATATTAAAATCTTGGTCTTCCACACTCCAAAAAGAATGTCCATGACTAAAGCCTGACAATAGCCTCTATAGATCACAGAGACAAACTCTTCCATATTCATTCTGAAATTACATATATATATATGAGGCCTGAGACCCATATGTCCATATCTTAGAGCAATGACCTAATTATGTATACCAATTTTCTGTATTAGTTCCGTTTCTCATTGGTATAAGAAAATATCTAAGAAAAACAGTCTGAAGGTAGAGATTTAAATTAGTTTAAAGGTTCTGAGGGATACAGTCCATCACAATAGTCCATCACAAATTTGTTGGGTTGAGAATATGAGGCAGCTGTTTGCATTGCATCCCACCATCATGAAGTAAGGGAAATGAATTCTGGAGTTCAAATGTCTCCGTCTTATATTTCCTTTCTCACTTAGTCTGTAACTCAGGCCATGCCATTGAGACACTGTTATTCAGATACTGCTAATAACCCTTTTCAGCTATTCTATCTGGAAAGATTCTTAAACACACATGCATAAATGTGTCATTTGTGGTTCCAAACCTGGCCAAGTTGATAATGAGACCTATTCATCACATTCTATTTTTCTAACCCCTTCTAACTTTTTTCTAACTAACCTTTTATAATGGCTACATATTATAGATAATTGTATAGGTGAGAATATGCATACATACACACATACATACATGATGAAGCCTATTATGTCAGGAATTATGGAAGTGGGAATTTGAGGCAACTAGTAGCACAACACACACATACACACACACAGAGGCAGAAAGGGATTTGTGCCTAGGTAATTACTCATCATAGCTGTAAAAGGTATGATAGTCTGATAAAGAAATACTAGTTAATATCCTAGATGCCATTCACCATATCATGCTAATATGCACGACGCTGAGTCAGGGGCTAAAGAGAAGTGGAAGAATGAATCATCTTCCTGTGTTTTGAATTTAGTTGTTTCATCAAGTGAATCATTGGTACGTTATTAATGTGCACTAAAAACAGGATATAATTTTTAACTTTTCAACAATCATTGTCAAAATTGTGATTTGTAAATAACAATGTTTTAATTCTCTCTCCTCTTTGCATAAAGAAATTCATGTTAGATTTACATTTAAATAGAATGGTACAAAGATTGTACTCTAGTCTTAATATTAGTAAGTAGCAAGAAATTGTTCAGCCACAAGACAAGGACAGACAAGATCCTACAGACCTATCTTTGCTTTTTGTTTTGTTTAAATTTTTTGTTTGTTTTTTATTCACTTTACATCCTGGTTAGAGATTTATCTTTGATTTGTCATGAATTCAAGCTTCTATGTATGTTCAGGGGGAGAACAGTTAAGATGTATCTACCCAACTCAGTCATTCATCACTAATTACTTGTGGTTCTGACATTAAAGAATAACATCCAATTAGGGGATGGTCAATGCCCTACTGAACATATCAGAGACAGAAAATAGGCAATATTGTTGCTTTCATGGTTCTTGTCCTTATACAAATGAGACAACCCATGACCGCGGTGATTTTTAAGATGGAAAAATGTGCCAAAGTAAAATGTAAGAGAATGAACTAAAACCAATAATAATAATAATAATAATAATAATAATAATAATAATAATAGCTCAATATCCAACTGGGTACCCTAGTAAGGGGAACAGGGACTATTTTTGACATGAACTGTTAGCGGGCTCTTTGTTCCTCCGCCCACCCCGAAGGAAGAGCAGCCTTGCTAGACCACAGAAGAGGACAGTGCGGCCAACCCTGAAGAGAACTGATAAGCTAGGGTCAGATGGAAGGGAAGGAGGTCCTCCCCTATCAGTGGACTGGTCAAGGGGCCCGGAGGAGACAAGGGAGGGATGGGGAGAGTGGAAGGGAATGAGGGAGGAAGCTATGGCTGGGATACAAAGTACAAAACCTGTGATTAATATAAAATAAAATTTAAGAAAATTAAAATTAAAATAATTAAATTAAAAATTATTTCCTGTGTGAGGAAACCATAATAGACCTGGTTATGAAGAGATACTCTGAAACAAGTAATATTTCAATAGAAAACTCTGAGCAAGCAAAACAAGCCAAATTGCTGGATAGAAACTGAAGCCATGGCACTGTAGTTCCCATGTGCATTCAATAAGAACCCCTGCTTCAATTAGATGTGTGTTTGCTATGTCATCATTAGCCACTTATTGATTTCCTAATTTGGTTTAATAATTTTAGAACTTACTGAGTTTGACGTTTCCTACTTTTCTTTAATTGGCTGAGATAAAATTATGAAAAAAGAACCAGAGGGCTAATATCCAGTACATACAAAGAACTCAAGAAGTTAAAAAGCAAGAAACCAAGTAATCCAATTAAAAAATGGGGTATGGAAATAAAAAGAGAGCTGACTGTAGAGGATTATAGAATGGCAGAAAAACACTTAAAGAAATACTCAACTTCCTTAGCCATCAGGGAGATGC
>CM053765.1:71495421-71506177 GCA_028658305.1 Pachyuromys duprasi | reverse complement strand
CAAATAAACTCGTGACAAAAGAAAAAAAAAGACTCGCGATCAAGTCTTTGGCAGAGGGCAAGAAGTGATGATAGAAATGGAGGAGGTTGGTGAAACTTGGAGAGAACAAGAGCTACACAATGACTAAACTGTGCAGGGAACAGGGGTCTTGTATGAGACAGTTTCTACAACCAAGGACCACGTGTGGATGTGTCCTGGAACCCCTGTTCAGATGGGACCCAGGATAGCTTGGTGTAGGACTAAAGACCCTAGTGAGGGAAACAGGGACTGTTTCAGTCTTGAACTTGATGGCTGACTCTTTGACCCTCTCCCATACATGCTGGGGAGTGACAGACTGGCTAGATCCCAGTGGAGGACATTGTGGCCAGCCCTGAGGAGACAGGATGAGCTGGGGTTGGATGGAAGGGGAGGAGGTCCTCCCCTGTTGGTGGACTTGGAGGGGGCGGGGAGGAGATGAGGGAGGATTGGGGAGGGTGGGATGGAATGAGGGAGGGTGCTACGCTTGGGATGCAAAGTACCTAACCTGTGATTGATAACAAAAAACTAAATTTAAAAAAAAGTACCATATTTTGATGTTCAAACTTTTAAAACATTTTATTAATTCACAGTGAGTTCCCAAGCTAGAAGAGGGATGGTAGAGTTCTGCCCATACTCCAGAGTTCTCTTAGAGACTATGGCCAGAGTGAGGCAGGAGTTGGGGCAGACCCTGCCCAAACCAGGCTCAGGCTTTCTCAAGTCTGTAGTGAACCAGATCATGTCATGATAATGTCTTAAGAGAGATAATGTCTTAACTTCCTTTTCTGCTAGAGAATTGGCTTCTCAGAAATCTGTCTTAATCTGAAAGATTTGGAGAGTCACTGCCTACTCCTCAATCCCCTGTAGCATTTCCTCCCAAACTTTGGTCTTTGAATTGGAGCAACATTACCATTTGCCTATCTTCAGGTCTGCATATGCAAATAAGGTGCATTTCTTCCCTTGTTCCTTTGTCCTCCATTTCTTCCTGACTGGAGCTGTATAAAATAAGCCCCCATTCCAATAAACAAGCTGACTGCTGGCAAAGTCTCTGGGGTGGTCTTGCAATTTTATTTGCTGTTGCTCAGGATTCTTCTGCAGCCCCATGCTTTCCCTGCTTCCCCTCTCCCCTCAAGTGGGACTAGTTCAAAATAACTGGACCATACCTGACTAAGCAGTACCTTGAGTCCTGCAGTTCATTAAAAAATAAATCATACAATGTATTTGAGTCACATTAGTCCTTCACCTTTCCTCATGTTTCTGCCCAGATCTGCCCACTATTTCTAGTCCCCTAACTCCATGACCACTTATTTTCAAAATTTTATACACCATCAAATCCAGTTTTCTATACAGAAACACAAAGAGACACAAGGACGCATAAGACATACAGGGGCACACACTCATATACACGTTATATGGTATGAACTATGACCCTCTTCCAACTACATGTTTGAATGTTGATTGGCTTAGTGTCCTACAGAGAGCCAGGGTGTCTTTGAATTCATGAGTCATCAATCCTGTCATTCCAGGAAGAAACTGTTTTTCTCTGGTCCTCTTTGATATCTGTATCAGAGAACCACTATGCCCTTTATTTGCAATGGCTCCTGAGTCCCAGGTAAGAATGAAATGCAAATATTTCTTTTGTATCAATGCAGTCCAATGAAAATTATTCTCAATTTATCCATTATCCACTGAGTACACACACACACACACACACACACAGAGAGAGAGAGAGAGAGAGAGAGAGAGAGGGAGAGAGACAGAGACAGAGAGAAGGAGGGAGGGAGGGAGGGAGGAAGGAAAGGAGTATAAGACAGAGTAAGAGGGGCAGAGAAACACATACACAATGTCCTACATAATCAGATAGCAGCTGTAATCTATGACTAGAACTGTATGACTTTACAGAGAAGTTGTAAACTGTCCATTTGGTGGCTGAGCATGAAAGCATCTGTTCTTATCTAAGTTTTCAGTAACAGGCATGTCTTTCCTCCTCTGCAGAAGCTCCTAAGTACAGTCAGAAAGCTGAAGGGGTGTGTGTGTATAAAGGCCATACATGACTGCAATGTTACTATCTTAATACTTCATATTTTATGCACTCTTGAGGGATTTTTTTCTCAATTTGTCTCATTAAAAAACATATCAAATGCATGCAAACTGGACTTTAAGTAGACAAGAAAATGGTCTCATTTCTCCTTTCCTATTGAAGTATGTTAATTTTCATTCTTTGCTTACTATGATAATGAATCATCCATAAACCGAAAAGCAGAACATTATGAAGAAAAGCTGTCTTCAGTTACTAGAATAATGTGAAAAAAAATTAGAATTCAATTCCTTTCCTTAGACATATGCTTCTCGGGCTGAGAACATGGTTCAACATATGCATTTGTGAGGAGTTGGGATTCCTAGAACTCACCACATTATAAACAAGCCAAGTGGGCATGGCAGCCTCCCTAGAATCATAGCACTCCAAGGCAGAGATAGTGGACTCCTGGAGTTAGGTAACTAGCCAAGTTAAACCACATGGAAATCTCCCATTTCATTAATAAGTCCTGTGTAGCAGGTGAAGTAAAGAGTTACATAGAAAGATTTCCCATACCAACCTCTGGCTTCCCCAGAAACATACACATGTTCCTGTACCTATATATATATGAATGTGTATATATATGAATATACATTCGATGGTATGTGCATACATGTACCCACACCATATATTAACATGCTAAAAAGTGAAGAAATATGCTTATCTAACTGCATCGAAAGTGCTGATGATTCTTTCACTCCGTGCTCTTGCCACAATTCCTTCACCACATTAATGTACTTTCTGTTCTATTATGCTATGTGTTTCCTTCCTGAGATTACTTTTGTCAGAAATCTCATCCCAATACTAAGGAATGTAATGAATGCAGATTCCAAATGTTTTTTTTAATGTTTTCTTTTAAATAGAGCTGGCAGTGTTCATATTTCAAAAATGTACAAAAGCAAGTCACGAGACAGAATCTGTGAGAGGAGAGAATTATCATATGTTGACTAGCATGGTGCTTGGGAACAATCTCAGGTTCATCTGATAAATTGCAACTTTTTAATTGTTTTAGCTACTTTCGTGCTTAGTTCATCATTTTTGGGGGGAGGCAAAGTCATGCACATATTGTAAAATTCTTGTGCATATGTTACCAGCTCTTCTTTGGCTGTTTCTATCACCACTAATTAACATTTTTAATTAAGACAAAGACACTGTTAGCATAATACATGAAAAACTGGAGCAGGTGCTCAGGGTAATAATTTGTATAAATAGCTATTGCCCTACACTAGCATCTAAACTATAATCATTAACTAGCTTTTTAGTGGATGAAAGTGAAATTCAGCCTTTTATTTAATTTAAGAAGTAGGAAAGAAAAATACAAAAATAAATGCAGACACCACAAAATTCCTTCATCAGTTTAAGAGTTTCTGCATTTAAAACTTCTCCCACTTTAGAGCTCATCCTCAGGTCTTTGATATACCTGGCTTTGTTGTTTAACCATGTTTACAGTATCAGGCATGAAGTAACTCCTATAGAGAACAGGTCTTAAATCCAGTCCTGAGTGCAATTAGCCATCCCCAAATTACCCATTGACAGTATCTATAAACACAACTTTCCTTGCAATTCAGTATTGTAGAATGTAATATACATCAGAGCATTAAATAATTTGTATTTTTCACCTTATCAGCCTACATATCACCTTCCAACATTATGAATGCTAGCCAGAGGGAGAGAATTTCCTGTTTATTTTAAGATCCTGTAGAAAAGTTGAGAGAAATCACTCAGTTTTAAGACCGCTGGCTGTTTTTGCAAAGTAGCAGGCTTAGGTTTCTAGCATCTACATGGTGACTCACAACCATTTCTAATTCCATTAGTGCAATATATGTCATGGTATGAAGACAGTGTTACATGGCACTCCTTTCCATCCTACAGCTCTGATGTTCTCCCATTGTTTTCTTAGTACTCCTGGAGGCCTGATGGCATCTGAGTTCATACAGACACTGTTAAAGAACGAGTACTCACTTTTTCTCCTTTGGCTAATACCCACTTAAACAAAAAGAAAAATTCTCACATGACCAAAGTAAATAACAAAACAAGTCTGCTATTTAAACAGAGTTTTAAAAATTCATTATAGCAAAATTTTGAAGATACAGAATTCTTTTATTAGATCATGGTTTTGAAACTTGTACTCTCCACTTTCACTTTCTTGTTTATATTTGTAAAATTATCTGATCAATAAACACAAACTTTTCTTATCTTCAGAAATTAAAGTCTTTAATTTTATCTTTTAAATCAAAGTTTTCAAGGACAGTACTGTTGTACATGCAAAAAAATTAACCTTATGGGAAATAGTGACAGAAATGAAATAACTTTGAAAAATCCGTCTATGTGAAACTTCTAGTTGAATTCTTGCTTCCCTTGCATGTCTCAAAGTTTATAGGAAATGTTACATTATGAAAGAATCCTTTTGGGATATAAGTAAATCCTCTAGCTCAGCACAACCCCGGTGAATACTTGGGACTATTAGATATATGTGCTCCTTTTGTTCTTCTCAGCAGATATCCCTACTGATAAAGTCAGTGTTTCATCTCAGCATGAAATAGCATCAGATAACACTGCACTCTGAAAAGTAGATGCAATGAGGACTCTCAAATAAGAATGAATTAGAAATGTCCCACAGTAGCTACCAGGAGCTTAAAACATGAACCTGACAAATGTGCTACAGAAGGGGTTTGCAGAGAGCATTCCACTCCAACCTCTGATTCTTCACAGACATTATTAGTTGAGGAGAGTTTCAGACAGCAAACGATAGGACTGGCAGTGACAGATTTATGATTTGAAGCAAAACCAACTGTCTAGTCAACAGCTATGTGATGACAGCTTTTAAACATAAAAACAAACACGAAAGGCATTTTCTGAAACAGGGAAAAGTTCCTGTTTTACTGGGAAGGTTGAAAGTCAAAGGACTCTTCTTTTACATTTCTGTGGGAGTGCTAGAGTCTGCGAAGGAATGCTACTCAAGAAACCCATGAGAAAGCAGTTAGGAGAATATCTCATGATACATAAAGTCTTTTAATATTTATTTACATGGCAAATTGGTTTCCTACTGAACATAAAATTTACTATGGATTTTATTCCAAGAGGAGTGTGAAAATTTTCTGTGCATTATTTTAACTCTTTAGACTTAAGTGAGAGAAAAACGGAAAATCAAAGATTTATTTTGTATAAATGTCTATCTTATGGTTGATTATCTTCTTGAATACATGACTATTATTCATCCCTGACTATGTTGTCATTTTGAGAGAATACAAACATTTATCTTTTCCTGAGTCCTATGTGTTAATGTAAAGTATTTTACACACACACACACACACACACACACACAAAACTTTTAAAAGATTGTCATTGAATGTTAGAGAGTTAAGATGAGGTTTTTTAAATTTTTATTTCATTCGTACAGATACAGTTGATTGCCATTTTGTCAGTTCACATGAGGCTGACTTCTTAGAGGTGCTGAGGATAGAACAAGAGCTTCCTGCAAAAGAGAAAACACTCTGGCACTGAGCTGCAGTACCCAAGCTAACAAATGATGCTGTTTAACCAGCTCCTACTCTGCATCAGATATTGCTCCAAATATTCGAACACTCAGTCACACACACTTAGTTTTTACTTTTCCAAATATTTTTTGTCTTGGATTAGCAAAACTAAGCTACAAATGAGGTTAAATATTTAAAGTAACAGGACTAAGTAAGTAGTTATTTTTGTGTGCTAGCTAATAATATCATGCCAGACAGGTGTAGAAAATATAGGATAAGATACACATGATATGTGGATAGAAGTCTTAATTAAGGTGACTGGGAGAATCAAATTATAATTTCCCAATTATTTTTATAAACTTGTTTATAAATATAATGCTTTATATATGGACTATTATATACTATAACAGTCATACCATAGTAGATGATAAAATCTTCTAAATACATTAAGCTAGAGAAACTATCAGAATTACCTAAATCTCTCTATTATCATCATTAGTCCCTGTGATAAGAAACATACCACAGTTATTACCTACAGTATTCATTTTTACTTCCTGGAAACTCCATGTACTAGATTCTTCTTTGTTTAGGGAAGAAAATAATTGAACATCCCATCAGCATTAAATTAAGATTTTTTTTCCCAAAGCAAATATGCCTAACTCCAAAATTCAGACTCGTCTTAAAATTTTTATTTAGTTTGTTTATTTATTTATTACAATTTATTTAACTTTATATCCTGGCTTAGCACCCTCTATCTCCTCCCAATGCCACTCACCCTCTTTTCCTTCCCTCCGCCCCTCCTATAGTCCTATGATACCCGAGATCCTCCTCCCCTTCCCTCTGATCCTAGCCTATCAGGTCTCATCAGGACTAGCTGCATCATCTTTGCCTCTGACCTGGCAAGGTTGCACCCCCTTGTGGGAGGTGAACCAAGAGCCACTCTTAAAGGTATCTAATTGTCTGCATCTCCTACCTGCAAATAAAGAGCTACCACAGGTCCACAGTTCGGAACACTGGCAGCTTATTAAGGCAACTTAATATTTTTTTTTTCTAATCTATTTGTAATGTGCTTCACTGGACCATTGTTTTCTCAAACATGGCACAGGGACCTTGCCAACAGGACATTTCCCCCAGATTATTTAGTTAATATAAATTAGAAAAATATCTCAGCCCCTGCATATGTATTTCTGAAATAGCTTATTTTTAAAATATTTGTTTATATTTGTATTATCTTTCCAAGTAGCAGGTTTTCATGAATATTTTGGTTGATTCCTCTCCCCACACCATCTCTCTTATCTCCTTTTTCCCACTACATGCTTTCTCCCTCCATATACATCCGTCTCTTTTTCATTTTCTTTATATTTCTAGACCTCTAAAATTCTCTTTTTTGTTAAACGCATGTCCCAATTCTTCCTGGCCTTCATTTATGTTTCTTCATAAACAGACAGGGCCTAATTATGAGGAGTACATACAGTATTGGTTGTCCTGACCCTGATTTACCTCAATCAAGGTAATTTTTTTTAGGATCATCTATTTTACTATAAATTTCAAAATTTCATTTTCTATTTATGACTGAATAAAATCCCATTATATATAATATATATATATGCTCCATTCTTATTATTCATCTGTGTTGAATAACATCTATGCTGATTCCATTTCCTTACTATTGTGAACAGAAAAATAATAACATGGATGCACAATTGTCTTTTCAAAATAAATTATTAATAGAATGGGAGAAATTCTTACCAGCTATTCTTCAAACAAAGGGATAAACTCCAAAATATATAAAGAAACATTCAAATTAAACAGCAAAACATCTAAATTATTTATCAATAAATGGACTACACAAACATTTATTAAAAGAAATACAAATGGCAAAAGACTAATATCAATTTATAAAATTATTCATCACAGATAACCATCAGACAAGTGCAAATAAAATCTGCTTGAAAGGAGAGCAACAGAAGCAAAAAATCTGGGCACAGGGGTCTTTTCTGAGACTGATACTCCAAACAAGGATCATGCATGGAGATAACTTTGAAACCCTGCACAGAAGTAGCCCATGACAGCTCAGTGTCCAAGAGGGTTCCCCAATAATAGGAACAGGGACCATCTCTGACAAGAACTCTTTGTCTGGCTCTTTAATCACATCCACCTGAGGGGGGAGCAGCCTTCCCAGTCCACAAAGGAAGACAAAGAAGCCAGGCCTGATGAGACCTGATAGAGGAGGGACAGATAGGAGAGGAGGACCTCTCCTATCATTGGACTAAGGGAGGAGCATAGGAGAAGCAGAGGGAGGATGGGTGGGAACGGGAGGGGATGGGAAAGAGGGTTACAGCTGGGATACAAAGTGAATAAACTGTAATTAATAGAAATAAAATTAAAATTAAAAATATAACCGATTGAGATTCCATCTCATCTCTTAATGATCACCATTAAAAATTGTATGAGAAAAAAATGCTGGCAAGTATATGAAGAAAGAATGACATTGATCTATTGCTATAACAATGTAAACTACTGGGGAAATCAGTATAGATTCTTCAGAAACAATGAAAGCAAAAGTACCATATGATCCTTCTGGGTACATAAACAAAGAACTATGCATTCCTTGAAAAGTGAACTAGTCTTTATAGTGGTTAAAAAAAAAGGATGCCAAGAACACACAAAATATTTAGATTTGATAGCCAAGTAAAGCATTCTTCCCACAACATTGACAATGATAATTAACAGTATGATTTAGCCAGAATATGATACTACTATATAATACATAACCATATAAATTTACTCTTTTATGTATAGGTCTCATATCACCAACCACATAATAAATCATTTTAATATCAGC
Organism: Pachyuromys duprasi; assembly: GCA_028658305.1. NCBI lineage: Eukaryota > Metazoa > Chordata > Mammalia > Rodentia > Muridae > Pachyuromys > Pachyuromys duprasi. The sequence continues at coordinate 71,497,764 of CM053765.1, read as the reverse complement.
AATGGAGGAGGGTATGCCTTTCTCCAAAACCTCTCCTTGAGTTTTTGATCTTAGCCATTGTGATGGGTGTAAGGTAAAATTTCAGGGTCATTTTGATTTGCATTTTCCTGATGACTAAGGATGTTGAGCATTTCTTTAAGTGTTTCTCTGGTACTGGTATAGAAACAGACTGGAATCAAATGGAAGAACTAGAAATACACACATATACACCAACAGATGCTTTATTTTTGATAAATAAACCAAACCATACAATGGAAAAAAGATAGCACCTTCAACAAATGCTGCTGATCTAAGTCAATGTCTACATGTAGAAAATGCAAATATACCCAAATTTATAACCTTGCACAAATGTAAAGTTCACATGGATCAAAGACCTCAACATAAAACCAGACAAACTAAATCTGTTAGAAGAAAAAGGGGGGAAGAGCCTTGAATTCCTTGGCATAAGAGACAACATCCTGAAGAGAACACCAACAGCACAGACTGTAAGATCAACAATAAATAAATGGGACTTTATGAAACTGAAAAGCTTCTGTAGAGCAAAGGACACTGTAAACAGAACTAACAACAGCCTACAAACTGGGAAAAGGTTTTCACCAACCCCACATCTGACAGAGGGCTAATATACAGAATATATAAAGAACTGAAAAAGTTAAACACCCACAAAAAGTAATCCAATAAAAATATGTGATACAGAGCTAAACAGAGAATTCTCAACAGAGGAACATTGAATGGCAGAAAAATGCTTAGAGAAATGTTCAACGTCCATAGTCATCAGGGAAATGCAAATCAAAGCCACTCATCAGAATAGCTAAGATTAAAACCTCAAGGGATTACATATCCTGGAGAGGCTGTGGAGAAAGGGAACCCTCCTCCATTGCTCATGGGAAAGTAACCTTGTACAACCACCTTAGAAAACAATCTGGTGCTTTCTCAGAAAGTTAGGAATAATACTACCTCAAGATTCAGCTATACCACTCCTAGGCATATATCCAGAAGATACTAAATCATACAACAAGGACATTGGCTCAACTATGTTCATAGCAGTTTTATTTGTAATAGCCAGAATCTGGAAACAACCCAGATGTCCCTCAACTGAAGAATGGATACAAAAATTGTGGTACATTTTTCTCTGTCTTTTTTGTTATTATAAAATTTTTATTTTTTTATATTAATTACATTTTATTCTCTTTGTATTTCAGCTGTAACCCCCTCCCTCATCTCCTTCCATGCCATTCTCCATGTCCACTGATAGGGGAGGTCCTCCTCCTCTTCCATCTGACCCTAGCTTAAGACATCTCATCTGGCCTGGCTGCAATGTCCTCCTCTGTTGCCTAGCAAGGTTGCTCCTCCCTCGGTGTAAAGGGAGAGTCAAAGAGCCAGCCACTGAGTTCATGTCAGAGACAGTCCCTGTTCCCCTTACTAGGAAACCCACTTGGATACTGAGCTGCCATGGGCTACATCTCATCAGGGGTTCTAGGATATATCCATGAATGGACCTTAGTTGGAGTATCAGTCTCAAAAAAGACCCCTGTGCCCAGATATTTTGGTTCTGTTGTTCCCCTTCTGGAGCTCTTGTCTTCCTCTCCAGGTCTTACTAACTCCCCTTTTTTCATATGATTCTCTTTCATGAAGTTAGCTGAATGAGAGAATGTTGTAAATAAATAACAAACTATGTATTGTCTTGTTATTACTTAAAAATCTTTACTAATGATTACATTCTTTTACTTACATATGTCTCATTTAAACAGGAAAAATAAAACCCTGCAGTTTAGAGAAGGTAAATTGTTATAGATAATAACCTTGAACCTATTGCTATCTTATGGAAAGTTTTGTATGATCTTAATTGTTAATAACACTACAATACATATAAAAATATGCAAGACCTTGGGGAATTCCTACTGGATTCTCGTTTATGTGAGGCAGACCTAGTATCATCTAACTTGGCAAAGCTCAGCAGTATTTGCTGATGAATATTTCCTTCTTTGGAAGAGGTTAGATACAGACCCGTACTACTCCCTGAAATGGCTTCTGAACATTCTAAAAAGCTTGTCATGATTTTATTGTTTTCAATAATTTTACCTCATCATCCAAACATAGTATTTCTGAAGGTTGTAGACAGACACATAAAAGTGAACAGAAAAGAAGATTATTATTTTATAGCAGTTATAAATAGAGTTTTGGTAGAGAGTGAATACTTGTCTCAGAAAATCTTATAGATTTTGCCATTAAAATGATTTATTTTCTCCTTTTGCTCTCTCTTTCTTCCCCTCTCTCTCTTCTCCACAAACATGGTTATTTTTCAGAAGAAATATTATATTTGTTAAATCAATATACCTTTGA
>CM053765.1:71449788-71495321 GCA_028658305.1 Pachyuromys duprasi | reverse complement strand
GGGTGGGAGGGAATAAGGGAGGGGGCTACACTTGGGATGCAAAGTACCTAACCTGTGATTAATAACAAAAAATAAATAAACCAGAGTATACTATAATATCTCTATATAGCATAACATAACTATAATTGGTGTTTAGGCCATTACTTTATTATTTATTTATTAAAACAATTTGCCATTTCCTTTCATCTCAGAGATAAATATTTGCATTCAGATAATATGTGTTGCAGTAAAGCAACAATACCTCTAAAAACTCATTCCATTTTTAATTTTAAAAAATGGTGCCCTGATTGTTAAAATAAAATCATTTTAGAGCTATGTTTCCAGGATTAAGTTGAAAAGCCACAGAAGGTTAGAAATAAGGGGTAAGGGGAAGAGAGAAAGTTTTTGCCTTATAAAAAGTTCATTGATTCATTCAATGTAACTTCATAAAATCCACCTTAGTTATTCTTTTTCAGTCCTCCATTAATACATCACTTTTAAATCCTTCTGCAGGAAACTACAGATCAAGCCTGCAAAAAGTGATGGAGTTGTTCATCTCCAGACCCATGCACTACTGAGGATCATTAGTAGCTTATAGTTTCCAGGGAAGAGAAAATTACCATGCTTTCTCTCTCTCTCCCTTTCTCCTTCTCTCTTCTCCCCTTGAATATAGTTAACATTATGATTCACATTACTCCCACCTCCATGCACATATGCTTAGCACTGACTGGATTTAGTGGGTTAGATAGATTAAAAACAAACAAACAAACAAACAAACAAAATCAAATGCGGTTTGGAGGAGAATGTGAAGTATGCAAGTGGGGAAGTACATATGATACTATTGCACTGTATCATTGTATACATGTATGAAGTCTAAAAAATAAAGAAAAGTATAAATAAAAGAAATATCATGCAAAGTGCAAAGGCTATAAAAGTTATATACATACATCAAAAACTTTCTATTAGGATAGCCTTAGTATTAAGACATTGAAGACTGTAAATCATCTGAGCATATTTTAGATGCCTTCAAAAGTTACGTGAGAAAACTTGGTCGTATTTGGTTTAAAATGTAGTTGAAACTATATGCTGCTATTTTAAAATATAACACATCATTCCAACTTGAAGATGCATCATGACATCGATACAACTGTAATCATCCTTGGACATTATTGCAACTTAAACATAATAATTGATATTAATAATATTGCTGTGGATCTCGTTGTCCTTATGAAATCTAGTTTACATGATAGTGATAATGGACATCAGTAAATATGAGTTGTCATTTTGTAATTTTTATGTTTTCAAACAATACTATTACAATTATACTCTATAGTTATTAAACAGTTATAAAAATTAACCCAACAATAAATTGAAATGGTATTCTATAACAAATATCAACATGAGTACAATACAACTGCCCATATCGTCATCGTTATATTTATATTAAATTTCTCCTTTTCATAAGAAATAATTCTTTATGAAAAACCATATGGCTCTATTTACCATATCAGCAGAAATTGAAAACTATATGCTTCATCTATAAAGCAATTTTCATTACTGTTTTTGATATTACAAATTTTTACCCATGATTAGATATTAGTTTCCAATTTGTTAGCCATCAACAATAAATTGCTTTCCAACTATGTGATCTTTCTCTTTCTCATATACATATACCCCAAATAAACAATAAAATAATCAAAACAGTAATTGTATTAAATATTAGCATGTACTGTATTTTAGTATGCAAGAAACAATAAAAAATGTAACCTAATATTTGCTTTAAAATTGATTCATCCACTATTTTAGATGTATGTAACATATCAAAACCAACTTTGGTGGCTGATGCTTTGAAATCTCCCAATTATGACACATCTTACCACAATACAGAGTAGAAACAGAAAGAAAGTAAGACAGTTTATCAAGAATTTTCTGTACAGTGCTATGATATATTTGGAAAGCTGAAATCTTTAAATCAGCAGAAGGAACAGAGAAGCAGAGACTGAGTAGAAGTGCAGATTGCAAAAAGAATGGGACATGATCACCTACAGAAGGGAATTGTGGTTGCTTTCAATAAATGAAAGTTACCATGCCAAATTGATATGGTTATTTGTTCTTAATATCTTGCATAGGCTTCTTTGAACACAATTTAAAAATACAAGGAAAAATATAGTGTGTTTGCTAGATCTGATTGGAAAAAATGTTTAGTTCTGAAAGAAGCTGTCAAATTTCAATAGTCACCTTAAAATTTTGCTGTTTTGTTTACTTTCTTATAAATTGTCAGACAAGTATATTTACCTAGGTTAGCCATTGGACACTCTGTTCTACTGATCTGTTTATCTTTTTTTATTATTCTAAATTTTGTCCTACAGATTAATAGCAATTTTTGAAGTAGGATATTTCGATCATCATGTTTTTCTTAGTTTTTCACAGATTTGTTGACTTTAGCAAAAAAAAAAACAACTTTAATAATGTTTGTGTCATCCTTTTAGGGAGCACAGAGAACATTTTCAAAACTATTTTAATACTGACTTCTTTTAGTAAATTATTCTCTAGAGCAATTTTGATTTAGTAATATGGCTATTCAGGCAATTGATCACATCTAAAGACCTGACCGGTGTGGTCCAGTTGGGATTCAGGCATGCCCTTAACATACAGCTTTAACCTCTCTGGCTGGAATACAAACCCATAATACCTCTGGCTGGAATATGGACAGGTCATATCTTTAATTCCCATGAATGGAACACCGTCATGCCGTTGGTAAGCATCTTTTATCCCAAACAGTGTCATCTAATTGAAATGCAGACATAGTGATAAATCAGAGAAAGATTTAACAGAATGAGTTAGAGACAGGATATGACTAACTCTCACTAGAGAGGCCACTTAAGAGTAGTGCAGAGAAAGAGAGCCAGGCAGACAGTACAGTAGAGAAAGTACAGGACAGTTCAGCACTTTAGTTCAGTTCGTGGAGTACAGAGACATAGCAATTTAATGAGAAGCCAAAAGAACCCAGTTTGAATCAGTCACCTAGGGGAGGAGTTTTGAGCCAGAACACCTGAGTTGAGCCAGCCAGCAAGAGGTCAGAAAGAGCTTGAAAGGGTGAGCCTATTCAGCATTAAGTCTTTGAGGTTGATAACATTCCAGGCCTAGGATAGCAGACAGAGGTTGGAAGCTGAAGCCTCCAAAGTTTGGGCTTGCAGAAGATTAGATTGTATGGGGGCTAGAAGGCCTAGTCCTAGGGATAGTTTGATAGAAATACTCTGTGCTCAGCCCAAGCCATGTATTTATAAAGCTTGTGTATAGCATCCATCTATTATTCCCATCAAAGAAAATAAAAGCAACACTTAAATTTTTATCTCTTGTGTTGCATTCCAACTTTACAGTATCCCTTCTATAATCTCATTTCAATCCCCACATTTCCATTTCCCTTCCGAAAAGAACAAGCCCCGCCCCCTCCCATGATATCAAAGGAGCATGACATATCAAATTCCAATAAAATTAGTAAATTCCTTCATATTAAGGCTGAACAAGACAACCCAAGAGGAGGAAAAGGGTCTTCACAGCTGTCAATAGTGTCAAAAACAGTCACTACTCCCTCTGTTGGGAGTCCCACAAAATCACCAAGCTATTCAACTATACAATATAGACAGAGGGCATAGGTTAAACCCATGTAGGCTCCTGACTGTCAGTCCAGTCAGCGTGAGCCCTGCTTAGGCGATTCGTATAGTTTCACTTAGTATGGTGTCCTTGACCCATCTGGCTTTTACGGTCCTTTCTTTCCCTTCCACGGGATTCACCAGGTTCTGTGTAATGTTTGCTTGTGGGGCACTTCATCTGCCTGTCCTAGCACACTCTACCGGCAGGACAAACTGTAGGTTGGAAGTTTTGTGGCTGAGTTGGTGTCCCTATCCCTCCGATTGAGGCCTTGCCTGTTTATAGAAGATGACCAGTTCAGAATCCGGGTACCCATTAATGGGAACCTTTTCTAGAGTTACTTTTTTAAATTCTATGGAGTTTCCGTTGCCCTAGTTTTCTACTTTACCCCAGAAATGCCTACAAATTCCAGTCATTTCTCTCAGTATTTTCTCCCTTCATTTCTTTTCACCTAATCCTTCCTGTTTCCAACCCCAGGTAACACCAATCCACCCACAAAATCCATTCGATTTCCCCTTCCCATGAGGTTCTTGTGTTCCACCCAAGTCCTTGTTGTTACTTAGCTAGCCTTCTTGTTCATTTTTTTTAACACATTAAATGTATTGCTCTAAAGTTTTTATTTTTTTTTCTCTTAATTTGTGGACGTGTGTATTTTCATTTTTTATATTTATTAATTACGGTTTATTCACTTTGTAACCCCCTGTAGCTCCCTCCCCCTTCTCTACCCATGTCCCTCCCCAAGTCCACTGAAAGGGGAGGTCCTCCTCTCCTTCCTTTTGATCTTAGTCTATCAGGTCTCATCAGGAGTGGCTGCATTGTCTTCCTATGTGGCCTGGTAAGGCTGCTCCCTCCTCAGGAGGAGAAGTGATCAAAGAGTAGGCCAATCAGTTCATGTCAGAGACAGTCCCTGTTCCCCTTACTATGGAACCCACTTGGACACTGAACTGTCATAGGCTACATCTGTAAGGGGTTCTAGGTTATCTCCATGAATGGTCCTTAGTTGGAGTATCCCCCTTTATTAAACATACATTCTTTCTTCAAGCGTTACAATCTGAATACAGATTTTGCTTCGTCTACTCTTCCCAGTTCCTCCCCAATTTCTCTTTCATTTGATTCTACTTTCCTTTAATCTCTAATCAAAACAAACAAACAAACAGGCTTCTTGGAGGAAAAAAAAACAAAATTTAACAAAATAAAATATAAAAAGGCAATAAGGAACATATTGAGATTGTAGTAAATAAGCTAAGAGAAAAAAAATTTAAAAGCCCAAAGAGAGACATAATAATCTGAGACCTACTCATACACACATTCAGGTGTTTAATATAAGCATTAAACTGAAAACAATGATATTTATGCAGAGAACCTGGTGCAGACTGATGAAGGTCATCTGATAGCTGAGTCAGAATCTGTTTGTACTAATTTTGTGTTGTTATAGTGGACCTTAGTTTCTGGTTACTTCTGTCTCCTCTGTCCTCTCTACTGCTACTGCCTCTTCTTTCATGAGATTCACTGAGCTCTGAAGGAAGGGATTTGATGGAGATATCCCATTTAGAGCTTTGTGTTTCAATATCTCTCTTTCTGAGTAATGTCTGGGTATGTCTATGTACTGTTGCTGAGTGCTTCAGGAGGAAGCTTCTCTAATGATGTCTAAATAAGGCAATAATCTATGAGTACAGCAGGATATCTTCAGTAGCTTGTTCCTTTATTTGTTTATTTATTTATTTTTAACCAGTAATATTTGGTTTTACCCTTGGTCTCTGAACTATCTAATCACTGGTTCTTGGCCACCCAAGCAATGTCTTATTTCATGGAGTGGGCTTTAAGTCAAATCAGTTATTTGTTGATTACTCCCAGAAGGTGTGTTCCACCATTGCCCTACCATATTTTAATAGGCAGAAACTATTGCAGATCAAAGGTTTGGTTGTTAGGTTGGTGTTTACACTTCTCTTTAGGTAACCTGCAGTGTACCTTTCTGCCTTTATGGATCAAAGACACTAAAACATAGGGGTTTAGCTACTATGTAGTCACTAGCTCAACCTCTTCATCTTCAGTGAGTTGTGTTGGTATTGTATTCAGCAGAAGGGCCTTCCTGCCAGTTTGAAAGAAGCAACCTACTTTCTTGGCAACATACCTGTGTTACTTGGGGATTTGCATGCTATTGTTTTGGTCAACAACTCAGTAGACAGAAACTAGTCTGAGTACTGGAAACTTCATTTGGTGACAAGAGATGGCCAGCTTTGTGGGTTTTTTTTTTTTGTGTGTGTGTGTGTGTGGTTGTTGTTGTTTTTAAATAATGTCTAGGATATGTTTGCTTAGTTATGGTAAGACAGTGTTTGAGAAATTTGGATTCTCTCAAAATCACCATGCACAAAGAATAATACTGAACTTGACTGAATAGTTATCCTCTTAGGAAAAACTCTAAAAAAAAAAAGTCCTAAATCCTCAAAATAGCAGCAGAGAATATATGATTGAAACAGTATTAAAGAGAGGCCATACCAGGAGGGTCTCTGAATTGCTAAAGCTAAAATGTTTGCTGTCCTACCAAAGAAGAAATCACTGAAAGCTGGAAACTTTACAGAAGAATGCTGTTTCTCTATCATTGCAATGAGGCCTTCTCATATTATCTTTCATAAGGGTGTTATCACTGCTTGCATGCTGATGCTATTTCAATATAATTCTTCCAAAACTTCTCTAGCTAGAAATTTAGTTGTAGCAGGAATAGAACTAGAAAATATTTTGTTGTATCTAAAACATGTTTCAAGATTATTTTCTTCTTTTTGTTTTTTTAAATTTTTTAAGAAGTATGTTTCTTTTTTAGCTTTCATTTATTAATTCACTTTACCTGTCAGTTGCAGCCCCTCCCTTCTTTCCTGCCAGCACCATCCTCCCACCCTATTCTCCTCTACCATTTTTTCCCAGAGAAGGGAGCTCCCCTCTCTACACTATACCCCCTTATCATTCCACCTGGCCACTTCATGTCACATCAGGACTAAGGGTGTCCTTCCACTGAGGCCAGACAAAAAGTGAACCAATAGCAGGCAACTGTGTCCTTGCAAGTAAAAGCCCTGCTCCAGTTGCTAAGGAACCCACATAAACAAGGTGTTGACAGCTCTGTAAGTGTAACGGGCCTAGGTCCAGGCCAAGCATGTGCTTAGGTTGGTTTTCTTAAAGGCAATTGAAATCATCCCCAAGAGAGCAACAGCTATTGATGTCTTATGTTCTAATTAAACTTATTTTTATTGAAGAACTTTTAAATTTCTAATGGATATATAATATCAGGAATTTTTTTTGAAAAGATGATGTTTCAGCCAGGCAGGGTGGTGCATATCTATAATCTCAGCATTCAGGGAGACTGACACAGGCAGATCTCTGTGAGTTCAAGGCCAGCCTGTACTACAAAGGGTGTCCAGGACAGCCAATGTTACACAGAGAAACCCTGTTTAGAAACCACCCCACCAAAAGATGATGTTTTCTAAAAAGTCACCATTGTTGTTATATGTATAATCCCTTTCAATTATTAGACAACTGATATTCATTGAAAAAACAAACAAACAAATGAATGTGTTGTGTTTGTAAATATAAAATGTAAGTGATATATTGAATAATGATCATTGACCTTTTTAATTTAATTTGTGGGTTATTACTTTCTGAACAGATAATAAGGAAACACAGATTTTAAAATATTTTCTAGAAAAATAAACAGGAATTCAGTGTGACCTCAAAGAACTTTTCCCTTATACAAAAGCAAAAGTCCTAACCCTAAGGTTCAATGAGGATGGCACAACAGGTCTGGAGGTGGTCTAAGAATCATAAAACCAGGATGTCTACTGTGAAACAAGGTCTTGTGGACATGATAGGGGTGACACATCTACAAAACCTCAGAATTATAGATATTTTTACCAGCTGACATGTCACAAAACCTCACCCTTAAAGAAACAACTGTAGCTAATCAATGGCTGCTGAAAGAAGGTGAATTAGTTTTCTACTAGACAATAGCGATTGGATATCCAATGCCAGTAGTCAGCCCTAAACACATGTATATAAGTGTATATGTACATATAGCCAAAACTAAGTGGGATCAGGCTATGTGTACATATACAGATATGTATATTCACATACTGTTATAATGTGTACATATATGTTCACTACATATACATCCATACACAAATGATGACACACATACACATATATTTAGTTCATGTGTATGTTTGTATATTTATATTATATTAATTATATTGTAGTTATAGAAGGAGAGGTAATCTATAAGGATTGTGAGATGAATACGGGTTAAGAAAAGTAATAGAAGTAGTTGGAAAAGTAGAAATGATCTAAATAATGTATGTGTACATTAATTTTCAATTAAACAAAAATGTAACAGTGAATCACTTTCTAATCGAATTAGAAAAACTTAAAAATAATAACCAAATGAAAATAAAACCAGAACACAACTAGAAACATGTATCTTGATATTAACATTAATTCAAGATAGATTTATTAAAAGGCTTCTTTACATTTTCAAAATGATCATCTCATTTGAAGTGGGCATGCCTAGAAGCATTACATGATTTCCTTAAACTAATAAGAAGCCCAAGATTGCTATGCTGAGATTTTGTTTTCTTAAAGTTTCTAATAATAAAACAGAATTGCAATTTCACAGCTGTGATGGCTGTTCCGTTTCCATAGAAGTTTTTTTTTTTTTTAAATAAAGCAAGGACTGAGAATCCATCCTATTTAAATGTTCCCCTTGCATGATGGCTCAATTATTATTGTTGGTAGTAATCATCTCAGTACTTGGCAAGGCTCATTCATCCTGCAGGAAAGCAAACTTTCCCAGAAATCAAAACACCAAATGTTCTGAACAAAATAATTGGAGGATAAGGGTCCCCTTAGAATCTGAAATTTTCTCTTGACAGAACCTTGACAAATGTGAGTGGGTGTTTAATCAAAATCATATTTGTCACAGAGCAGAGCTCACAATTTTCAGTACAGCAAAGGAAATATTTGATTCCTATGGTGCAATTGGAGCTTAAATACAGGTAGACCATTCCAAGCCTTGGATCCTGATTGCTTTTTAATTCATAAGTCAATGATTTGACGCTTCAATACCTGGGACTTTTGCAGATATGAAAGTTTATTTTGTTTCTAAAGGAAGAATGGTTCATGACATCCTCACAGGCTCTAGAATTATAATGCAAATGACTGAATTGAAGATAGATAAACTGTTGCTTTCTGAGTGTTTACCTAATGACAATGATATTTCAAGAGGTATACTTTGTTAATTTTATACAATAAACTTTTAAAAATATTTTGGATAAGAAACAGAAGAAAATGGAAAAATTAGATTAGACAAACAAGAATTTAGGATGAACTGTCACTCCTTGAAAAATACTTATGATTAAGCATAGAAAAATTGAACAATAAATAGTTAGAAAATCAACATGTCTATTGTGAGCAAACATGTGTTCATAGAAAATACCATGCATTTCCACTATTAGGAAAACCAATTTATTTGCAGTAGTTGAACTCTTACTAAGTGTTAGGTATAACTCATAGGTTTGTTTTAAATAATCATAACATAATATTTCCTCTTTCCCTTTAAGAATGGTCATATATTTTATAAACCCAGGTAATTGAAAACATTGGGTTATAATTTAGGATGTTTCGTTTTATATCGATTTTCTTTCAGAAGGTAAACAAACTGAAACAGTAATTTTGGATGTGTACACTTCTCTTTCTTAAATAATATGTGCACATAACAGTGTGCCTTGTGTGCATATTTTAGCTTGTGCCATAGAGTACCATAAAATTGGATACCTTGTATATCCAAATAATATAAAGACTTTCAAGCTCTTACTGATTTTTAATTATGTATTTATATAATCATCCTTGTTTATAACAGTTCTTTTTTAAACCATTTATTAACCACAAAACTAAGTTCATAGTTGTAACTATATAATTAATTTCCATATTGAATTTTCCCATCTCTAATATCTTCATCATATCTTAATATTTATAGGGACTTCACTTGACATCAATTAGTGTCTGGAATCCATTAATTTATAATTCTTTTTTTTAAATTTCAGTTTGTGTACTTTACATCCCAAAGGTGGCCCCCTTGGGTGAGCCTGCTTTGCCAGGCTACCAAGGAAAAGTGATTTAAAAAGCATGCAAAAGAATCATTGTCAAAGATAGTCCTGGCTCCCTTACTAAAGAACACACATGAAGACCAAGCTGTGCATGGGGTACATATGTGTAGGTTCCAGTCCATAAATGGTCCTACTTCAGTCTCTACAAGCCCCTGGTCCCCCTGGATTGAAACAGATACTTAGAGATACTTAGTTTCATAGAAAAATGTTTGGTGGGTCCCAGGAAACCTTGTTGAAGACAGGGGGTAGGGGGAGGAAGAATAGAAGGATCCGAGGGGATAGGAACTCCACAAGAAGACCAACAGAGTCAACTAATCATATCTTTTGCTTAAAAAGAATAACCTATGTTTACTTATTAGGTGATAAACACTGATCCATCTTGAAAAAATTATAATTTAGGGCTATCTGAAAACTAAGAATTAAGTAAATTATTTTTGAGATGCTTGGTAATATTTCAGTTATAATTAGATGAATAAAAATTTCTACTTATAGAAGAACTTTCGTAAGAAAGTTCCTTATAAAACTTTAACTTTGAAATACTATATCAGATTGAAAGCTAGACATAAAAGAATGCTTCTATGTTAGAAGAATAAAATAAAAGAAAACAGTAGAAGAAGAATATTATCCAGTTGAGTTAGATAATATAAGAAATCTATTTTATAAGGACTGTTAACTGTGAAATTGTAGGTAATATTTAATGTGTTCTTAGAATTCTCTATGTAATCTACACCTTGCTGTTAATTTGATCTTGGGTTTGCTCCTCAGTTGTCCGTGCTTTGCTATATCTTATTTTTTCTGTATATATAGTCTCTGCCCCTAAGCACTTCTAAAAACAAATCTAGATTCATTTAGGAAAAATTCTTTTATATTCAACTTAATAACTCTTGTCAAACAAATCCCTATCATTTTGTCTCATAATGTTCAGTTTGCTGGAGTAGTCAAAGCTGAATGACATGGATAGGCTAAAATTATTAATTTTCATCTTCTTTCTATTATAGTTACATGTTTAGTGGATATTTCTTAAGTAATGTCAAGAGCTATTATTTTATAGTTTATTTAATTTTTCTTTTTGAAATAGTTTCCAGCAATTCACTAAAGTTTTTATTGATCATTTTCTATTGTTAAGCTGTCTACAGCTAATACTGGAATAACAAATGATACATGCTAATAGGGGCATGAGCCAGATATGCAAATGAGGGACTTGAAATTTTACGAATGACCTACAGTTGTGCTAAAATGGTTGTTACTATGGTTACTGTCAGGGAACTGAAAGTATTCTTCAAGATTAAAAAGGAAAACATAAAACATAGCTTAATAATTTGCCATTTCTACCATTATTATGTTAATTATTTTTGTTTTTGTTATGACTGAAAAAAGGAATATATCAAAAATTGAAGTATATTCATATCATTGAAATAGAACAGGATGGTTGATAAAAAATAAATAAATTTTAAAAAAGAAATAGAACAGGATGGGATAAGACTTCATGGACGTATTGAAATGCATTGCTTACAGAACAGTATTATTACATATCAGAAACATATCTCAGATCTAGTTAACTTCATAGCAAACTATCCATCAAATGTAATATTATGGTATCTACTCTCAGCATACTAACTTTTCATACACAAATTAGCAAATTAAATAATTAGAAATGGATAAATATTTAGTTCCTTAAAATATAAAATATTATTTTGGACTGTGTATGTTAGTGTGTATCAGAAGTGTTGGTGTGCATGCCTAGGATGTCCCTGCCCAGAGTCCAATATATTGTATCTCTAGTCAGGATGCAGTAAAAGTTTACTGCAGAACTGGATTGTTATGTGCCCTGGGCCGATATCCAGCAGGTGGAGCTGAGAAGAGGGTGGCCAGTCCAGCTGGACGCCCTCCATGGCTGAGCTGAATGATGAGGGCCCAGACACTCATTCCCGCATGCCCCAGGGAATAAAACACCACTGAGCCGGGAGATCTGTTGAAGCAGGAACTCGGTGTATTGAGTAAAGAGGTCCTTTTTATAGGTTTGTGTCAGGGGGCAGGGTTAAGGAAGTGAGGTAAGATGACTTAGAAGAGGACAAGGTTAGGTAGTGTGAGGAGAGGTAGGCCAGCGAAAAAACTCCACGTAACAGTTATCAGACAGGGTTAATTTTAAGGCGGATATGCGGAAACACTTTTGCCCAGAGGTGGTGCCTCTTAGACCAGAAGTTAAAGACAGGTCTCCAAACTCGAGTCAGGCTCAGGTAGATGCAGCAGGCCTTATCAGGCCCAACAGTTATGTCTTTATCTGTGAATTTAACTTGGCATTTATACCCAAGATACTTCAAGATATTAACTGAGTTATGTCTTTGATTGCTGCAGAATCAAGCTGTCTTTTGTCTTTGTAGGCATTGATTAATAAGCATCAGTTCCTAAATGTTGCTCTACAGGTTTTGCTAACTTCCTCCAACTTAGCCATGTTCTATCTCTTCTGGAAATAAATTCTCACTCTTCCCCAAATCTTTTACATTTTAATCTAAGAATAACTTTTAGAAAGAGATGGCTACTGGTTAATTCAATGAGGTTACCTCACATAATCTCCATAGCTTAAGGTCAACTATGCTATAAAGTGTAAATAAATCATTAATAAAACCCTAATATACTCACATGCATATATCAGATTGTGTTGTTCTTTGTCTGGAACATAAGATATTTTGCTTACCCTATAACTCAAGAAGTTTATGAATCTGCTTACTTAGATTCTACTAATGGCTTCTTATAACACTGGTTACTTTTAGTCACTTATACAAATGTAAATAGCTAGACATAAGAACAGGGTTACGTGCTTTATGATAGTTTCCATAGAACATATTTAAGGAGCTCTTTTCCACATTCTAATTCTAGAGAAAGATAGCCCAATATTTGTGGTAAAGTGCAGTTTTCGATTTCTAATCAATAAAAAGTTCTTCAAATAGTCCCAGGATTCATACTCTAAACCTGTATATGGTCCCTTTTCTCCTTCAATGGTAAGTGATACTCAGGAGCTGTTCACAGATTAAAGTGAGGAAAAAGACTCCACATTTTTAGAGATGAGATTAGGCTTTTCATTGTCTGTCCCAACACATGACTTCCACAGGATAATATGTATTGACCAAAGAGAAAGTAACTCATTAAAAATATTTTCAAAATAATGCAATTAATTCAGTCATAATATTTTATTTAGGAATTAGAAGTTTCTTTTTCATTAAAAGAGTGGGGAAGGGGCATAGGAGGAGATGAAGGAGAGAGGGAGTGGGGGATTGGGAGGGATTGAGGGTGGGGCTACAGTAGGGATACAATGTGAATAAATTATAATAAATGAAAAATATATTTAAAAAGAATGAAAGAAAGAAACAAGTATAACTTAAAAACGCTAAATAAAGTACACACTACAAGAAAGAGGTTATTTTATAGTTCTTGTTACATAATTGAAGAGAAATGGAAAACAGAAGTGGGAAGAGTTTATCAGGAACTAAATTTAGCTCCTGTGCTTCAGTATTGCCTGACCAGATTTTTGGACCTATTAAATATTAGAATAAATATATTTGACTAAAAGTTCACATTTTATATTCTGAGAGAATTTCATGAAACAAAATATAAAATTTCACACATTTTTCCTCTCTAACCACTGTTTTTGATATCAGAGTTTATTTCCATTTATTCTACCATTTGAGGGGAATCTATAAAATATAAGATATCTTTTTCCCATGTGTAAGTACTGTTTTTTTGTCCGGTGTCTTTTCTTTTTTGATATAAATTTGTGAGAAGGTAATAGAAAAATGAAACAGGTGAGATGGATCCAGTTATTCGTAGGATAGTTGTCATTTCTTCAAGATAAGAATAAATAATAAGACGAATATTCCATAAGGATAAAATTACTCTATAACAAAAGTATCAGCTAATTTATAATTGTGTTTTAAGATAATATACCTTACTCCTGTGATTAAAATAATTTTCTAAGGAGGCAGCTTAAATGAGTTCGTTCAAATTTTTGCATAAATAAGTACTGAGTAAAATTTAGGATTACTGAGATTACCAGGATTTTATGGATTCAAGATTCAGTTCTCCCCTTGTTAATTATTCCTCTGAGTCCATCAATCTACACATCTCTCTATAATCTCCCCTTACTTCCTTTGTACTGCTTTAAGGAGAAATAAAGGGACATTCATTTCTTTCAAATATGTACATGTATAAGGAAATGTGCTCATTTATGAATGTTTTATTAACACTCATTGCATCACATACTTTAAGTTTTATCATACAGAATGGCTACCCAGATATTTTCTTTTTTTTTTTTCCCCTGAGGAGAAGTTTGGGAAACCAGGAAATCAAGGACCTATAAAATTCCTTCAGCAAATGGAGAAATCTTCCGCTGCTCCCTTCAATTCACACCATGTTTTTCTAAAAATATCTAGCACACACAGCCTGGAAGTCTTATTTTATTCATTCATATTGAATATTAAGTAGGGAACTCTAGCAAGCACGTCATGATATTAAGAATAGGCCGGGAGACAGAGATCTCTTCAACTGAGGTATTTATACATACTTGTCCAAGGAACATTTCCAAGTTAACATAATTTATATGATCATCAGTATGATTGAAACAATATGGTAAACCTAGCATAAAATGATATGGACATTGCATATTGTGTATATTACCAGACACCATCTATATATCATTTAATATTCTCTAGAATACCTAAGAAGGGGTCTGCACCAGGTCTTCTGTGTATATGTTATGACTCTTAGCATGGTATTTTTGTGGGATTCCTAACAGTAAGAGCAAATATTTTGAAGACTTTTCTTCCTGCTATTGGAATTCTTTTCTCCTATTGTGTTTCCTTGTCCAGCCTTGAAATGAAAGCTTTTTATCTTGTCTTATTGTAACTTGTTTTGTCTTGTCTTGCTGTCATCTTTTGGAAGCCAGCTCATTTCTGAAGGGAAATGGAAGTGGAGTAGATCTCGGGGAGAGACAGGTGAGGTAATCTGTGAGGGGAGGAGGGAGAAGAAAATGTTATCTGGATGTATTGTACTTGAGGAAAAAATTATTTTATTTTATTTTTTTCTATAAATTGAAGCATTTATTAGAAAAAGTCTGAAAATTCCATAATTCTAGACAGAATATCAGCAGATGCAACTTTACTGGCAGTGTGAATGCTGAGAAGTGGGAACATAGAAGGTAGATGGAATTTTTAACAACGTAGTAATCTGGGAGATATATAAGCTGTTTTGGTAGATTTGTTGGTTTTTTTTTCTCTAATAGAAAGCAATTAACTACTTTACTGATACTTTCTGGCTTTCTATACACAAATGATATTTGTTCTATTATTTGTAGTTAGTAACAGTTTTCTTCCCCAAATTGCATTTTGATTGAATATGTTTCCAAAATATTTTCTAGGTTTTTTTAATAAATATATTACCACATTGAAAATAATAGAAAGATAAATGTAGGACTGCCATGAAATTCCATGAATGATTTTCACAGGCCTTCTAAAACCTGGGCAAAGACCATGATAAAAAAGATTAATATTGAGGCTGGAGAGATGGCTCAGAGGTTAAGAGCACTGGCTGCTCTCCCGAGGTACTGAGTTCAAGTCCCAGCTAGCACATGGTGGATCATAACTAAGTATAATGAGATCTGGTCCCTTCTTCTGGTGTGCAGGCACAAATGCAGGCAGAACATTGTATACATAATAAAAATTAAATTCACTTACACAG
Organism: Pachyuromys duprasi; assembly: GCA_028658305.1. Lineage (NCBI taxonomy): Eukaryota > Metazoa > Chordata > Mammalia > Rodentia > Muridae > Pachyuromys > Pachyuromys duprasi. The sequence continues at coordinate 71,479,815 of CM053765.1, read as the reverse complement.
CCCCCCCCCAAAAAAAAAGAGTAGGACATAAGATAAAAGAAAGATCAAAACACAATGTGCTACAAAAACGTGAGACTGGGTTGCTGTTTAAACTGGGTGAGAGAGGGGCTTTGGAGGGTTCCGGGGATAGGGATCAGGTGAGGGGAGACTGGGGTTGGGGTGAGGAGACCAGTAAGAGAGAGAATGGAAGTAGGTGGGTGGAGCATCTCTGGGACTGGGAAGGCTTCAGAGAGTCCATGGGCATGACCCTAGCTAAGACTCTAGCAGCAGGAGTTAAGAATTCTGAAATCTCCACCTCTTACAGCCAAGTGGGACTTCTAGTGGAGGGAGGGGAACACCAAACCACCCATAAAACCTTTTATCTGAAATTTGTATTTTCTGCAAGAAGAATTACCAAGCAGACACCTAACAAAGAAGTAAGAATCCAGTGTATTATTTGATTATGTGTACTATTGTGTATCTACAGAAACATGTATGAGTGCATATAAACAAATTATGTGAATATTTGCATGTTTGTGCATGCATTTGGAGCATGGACATTAAGGTCGGGTGTCTTTCCCACTTGCCCTTTACTTTTTTTTTTTTTTGTGAGAGAATCTGCCCCTTCACCTGCACCTTAAGGATTCAAGTATTCTGGCTGATCAGGAAGCTCCAGAAGTTTGTCTGTTCTACCAGTGAATTTTGGGATTACAGCTATATATCATCACACTCCACATTGTTATGTGAATGTTGTGAACTGAGAACCTTGTGCTTGTTTAATAAACAATTGATCTACCGAGCTACCTTACTGAACTTCTAAATATAAAATTTTATTATAGAAATTAAAATTTTCTATAATATAATGTAATATAATATATAATAGATTTTTATTGAAAATCTGACTTGATATAGAAGAATAATATTTAGAATTTCTGTGAGAAAAAGAGAGCAAATTTTGAGAAGCAACATTAGCCTGATGCTGAGAACAATCATAAGAATTTAACAATTTGAAGATTAAGAGAGTTACTTCTGAATGGGGGTAAATGTAAACTAAGAAACACACAGGAAAGACTTAATTATAATGTGTCCAACTAACTAATGTATAACTGAAAGAGTACCAGTACAGAATTTCTGAATTCATCTATATAATACTAATGGCAAGGAGTTCATCATGTGCTTCACAGTACACTGAATGACCCAACACAATAAGCATGAAAATAGAGGAGTGATGCCATGACCTGGGAAGATCCTGTAATGTATGGACACAGTGCAGATGTGATACTTGAGGAAGCCTACTTCACTGTTCAGGGATGTTCTCAAGTCATCCAGGAATCTGCTACACACAAGCTGATAATGGGTGCAAAGACTGTTCTTGTGACAGCGACAATTGCTCACTAATATTTAAGCTACATGGTATTGTCTCATCTGTTAAGACTTTATGTAAATGCCTTAAAATATTCTCTGTTTATATCATTCACATTGTAAAAGTGATTTTTAAAAATAATTCTCTTCAGTTTTATTTTTATTTTTGGATTATATATATGTATGTATGTATATTTATTTATTTATTTATTTATTTATTTATTTATTTATTTATGTATTTATTTATTTTACTTGATGGATGGCTTTTCTTCCCATAAAGCTTTGGACGTTAAAAGTGAGGTATTTAGGGAGCAGTCTCTCTTAGCATCTTTAATTTTTAAATTTACTTTATTTTATTATTTTATAGTTCTATTGGCTTCCATTCTTCTTTATACAAGGTAATGAAGGGATTACAAGGTAAATATCTGGATTTTTAAGCCAACTTAGATAACCACATTATAAAAATGCATTATTCCTCAAAGTTCCCTGTATGTGTACAAGAAATACAATCATACATAACTTCACCTTCTCCATCCAAATCCCCCAAATTCCTTTCAGAATAAACTCTTCCCTTGCTTGTCTTTATTTGATTTATGATATCATGTTTTATTATTTTTGAAAATTTCATAAATATATACACAGTACATAGATCACATTCACTGCCAACTCCTCCAAGATCTTCCCTCCATCATTTCACCTTCCCAACTTTGTGTGTGTGAGTGTGTGTATGTGTGTATGTTTTCTTACAGCTAAAAGATCACAGTGATGTGCTGCCTGTGTACACGTGAGTGTGGGATGATGAAATTTAGTTAAGCTGTTTGTAGCCACACCCTCAGAGAAACCTGACTCTCTTCCCTCAAAGCCATTAGTTGGTCCTTCTTCTTACTTATAGGTGGGGACTCATGAATCCCTCCCACTCAATGCTACTTTGCTACTGGCTTGATCTCATGCAATTCTTTTTTTTTTCTAATTTATTTATTTTTATATCAATCACAGGTTAGGTACTTTGAATCCCAGGCATAGCCCCCTTCCTCATTCCCTCCTACCCTCCCACTCCCTCCCTTATCTCCCTCCTCCCCACCCCCTCCAAGTCCACCCAACAGGGGAGGACCTCCTCCCCTTCTATCCAAACCCAGATTATCCTGTCTCCTCAGGGCTGGCTGCAATGTCCTCCCCTGGGATCTAGCCCATCTGTCACTCCCCCCGGCTTGTATGGGGGAGGGTCAAAGAGTCAGCCATCAAGATCTTGACTGAAACAGTCCCTGTTTCCCTCACTAGGGTCTTCAGTCCTACACCGAGCTATCATGGGCCCCATCTGTGCGGGGGTTCCAGGCCACATCCACACATGGTCCTTGATTGAAGAAACCGTCTCATACAAGACCCCTGTGCCCTGCTCAGTTTGGTCTTTGTGGAGCTCTTGTTCTCCCCAAGTCTCACCAACCTCCCCCAGATCTATTATTACTTCTCGCCCTCTGCCAGAGGCTTGATCGCGAGTCTTAATATCTGCTCTGATACATTGCTACATTGACCCCTCCCCCCCAGAGGACCTCTTTGGCATGCTCCTGTCCTGTTGCTTGTTTTCTCCTCCACTCAATGTCCATCCCATTTGTTCATTCAAACAAGCATTGATCATACCAACCTGGGTCCTCCTTCCTGTATATCCTCTCTAGGTGTGTAGATTTCCGCTTGAACTTCCTATCATGCAATTCTTATACAAAACATAACTGCTGGTTTGAGCTCATAAACAGAGAGGCTTTTGTTGTTTTGTTTTGTTTTGTTTTCGATGTCCAGAATACACTAGTTTTGTCTGGTCCTTACCTACATCTGGCCTTTATATTCTTCCCCTTCTTCTTATGCAGGATTCTCGGGGCATTGTGTAAGGAGTATGATATCGGTGTCACATATCTGGAAGACCATTTTACAAATTTTAACATAATACAGCCACTAATAGGTATGTTTGCATTGGAACTAAAGTAGGAATTTTGAAAGTAATTTTTAAAAGCAGTATTTCTCTCTATATATATCTCTCTCTTTGTTACTCTCTCTTTTGTTCCCAAATAGTTAGGTTTGTCTCAAATGTAATTCCATCTTTTGTCTCTGATGACTGCTTTTTATTTGCATAACAACATAAGCTTTTATTTCACCTGTCAACTTAAATATTTTCTTCATGAAATGTTTCTTGGTAATAAATTAGGATTTAAAGTTCCCATACAATTTGTCCACAGAGGTATGGGCAGTTCTTTCCGACTATAATTGTATTGATCAGGACTTGTAGTTCTAGATGGATAAAATTGATTTTAACTTTTTAAAATAGAATTGGTTAAACAAGTGAAACAGTTTTAAAACATTTCTGCCAATATTTTTATTCTTGTCAGAGTTAAAATCAATATTGTCTTAGCATGTACCTGGGCTATTCAGCGTCTCAAGTTTAACCAGGAAAATTATGAGAAATACCATGATAAGACAAGTCGGCACTATCAGACAAAGTTATACATATAATGTCATGTACATTGTTTAAGAAAATTTATACTGGAATCCCAGCATTAGCACAGCTTATGTGGCTGTGTCACATAAGAAAAGCAAGCTTGTTTGGATGCACATAAGAATATTTACCATTTGTTATTAAGTTAATCAATAGCCTTGCTTAATGGAGCATTTAATAGCGAGAAATTAACCTAGGTAACAATAATACAATGTTATGGAGGCTTGTAGCATAGTAGGAATCTAAGTGTGTTATTATCTTTTCCAACTCTACATTATGAGGACTCGGCAGAAGACCTGTTGGAAAACATGAATTTGGGAATGTGATATTTGTCCCAAGAGATGATGGCAGTCCTCATCAACAAACAGAAAATGAGGCTCAAGGTCCAACATGATGATTTTGGAACAGTTTCTTCACTGTGCCATTGAGAACACTACGACGAGCTCAATGAGTTTGGATACTTTTGACCAAACATAAACACAGAGAATCATTAGACACTCAATACCCACCACCTGGAATTATAAACACAGGGTTATTGTTAGGGTTATCGTTTCCTGAATCACCATACTAACAGGCAGTGTAGCCAAGAAGTTCAGTAAACTCAAAAGAACCATAATTCTAGGTCTTTAGGTAAAAGTTTTATCCAGGGCTCCAGATAACAGTTAGTCAGTAAAGTAATCAGATACAGGGATGAGGACATGTACTGATGAACACAGGCTCTGCCACAAGTAATATGGAGTCATTATAGCTTCCCAGAAAGAGATCACCATACTGTGAATAAAAATCAAGTCATTGTATTATATTCTGTGTGAATTTAGGACAGAGACTGTGAGAAAATTAAATATATCAGAGCATGGAGGTCCTCTATGAGACTGTTTCTCCAACCAAGAACCATCTATGGATATAACCTAGAACCGCTGCTCAGATGTAGCCCATGGTGGCTCAGTATCCAAGTGGGTTTCCCTAATAAGGGGAACAGGAACTATTTCTGACATGAACTCAATGACTAGCTCCTTTACCTCCCCCTCCCTCCAACGGAGGGTCAGCCTTGCTAGGCCACAGAGGAGGACATGGCAGCCAGTCCTGAAGATATCTGATAAGCTACGGTCATGTGGAAGGGTAGGAGGACCTCCCCTAGCAGTGGACTTGGAAAGAGGCAGGGAGGAGATGAGAGAGGGAGAGTGGGATCGAGAGAGAATGAGGAAGGGAGCTATGGCTGGGACACAAACTAAATAACCTGTGATTAATATAAAAAATAAAAATTAATAAAAAAAATTAAACTATTCCTTGTAAACTTGTAATTTGGTAGTAAACAGCGGAAAGCACTGAAAGCTAATTCTACCAGTAAAGGGGTTTTAAGAAACTCATAGAAACTTTCTTTTTTCAGTGGACAAGCAAAATGACCATGCAGTATCTTTTCTATTCCACATTTGATATTATACACAAGGTCAGAAGAAGAGTATGCCTAAAATTCCCATTAGAAACTCACATTCACTTAATATTGTGCCATGCTCACCCATTTTAATTGTGTTGATGGCACATATTAATGTGTGATGCATTCTTATCGATTTATTTATTGATTTCAGCTTAGTTGCATTCTGGTATAAACAACATAACTACAAATACCTAACCTGCACCCGAAGCTGTGTCTGGCGAAAGGGCTAAATATACCTAATGTGCAAACAAGCAACATATTTCATCTCAACGAGTTGTCTGTAAGTTATTTCCCAAAAGCTATACCTTCCCTGACTTGGACTGGCCTTTTTTATAAATTTTGTGCATTTCTTCCTTTTCCTTTATATATAATGTTATTTCTGTTCTTGAACTATAAGCCTTACATCACTTATGGAACATGCACACACACACAAGTTTTTCTTTTGGGGGACACCTGTAGCTCTGTTCTCATTGTCCATATATGAGGAATCAGATCTTTGGAAGATGAAAGTTTATGCTTAGGTTGTGACAAATATTCAGTAATAATAAGTTTTGGGTTTTGAGAATATAGATAAGTTAAAGTCATTAATTATACCATTTTCAATGTGTTCTCACAACAAAGCTTCCTGCTATCCATTTCAATTCCAAAACCAACCATTTTAGCATTTACTAAATACTTCTAAGCTGTGTACATCTAAACAATTGGGAATTTTGCAGATGCTTTTTAAAAATTATTATTATCATTTATTACAATTTATTTCATTTGTATCCCTGCTGTGGCCTCTTCCCTCATCTCCTTCCAATCCCATCCTCCTCCCACCTACACCCCTTCCTTAGTCCACTGACAGGGGAAGTCCTCCTCACCTTCTATTTGACCCTGTCCTATCAGGTCTCATCAAGGCTGGCTGCATTGTCTTCCTCTGTAGCCTGGCAAGGCTGAACCCCCAGGAGGCAGTGATCAGAGAGCCTGTCACTGAGTTGATGCTAGATAAAGTCCCTGCTCCCATTACTAGGCACCCCACTTGGAAACTGATCCTATGGGCTACATCTGAGCCTTTTTTTTAATGTAATTTATTTATTTATATATTAATCACAGGTTAAGTACTTTGCATCCCAGGCATAGCCCCCTCCTTTATTCCCTCCCACTCTCCCCATCCCTCCCTTATCTCCTCCCGCGCCCTCCAAGTCCACCAACAGGGGAGGACCTCCTCTCCTTCCATCCGACCCAGTTCATCCTGTCTCCTCAGGGCTGGCTGCAATGTCCTCCCCTGAGATCTAGCCAGGCTGTTACTCCCTGGCGTGTATGGGGGAGGGTTAAAGAGCCAGCCATCGAGTTCATGACTGAAACAGTCCCTGTTTCCTTTACTAGAGTCTTCAGTTGGACACCAAGCTACCATGGGCCATGTCTGAACGGGGGTTCTAGGCCATATCCATACATGGTCCTTTGTTGGAGAAACTATCTCCTATAAGACCCCTGTGTCTGACCCTGGGTTTTAAGTCCTCTCCATGCATTGTCCTTGATTGGGGTAGCAGTCTCTTCAGGGATCCCAGGGCTCTTTCTCTTTCTTTCTTTCTTTTTTTTTTGTTTGTTTGTTTTTTGTTGTTGTTCTTATTGTTTTTTGGCTCTGTTGGCCTAAACACCAAAAATTTTGAAATCTAAATGAAATGGATAATTTTCTTAATAGATTCCATTTACCAAAGCTAAACCAAGATCAGGTAAATAGATTAAACAGTTCTATATCCCCCAAGGAAATAGAAGCAGTCATCAAAATTCTCCCTTCCAAAAAAAATCCAGGGCCTGCTGGTTTCAGCGCAGAATTCTACCAAACCTTCAAAGGAGAGCTAGTACAGATACTTTATCTTGACTGTTTTCTAGATTCAAATATGGAATGACTATTTTGGAATATTGGCTGAATGAATAAATTAAAAAATATACTAAATGAACACCAACTATTAGCCATTTTATAAATAAGACAAATAACCCAATTAATATTTGCTGAGTCATCTTTCCTTTAATATTTAACTTATTTAAAAAAATAACAGCAGTATGTAAATTAGCAATCACTATTTTTCTATGTTTTCTATTATAATAAACAGCAAGGTACTATTGCTGAAGACACAATGAATTCTGATTATGTGGCATTTACAAATCGAACTTGAACTGACTTAAATTTTTTCCACTTGCTGCCTAAATTTCATGGTCTAGAAATTTCTATGAAGTCTGCTGATAAAGAAAAATCATCAAAGGTCTTATGCTGTGGTACACCTGTAAGTCATAACTTGTACTCACTAGTACAATAGGTTCCATGCTGTGATGTGGATAAATGTTTCTTTTTTTTTTTTTTTCTCATTTGATGTGAGGCCTGCTTCAAAGAAGGAAATTCATTCACATTATTATGAACTTAACCAAAAACCCACGTCTGAGTAAGTCATGGGCAAAAGGGGGAAATTACAATTGTTGCTGTGCTAAATAGATGTGTTGTCAAACATCACTAAGAGCATTTATGCATGTGTGTGTGTGTCTGTGTTCTCTGTTTAATCATGGTCAGAGAAGATCATTTTCCCAGTGGGCAGAAGTCAGAGCAGAGTGTTGTCAGTCTTTAAGTATGACAAGGAAATTGCACTCATGAATTCATAGCATCTCTGGCAACCCATACAACACCGGGACCATTTGAGCCAGTGTTTCTGAAAGGGTAGGTAGACAGTACATGAGGCTATGCTGGAGGTTGATGATGGCCGGAGTGCGAGTGTCATTTTTCTAATATTTTCATTTTTAGTTTTCTACTATGGCTGCTGGTAGGATTCTCAGAAGGGTGGCCTCACCCACATATGTACACATGCAGAACCAGTTGGAACTCAGTGGGTTATTAAAAAAAAACAAACAGAAAGAACATTATGGTAAAAGGACCATGGGTTGGAGAACGGAAATAGGGTAACAGGAATGATGAGGCACTGGACTCTCTTTAAGATATATTGTATAACTAATAAAATTTTCAGGAAAATATTTTTAAGGAAGTGTTATCATATGCCAGGGCAAGGTATACTCAACAGAGCCAATGAAGCATTCAAACATTTTCTTCTTCATATCTGTGCTAAAATGCACAAAAGTTTGCTTTTTATGTATGATGGTATTCCATTAAAATTAGGAAGAGGATTTCAGAAAAACACTGAACTATGTATAGGAAGCTGAGAGTATTTCTTTAACTGGCCTTGGCCATGCACATTTAAAATGTCGAAGTAGAAAGATATCAAAAATGCATTGCAGTACTCCATTTTCAGTTTCATCCTTCTGTCCTTTGTCTCTTACTCTGTTCATTCCATAAATGGAGTCCTCTGATGTTTCATTTTTCCACAGGTATAGGTAGAAATGGGATTATGTTGCATCTGCTCTGATTTCTAATCTAACAACTGCTCTTTCAGCACTACTTTTCTCACCATCTCCAATCCAACATTTGTCCTAAGAGTACTTGCCCCTCTCCAAGTCCACAGATAGGGGAGGTCCTCCTCCCCTTCCATCTGACCCTAGTTTATCAGGTGTCATCTGAATTGGCTGCATAAGGGAGGGAGGGGAGGAGGGAGGAGACTGCAACTGGGATGCAAAGTGAATAAACTGTAATTAATATAAAAAAATAAAAAGTTAATTAAAATAATCTTTTTATGTTTTATTTATTTTTGTTTGTTTTAATTTTTATTAATTACCCTTTATTCACTTTGTATCCCCCCATAAGCCTCTCTCTCCTCCCCTCCCAATCTTGAAAAAACAACAAAAACCTTCCAGCATCATCGACTAGTTACCAAAAAAAAAAAAAAAAAAAAAAAAAGAAAAGAAAAGAAAAAGAGAGTACTTGCTAGTGCACTGAAATGAAAGTTTCTCTTTTCTTTGAAGACTCAGTTTTATCATGTGGTGTTTTTCTGCAAGCTGTCCTGTGACAGGGCTCGTGATATTTTGCTGGAGGCTGGCTTATGAGAGCCCATGTGATGTTTTGCTGTGAGCTCTTTCATGCAATGGGATGATGAGAACATCAGTATGTGGATTGTGAGGAGAGGAGATATATAGAAGCCCACAGTGAGACATCTCCTTTTGGAACATTGCTGCGCTGATCTTGGTGCTTCAGCACTTGACTTTGCAGAGAGAATCCTTTCCAGAGAACTTCTCAGGACAATTCAACTGAGGCTTGAGGCTTTTGCTGACTTGTCCTGAACTTCCGAAACTTGCTGATTAGTTTGCTGCTTGGTGTTGGCCTTTGGATGGCTGGTATTCTGATAACTGGGTTTGGTAATTCCCTAAGGACCCATCAACCTTAATCAGCAGACAGTAGAAAAAAAAGGACTACAGCCCTTTTCCCTACTAATCTCCTACCTAAGCTTTGAGGGGTTGAAAGAGGTAAAGGCTTAAATGCTAAATAAACCCTAAATAAAATAGATTTTGTGAAAAATTTAAGCTTACAGTGTGCCTTCATTGGTGCCTTTCATTGGTGGTCCACACAAATGGATTCCAGTTCTCTTGTCACCAACTCATTTGAAACTAGGTTTGGAGTAGAAAACTGCCCTATTATCATTTCTCATTTTTCAAAACCTATTGAATATTTAACTGAAAAGCAAAAAATGTTATTCCAGTGCTTGATACATAATACTTAAAAGCCAAATTAAAAAACCCAATTTAATCTAAGCATTTTGTTCACACACACACATTGAAAATGACATGGGAACATAAGCTCCATCTTCTGATACAGGTAAATTTAGGAAATGATAAATTGAAAATTTAACTTCCACAGTTATGTAAACTTTATGAATTTTTTCTATTTTTTCAATCTATAGAAGCTTATATGGGAAACCGGTATACAAAAATAAGAGCTTTAAATGATAAAACAATGCAGTGGAATTACATAAACTTGAAAATATGAATTGTCATAAAAGACATCAAAAATGGTTAGCATATCTCATCAATAGAAATTGTAGGTTCTAGTATACAGGGATTGAGGCACATTTTATTTTATATTTTTAAGTTTATACTTATTATTATCATTTATTACAATTAATTCAGTTAGTATCCCAGCTGTGGCCACCTGCCTTGTCTCTTCCTAATCGAACATTTCCTCTCTCCTCTCCCACTATGTCCTTCCCCTAGTCCACTGATAGGAGAGGACATATTTTATTTTCATAATATGATTTCAGAGAAATGTTCTAGATCTAGCTGAATTAATTTTTATGATCATAAAACACTCTAACATGTTTAAGAGATCACAGCCTATTTGCTTCAATAAATTAAAAACTAAAGTGAGCTGTGCATTGAAAAGGCATTTAGAATTTGGATGTTAAATTTTAACATATGCCATGGAAAAGTCAAACGAGACATTAAATAAATGAATATCTATCTACTAAGAAAAAAGTAAAAGAGAATTCAGGGATATTAATGTCAAAATTAAAATTCAAGCTTAACATGAACTATGAAACTTTGTTGCATATTTTAAAAATAATCACCTTAGAGAAAATTAAGTAGCAAAATAAATAATCCAACTTTAATTTTAGTTGCTAAATAATTCAATTTACTTGTTTTCCTCTGCTTAGCATTTTCTATTTTGATTATTTTTTAATTTATTTATATTTATATTAATCACAGGTTAGGTACAGCCGTAGCTCCCTCCCTCATTCCCTCCAACTCTCCCCATCCATCCCTCATCTTCTCCCTGCCCCCTTCCAAGTCCACTGATAGGAGAGGACCTCCTCCCCTTCCATCTGACCCAAGCTTATCATATCTCTTCAGGGCTGGCTTCAATGTCCTCTTCTGGGGTCTAGCAAGGATGCTCCTCCCTCGGGGGGCGGGGATTGAAGAGCCAGCTATTGAGTTCATGACAGCATAGTCCCTGTTTCCCTTATTAGGGTACCCAGTTGGATACTGAGCTACCATGCAAGGGTTCTAGGTTATATCCATACATGTATCTTGGTTGGAGAAACAGTCTCATAAAAGACCCCTGTGTCCTGATCTATTTGGTCTTTGTGGAGTTCCTGTCCTCTCCAAGACATACTAACTCTTCTTTCTTTCATATGATTCCCTGCACTCTTTTGAAGGCTTGGTTGTAAGTCATAATATCAGCTTTGATACATTGTTAGGTAGAGTCTTTCAGAGGCCCTCTGTGGTAGGCTCCTGTCCTGTTGCTTGTTTTCTCCTACATTCAATATCCATCCCATTTGGCTATCTAAATGAGGATTGATCATCTTACCATGGGTCCTCTTTCTTGTTTATCTTCTTTAGTTGTATAGATTTCAGTATGTTTATCCTATCTTATAGGTCCATATAAGTGAGTATACATCATGCATTTCTTTCTCCTTTTGGGATACCTCACTCAAGATGATCGTATACACCATTTGCTACAAAATTCCTAATTGCCTTGTTTTTAATTGCTAACTACTATTCCATTGTGTAAAAGTACCATGATTACTGTATCCATTCCTCAACTGAGGGACATCTCGGTTGTTTCCAGGTTCTGGGTATTAAGAAAAAAGCTGCTACAAACATGGTTGAGCAAATGTCCTTGTTGTGTACTTGAGCATCTTTTGGATATATGCCTAAGAGTGGTATAGCTGGGTCTTGAGGAATCACTATTCCTAATTGTCTAAGAAAGCGCCAAATTGATTTCCAGAGTGGTTGTACAAGTTTGCATTCCCACCAGCAATGGAGGAGAGTTCCCCTTTCTCCACAACCTCTCCAGCATGTGTTGTCATTGAGTTTTTGATCTTAGCAATTCTGTTGGGTATAAGGTGAAATCTCAGGGTCATTTTGATTTGCATGTCCCTGATGGCTAAGGAAATTGAGCATTTCTTTAATTGTTTTTCTGCCATTCTACAGATATCTACAGAGAGTTCTCTGTTTATCTCCTTACCCCATTTTTTTAATTTGATTGCTTGATTTGTTGCTTTTTAACTTCTCAGTTTTATATATACTGGATATTAGATCTCTGTTTGATGTAGTCTTGGTGAAGATTATTTCCCAGTCTGTAGGCTGTCATTTTGTTGTGATGACAGTGTCTTTTGCTTTACAGAAGCTTTTCAGTTTCATGAGGTCCCATTTATTTATTATTGATCTTAGAAGCTGTGCTGTTGGTTTTCTGTTCAGGGAGTGGACTCCTGTTCCCATGAGTTCTAGGGTCTTCCCCACTTTTTCTTCTAACCAATTTAGTGTGTCTGGATTTATGTTGAGGTTTTTGATCCACTTGGACTTTAGTTTTCTGCAGGGTGATAAATATGGATCTATTTTCATCTTTCTGCATGTAGACATCCAGTTGGACCAGCTCCATTTGTTGAAGATGCTTTTTTCTATTGAATGATTTTGCCTTCTTTGTCAAAAATCAAGTTTCCATAGGTGTGTGGTTTTATTTTTGGGTCTTATATTCAGTTCCATTCTTCCACTATTTTGTTTCTATGCCAATACCATGCACTTTTTATTACTATTGCTCTGTAGTACAGCTTGAGATCAGGGATGGAGATACCTTCAGATGATCTATTGTTGTATAGGATCATTTTAAAAATTCTGGGTTTTTGTTTCTCCATATGAAGTTGAGAATTTTTCTTTCAAGGTCTGTAAAAAGATGTGTTGGTATTTTGATGATGGTAATTGCATTGAATCTCTAGATTGCTTTGGGCAGAATGGACATTTTTACTATGTTAATCCTGCCAATCCATGAGCACAGGAAATCTTTCCATCTTCTGATATCTTCTTCAATTTCTTTCTTCAGATATTTGAATTTTTTTCAAACAGGTCTTTCACTTTCTTTGTTAGAGACACTCCAAAATACTTTATGCTATTAGTGTCTCTTGTGAAGGGTGTTGTATCCCTATTTTCTTTCTCGGCCCTTTTGTCTTTGCTGTATAGGAGAGCTTCTTATTTTTTCGAGTTGATTTTATATCCAGCCACTTTACTGAAGGTGTTTATCAGTTGAAGGAGTTCTCTGGTTGAATTTTTGTAGTCACTCATGTATATTATCACATTATCTGCAAATAGTGATACTTTGACTTCTTCCTTTCCAATGTGTATCCCTTTGATCTCCTTTAGTTGTCTTATTGCTCTAGCTGGAACTTCAAGTATTATGCTGAAGAGATATGGAGACAATGGACAGCCTTGCCTAGTCCCTGATTTCAGTGGGATTGATTTAAGTTTCTCTCCATTGAGTTTGATGTTGTCTAAAGGCTTGCTGTATATTGCCTTTACTATGTTTAGGTATGCGCCTTGTATCCCTGATCTCTGCAGGACTTTATCCATGAATGGATGTTGGATTTTGTGGAATGCGTTTACAGCATCTAGGGAGATGATCATATGGATTTTCTCCTTCAGATTGTATATATGGTGGATCACATTGATGGATTTCCGTATATTGAACCACCCTTGCATGCCTTGGATGAAGTTTACATGGTCATGGTAGATGATATCTTTTATGTGTCCTTGGATTTGATTTGCAAGTATTTCATTGATTTTGTGTCTGTGTTCATAAGAGAGATAGGTCTGAAGTTCTCTTTTTTTGTTGGATCTTTGTGTGGTTTAGGTATCAAGGTGACTGTGGCTTCATAGAATGAGTTTGGTAATTTTCCTTCTGTTTCTATTATGTGGAATAATTTAGAGAGAGTTGGAGTTAGCACTTCTTTGAATGTCTGGTAGAATTCTGCACTAAAACAATCTGCCGCTGGGACTTTTTTGGAAGGGAGGCTGTTGATGACTGCTTCTATTTCCTTGGGGGATATAGGTCTATTCAATCTTTCTACCTGATATTGCCTTAATTTAGAGAGGTAGTATCTATCAAGAAAATTGTCCATTTCATTTAGATTTTCAAATTTTGTGGCATATAGGCTTTTGTAGTAAGACTTAATAATTGTTTGGAATTCCTCAGAGTCTGTAGTTATGTCCCCCTTTTCATTTCTGATTTTGCTGATTTGGATATTTTCTCTTTGCCTTTTTGTTAGGTTGGCTAAGGGCTTGCCTATCTTGTTGATTTTCTCAAAGAACCAGCTCTTGGTTCCATTGATTCTTTGAATACATTTATTCATTTCGGATTGATTGATTTCAGCCCTGAGTTTGATTATTTCAACTGTCTGCTCCTCTTTGGTGTATCTCCTTTTTTTCCCCCTATGTCTTTCAGTTGGGCCATTAAGTTGCTTGTATGAGATGTTTCAAATTTCTTCTTGAAGGCAATTAGTGCTATGAACTTTCCTCTTAGCACCGCCTTCATTGTGTCCCAGAAGTTTGGGTATGTTGTGCTTTCATTTTCATTGAATTCTAGGAAGTCTTTATTTTCTTTCATTATTTCTTCCCTAACCAAGCTGTCACTGAGTAGCAAGTTGTTCAGTTTCCATGTATTTGCAGGCCTTTCCTCTTTCTGTTGTTGTTGAGGTCCAGCTTTAGACCAAGATAGTCAGATAGGATACAAAGGATTATTTCAATCTTCTTGTGTCTCCTGAGGCTTGCTTTGTGACCAACTATATGGTCTATTTTGGAGAAGGTTCCATGGGGTGATGAAAAGAAGATATAGTCTTTTAATATAGGTTGAAACGTTCTGTAGACATCTATCAGGTCCATTTGATTTAGGGCCTCTGTAAGTGCCCTTGTTTCCCTGTTTTGTTTTGACTGGATGATCTGTCTGTTGGTGAGAGTGGAGTGTTGAAGTCTCCCACTATTAGGGTGTTGAGATTAATGTTTGATTTCAGCTTTAATAATGTTTTATTTACAAATGTAAGTACTCTTGTATTTGGGGCATAGCTATTCAAAATTGTGATGTCCTCCTGTTGGAAGTACCCCTCCTCATCTTTCTTGATTTATTTTGCTTGAAAGTCTATTTTACTAGATACTAGGATCGCTACCCCAGCTTGTTTTCTGTGTCCATTTGCTTGGAAAATATTTGTCCAGCCCTTTACTCTGAGGCAGCGTTTATCTTTGTTGCATAGGTGTGTTTCTTGGATGCAGCAGAATGTTGAATCCTTTTCCTGCACCTATTCCATTAGTCTGTGTCTTTTTATTGGCAAGTTGAGTCCATTGATGTTGATAGATAATAGTGACCAATGACTGTTAGTTCCTTTTATTGTGGAGTTGGTGGCCTTTCTATGATACATTGCTTTTGCTTTTTTTTTTTTTGCTCTTTTTTTGGTGGGGGGATTATCTGTATCTTATATTTCCTTTAGTGTATTCATTGGATTGAAATTTTCCTTCTAGTTTCTTCTATAGGGCTGGGTTGCTGTGTAGATATTGCTTGGATTTAGTTTTGTCATGGCATATTTTGTTTTCTTCATCTATGTTGATTGAAAGCTTTGCTGGGTATAGTAGCCTGGGTTGGCATCTGTGTTCCCTTAAAAACTACATGATCTCTGCCCAGGCCCTTCTGGCTTTCATAGTTTGTGATGAGAAGTCTGGTGTGATTCTACCTTCATAAGTTACTTGATCCTTTTCCCTTGCTGCCTTTAATATTTTTGTTTGTTTGTTTTGTAGGTTTGGTGTTTGACTATGATGTGTAATGAGGTATTTCTTTTCTGATCTATTCTATTTGGTGTTCTGTAGGCTTCTTTTATGTTTATGTACATCTCTTTCTTCAAGTTGGGAAATTTTTCTTCTATGATTTTCTTAAAAATATTTTCTGGACCTTGGAGCCTGGAGTCTTCTTTTTCATCTATTACTATTATTCTTGGGTTTAGTCTTTTCATGGCATTCCTGATTACTTGGATGTTTTGTGTTTGGAAATTTTCTTATTTTACATTTCTTTGAGTGAGGAATCAGTTTCAGCAAGTGTATCTTCAGCTCCCGAATTTCTCTCTTCTATCTCTCGTATTCTTTTGGTGATGCTTACCTTTGTGGTTCCTGATGTTTACTCTAAGTTCTCCAGTTCCAGGTTTTTTCTGCATGCTTTGCACCATTTCTTTCATCTGATTGAATGTGGTTCCTACTTTTGTTTGTTTCCTCTCTATATGTCTTTAATTGTTCCTCTACGTGGGCAGTTATATTCTTCTTTATTTCTTTTAGAGCTCTGTTCATTTCCTATTTTTGTTCCTGTAATAACTGCATAAGTATAGCTTTATCATCATTTTCCTGTGTCTCCTCTGTATTAAAAATCTCCATTGATTTTGAGTGTTGCTGGTAGGACCATGGTGTTCTGATTTCTGTTGTTTGAGGTAGTATGTAGACCTTTGGTCATTTGTTTATATATAAGCAAGGAGCTGTTTGTTCCTTGAGGCTGAACTTCAGACTGGAACTGTCAATCTCTGGTGTCTGGAGTATTCTTCAGGAAGATCAGGGAGGTCCAGTTGTTTGAGGGTATGTGTTGTTGCTTCAGTTGTACCTGAGGGAGGAAAAGCCACTGGCGAAGAATAATTGTTGTGTGTGTGTGGGGGGGGGGTTAAGTGTGTGTGTGTGCACACGTGTATGTGAGCCTGTGTGTCGTACATTCTCAGAAGATGTCCTGAAGGGGAGTGATAGAGAGTATAGATGCTTGGGCTATGGGGTTTGGGAGCAAGGGCAGGAGGGGATGTGGGTGCTAGCCCATTTAGCAAGTGCAGATTGCGGGCGCCAGTGGTCTTCTATCTGTTGTGGGCTCAGCAGCTGGACTCTGAGGTCTGTGGGTAACGCTGAGTGTGGGACTCATATTCTATTGTGGGCTTTCTGTGCCCGGCCCTATGTTCTGTGCTAGAAGCTGTGAGCACCGCAGGCTGGTCACCACTCTGGTCTGGAGGGTTGGCACCTCACTCTGGGCCAGAGGCTGTATGTCCAGGTTTGAGATGGCAGCTGGAGGTGCCTCAGTCTGGCCCAGAAACTGTGTGTTCTGGTCCAGGATGGTGGCTGGGAGCACCACTGGAGGCTGTACGCTCAGATCAAGGCTGACAGATGTGAGCCTGCCAGTCACCCGGACCTTTTCCAGGGATTGACTGAGTGTCCTGAGGACCTTCCCACTTGATTTCCTCATGGTAGGATTTCCTCTCACCTGGAAATCACAAATGCTGGTGTTTTAGGTCCCAGATTTCAGTCTCTTGGTCACTATGGCGACATTGCTGTCCTACTCCTCAGACACAGTGTCCTCCCAGGACGGCTATCTTGGATCCTTCAATTTACTTTTACTGCTGTATAATATACTTTATCTTAAAATCTTACTCCCAATATCAAGTTTAGATTGTCCATCAATACAGATAAAGTACTATAAACATTTCGGTAAATCACATACATGCTAAAATTTAGTTTACTTGTTTAAATCAACAAATGAGATTTTTACATCTTAGAAAAAAACTAGCATAATGCAAATATATTTAAAATATAAAAGCACATACTTTGGCTATTTGCGATAATATGATTATCAGTTTATATAAAATATACCTTATGACTACTTTTATAACATTAGTAAAATTAATAATACTTATTTGTATTTTTAAATAAAATAACATGCAATTAACTATAAATAACTCTAGAAGTAGACCGCTGCTAAAATGTAGCCCATAGGCAGCTCAGTCTCCAAGTGGGTTCCCTAGTGAAGGGAGCAGGAGCTGTCTCTGACATGGACTCTATCTCTGAGCAGATTCTCTCATCACCTCTTTCTGGAGGTTTGGTGAGGGGAACGATGCAACCTTGCCAGGCCACAAAGGAAGACAATGCCCACAGTCCAGAAGAGATGTGATAGACTAGGGTCAGATAGTAGCGGAGGAGCATCTCCCCTATCAGTGGACTATGGTAGGGGTATGGGGGAGAAGTGGAAGGGAGGGTGGAAATGGGTGGAGATGAGGGAGGGGCTACAGCAGGGATACAAAGTGAATAAATTATAATCAGTAAATACGTAAATAAGAATTTAAAAAAGAAGAAATTCTGCAATTTCAATCATCACTTAGAGAAAGGATTTTGTAAAAGAATGAATGGGTCTTCCATAAATTGGCTGTATTAATCCCCAAATTTGGCGATGTTGAAAACATTACTGCTTCTTTGACCAAGAACCTGAAAATAGTTAGCCTAGGGTCGAAGTGTAAAACCTAATAATATTTGTCAAAATAACTGTAAAATGACTCCAAATCATATTCTGTTAGACTTCTTGTTCAGCCATTAACAGAGAAACTTCCTCCTGCACTGGGTGAGAACAAATATAGAGACTCACAGCCAGACATTACCCAGCTTAAATGGGTTATCTCCATTAACTCTCTCTCACCAGAGTTCAGGAAACCTTTAAAAAGCAGAGGTAGGAAGCATGTAAAACCCAAAAGGGTCAGAGGATATCAAGAAAACCAGGCCCTCTTCATCAACAAGAATTAAGCTCATATGAACTTTTAGAGATTGAAGCAGTAAGCACAGGGCATGAAAAGGTCTGCACTGGGTCTTCAGAACTTATATTAGTTATTCATTCCAGTTTAATCTTTTTATGGGATTCCAGAGTATGAGAATGAGGGCTTTTTGTGCCATCTCTCGGACACATTTTCTTCCATGTAATAGGATTGTTTATTTGTTTGTTTTTTAGTTAGGATTTCTTTATTTATTTTAATTTTTATTAATTACATTTTATTCACTTTGTATACCATCGGAACTCCCACCCTCCCTCCCTCTTCTCCACGAATGTCCCTCCCCCAGTTCACTGATAAAGGAAGTCTTCTTTTCATTCCTTCTGATCCTAGTCTATCAGGTCTCATCAGGAGTGGTTGCATTGTCTTCCTCTGTGGCCTGGTAAGGCTGCTCCCCCCTCAGGGGGAGATGATCAAAGAGCAGGCCAATCAGTTCATGTTAGAGACAGTCCCTGTTCCCATTACTATGGAACCCACTTGGACACTGAACTGCCATGGGGTACATCTATGCAGGGGGTCTAGGTTATCTCCATGCATGGTACTTGGTTGGAGTATGAGTCTCAGGAAAGACCACTGTGCCCAAATTTTTTTGGTTCTGTTGCTCTCCTTGTGTCGCTCCTGTCCTTTCCAGCTCTTACTATTTCCCAATTCTTTCGTAAGATTCCCTGCACTCTGACGAAAAGTTGGCCATAAATCTCAGCATCTTCTTTGATACCCTGCAAGGTAGAACCTTTCAGAGCCTCTGTGGTAGAATCCTGTCTTGCTTCTTTTGATGTTCATCTTCTTTGCCTTTATGAATGGGGATTGAGTATTTTAGCCAGAGTCCTCCTTCTTGATTAGTTTCTTTTGGTGTACAGATTTTAGTAGGTTTATCCTATATTATATGTCTATATCTACTTATGAGTGGGTATATATCTTGTAGTAGATTTTTGTTTTCCTCGATGTAATCGACTTTGGTTTATCTTATTATGTTTTATTTTGTTATATTTAAAAGAATGAATGAATGCAAAGCTAGGAACTAGGATATATGTTAACTGAATTGTCTATCTTCTGAGAGAGTAAAAACCATTTTTTTGCCAATTGTGTAACATAGATTATAGTAATTACTACAGGGAAAGTCTTATGTTCTGGAGTATTTGAACAACATATAGTAGAGTCCTACTGTCTTTTTCCTGTGCTTTTATTTAGTAACAGTTTCATGTTTTATTTATTTGTGTGTGTGGTTTTATTTTGTTTCTTTTGTTTTATTTTGGGGGGTGGAATTTTATTTGTATTAGGTTTTGTTTTTTTTTGTTTTTGTTTTTGAGGAAACTTGAAGTAGGAGGAGAGGATTTGGAAGGACTCAGAAGAAGGAAAGATTATGAAGAGAATATATAGAAATTGAAAATTTCCTTAAATAATAAAATACAATAAAAGTTGTTCTTCTGAAAAATTATTTCTATTTTAAGAGCAAACATAGTTTTATGCTTTCTGCCTTCCTTTTAATTAAAAATTACATACATATGATTTTAAAAGAATTTATCATATTATTGTATACAGTAATGAGTTAATCATGTAATCTGTTCAAAGTAGTTTCCCCTGTTATTAATATTATATATTATGTTATATTATTATAAATAATATATTATTTATTATAATAAATAATATGTTACTTGTTATTATTTATAATAATATATTATTCATAATATAAATATAACATAACATAATATAAATAATATATTTATATTATATATATTATATATTATATATAATTATAATATATATAATATATATAATATAAATACATTATTTATATTATATGTTATGTTATATTTCTCTGTCCATTTAGAAAATATAATTTCTGTAACCCCAAGTTAAATTTATAAATATCTTTGTCTAGACATCATAATTGATGCTTCTTACTTTATATTAGATCATTTATAACTTTCTCTGGAAGTATAAAGTTAACTTTCTATTAATTATTATTTTATATAATTAAATCTCTCAAATACTTATTAAATATTGTATTTAATTAAGATTAACAAGCTTAAAACAGCATTTTGATTTATATTTAAATAAATTTAATTTAAAAACATTTTAATAAAATTGATTGTGTCATAGTAAAATGGACTAGACACTTCAGAATAACTGAAAGATCATCTTTTTCTGATGGGATTTTCAGCACCAGGAGTCAGATGAAGGCACATCTCTAAGACTAAGACCATTCTCATCTACAAAGTGAGTTCCAAGACAACTATGGCTCCAGAGAAACTTGTATAGCCACTTTGGAAATCAATCTGGCACATTCTCAGATAATTAGCACTTCCTCAAAATCCAGCTATACCGCTCCTAGGCATATAACCAAAATATGCTCAAGTACACAACAAGGAAATTTGTTCAACCATGTTTGTAGCTGCTTTATTTGTAATAGCCAGAACCTGGAAACAACCCAGATGTCCCTCAACAGAGGAATGGATACAGAAATTGTGGTATATTTACACAGTGGAATACTACTCAGCAATCAAAACAAGGAAATCATGAAATTTGCAAATAGTGGGATCTAGAAAAGATAATCCTGAGTGAGGTATCCCAGAAGCAGAAAGACAAACATGGTAAATACTTGCTTATAAGCAGACATCAGCCCTATAATATAGGACAAACATTTATATCTGTACACCTAAAGAAGCTAAGCAAGAAGGAGGACCCTAGGTAAGATGTTCTATTCTCACTCGGAAAGGCAAATTGGACAGACTTTGGAAGAAGGAGAGAACAAGAAACAGGGCAGGATCCTACCACAGAGGGCCTTTGAACTACTCTACCCAGCAGTGTATCAAAGCAACAGTGTATCATAATCAAACTTTGGACAGAGTGCAGGGAATCTTATGAAAGAAGGGGGAGATAGTAAGCCCCAAGAGGACAGGAACTCCACAAGGAGAGCAACAGAAAATCTGGGCACAGGGGCCTTTTCTGAGACTGATACTCCAACCAAGGACCATTCATGGCTATAACTTAGAACCCCTGCTCAGATGCTGCCGATGGCAGCTTATTATCAAAGTGGGTACCCTAATAAAGGGAACAGGGACTGTCTCCGACGTGAACTCTGTTGCTGGCTCTTTGTTCACCTCTCTTGAGTGGGGAACAGCCTTGCCAGGCCACAGAGGAGGAAAATGCAGCCAGTCCTGATGAAACCTGATAGGCTGAAGTCAGATGGAAGTGGAGGACAACCTCCCCTATCAGTGGACTGGGAGAGATGCCTGAGATAAGATGAGAGAGGGAAGGTGGGATTGGGAGGGAATAGGAGAAGGGGCTACAGCTGGGATACAAAATGAATAAACTGCAAATAATATAAAAATAAAATTTAATTTAAAAATAATAATATTAAAAAATATTAACCAAAATTTGACATTGTTATTTTTATGAAATCACCAATACTTAATAACAGTATTTTTCCCATAAAACAATGGTTAAGGAGTATAACTGCAAAATTTTATTAGACCATTTTATTTTTGTGTACATTGTTTTGTATTCAACAGGATATTTTTATTTAAAAGCAGTTTTACAATTGTGCATTACTCTCCTCACATATAAAATATTTCAGATTTTATATTTTGACAGTATAAATATAAAAAGAATACAATATAAATGATACACATTTATTATGTTCTCATGATATAATTTTAAATTTATATGTATTAAAATTATTCAAAACATTGTAAAAATTTTGTGAGGCTTCTAATTTATTCTCCGTTTCATGATCAGTGCCCATATGTCCAAATTGCAAAATTCATGATATTCAGTTTTCATATTAATGAGACAAAATCCAATTAATTATTATTTAGTCTTATTAATTATTTATTCTAAGCATAGAAAAATATAAATACTCAGAGGAACTTTTATTTCTCCATTTTAATATTAATCAGCACCAAATTTATTCGAGGAGAGTACTATAATTGTGCTACCTATGGCCACATTGTGAAAATACTGGAGGCTTTAAATTGAAAATAATAACATTAAATTGAAAAAATATTATAAACATATTGTTATTTTACTGACTTTGTACAATTTGTGTATAGAAAACTATTGATGTCATATGTTCTTTAACATTTCCTAAAAACAAACTTTTTCAGAACTTATTGACTAACATAATTATGACCTCATCCCTGTGTGAGTCAGTAACCTGAGTGTGACTGTGCTGAATCCTCTTATGATAGATTTCTCACTGATTTCATTTTTGGCAAACATCACAGTCACTGCATTTACCTGGGAGGTGAGCATAGAGTCATTATTTTCCAAGATTGCTTACCTTGTTTCTGGTAAGACTTTAACTTCAAGGTTCTGTTATAGGTTGGTTTGAACATTGGCTGTAGGATGCACTAAGTTCTTTGCAGAAGAGTGGCTGGCTTTTTTACCTCCTCCCTCCCATCCCCCAAGGGAGGAGCAGCCTTGCTAGGCCACAGAGGTGGACATTGCAGCCAACCCTGAAGAAACCTGATAAGCTTGGTTCTGATGGAAGGTGAGGAGACTTCCTTTATCTGTGGACTTGGAAAGGGGCAGGGAGGAGATGAGGGACAGAGGGTGGGATTGGGAGGGAACGAGGGAGCGGCCTACATCTGGGATACAAAGTTAATAAACTGTATCTAATATTAAAAGAGAGAGAGAGAGAGAGAGAGAGAGAGAGAGAGTGGGGGAGATCCAAGATGGCATCCCAGGGAGGACGCTGTGTCCAAGGAGCAGGACAGCAGTGTCGGCACAGTGACTGGAAGACTGAACTCTGGGATCTAAAACCAGTGTTTGTGATTGCCAGGTGAGAGAAAATCCTATAATTTTAATTGGGACAATCTCAGGTCACCTAGTCAATCCCTGGAAAGGTTCCTGAGGACTGCCAGGTGCACAGCCTCCATCCTAGATTGGAGCACACAGCCGCCCATGGTGCCCCCAGCCTCCATCCCGGACCAGGACACAGAGCTTCCAGACCAGAGCAGAGACCTCAGTTGCCAGCCCAGAGAGGAGATCACAGCCTCTGGCCCAAAGCTGGGTGCACAGCTGCCAGCCCAGATCTGGGCACACAACCTCCTTCCCAGAGTGAGGCGTCCAGGCTCCTACCCAGAGCGGATCACTTAGTTGCCAACCCAGAGAGTAGTGCACAGCCTCTGGCCCAGAAGGTGACACACAGCTGCCAGCCCAGATAAGAGCACAGAGCCTTCGGACTAGAGTGGCGCCCCCAGCTGCCATCCCAGACTGGGACACACAGCCTCTGGTCCAAAGTGAGGCACCTAACCTCCAACCCAGAGTGGAGCCCTGAGTTGCAGGGCTAGAGAGGAACACACAGCCTCTGTCCCAGAAGGAGGTTCAGAGCTACCAGCCCAGATCAGGACACAGAATCTCCAGTGCAGAGCTGATGACTCAGCCTCTGGCTCAGAGACTTGCTGTGTGCTTGACTCACCTTCCCAGACAGAACTGTGGGCCACAGTGTACCAGACTGAGTTTGCCTGTTGGGAGAAAAACCCCACAACTAGGGAATCAGCAGGTTCTTCAAGAGGGCTACACCTGGAAAACAGTATAACAGCAGCAGCAGCTCACTAAATTCAGAACAAGAAAACTAGCAGCAGGGTAGCTGTCTCCAGGACTTCTATGGGTGACAGGAGAGCCCCACTGACTAACAAAGATCACAGTTACTACTCAGGTCTATACACCTGAGGTGAGCAGTGGCAATTCCTGAGAAACACCGGCCATTCAGTGACCATACCCAAAAACCAGAGGAGGCCTCCTTCAGGAAAAATCATCTTCCTGCCAAGGGGATTCTCCCTACCCCAGGATTCCAGGAAGCACCAGCAACTAACAGCCAACACCTAAAATAGCCCAATGGGTAGAGGTCAGCATAAAAGCCGAACAAACAAAAGAGAGAGCAATATGGCATCTCCAGAACCCAGTCATCCAGGGGCGAGCAGGCCTGGACATCCCAGCGTAATTGAAATTCAAGAAGATAACTTTATATCTATGCTGATGAAGAGGATAATAAACAAATAAAATACATAAAGAAATAGAGGAAGATAAAATCAAACAGTTTATGGGCATCCGTGAAGAAATACGGGAAGATGCAGCCAAACAGTCTGTGACCATCCAAGAAATCCAAGACAATATGAAAAGACAAAACCTAAGAATAATAGGAATAGATGAAAATGAAGATTCCCTCCTCCAAGGCCCAGAAAATATCTTCAACAAAATTACAGAAGAAAATTTTCCCAAATTAAAGGAGAGACCTATAAGAATACAAGAGGCCTACAGAACACCTAATAAATTAGACCAGAAAAGAAAATCCTCCTGCCAAATAATAATCAAAACAGTAAGTGTAAGGAACAAAGAAAAATACTAAAAGCTGTGAGGGGAAAAAGGCCAAGTAACATATAATGACAAACCCATCAGAATCACACCTGACTTCTCAACAGAGACTATGAAAGCAAGAATGGCCTGGACAGATATATTGCAGATGGTAAGAGAACAGAGATGTCAGCCCAGGCTACTATTCCCAGCAAAACTCTCAGTCATCATAGATGGGGAGAGCAAGATATTCAATGACAAAAACAAATTCAAACAATACCTACACACAAATCCAGCATTACAGAAGATACTAGAAGAAAAAATAGAACCCAGGGAACTAACTACATTAAGGAAAACATAGGAAAATAATAACCTCACTGCAGCAAAACTAAAAGTAGCCAAGCACACAAACACTACCATAACCAACAGCAAAATCAAAGTATCTAACAGCCACTGGTCATTGATCTCCCTTAACATCCATGGTCTCAACTCTCCAATGAAAGACACAGACTAACAGAATGGACACGAAAAGAAGGCCCAACAATCTGTTGCATATAAGAAACACACCTAAGTCAAAAAGATAGACATTACCTGAGCATAAGGGCTAGAAGACAGTTTTCCAAGAAAATGGACCCAGGAAGCAAGCAGGAGTAGCCATTCTAATATCTAGATTTTTCAACCAAAATTAATCAAAAAAGATGGGGAAGGTCATTTCATACTCATCAAAGGAATACTCCACCAGGAAGATACCACAATTCTGAACATCTATTTCCCAAATACAAAAGCACCCACATTTGTAAAAGAAACATTAATAAAACTGAAACCACACATAGATCTACACACATTAATAGGGGGAGACGTCAAAACCCCACTCTCAACAAAGGACAGATGAACAAAACGAATTAAACAAAGAAACAATGACTCTAGCAGAGGTGATGAATCAAATGGACCTGACAGACATTTACAATTCTTTTGTGTTTCACCCAAAACCAAAAGAATTTACTTTCTTCTCAGCACTTCATGGAAAATAGACCATATAGTTTGTCACAAAACAAGTCTCAACAGATACAAAAAGTTTGAAATAATGCCATATATCCTATCTGACCACCATGGACAAAAGCTTGATCCCAAAGACAACAGAAATTTAAAAAAAAAGCCTAAACACACAGAAACTGAACAACTTGCTACTCAATGACAACAGGATCAGGGATGAAATAAAGAAAGAAATTAAAGTATTCCTATAATTCAATGAAAATGAATGCACAACATGCCCAAACTTATGGGACACGATGAAAGCAATGCTAAAAGGAAAATTCATAGCACTAAGAGCCTTCAAGAAGAAATTCAAATGTGATCCACCATATTAAGAAACGGAAAGAAAACAAGCTGCATGATAATATCCTTAGATGCTGAAAAACGCATTTGACAAAACCCACCATCTATTCATGTTTAAAGTCTTGGAGAGATCAGGGATAAAAGGCACATACCTAAACATAGTAAAGGCAATATAGAGCAAGCCTATAGCCGACATCAAACAAAACAGAGAGAAACTTAAAGCAATCCCACTGAAATCAGGGCCAAAGTAAGGATGCCCACTTTCTCCATATTTGTTCCACATGATTCTTGAAATCCTTGCTAAAGCAATAAGACATTTGAAGGAGATCAAGGGGATACAAACCAGAAAGGAAGAAGGCAAAGCATCACTATTTGAAGATGAAATGATAGTATACCTGAGTGACCCCCAAAAATTGTACCAGGGAACTCCTTCAGCTGTTAAACACCTTCAGCAAAGTGGCTGGATACAAAATTAACTTTAAAAAATCAGTAGCCCTCCTGTATAAAAAAAGAAAAAAAGGGCCGAGAAAGAATTAGGGAAAGAACACCCTTCACAATAGCCACAAAAGACATAAAGTACCTTGCTATGACCCTAACCAAGCAAGTCACAGACTTGTATGAAAAAAATAAATAAATTCAAGTCTCTGAAGAAATAATTAGAAGAAAATATCAGAAGATGAAAAGATCTCCCATGCTCATGGCTTTGCAGGATTAACATAGTAAAAATGGCCATTTTACCAAAAGCAATCTACATATTCAATGCAATTCCCATCAAATTACCAACACAAATTTTTATAGACCTTGCAAGAAAAATTCTCAACTTCATATGGAATAACAAGAAAACCAGAATTGAAAAAAAAAATCCTCTACAATAAAAAAGTCTTCTGGAGGTATCTCCATCCCTCATCTCAAGCTGTACTATAGAGCAACAGTAATAAAAACTGCATGGTACTGGCATAGAAACAGAAAGGTGGATCAATGGAGCCAAATAGAAGACCCAGAAATAAACCGATACACTTATGGACACCTGATTTTTGACAACAAAACTATACAACAGAAAAAAGATAGCATCTTCAACAAATGGTGCTGGTCTAATTGGATGGTACATGTAGAAAAATGCAAATAGATTCATAGTTATCACCTGCACAAACTAAAGTCCAAGTGGATCAAAGACCTCAACATAAAACCAGACACACTAAACCATTTAGAAGGACAAGTGGGGAAGAACCTGGAACTCATTGGCACAGGAGACAACTTCCTGAACAGAACACCAACAGCACAGGCTCTAAGAGCAACAATCAGTAAATGGGACCTCATGAAACTGAAAACCTTCTGTAAAGCAAAGGACAAGATCATCAGAACAAAATGACAGTCTACAGACTGGGAAAGGATCTTCTCCAACCCTGTATCTAACAGAGGGATAACATTCAAAATATATAAAGAACTAAAGAAGTTAAAAAGCAACAAATCATGTAATCCCATTTAAATATGAGGAACAGAGCTAAACAGAGAATGCTTGATAGAGGAATATAGAATGGCAGAGAAACACTTATAGAAATGCTCAATGTCCTTAGCCATCAGAGAGATGCAAATCAAAACAACCCTGAGATTTCACCTTACACCCATCAGAATGGCTAAGATAAAAAACTCAGGGGACAACACATGGTGGAAAGAGAGGTTGTGGAGAAAAGGGAACTGTCCTCCATTGCTGGTGGGAATGTAAACTTGCACAACCACTCTCGAAATCCATCTGATGCTTTCTCAGAAAACAAGCAATAGCACTTCCTCAAGATCCAGCTATACCACTTTTAGGCATATATCCAAAAGAGGCTCAAGCACACAATAAAAACATTTGTTCAACCATGTTTGTAGCAGCTTTATTTGTAATAGCCAGAAGCTGGAAACAACCCAGATGCCCCTGAACTGAAGAATGGATACAAAAGTGTGGTACATCTACACAATGGAATATTATTCAGCAATAAAAAACAAAGATATCATGAAATTTACAGGTAAATGGTGGAAACTAGAAAAGATCATCCTGAGTGAGCTATCCCAGCAGAAAGACACACATGGTATGTACTCACTCATATAGATGTATAATATAGGATAAACCTACTAAAATCTGTACACCTAAAGAAACTAATCAAGAGGGAGGACTCTATCCAAAATGCTCAGTCCCCATCCAGAACGTCAAAGAGGATGGACATCAGAAGAAGGAGAAAACAGGGAACAAGTTAGGAGCCTGCCACAGAGGGCTTCTGAAAGCCTCTGCCCTGCAGACTATCAAAACAGATGCTGAGACTTATGGCCAACCTTTGGGCAGAATGCAGAGAATCTTATGAAAGAATTGGGAAATAGTAAGATCTGGAGAGGACAGAAGCTACACAAGGAGAGCAACAGAACCCAAAAAAAGTTTGAGCACAGGGGTCTTTTCTGAGATTGATACTCCAACCAAGTACCATGCATGGAGATAACCTAGAACCCCTGAACAGATGTAGCTAATGGCAGTTCAGTCTCCAAGTGGGTTCCATAGTAATGGGAACATTCTGCCTCTGACATGAACTGATTGGCCTGCTCTTTTATCACCTCTCCTGGAGGGGGGAACAGCCTTATCAGGCCACAGAGGAAGACCATGGAACTTCCTGATGAGACTTAATAGACTTGGATCAGAAGGAAGGAAAAGAATACCTCCCCTATCAGTGGACTTGGGGAGGGGCATGTGTGGAGAAGGAGGAGGAAGGGAGGGTTTGGAAGGAGAGGAAGAAGGGAGCTATGGGGTGGGGTACAAAGTAAATAAAGTGTAATTAATAAAAAAATTTAAAAATTAAAAAAATAAAACTTCAATG
The DNA here is from genome assembly GCA_028658305.1 of Pachyuromys duprasi. Classification (NCBI taxonomy): domain Eukaryota; kingdom Metazoa; phylum Chordata; class Mammalia; order Rodentia; family Muridae; genus Pachyuromys; species Pachyuromys duprasi. The sequence goes on along the minus strand of CM053765.1, from coordinate 71,450,799 downwards.
TGCATAACTAATAATAAAAATAAAATTAAAAGACAAAAAAAACCCAAAAATAAAGTTATGCTAATGATAAAATAAAACTTCAATGTCCACGGGCACATGTGCACTCAATGCCTGAGTGCTTTTGTGTGTGCATGAGTTCCTGTATGCATGCATGCAGGCATCTGCTGCACCAAGAACAGGAAGTCATACTCACAGTAGCAGTACCTAGGAATGATTGTGATTCTCCTGATGTTGGTACTGGGAGTGTACACTGGTCCTCTGAAAGACCAGCAAGTGCTCTTAATCTTTGAGCCATCTTCCCAGCCCCATTCTTTAAGGCTTTATGTAAGAAACTTTACCATGTTTTATGTATGAGTCATATATATGGACGTTTGTTTTTAAAGAGAAAAATAAAAAAATGTGGATCATGAAAAAAAAGTGATATATGCCTAGAAGTGGTATAGCTGGATCTTGAGAAAGCGCTATTCCTAGTTGTCTGAGGAAGTACCAGATTGATTACCAGAATGGTTGTACAAGTTTACATTTCCACCAGCATTGGAGGAGGGTTTCCCTTTCTCCACAACCTCTCCAGCATGTGTTATCACTTGAGTTTTTTTATTTTGGCCATTTTGATGGGTGTAAGGTGAAATCACAGGGTCGTTTTGATTTGCATTTCCTTGATGGCTAAGGACATTAAGCATTTCTTTAAGTGTTTCTTTGCCATTTGATATTCCTCTATCAAGAGAAGAAGATATTAGAAGGTGGAAATACCTCCCGTGCTCATGGATTGGTAGGATTAACATAGTGAAAATGACCATATTGCCAAAAGCAATCTACAGATTCAATGCAATCCCCATCAAAGTACCATCACAATTGTTCACAGACCTTGAAAGAAAAATACTCAACTTCATATGGAGAAACAAAAAAACCCAGAATCTCCAAAACAATCCTCTACAACAACAGATCATCTGGAGGTATCTCCATCCCTGACCTCAAGCTGTACTACAGAGCAATAGTAATAAAAACTGCATG